>CAUVYP010001100.1:0-729000 GCA_963556195.1 Sepiola atlantica | reverse complement strand
ATATCATCTATTTTCAAACCTTAAGAATCCGCAACTTGAACAAAGTCATCTATTTACAATGCTTTAGAATCCGACTTGAAACGATATCATCTATGTTCAAACCATAAGAGTCTGCAACTTGAACAAAGTCATCTATTTACAATTCTTTAGAATCCGACTTTTAACGATATCATATATTTTCAAATCTTAAGAATCCGCAACTTGAACAAAGTCATCTATTTACAATGATTTAGAATCCGACTTTAAACGATATAATCTATTTTCAAACTTTAAGAATCGGCAACTTGAACAAAGTCATCTACTTACAATGCTTTAGAATCCGACTTTAAACGATATCATCTATTTTCAAACCTTAACAACTCGCAACTTGAACAAAGTCATCTATTTACAATGCTTTAGAATCCGACTTTAAACGATATCATCTATTTTCAAACCTTAGCAGTCCGCAACTTGAACAAAGTAATCTATTTACAATGCTTTAGAATCCGACTTTAAACGATAACATCTATTTTCACACCTTAAGAATCGGCAACTTGAACAAAGTCATCTATTTACAATGCTTTAGAATCCGACTTTAAACGATATCATCTATTTTCAAACATTAAGAATCCGCAACTTGAACAAAGTAATCTATTTACAATGCTTTAGAATCCGACTTTACACGATATAATCCATTTTCAAACATCAAGTATCCGCAACTTGAACAAAGTCAAAGATTTACAATGCTTTAGAATCCGACTTGAAACGATATAATCTATTTTACAACCATTAAGAGTCCGCCACTGAACAAAGTCATCTATTTACAATGCTTTAGAATCCGACTTTAAACAATATCATCTATTTTCAAACCTTAACAATCGGCAACTTGAACAAAGTCATCTATTTACAATAATTTAGAATCCGACTTTAAACGATATACTCTATTTTTAAACCTTAAGAATCCGGAACTTGAACAAAGTCATCTATTTACAATGCTTTAGAATCCGATTTTAAACGATATCATCTATTTTAAAACCTTAAGAATCCGCAACTTGAACAAAGTACTCTATTTACAATGCTTTAGTATCCGACTTTAAACGATATCATCTACTTTCCAACCTTAAGAATCCGCAACTTGAACAAAGTCATCTATTTACAATGCTTTAGAATGCGACTTTAAACATTATTATCTATTTTCAAATCTAAAGAATCCGCAACTGTAATAATGTCATCTACTTACAATGCTTTAGAATCGTACTTTAAACAATATCATCTATTTTAGTCCGCCACTTGAATAAAGTCATCTATTTACAATGCTTTAGAATCCGACTTTAAACGATATTATCTATTTTTAAACCCTCAGAATCCGCAACTTGAACAAAGTCATCTATTTACAATGCTTTAGAATCCGACTTTAAACGATATTATCTATTTTCAAACTATCAGAGTCCGCAACTTGAACAAAGTCATTTATTTACAATGCTCTAGAATCCGACTTTAACCGATATCATCTATTTTCAATCCTTAAGGATCGGCAACTTGAACAAAGTCATCTATTTACAATGCTTTAGAATCCGACTTTAAACGATATCATCTGTTTTCAAACATTAAGAATCCGCAACTTGAACAAAGTCATCTATTTACAATGCTTTAGAATCCGACTTGAAACGATATCATCTATGTTCAAACCATAAGAGTCTGCAACTTGAACAAAGTCATCTATTTACAATTCTTTAGAATCCGACTTTTAACGATATCATCTATTTTAGTCCGCCACTTGAACAAAGTCATCTATTTACAATGCTTTAGAATCGTACTTTAAACGATATCATCTATTTTAGTCCGCCACTTGAACAAAGTCATCTATTTACAATGCTTTAGAATCCGACTTTAAACGATTTCATATATTTTCCAACCTTAACAATCGGCAACTTGAACAAAGTCATCTATTTAGAATGCTGTAGAATCCGACTTAAAACGATATCATCTATTTTCAACCGTTAAGAATCCGCAACTTAACAAAGTCATCTATTTACAATGGTTTGCAATCCGATCTTAAACGATTACATCTATTTTCAAACCTTCAGAGTCCGCAACTTCAACAAAGTGATCTATTTACAATGCTTTAGAATCCGACTTTAAACTATATCATCTATTTTCAAACATTAAGAATCCGCAACTTGAACAAAGTCATCTATTTACAATGCTTTAGAATCCTACTTTAACCGATATCATCTATTTTAAAACCTTAAGAATCTGAAACTTGAACAAAGTCATCTATTTACTATGCTTTAGAATCCGACTTTAAACGATATCATCTATTTAAAAACTTTAAGAATCGGCAACTTGAACAAAGTCATCTATTTACAATGCTTTAGAATCCGACTTTAAACGATATCATCTATTTTAAAACTTTGAGAATAACAACTTGAACAAAGTCATCTATTTACAATGCTTTAGAATCCGACTTGAAACGATATCATCTATGTTCAAACCATAAGAGTCTGCAACTTGAACAAAGTCATCTATTTACAATTCTTTAGAATCCGACTTTTAACGATATCATCTATTTTCAAATCTTAAGAATCCGCAACTTGAACAAAGTCATCTATTTACAATGATTTAGAATCCGACTTTAAACGATATAATCTATTTTCAAACTTTAAGAATCGGCAACTTGAACAAAGTCATCTACTTACAATGCTTTAGAATCCGACTTTAAACGATATCATCTATTTTCATACCTTAACAACTCGCAACTTGAACAAAGTCATCTATTTACAATGCTTTAGAATCCGACTTTAAACGATATCATCTATTTTTAAACCTTAGCAGTCCGCAACTTGAACAAAGTAATCTATTTACAATGCTTTAGAATCCGACTTTAAACGATAACATCTATTTTCACACCTTAAGAATCGGCAACTTGAACAAAGTCATCTATTTACAATTCTTTAAAATCTGATTTGAAACGATATCATCTATTTTCAAACCTTAAGAGTCTGCAACTTGAACAAAGTAATCTATGTACAATGCTTTAGAATCCGACTTTAAAAGATATCATCTATTTTAAAACATAAAGAATCGGCAACGTGAACAAAGTCATCTACTTACAATGCTTTAGAATCCGACTTTAAACGATATCATCTATTTTTAAACCTTAAGAATCCGACACTTGAACAAAGTCATCTATTTACACAGCTTTATAATCCGATTTTAAACGATATCATCTATTTTCAAACCTTAAGAGTCCGCAACTTTAACAAAGTCATCTATTTACAATGCTTTAGAATCCGATTTTAAACGATATCATCTATTTTCAAACCTTAAGAATCCGCAACTTGAACAAAGTCATCTATTTACAATGCTTTAGAATCCGACTTTAAACGATATCATCTATTTTCTAACCTTAAGAATCCGCAACTGTAATAAAGTCATCTACTTACAATGCTTTAGAATCGTACTTTAAACGATATCATCTATTTTAGTCCGCCACTTGAACAAAGTCATCTATTTACAATGCTTTAGAATCCGACTTTAAACGATATTATCAATTTTTAAACCCTAAGAATCCGCAACTTGAACAAAGTCATCTATTTACAATGCTTTAGAATCCGACTTTAAACGATTTCATCTATTTTCCAACATTAACAATCGGCCACTTGAACAAAGTCATCTATTTACAATGCTGTAGAATCCGACTTAAAACGATATCATCTATTTTCAACCGTTAAGAATCCGCAACTTAACAAAGTCATCTATTTACAATGGTTTGCAATCCGATCTTAAACGATTACATCTATTTTAAAACCTTCAGAGTCCGCAACTTCAACAAAGTGATCTATTTACAATGCTTTAGAATCCGACTTTAAACGATAACATCTATTTTCACACCTTAAGAATCGGCAACTTGAACAAAGTCATCTATTTACAATTCTTTAAAATCTGATTTGAAACGATATCATCTATTTTCAAACCTTAAGAGTCTGCAACTTGAACAAAGTAATCTATGTACAATGCTTTAGAATCATACTTTAAAAGATATCATCTATTTTAAAACATAAAGAATCGGCAACGTGAACAAAGTCATCTACTTACAATGCTTTAGAATCCGACTTTAAACGATATCATCTATTTTCAAACCTTAAGAATCCGTAACTTGAACAAAGTCATCTATTTACAATGCTTAAGAATCCGACTATAAACGATATCATCTATTTTAAAACCTTAAGAATCCGCAACTTGAACAAAGTCATCTATTTACAATGCTTCAGAATCCGACTTTAAACGATATACTCCATTTTCAAACCTTAAGAATCAAAACTTGAACAAAGTCATCTATTTACAATGCTTTAGAATCCGATTTTAAACGATATCATCTATTTTCAAACCTTAAGAATCCGCAACTTGAACAAAGTCATCTATTTACAATGCTTTAGAATCCGACTTTAAACGATATCATCTATTTTCCAACCTTAAGAATCCGCAACTTGAACAAAGTCATCTATTTACAATACTTTAGAATGCGACTTTAAACATTATTATCTATTTTCAAATCTAAAGAATCCGCAACTGTAATAAAGTCATCTACTTACAATGCTTTAGAATCGTACTTTAAACAATATCATCTATTTTAGTCCGCCACTTGAATAAAGTCATCTATTTACAATGCTTTAGAATCCGACTTTAAACGATATTATCTATTTTTAAACCTTCAGAATCCGCAACTTGAACAAAGTCATCTATTTACAATGCTTTAGAATCCGACTTTAAACGATATAATCTATTTTCAAACTATCAGAGTCCGCAACTTGAACAAAGTCATTTATTTACAATGCTTTAGAATCCGACTTTAACCGATATCATCTATTTTCAATCCTTAAGGATCGGCAACTTGAACAAAGTCATCTATTTACAATGCTTTAGAATCGACTTTAAACGATATCATCTATTTTCAAACCTTAAGAATCCGCAACTTGAACAAAGTCATCTATTTACAATGCTTTAGAATCCGACTTGAAACGATATCATCTATGTTCAAACCATAAGAGTCTGCAACTTGAACAAAGTCATCTATTTACAATTCTTTAGAATCCGACTTTTAACGATATCATCTATTTTCAAATCTTAAGAATCCGCAACTTGAACAAAGTCATCTATTTACAATGATTTAGAATCCGACTTTAAACGATATAATCTATTTTCAAACTTTAAGAATCGGCAACTTGAACAAAGTCATCTACTTACAATGCTTTAGAATCCGACTTTAAACGATATCATCTATTTTCAAACCTTAACAACTCGCAACTTGAACAAAGTCATCTATTTACAATGCTTTAGAATCCGACTTTAAACGATATCATCTATTTTCAAACCTTAGCAGTCCGCAACTTGAACAAAGTAATCTATTTACAATGCTTTAGAATCCGACTTTAAACGATAACATCTATTTTCACACCTTAAGAATCGGCAACTTGAACAAAGTCATCTATTTACAATGCTTTAGAATCAGACTTTAAACGATATCATCTATTTTCAAACATTAAGAATCCGCAACTTGAATAAAGTAATCTATTTACAATGCTTTAGAATCCGACTTTACACGATATAATCTATTTTCAAACATCAAGTATCCGCAACTTGAACAAAGTCAAAGATTTACAATGCTTTAGAATCCGACTTGAAACGATATAATCTATTTTACAACCTTAAGAGTCCGCCACTGAACAAAGTCATCTATTTACAATGCTTTAGAATCCGACTTTAAACAATATCATCTATTTTCA
Organism: Sepiola atlantica; assembly: GCA_963556195.1. NCBI lineage: Eukaryota > Metazoa > Mollusca > Cephalopoda > Sepiida > Sepiolidae > Sepiola > Sepiola atlantica. The sequence continues at coordinate 723,235 of CAUVYP010001100.1, read as the reverse complement.
AACCTTAACAATCGGCAACTTGAACAAAGTCATCTATTTACAATAATTTAGAATCCGACTTTAAACGATATACTCTATTTTTAAACCTTAAGAATCCGGAACTTGAACAAAGTCATCTATTTACAATGCTTTAGAATCCGATTTTAAACGATATCATCTATTTTCAAACCTTAAGAATCCGCAACTTGAACAAAGTAATCTATTTACAATGCTTTAGTATCCGACTTTAAACGATATCATCTATTTTCCAACCTTAAGAATCCGCAACTTGAACAAAGTCATCTATTTACAATGCTTTAGAATGCGACTTTAAACATTATTATCTATTTTCAAATCTAAAGAATCCGCAACTGTAATAAAGTCATCTACTTACAATGCTTTAGAATCGTACTTTAAACAATATCATCTATTTTAGTCCGCCACTTGAATAAAGTCATCTATTTACAATGCTTTAGAATCCGACTTAAAACTATATCATCTATTTTCAAACATTAAGAGTCCGCAACTTTAACAAAGTCATCTATTTACAATGCTTTAGAATCCGATTTTAAACGATATCATCTATTTTCAAACATTAAGAATCCGCAACTTGAACAAAGTCATCTATTTACAATGCTTTAGAATCCTACTTTAACCGATATCATCTATTTTAAAACCTTAAGAATCTGAAACTTGAACAAAGTCATCTATTTACAATGCTTTAGAATCCGACTTTAAACGATATCATCTATTTAAAAACTTTAAGAATCGGCAACTTGAACAAAGTCATCTATTTACAATGCTTTAGAATCCGACTTTAAACGATATCATCTATTTTAAAACTTTGAGAATAACAACTTGAACAAAGTCATCTATTTACAATGCTTTAGAATCCGACTTGAAACGATATCATCTATGTTCAAACCATAAGAGTCTGCAACTTGAACAAAGTCATCTATTTACAATTCTTTAGAATCCGACTTTTAACGATATCATCTATTTTCAAATCTTAAGAATCCGCAACTTGAACAAAGTCATCTATTTACAATGATTTAGAATCCGACTTTAAACGATATAATCTATTTTCAAACTTTAAGAATCGGCAACTTGAACAAAGTCATCTACTTACAATGCTTTAGAATCCGACTTTAAACGATATCATCTATTTTCAAACCTTAACAACTCGCAACTTGAACAAAGTCATCTATTTACAATGCTTTAGAATCCGACTTTAAACGATATCATCTATTTTTAAACCTTAGCAGTCCGCAACTTGAACAAAGTAATCTATTTACAATGCTTTAGAATCCGACTTTAAACGATAACATCTATTTTCACACCTTAAGAATCGGCAACTTGAACAAAGTCATCTATTTACAATTCTTTAAAATCTGATTTGAAACGATATCATCTATTTTCAAACCTTAAGAGTCTGCAACTTGAACAAAGTAATCTATGTACAATGCTTTAGAATCCGACTTTAAAAGATATCATCTATTTTAAAACATAAAGAATCGGCAACGTGAACAAAGTCATCTACTTACAATGCTTTAGAATCCGACTTTAAACGATATCATCTATTTTTAAACCTTAAGAATCCGACACTTGAACAAAGTCATCTATTTACACACCTTTATCATCCGATTTTAAACGATATCATCTATTTTCAAACCTTAAGAATCCGCAACTTGAACAAAGTCATCTATTTACAATGCTTTAGAATCCGACTTTAAACGATATCATCTATTTTCTAACCTTAAGAATCCGCAACTGTAATAAAGTCATCTACTTACAATGCTTTAGAATCGTACTTTAAACGATATCATCTATTTTAGTCCGCCACTTGAACAAAGTCATCTATTTACAATGCTTTAGAATCCGACTTGAAACGATATCATCTATGTTCAAACCATAAGAGTCTGCAACTTGAACAAAGTCGTCTATTTACAATTCTTTAGAATCCGACTTTTAACGATATCATCTATTTTCAAATCTTAAGAATCCGCAACTTGAACAAAGTCATCTATTTACAATGATTTAGAATCCGACTTTAAACGATATAATCTATTTTCAAACTTTAAGAATCGGCAACTTGAACAAAGTCATCTACTTACAATGCTTTAGAATCCGACTTTAAACGATATCATCTATTTTCAAACCTTAACAACTCGCAACTTGAACAAAGTCATCTATTTACAATGCTTTAGAATCCGACTTTAAACGATATCATCTATTTTCAAACCTTAGCAGTCCGCAACTTGAACAAAGTAATCTATTTACAATGCTTTAGAATCCGACTTTAAACGATAACATCTATTTTTACACCTTAAGAATCGGCAACTTGAACAAAGTCATCTATTTACAATGCTTTAGAATCCGACTTTAAACGATATCATCTATTTTCAAACATTAAGAATCCGCAACTTGAACAAAGTAATCTATTTACAATGCTTTAGAATCCGACTTTACACGATATAATCTATTTTCAAACATCAAGTATCCGCAACTTGAACAAAGTCAAAGATTTACAATGCTTTAGAATCCGACTTGAAACGATATAATCTATTTTACAACCTTAAGAGTCCGCCACTGAACAAAGTCATCTATTTACAATGCTTTAGAATCCGACTTTAAACAATATCATCTATTTTCAAACCTTAACAATCGGCAACTTGAACAAAGTCATCTATTTACAATAATTTAGAATCCGACTTTAAACGATATACTCTATTTTTAAACCTTAAGAATCCGGAACTTGAACAAAGTCATCTATTTACAATGCTTTAGAATCCGATTTTAAACGATATCATCTATTTTCAAACCTTAAGAATCCGCAACTTGAACAAAGTAATCTATTTACAATGCTTTAGTATCCGACTTTAAACGATATCATCTATTTTCCAACCTTAAGAATCCGCAACTTGAACAAAGTCATCTATTTACAATGCTTTAGAATGCGACTTTAAACATTATTATCTATTTTCAAATCTAAAGAATCCGCAACTGTAATAAAGTCATCTACTTACAATGCTTTAGAATCGTACTTTAAACAATATCATCTATTTTAGTCCGCCACTTGAATAAAGTCATCTATTTACAATGCTTTAGAATCCGACTTTAAACTATATCATCTATTTTCAAACATTAAGAGTCCGCAACTTTAACAAAGTCATCTATTTACAATGCTTTAGAATCCGATTTTAAACGATATCATCTATTTTCAAACATTAAGAATCCGCAACTTGAACTAAGTCATCTATTTACAATGCTTTAGAATCCTACTTTAACCGATATCATCTATTTTAAAACCTTAAGAATCTGAAACTTGAACAAAGTCATCTATTTACTATGCTTTAGAATCCGACTTTAAACGATATCATCTATTTAAAAACTTTAAGAATCGGCAACTTGAACAAAGTCATCTATTTACAATGCTTTAGAATCCGACTTTAAACGATATCATCTATTTTAAAACTTTGAGAATAACAACTTGAACAAAGTCATCTATTTACAATGCTTTAGAATCCGACTTGAAACGATATCATCTATGTTCAAACCATAAGAGTCTGCAACTTGAACAAAGTCATCTATTTACAATTCTTTAGAATCCGACTTTTAACGATATCATCTATTTTCAAATCTTAAGAATCCGCAACTTGAACAAAGTCATCTATTTACAATGATTTAGAATCCGACTTTAAACGATATAATCTATTTTCAAACTTTAATAATCGGCAACTTGAACAAAGTCATCTACTTACAATGCTTTAGAATCCGACTTTAAACGATATCATCTATTTTCAAACCTTAACAACTCGCAACTTGAACAAAGTCATCTATTTACAATGCTTTAGAATCCGACTTTAAACGATATCATCTATTTTTAAACCTTAGCAGTCCGCAACTTGAACAAAGTAATCTATTTACAATGCTTTAGAATCCGACTTTAAACGATAACATCTATTTTCACACCTTAAGAATCGGCAACTTGAACAAAGTCATCTATTTACAATTCTTTAAAATCTGATTTGAAACGATATCATCTATTTTCAAACCTTAAGAGTCTGCAACTTGAACAAAGTAATCTATGTACAATGCTTTAGAATCCGACTTTAAAAGATATCATCTATTTTAAAACATAAAGAATCGGCAACGTGAACAAAGTCATCTACTTACAATGCTTTAGAATCCGACTTTAAACGATATCATCTATTTTTAAACCTTAAGAATCCGACACTTGAACAAAGTCATCTATTTACACAGCTTTATCATCCGATTGTAAACGATATCATCTATTTTCAAACCTTAAGAATCCGCAACTTGAACAAAGTCATCTATTTACAATGCTTTAGAATCCGACTTTAAACGATATCATCTATTTTCTAACCTTAAGAATCCGCAACTGTAATAAAGTCATCTACTTACAATGCTTTAGAATCGTACTTTAAACGATATCATCTATTTTAGTCCGCCACTTGAACAAAGTCATCTATTTACAATGCTTTAGAATCCGACTTTAAACGATATTATCAATTTTTAAACCCTAAGAATCCGCAACTTGAACAAAGTCATCTATTAACAATGCTTTAGAATCCGACTTTAAACGATTTCATCTATTTTCGAACATTAACAATCGGCCACTTGAACAAAGTCATCTATTTACAATGCTGTAGAATCCGACTTAAAACGATATCATCTATTTTCAACCGTTAAGAATCCGCAACTTAACAAAGTCATCTATTTACAATGGTTTGCAATCCGATCTTAAACGATTACATCTATTTTAAAACCTTCAGAGTCCGCAACTTCAACAAAGTGATCTATTTACAATGCTTTAGAATCCGACTTTAAACGATAACATCTATTTTCACACCTTAAGAATCGGCAACTTGAACAAAGTCATCTATTTACAATTCTTTAAAATCTGATTTGAAACGATATCATCTATTTTCAAACCTTAAGAGTCTGCAACTTGAACAAAGTAATCTATGTACAATGCTTTAGAATCCGACTTTAAAAGATATCATCTATTTTAAAACATAAAGAATCGGCAACGTGAACAAAGTCATCTACTTACAATGCTTTAGAATCCGACTTTAAACGATATCATCTATTTTCAAACCTTAAGAATCCGTAACTTGAACAAAGTCATCTATTTACAATGCTTAAGAATCCGACTATAAACGATATCATCTATTTTAAAACCTTAAGAATCCGCAACTTGAACAAAGTCATCTATTTACAATGCTTCAGAATCCGACTTTAAACGATATACTCCATTTTCAAACCTTAAGAATCCGGAACTTGAACAAAGTCATCTATTTACAATGCTTTAGAATCCGATTTTAAACGATATCATCTATTTTCAAACCTTAAGAATCCGCAACTTGAACAAAGTCATCTATTTACAATGCTTTAGAATCCGACTTTAAACGATATCATCTATTTTCCAACCTTAAGAATCCGCAACTTGAACAAAGTCATCTATTTACAATGCTTTAGAATGCGACTTTAAACATTATTATCTATTTTCAAATCTAAAGAATCCGCAACTGTAATAAAGTCATCTACTTACAATGCTTTAGAATCGTACTTTAAACAATATCATCTATTTTAGTCCGCCACTTGAACAAAGTCATCTATTTACAATGCTTTAGAATCCGACTTTAAACGATATAATCTATTTTCAAACTATCAGAGTCCGCAACTTGAACAAAGTCATTTATTTACAATGCTTTAGAATCCGACTTTAACCGATATCATCTATTTTCAATCCTTAAGGATCGGCAACTTGAACAAAGTCATCTATTTACAATGCTTTAGAATCGACTTTAAACGATATCATCTATTTTCAAACCTTAAGAATCCGCAACTTGAACAAAGTCATCTATTTACAATGCTTTAGAATCCGACTTGAAACGATATCATCTATGTTCAAACCATAAGAGTCTGCAACTTGAACAAAGTCATCTATTTACAATTCTTTAGAATCCGACTTTAAACGATATCATCTATTTTCAAACCTTAACAACTCGCAACTTGAACAAAGTCATCTATTTACAATGCTTTAGAATCCGACTTTAAACGATATCATCTATTTTCAAACCTTAGCAGTCCGCAACTTGAACAAAGTAATCTATTTACAATGCTTTAGAATCCGACTTTAAACGATAACATCTATTTTCACACCTTAAGAATCGGCAACTTGAACAAAGTCATCTATTTACAATGCTTTAGAATCCGACTTTAAACGATATCATCTATTTTCAAACATTAAGAATCCGCAACTTGAACAAAGTAATCTATTTACAATGCTTTAGAATCCGACTTTACACGATATAATCCATTTTCAAACATCAAGTATCCGCAACTTGAACAAAGTCAAAGATTTACAATGCTTTAGAATCCGACTTGAAACGATATAATCTATTTTACAACCTTAAGAGTCCGCCACTGAACAAAGTCATCTATTTACAATGCTTTAGAATCCGACTTTAAACAATATCATCTATTTTCAAACCTTAACAATCGGCAACTTGAACAAAGTCATCTATTTACAATAATTTAGAATCCGACTTTAAACGATATACTCTATTTTTAAACCTTAAGAATCCGGAACTTGAACAAAGTCATCTATTTACAATGCTTTAGAATCCGATTTTAAACGATATCATCTATTTTCAAACCTTAAGAATCCGCAACTTGAACAAAGTCATCTATTTACAATGCTTTAGAATCCGACTTGAAACGATATCATCTATGTTCAAACCATAAGAGTCTGCAACTTGAACAAAGTCATCTATTTACAATTCTTTAGAATCCGACTTTTAACGATATCATCTATTTTCAAATCTTAAGAATCCGCAACTTGAACAAAGTCATCTATTTACAATGATTTAGAATCCGACTTTAAACGATATAATCTATTTTCAAACTTTAAGAATCGGCAACTTGAACAAAGTCATCTACTTACAATGCTTTAGAATCCGACTTTAAACGATATCATCTATTTTCAAACCTTAACAACTCGCAACTTGAACAAAGTCATCTATTTACAATGCTTTAGAATCCGACTTTAAACGATATCATCTATTTTCAAACCTTAGCAGTCCGCAACTTGAACAAAGTAATCTATTTACAATGCTTTAGAATCCGACTTTAAACGATAACATCTATTTTCACACCTTAAGAATCGGCAACTTGAACAAAGTCATCTATTTACAATGCTTTAGAATCCGACTTTAAACGATATCATCTATTTTCAAACATTAAGAATCCGCAACTTGAACAAAGTAATCTATTTACAATGCTTTAGAATCCGACTTTACACGATATAATCCATTTTCAAACATCAAGTATCCGCAACTTGAACAAAGTCAAAGATTTACAATGCTTTAGAATCCGACTTGAAACGATATAATCTATTTTACAACCTTAAGAGTCCGCCACTGAACAAAGTCATCTATTTACAATGCTTTAGAATCCGACTTTAAACAATATCATCTATTTTCAAACCTTAACAATCGGCAACTTGAACAAAGTCATCTATTTACAATAATTTAGAATCCGACTTTAAACGATATACTCTATTTTCAAACCTTAAGAATCCGCAACTTGAACAAAGTAATCTATTTACAATGCTTTAGTATCCGACTTTAAACGATATCATCTATTTTCCAACCTTAAGAATCCGCATCTTGAACAAAGTCATCTATTTACAATGCTTTAGAATGCGACTTTAAACATTATTATCTATTTTCAAATCTAAAGAATCCGCAACTGTAATAAAGTCATCTACTTACAATGCTTTAGAATCGTACTTTAAACAATATCATCTATTTTAGTCCGCCACTTGAATAAAGTCATCTATTTACAATGCTTTAGAATCCGACTTTAAACGATATTATATATTTTTAAACCCTCAGAATCCGCAACTTGAACAAAGTCATCTATTTACAATGCTTTAGAATCCGACTTTAAACGATATTATCTATTTTCAAACTATCAGAGTCCGCAACTTGAACAAAGTCATTTATTTACAATGCTCTAGAATCCGACTTTAACCGATATCATCTATTTTCAATCCTTAAGGATCGGCAACTTGAACAAAGTCATCTATTTACAATGCTTTAGAATCCGACTTTAAACGATATCATCTATTTTCAAACCTTAAGAATCCGCAACTTGAACAAAGTCATCTATTTACAATGCTTTAGAATCCGACTTGAAACGATATCATCTATGTTCAAACCATAAGAGTCTGCAACTTGAACAAAGTCATCTATTTACAATTCTTTAGAATCCGACTTTTAACGATATCATCTATTTTCAAATCTTAAGAATCCGCAACTTGAACAAAGTCATCTATTTACAATGCTTTAGAATCCGACTTTTAACGATATCATCTATTTTCAAATCTAAAGAATCCGCAACTTGAACAAAGTCATCTATTTACAATGCTTTAGAATCGTACTTTAAACGATATCATCTATTTTAGTCCGCCACTTGAACAAAGTCATCTATTTACAATGCTTTAGAATCCGACTTTAAACGATATTATTTATTTTTAAACCCTCAGAATCCGCAACTTGAACAAAGTCATCTATTTACAATGCTTTAGAATCCGACTTTAAACGATTTCATATATTTTCCAACATTAACAATCGGCAACTTGAACAAAGTCATCTATTTACAATGCTGTAGAATCCGACTTAAAACGATATTATCTATTTTCAACCGTTAAGAATCCGCAACTTAACAAAGTCATCTATTTACAATGGTTTGCAATCCGATCTTAAACGATTACATCTATTTTCAAACCTTCAGAGTCCGCAACTTCAACAAAGTGATCTATTTACAATGCTTTAGAATCCGACTTTAAACTATATCATCTATTTTCAAACATTAAGAATCCGCAACTTGAACAAAGTCATCTATTTACAATGCTTTAGAATCCTACTTTAACCGATATCATCTATTTTAAAACCTTAAGAATCTGAAACTTGAACAAAGTCATCTATTTACTATGCTTTAGAATCCGACTTTAAACGATATCATCTATTTGAAAACTTTGAGAATAACAACTTGAACAAAGTCATCTATTTACAATGCTTTAGAATCCGACTTGAAACGATATCATCTATGTTCAAACCATAAGAGTCTGCAACTTGAACAAAGTCATCTATTTACAATTCTTTAGAATCCGACTTTTAACGATATCATCTATTTTCAAATCTTAAGAATCCGCAACTTGAACAAAGTCATCTATTTACAATGATTTAGAATCCGACTTTAAACGATATAATCTATTTTCAAACTTTAAGAATCGGCAACTTGAACAAAGTCATCTACTTACAATGCTTTAGAATCCGACTTTAAACGATATCATCTATTTTAAACCCTTAACAACTCGCAACTTGAACAAAGTCATCTATTTACAATGCTTTAGAATCCGACTTTAAACGATATCATCTATTTTTAAACCTTAGCAGTCCGCAACTTGAACAAAGTAATCTATTTACAATGCTTTAGAATCCGACTTTAAACGATAACATCTATTTTCACACCTTAAGAATCGGCAACTTGAACAAAGTCATCTATTTACAATTCTTTAAAATCTGATTTGAAACGATATCATCTATTTTCAAACCTTAAGAGTCTGCAACTTGAACAAAGTAATCTATGTACAATGCTTTAGAATCCGACTTTAAAAGATATCATCTATTTTAAAACATAAAGAATCGGCAACGTGAACAAAGTCATCTACTTACAATGCTTTAGAATCCGACTTTAAACGATATCATCTATTTTTAAACCTTAAGAATCCGACACTTGAACAAAGTCATCTATTTACACAGCTTTATAATCCGATTTTAAACGATATCATCTATTTTCAAACCTTAAGAGTCCGCAACTTTAACAAAGTCATCTATTTACAATGCTTTAGAATCCGATTTTAAACGATATCATCTATTTTCAAACCTTAAGAATCCGCAACTTGAACAAAGTCATCTATTTACAATGCTTTATAATCCGACTTTAAACGATATACTCTATTTTCTAACCTTAAGAATCCGCAACTGTAATAAAGTCATCTACTTACAATGCTTTAGAATCGTACTTTAAACGATATCATCTATTTTAGTCCGCCACTTGAACAAAGTCATCTATTTACAATGCTTTAGAATCCGACTTTAAACGATATTATCTATTTTTAAACCCTCAGAATCCGCAACTTGAACAAAGTCATCTATTTACAATGCATTAGAATCCGACTTTAAACGATATCATCTATTTTCCAACATTAACAATCGGCCACTTGAACAAAGTCACTTATTTACAATGCTGTAGAATCCGACTTAAAACGATATCATCTATTTTCAACCGTTAAGAATCCGCAACTTAACAAAGTCATCTATTTACAATGGTTTGCAATCCGATCTTAAACGATTACATCTATTTTCAAACCTTCAGAGTCCGCAACTTCAACAAAGTGATCTATTTACAATGCTTTAGAATCCGACTTTAAAATATATCATCTATTTTCAAACATTAAGAATCCGCAACTTGAACAAAGTCATCTATTTACAATGCTTTAGAATCCGACTTTAAACGATATCATCTATTTAAAAACTTTAAGAATCGGCAACTTAAACAAAGTCATCTATTTACAATGCTTTAGAATCCGACTTTAAACGATATCATCTATTTTAAAACTTTGAGAATAACAACTTGAACAAAGTCATCTATTTACAATGCTTTAGAATCCGACTTGAAACGATATCATCTATGTTCAAACCATAAGAGTCTGCAACTTGAACAAAGTCATCTATTTACAATTCTTTAGAATCCGACTTTTAACGATATCATCTATTTTCAAATCTTAAGAATCCGCAACTTGAACAAAGTCATCTATTTACAATGATTTAGAATCCGACTTTAAACGATATAATCTATTTTCAAACTTTAAGAATCGGCAACTTGAACAAAGTCATCTACTTACAATGCTTTAGAGTCCGACTTTAAACGATATCATCTATTTTCAAACCTTAACAACCCGCAACTTGAACAAAGTCATCTATTTACAATGCTTTAGAATCCGACTTTAAACGATATCATCTATTTTCAAACCTTAGCAGTCCGCAACTTGAACAAAGTCATCTATTTACAATGCTTTAGAATCCGACTTTAAACGATAACATCTATTTTCACACCTTAAGAATCGGCAACTTGAACAAAGTCATCTATTTACAATTCTTTAAAATCTGATTTGAAACGATATCATCTATTTTCAAACCTTAAGAGTCTGCAACTTGAACAAAGTAATCTATGTACAATGCTTTAGAATCCGACTTTAAAAGATATCATCTATTTTAAAACATAAAGAATCGGCAACGGGAACAAAGTCATCTACTTACAATGCTTTAGAATCCGACTTTAAACGATATCATCTTTTTTTAAACCTTAAGAATCCGTAACTTGAACAAAGTCATCTATTTACAATGCTTAAGAATCCGACTATAAACGATATCATCTATTTTAAAACCTTAAGAATCCGCAACTTGAACAAAGTCATCTATTTACAATGCTTCAGAATCCGACTTTAAACGATATACTCTATTTTCAAACCTTAAGAATCCGGAACTTGAACAAAGTCATCTATTTACAATGCTTGAGAATCCGATTTTAAACGATATCATCTATTTTCAAACCTTAAGAATCCGCAACTTGAACAAAGTCATCTATTTACAATGCTTTAGAATCCGACTTTAAACGATATCATCTATTTACCAACCTTAAGAATCTTCAACTTGAACAAAGTCATCTATTAACAATGCTTTAGAATGCGACTTTAAACATTATTATTTATTTTCAAATCTAAAGAATCCGCAACTGTAATAAAGTCATCTACTTACAATGCTTTAGAATCGTACTTTAAACAATATCATCTATTTTAGTCCGCCACTTGAATAAAGTCATCTATTTACAATGCTTTACAATCCGACTTTAAACGATATTATCTATTTTCAAACCCTCAGAATCCGCAACTTGAACAAAGTCATCTATTTACAATGCTTTAGAATCCGACTTTAAACGATATAATCTATTTTCAAACTATCAGAGTCCGCAACTTGAACAAAGTCATTTATTTACAATGCTTTAGAATCCGACTTTAACCGATATCATCTATTTTCAATCCTTAAGGATCGGCAACTTGAAAAAAGTCATCTATTTACAATGCTTTAGAATCCGACTTGAAACGATATCATCTATTTTCAAACCTTAAGAATCCGGAACTTGAACAAAGTCATCTATTTACAATGCTTTAGAATCCGATTTTAAACGATATCATCTATTTTCAAACCTTAAGAATCCGCAACTTTAACAAAGTCATCTATTTACAATGCTTTAGAATCCGACTTTAAACGATATCATCTATTTTCCAACCTTAAGAATCCGCAACTTGAACAAAGTCATCTATTTACAATGCTTTAGAATGCGACTTTAAACATTATTATCTATTTTCAAATCTAAAGAATCCGCAACTGTAATAAAGTCATCAACTTACAATGCTTGAGAATCGTACTTTAAACAATATCATCTATTTTAGTCCGCCACTTGAATAAAGTCATCTATTTACAATGCTTTAGAATCGTACTTTAAACGATATTATCTATTTTAAAACCCTCAGAATCCGCAACTTGAACAAAGTCATCTATTTACAATGCTTTAGAATCCGACTTTAAACGATATAATCTATTTTCAAACTATCAGAGTCCGCAACTTGAACAAAGTCATTTATTTACAATGCTTTAGAATCCGACTTTAACCGATATCATCTATTTTCAATCCTTAAGGATCGGCAACTTGAACAAAGTCATCTATTTACAATGCTTTAGAATCCGACTTTAAACGATATCATCTATTTTCAAACCTTAAGAATCCGCAACTTGAACAAAGTCATCTATTTACAATGCTTTAGAATCGTACTTTAAACAATATCATCTATTTTCAAACCTTAAGAGTCCGCCACTTGAACAAAGTCATCTATTTACAATGCTTTAGAATCCGACTTGAAACGATATCATCTATTTTCAAACCTTAAGAATCCGCCACTTGAACAAAGTCATCTATTTCCAATGCTTTAGAATCCGACTTTAAACTATGTCATCTATTTTCAAAGATTAAGAATCCGCAACTTGAACAAGGTCATCTATTTACAATGCTTTAGAATCCGACTTTAAACGATATCATCTATTTTCAAACCTAAAGTATCGGCCACTTGAACAAAGTCATCTATTTACAATGCTGTAGAATCCGACTTTAAACGATATCATCTATTTTCAAACCTTAAGAATCCGCAACTTGAACAAAGTCATCTATTTACAATGCTTTAGAATCCGACTTTAACCGATATCATCTATTTTCAAACCTTAAGAATCCGCAACTTGAACAAAGTAATCTATTTACAATGCTTTAGAATCCGACTTTAAACGATATGATCTATTTTCAAAACTTAAGAATCCGCAACTTGAACAAAGTCATCTATTTACAATGCTTTAGAATCCGACTTTAAACGATATCATCTATTTTCAAACCTTAAGAATCCGCAACTTGAACAAAGTCATCTATTTACAATGCTTTAGAATCCGACTTAAACCGATATCATCTATTTTCAAACCTTAAGAATCCGCAACTTGAACAAAGTCATCTATTTACAATGCTTTAGAATGCGACTTTAAACTATGTCATCTATTTTCAAACCTTAAGAATACGCAACCGTAATAAAGTAATCTACTTACAATGCTTTAGAATCGTACTTTAAACAATATCATCTATTTTCAAACCTTAAGAGTCCGCCACTTGAACAAAGTCATCTATTTACAATGCTTTAGAATCCGACTTAAAACGATATCATCTATTTTCAAACCTTAAGAATCCGCAACTTTAACAAGGTCATCTATTTACAATGCTTTAAAATCCGACTTTAAACGATATCATCTATTTTCAAACCTAAAGTATCGGCCACTTGAACAAAGTCATCTATTTACAATGCTGTAGAATCCGACTTTAAACGATATCATCTATTTTCAAACCTTAAGAATCCGCAACTTGAACAAAGTCATCTATTTACAATGCGTTAGAATCCGACTTTAAACGATATCATCTATTTTCAAACCTTAAGAATCCGCAAGTTGAACAAAGTCATCTATTTACAATGCTTTAGAATCCGACTTTAAACGATATCAACTATTTTCAAACCTTAAGAATCCGCAACTTGAACAAAGTCATCTAATTACAATGCTTTAGAACTCGACTTTAACCGATATCATCTATTTTCAAACCTTAAGAATCCGCAACTTGAACAAAGTCATCTATTTACAATGCTTTAGAATGCGACTTTAAACTATGTCATCTATTTTCAAACCTTAAGAATACGCAACTGTAATAAAGTAATCTACTTACAATGCTTTAGAATCGTACTTTAAACAATATAATCTATTTTCAAACCTTAAGAGTCCGCCACTTGAACAAAGTAATCTATTTACAATGCTTTAGAATCCGACTTGAAACGATATCATCTATTTTCAAACCTTAAGAATCCGCAACTTGAACAAAGTCATCTATTTACAATGCTTTAGAATCCGACTTTAAACTATGTCATCTATTTTCAAACATTAAGAATCCGCAACTTGAACAAGGTCATCTATTTACAATGCTTTAGAATCCGACTTTAAACGATATCATCTATTTTCAAACCTAAAGTATCGGCCACTTGTACAAAGTCATCTATTTACAATGCTGTAGAATCCGACTTTAAACGATATCATCTATTTTCAAACCTTAAGAATCCGCAACTTTAACAAAGTCACCTATTTACAATGCTGTAGAATCCGACTTTAACCGATATCATCTATTTTCAAACCTTAAGAATCCGCAACTTGAACAAAGTCATCTATTTACAATGCTTTAGAATCCGACTTTAACCGATATCGTCTATTGTCTAACCTTAAGAATCCGCAACTTGAACAAAGTCCTTTATTTACAATGCTTTAGAATCCGACTTTAAACTATGTCATCTACTTTCAAACATTAAGAATCCGACACTTGAACAAAGTCATCTATTTACAATGCTTTAGAATCCGACTTTAAACTATGTCATCTATTTTTAAACATTAAGAATCCGCAACTTGAACAAAGTAATCTATTTACAATGCTTTAGAATCCGACTTTAACCGATATCATCTATTTTCAATCCTTAAGAATCGGCAACTTGAACAAAGTCATCTATTTACAATTCTTTAGAATCCGACGTTAAACGATATCATCTATTATCAATCCTCAAGAATCGGCAACTTGAACAAAGTCATCTATTTACAATGCTTCAGAATCGAACTTTAAACGATATCATCTATTTTCAAACCTTAAGAATCGGCAACTTGAACAAAGTCATCTATTTACAGTTCTTAAGAATCCGACTTTAAACGAAATCATCTATTTTCAAAGCTTGAGAATCGGCGACTTGCATAAGTCATTAATTTAAAATGCTTTAGAATCCGACTTGAAACTATATCATCTATTTTAAAACCTTAAGAATCGGCAACTTGAACAAAGTCATCTATTTACAATGCTTTGGAATCCGACTTTAAACGATATCATCTATTTTCAAAGCTTAAGAATTGGCAACTTGAACAAAGTCATCTATTTACAATGCTTTAGAATCCGACTTTAAACGATATCATCTATTTTCCAACCTTAAAAAATCCGCAACTTGAACAAATGCTTTATAATCCGACTTTAAATGATATCATCTATTTTCAAACCTTAAAAATACGTAACTTTAACATAGTAATCTATTTACAATGCTTTAGTATCCGACATTAAACGATAACATCTAGTTTTAATCCTTAAGAACTCGCAACTTGAACAAAGTCATCTATTTACAATGCTTTAGAATCCGACTTTAAACGATATCATCTATTTTCAAACCTAAAGAATCCGACACTTGAACAAAGTCATCTATTTACAATACTTTAGAATCCGACTTTAAACGATATCATCTATTTTCAAACCTTAAGAATCCGCAACTTGAACAAAGTCATCTATTTACAATGCTTTAGAATCCGACTGTAAACCATATCATCTATTTTCAAAGCTTAAGAATCGGCAACTTGAACAAGTCATCTATTTACAATGCTTAAGAATCAGATATTAAACGATATCATCTATTTTCAAACCTTAAGAATCCGCAACTTGAACAAAGTCATCTATTTACAATGCTTTGGAATCCGACTTTAAACGATATCATCTTTTTTCAAAGCTTAAGAATCCGCAACTTGAACAAAGTAATCTATTTACAATGCTTTAGAATCCGACTTCAAACGATATCATCGATTTTCAAACCTTAAGAATCCGCAACTTGAACAAAGTCATCTATTTACAATGCTTTAGAATCACACTTGCAACGATATCATCTGATTTAAAAGCTTAAGAATCCGCAACTTGAACGAAGTCATCTATTTACAATGCTTTTGAATCCTACTTTAATCATTATCTTCTATTTTCAAACCATAAGAATCCGCAACTTGAACAAAGTCATCTATTCACAATGCTTCAGAATCCGACTTTAAACGATATCATCTATTTTCAAACCTTAAGAATCCGCAACTTGAACAAAGTCATCTATTTACAATGCTTAGAATCCGACTTTAAACGATATCATCTATTTTCAAACCTTAAGAATCCGCAACTTGAACAAAGTTATCTATTTACAATGCTTTAGAATCCGACTTTAAACGATATCATCTATTTTCAAACCTTAAGAATCCGCAACTTGAACAAAGTCATCTATTTACAATGCTTTAGAATCCGACTTTAAACGATATCATCTATTTTCAATCATTAAGAATCGGCAACTTGAACAAAGTCATCTATTTACAGTGCTTTAGAATCCGACTTTAAACGATATCATCTATTTTCAAAGCTTGAGAATCGGCGATTTGAACAAGTCATTAATTTAAAATGCTTTAGAATCCGACTTGAAACTATATCATCTATTTTAAAACCTACAGAATCCAACACTTGAACAAAGTAATCTATTTACAATACTTTAGAATCCGACTTGAAACGATATCATCTATTTTAAAACCTTAA
Organism: Sepiola atlantica; assembly: GCA_963556195.1. Lineage (NCBI taxonomy): Eukaryota > Metazoa > Mollusca > Cephalopoda > Sepiida > Sepiolidae > Sepiola > Sepiola atlantica. Next base: position 706,102 of record CAUVYP010001100.1, on the reverse strand, counting down.
GAATCGGCAACTTGAACAAAGTCATCTAGTTACAATGCGTTAGAATCCGACTTTAAACGATATCATCTATTTTCAAAGCTTAAGAATCGGCAACTTGAACAAAGTCATCTATTTACAATGCTTTAGAATCCGACTTTAAACGATATCATCTATTTTCAAACCTAAAGTATCCGCAACTTGAACAAAGTCATCTATTTACAATGCTGTATAATCCGACTTTAAATGATATCATCTATTTTCAAACCTTAAGAATCCGCAACTCTAATAAAGTCATCTACTTACAATGATTTAGAATCGTACTTTAAACAATATAATCTATTTTCAAACCTTAAGAGTCCGCCACTTGAACAAAGTCATCTATTTACAATGATTTAGAATCCGACTTGAAACGATATCATCTATTTTCAAACATCAAGAATCCGCAACTTGAACAAAGTCATCTATTTACAATGCTTTAGAATCCGACTTTAAACGATATCACCTATTTTCAAACCTAAAGTATCGGCAAATTGAACAAAGTCATCTATTTACAATACTGTACAATCCGACTTTAAACGATATCATCTATTTTCAAAGCTTGAGAATCGGCGATTTGAACAAGTCATTAATTTAAAATGCTTTAGAATCCGACTTGAAACTATATCATCTATTTTAAAACCTTAAGAATCGGCAACTTGAACAAAGTCATCTATTTACAATGCTTTAGAATCCGACTTTAAACGATATCATCTATTTTCAAACCTTAAGAATCCGCAACTTGAACAAAGTCATCTATTTACAATGCTTCAGAATCCGACTTTAAACGATATCATCTATTTTCAAACATTAAAAAATCCGCAACTTGAACAAATGCTTTATAATCCGACTTTAAATGATATCATCTATTTTCAAACCTTAAGAATACGCAACTTGAACATAGTAATCTATTTACAATGCTTTAGTATCCGACATTAAACGATATCACTTAGTTTTCAACCTTAAGAACTCGCAACTTGAACAAAGTCATCTATTTACAATGCTTTAGAATCCGACTTTTAACGATATCATCTATTTTAAAACCTAAAGAATCCGACACTTGAACAAAGTCATCTATTTACAATACTTTAGAATCCGACTTTAAACGATATCATCTATTTTCAAACCTTAAGAATCCGCAACTTGAACAAAGTCATCTATTTACAATGCTTTGGAATCCGACTTTAAACCATATCATCTATTTTCAAAGCTTAAGAATCGGCAACTTGAACAAGTCATCTATTTACAATGCTTAAGAATCCGACTTTAAACGATATCATCTATTTTCAAACCTTAAGAATCCGCAACTTGAACAAAGTAATCTATTTACAATGCTTTGGAATCCGACTTTAAACGATATCATCTTTTTTCAAAGCTTAAGAATCGGCAACTTGAACAAAGTCATCTATTTACAATGCTTTAGAATCCGACTTCAAACGATATCATCGATTTTCAAACCTTAAGAATCCGCTACTTGAACAAAGTCATCTATTTACAATGCTTTAGAACTACACTTGCAAAGATATCATCTGATTTAAAACCTTAAGAATCCGCAACTTGAACAAAGTCATCTATTTACAATGCTTTTGAATCCTACTTTAAACATAATCTTCTATTTTCAAACCTTAAGAATCCGCAACTTAGAACAAAGTCATTTATTTACAATGCGTTAGAATCCGACTTTAAACGATATCATCTATTTTCAAACCTTAAGAATCCGCAACTGGAACAAAGTCATCTATTTACAATGCTTTAGAATCCGACTTTAAACGATATCATCTATTTTCAAACCTTAAGAATCCGCAACTTGAACAAAGTCATTTATTTACAATGCTTTAGAATCCAACTTTAAACGATATCATCTATTTTCAAACCTTAAGAATCCGCAACTTGAACAAAGTCATCTATTTACAATGCTTTAGAATCCGACTTTAAACGATATCATCTATTTTCAAACCTTAAGAATCCGCAACTTGAACAAAGTCATCTATTTACAATGCGTTAGAATCCAACTTTAAACGATATCATCTATTTTAAAACCTTAAGAATCCGCAACTTGAACAAAGTCATCAATTTACAATGCTTTAGAATCCGACTTAAACCGATATCATCTATTTTCAAACCTTAAGAATCCGCAACCTGAACAAAGTCATCTATTTACAATGCTTTAGAATGCGACTTTAAACAATGTCATCTATCTTAAAACCTTAAGAATCCGAAACTGTAATAAAGTCATCTATTTACAATGCTTTAGAATCGTACTTTAAACAATATCATCTATTTTCAAACATTAAGAGTCCGCAACTTAAACCAATCATCTATTTACAATGCTTTTGAAGCCTACTTTAAACATTATCTTCTATTTTCAAACCTTAAGAATCCGCAACTTGAACAAAGTTATCTATTTACAATGCGTTAGAATCCGACTTTAAACGATATCATCTATTTTCAAACCTTAAGAATCCGCAACTTGAACAAAGTCATCTATTTACAATGCTTTAGAATCCGACTTTAAACGATATCATCTATTTTCAAACCTTAAGAATCCGCAACTTGAACAAAGTCATTTATTTACAATGCTTTAGAATCCGACTTTAAACGATATCATCTATTTTCAAACCTTAAGAATCCGCAACTTGAACAAAGTCATCTATTTACAATGCTTTAGAATCCGACTTTAAACGATATAATCTATTTTCAAACCTTAAGAATCCGCAACTTGAACAAAGTCATCTATTTACAATGCGTTAGAATCCGACTTTAAACGATATCATCTATTTTCAAACCTTAAGAATCTGCAACTTGAACAAAGTCATCTATTTACAATGCTTTAGAATGCGACTTAAACCGATATCATCTATTTTCAAACCTTAAGAATCCGCAACCTGAACAAAGTCATCTATTTACAATGCTTTAGAATGCGACTTTAAACAATGTCATCTATTTTAAAACCTTAAGAATCCGAAACTGTAATAAAGTCATCTACTTACAATGCTTTAGAATCGTACTTTAAACAATATCATCTATTTTCAAACCTTAAGAGTCCGCCACTTTAACAAATCATCTATTTAGAATGCTTTTGAAGCCTACTTTAAACATTATCTTCTATTTTCAAACCTTAAGAATCCGCAACTTGAACAAAGTCATCTATTTACAATGCGTTAGAATCCGACTTTAAACGATATCATCTATTTTCAAACCTTAAGAATCCGCAACTTGAACAAAGTCATCTATTTACAATGCTTTAGAATCCGACTTTAAACGATATCATCTATTTTCAAACCTGTAGAATCCGCAACTTGAACAAAGTCATTTATTTACAATGCTTTAGAATCCGACTTTAAACGATATCATCTATTTTCAAACCTTAAGAATCCGCAACTTGAACAAAGTCATCTATTTACAATGCTTTAGAATCCGACTTTAACCGATATCATCTATTTTCAAACCTTAAGAATCCGCAACTTGAACAAAGTCATCTATTTACAATGCGTTAGAATCGGACTTTAAACGATATCATCTATTTTCAAACCTTAAGAATCCGCAACTTGAACAAAGTCATCTATTTACAATGCTTTAGAATCCGACTTAAACCGATATCATCTATTTTTAAACCTTAAGAATCCGCAACTTGAACAAAGTCATCTATTTACAATGCTTTAGAATCCGACTTTAAACTATGTCATCTATTTTCAAACATCAAGCATCCGCAACTTGAACAAGGTCATCTATTTACAATGCTAAAGAATCCGACTATAAACGATATCATCTATTTTCAAACCTTAAGAATCCGCAACTTGAACAAAGTCATCTATTTTCAATGCTTTAGAATCCGACTTTAAACGATATCATCTATTTTCAAACCTTAAGAATCCGCAACTTGAACAAAGTCATCTATATACAATGCGTTAGAAACCGACTTTAAACCATATCATCTATTTTCAAAGCTTAAGAATCGGCAACTTGAACAAGTCATCTATTTACAATGCTTAAGAATCCGACTTTAAACGATATCATCTATTTTCAAACCTTAAGAATCCGCAACTTGAACAAAGTAATCTATTTACAATGCTTTGGAATCCGACTTTCAACGATATCATCTTTTTTCAAAGCTTAAGAATCGGCAACTTGAACAAAGTCATCTATTTACAATGCTTTAGAATCCGACTTCAAACGATATCATCGATTTTCAAACCTTAAGAATCCGCAACTTGAACAAAGTCATCTATTTACAATGCTTTAGAACTACACTTGCAACGATATCATCTGATTTAAAACCTTAAGAATCCGCAACTTGAACAAAGTCATCTATTTACAATGCTTTTGAATTCAAACTTTAAACATAATCTTCTATTTTCAAACCTTAAGAATCCGCAACTTAGAACAAAGTCATTTATTTACAATGCGTTAGAATCCGACTTTAAACGATATCATCTATTTTCAAACCTTAAGAATCCGCAACTGGAACAAAGTCATCTATTTACAATGCTTTAGAATCCGACTTTAAACGATATCATCTATTTTCAAACTATCAGAGTCCGCAACTTGAACAAAGTCATCTATTTACAATGCTTTAGAATCCGACTTTAAACGATATCATCTATTTTCAAACCTACAGAATCCGACACTTGAACAAAGTCATCTATTTACAATACTTTAGAATCCGACTTTAAACGATATCATCTATTTTCAAACCTTAAGAATCCGCAACTTGAACAAAGTCATCTATTTACAATGCGTTAGAATCCGACTTTAAACGATATCATCTATTTTCAAACCTTAAGAATCCGGAACTTGAACAAAGTCATCTATTTACAATGCTTTGGAATCCCACTTTAAACGATATCATCTTTTTTCAAAGCTTAAGAATCGGTACCTTGAACAAAGTCATCTATTTACAATGCTTTAGAATCTTACTTCAAACGATATCATCGATTTTCAAACCTTAAGAATCCGCAACTTGAACAAAGTCATCTATTTACAATGCTTTAGAATCCGATTTTAAACGATATCATCTATTTTCAAACCTTAAGAATCCGCAATTTGAACAAAGTCATCTATTTACAATGCCTTAGAATCCGACTTTAAACGATATCATCTATTTTCAAACCTTAAGAATCCGCAACTTGAACAAAGTCATCTATTTACAATGCTTTAGAATCGAACTTTAAACGATATCATCTATTTTCAAACCTTAAGAATCCGCAACTTGAACAAAGTCATCTATTTACAATACTTTAGAATCCGACTTTAAACGATATCATCTATTTTCAAACCTTAAGAATCCGCAACTTGAACAAAGTCATTTATTTACAATGCTTTAGAATCCGACTTTAAACGATATCATCTATTTTCAAACCTTAAGAATCCGCAACTTAGACAAAGTCATCTATTTACAATGCTTTAGAATCCGACTTTAAACGATATACTCTATTTTTAAACCTTAAGAATCCGCAACTTGAACAATATCATCTATTTACAATGCGTTAAGATCCGACTTTAAACGATATCATCTATTTTCAAACCTAAAGAATCCGAAACTTGAACAAAGTCATCTATTTACAATGCTTTAGAATCCGATTTTAACCGATATCATCTATTTTCAAACCTTAAGAATCGGCAACTTGAACAAAGTCATATACTTACAATGCTTTAGAATCGTACTTTAAACAATATCATCTATTTCAAACCTTAACAGTCCGCCACTTGAACAAAGTAATCTATTTACAATGCTTTAGAATCCGACTTTAAACGATATCATCTATTTTCAAACCTTAAGAATCCACAACTTGAACAAAGTCATCTATTTACAATGCTTTAGAATCCGACTTTAAACTATGTCATCTATTTTCAAACATCACGCATCCGCAACTTGAACAAAGTCATCTATTTACAATGCGTTAGAATCCGACTTTAAACGATATCATCTATTTTCAAACCTTAAGAATCCGCAACTTGAACACAGTCATCTATTTACAATGCTTTAGAATCCGACTTTAAACGATATCATCGATTTTCAAACCTTAAGAATCCGCAACGTGGACAAAGTCATCTATTTACAATGCTTTAGAATCCGACTTAAAACAATATCATATATTTTCAAACCTTAAGAATCCGCAACTTGAACAAAGTCATCTATTAACAATGCTTTAGAATCCGACTTTAAACGATATAATATATTTTCAAACTATCAGAGTCCGCAACTTGAACAAAGTCATCTATTTACAATGCTTTAGAATCCGACTTTAACCGATATTATCTATTTTCAATCCTTAAGTATCGGCAACTTGAACAAAGTCATCTATTTACAATGCTTTAGAATCCGACTTTAAACGATATCATCTATTTTCAATCCTTACAAATCGCCAACTTGAACAAAGTCATCTATTTACAATGCTTACAATCGAACTTTAAACGATATCATCTATTTTCAAACCTTAAGAATCGGCAACTTGAACAAAGTCATCTATTTACAGTGCTTTAGAATCCGACTTTAAACGATATCATCTATTATCAAAGCTTGAGAATCGGCGACTTGAACAAGTCATTAATTTACAATGCTTTAGAATCCGACTTGAAACGATATCATCTATTTAAAAACCTTAAGAATCGGCAACTTGAACAAAGTCATCTATTTACAATGCTTTAGAATCGTACTTTAAACAATATCATCTATTTTCAAACCTTAAGAGTCCGCCACTTGAACAAAGTCATCTATTTACAATGCTTTAGAATCCGACTTTAAACGATATCATCTATTTTCAAACCTTAAGAGTCCCCAACTTGAACAAAGTCATCTATTTACAATGCTTTAGAATCCGACTTTAAACGATATCATCTATGTTTGAACATAAGGAATCGGCAACTTGAACAAAGTCATCTATTTACAGTGCTTTAGAATCCGACTTTAAACGGTATCATCTATTTTTAAACCTAAAGAACCGCAACTTGAACAAAGTCATCTATTTACCATGCTTTACAATCCGACTTTTTACATTATAATCTATTTTCAAACCTTAAGAATCCGCAAATTATACAAAGTCATCAATTTACAATGCTTTAGAATCCGACTTTAACCGATATCATCTATTTTCAAACCTCAAGAATCCGCCACCTGACAAAGTAATCTATTTACAATGCTTTAAAAGGCGACTTTAAACGATATCATCTATTTTCAAACCTTAAGAATCCGCACTTAGAACAAAGTCATCTATTTACAATGCTTTAGAATCCGACTTTAAACATGATCATCTATTTTCAAACCGAAAGAATCGGAAACTTGAACAAAGTCATCTATTTATAATGCTTTAGAATCCGACTTCAACCGATATAATCTATTTTCAAACCTCAAGAATCCGCAACTTAAACAAAGTCATCTATTAACAATGCTTTAGAATCCGACTTTGAACGATATCATCTATTTTAAAACCTTAAGAATCTGCAACTTGAACAAAGTCTACTATTTACAGTGCTGTAGAATCCGACTTTAAACGATATTATCTATTTTCAAAGCTTAAGAATCGGCGACTTGAACAAGTCATTAATTTACAATGCTTTATAATCCGACTTGAAACGATATCATCTATTTAAAAACCTTACGAATCGGCAACTTGAACAAAGTCATCTATTTACAATGCTTTAGAATCGTATTTTAAACAATATCATCTATTTTCAAACCTTAAGAGTCCGCAACTTGAACAAAGTCATCTATTTACAATGCTTTAGAATCCGACTTTAAACGATATCATCTATTTTCAAACCTTAAGAGTCCCCAACTTGAACAGAGTCATCTATTTACAATGCTTTAGAATCCGACTTTAAACGATATCATCGTTTTTCAAACCTTAAGAATCCGCAACTTTAACAAAGTCACCTATTTACAATGCTGTAGAATACGACTTTAAACGATATCATCTATGTTAGAACATAAGGAATCGGCAACTTGAACAAAGTCATCTATTTACAGTGCTTTAGAATCCGACTTTAAACGATATCATCTATTTTCAAGCCTAAAGAACCGCAACTTGAACAAAGTCATCTATTTACCATGCTTTACTATCCGACTTTTTACATTATAATCTATTTTCAAACCTTAAGAATCCGCAAATTATACAAAGTCATCTATTTACAATGCTTTAGAATCCGACTTTAACCGATATCATCTATTTTCAAACCTCAAGAATCCGCCACCTGACAAAGTAATCTATTTACAATGCTTTAAAAGGCGACTTCAAACGATATCATCTATTTTCAAACCTTAAGAATCCGCACCTAGAACAAAGTCATCTATTTACAATGCTTTAGAATCCGACTTAAACCGATATAATCTATTTTCAAACCGAAAGAATCGGAAACTTGAACAAAGTCATCTATTAACAATGCTTTAGAATCCGACTTTGAACGATATCATCTATTTTAAAACCTTAAGAATCTGCAACTTGAACAAAGTCTACTATTTACAGTGCTGTAGAATCCGACTTTAAACGATATCATCTATTTTCAAAGCTTAAGAATCGGCGACTTGAACAAGTCATCAATTTACAATGCTTTAGAATCCGACTTTAACCGATATCATCTATTTTCAAACCTTAAGAATCGGCAACTTGAACAAAGTCATCTATTTACAATGCTGTAGAATCCGACTTTTAACGATATCATCTATTTTCAAACCTTAAGAATCCGCAACTTGAACAAAGTCATCTATTTACAATCCTTTAGAATCCGGATTTAAACAATATTATCTATTTTCAAACCTTAAGAATCAGCAACTTGAACAAAGTCATCTATTTACAATGCTTTGGAATCCGACTTGAAACGATATCATCTATTTTCAATCATTCAGATTCCGCAACTTGCACAAGTCATCTATTTACAATGCTAAAGAATCCGACTTTAAACGATATCATCTATTTTCAAACCTCAAGAATCCGCAACTTGAATAAAGTCCTCTATTTACAATACTTTAGAAACCGTCTTTAAAAGATATCATCTATTTTCAAACCTTAAGAATCAGAAACTTGAACAAAGTCATCTATTTACAAGGCTTTAGAATCCGACTTTAAATGATATCATCTATTTTCAAACCTCAAGAATACGTAACTTGAACATAATAATCTATTTACAATGCCTTAGTATTCGACATTAAACGATATCATCTATTTTCAAAGCTTCAGTATCAGACACTTGAACAAGTCATTAATTTACAATGCTTTATAATCCGACTTGAAACGATATCATCTATTTAAAAACCTTAAGAATCGGCACCTTGAACAAAGTCATCTATTTACAATGCTTTAGAATCGTACTTTAAACAATATCATCTATTTTCAAACCTTAAGAGTCCGCCACTTGAACAAAGTCATCTATTTGCAATGCATTAGAATCCGACTTTAAACGATATCATCGATTTTCAAACTTTCAAAGTCCGCAACTTGAACAAAGTCATCTATTTACAATGCTTTAGAATCCGACTTTAAACGATATCATCTATTTTCAAACCTAAATAATCGCAACTTGAACAAAGTCATCTATTTACAATGCTTTGGAATCTGACTTTAAGCGATATCATCTATTTTCAAACCAAAAAAATCCGCAACTTGAACAAAGTAATCTATTTACAATGCTTTATAATCCGACTTTAAATGATATCATCTATATTCAAACCTTAAGATTACGTAACTTGAACATAATAATCTATTTACAATGCTTTAGTATCCGACATTAAACGATATCATCTAGTTTTAAACTTTAAGAACTCGCAACTTGAACAAAGTCATCTATTTACAATGCTTTAGAATCCGACTTTAAACGATATCATCTATTTCGGAACCTTAAGAATCGGCAACTTTAACAAAGTCATCCATTTACAGTGCTTTTGAATCCGACTTTAAACGATATCATCTATTTTCAAACCTAAAGAATCTGCAACTTGAACAAAGTCATCTATTAACAGTGCTTTAGAATCCGACTTGAAACATTATCTTCGATTTTCAAACCTTAAGAATCCGCACCTAGAACAAAGTCATCTATTTACAATGCTTTAGAATCCGACTTTAAACATGATCATCTATTTTCAAACCGAAAGAATCGGAAACTTGAACAAAGTCATCTATTTACAATGCTTTAGAATCCGACTTCAACCGATATTATCTATTTTCAAACCTCAAGAATCCGCAACTTGAACAAAGTCATCTATTTACAATGCTTTAGAATCCGACTTTGAACGATATCATCTATTTTAAAACCTTAAGAATCCGCAACTTGAACAAAGTCAACTATTTACAGTGCTGTAGAGTCCGACTTTAAACGATATCATCTATTTACAAAGCTTAAGAATCGGCGACTTGAACAAGTTATCAATTTACAATGCTTTAGAATCCGACTTTAACCGATATCATCTATTTTCGCACCTTAAGAATCGGCAACTTGAACAAAGTCATCTATTTACAGTTCTTTAAAATCCGACTTTAAACGATATCATCTATTTTCAAACCTTAAGAATCGGACACTTGAACCATGTCATCTATTTACAATGCTGTAGAATCCGACTTTAAATGATATCATCTATGTTCAAACCTTTAGAATACGTAACTTAAATATAGTAATCTATTTACAATGCTTTAGTATCCGACATTAAACGATATCATCAAGTTTTAAACCTTAAGAACTCGCAACTTGAACAAAGTCATCTATTTACAATGCTTTAGAATCGTACTTTAAACGATATTATCTATTTCGGAATCTTAAGAATCGGAAACTTGAACAAAGTCATCTATTTACAGTGCTTTGGAATCCGACTTTAAACCATATCATCTATTTTCAAAGCTTAAGAATCGGCCACTGGAACAAGTCATCTATTTACAATGCTTTAGAATCCGACTTTAAACGATATCATCTATTTTCAAACGTTAGGAATCTGCAACTTGAACAAAGTCATCTATTTACAATGCTTTGGAATCCGACTTTAAACGATATCATCTATTTTCAAAGCTTAAGAATCCGCAACTTGAACAAAGTCATCTATTTACAATGCTTTAGAATCCGACTTTCCACGATATCATCTATTTTAAACCCGTAAGAATTGGAAACTTGAACAAAGTCATCTATTTCAATGCTTTAGAATCCGACTTCAACCGATATTATCTATTTTCAAACCTCAAGAATCCGCAACTTGAACAAAGTCATCTATTTACAATGCTTTAGAATCCGACTTTAAACGATATCATCTATGTTCAAAGCTTAAGAATCCGCAACTTAAACAAAGTCATCTATTTACTATGATTTAGTATCCGACATTAAACGATATTCTCTAGTTTTTAACCTTAAGAACTCGCAACTTGAACAAAGTCATCTATGTAGAATGCTTGAGACTTCGACTTTAACCGATATCATCTATTTTCGAACCTTACGAATCGGCAACTTGAACAAAGTAATCTATTTACAATGCTTTAGAATCCGACTTTAAACGATATCATCTATTTTTAAAGCTTAAGAATCGGCGACTTGAACAAGTAATCAATTTAAAATGCTTTATAATCACACTTTAAACGATATTATCTATTTTCAAACCTTAAGAATCCGCAACTCGAACAAAGTCATCTGCTTACAATGCTTTAGAATCTGACTTTAAACATTATCATGTATTTTCAACCCTTAATAACCCGCAACTTTAACAAAGTCATCTATTTACAATGCTTTAGAATCCGAATTTAAAAAATATCATCTATTTTGCCACCTTAAGAATCGGCAACTTGAACAAAATCATCTATTTACAATGCTTTGGAATCCGGCTTTAAACGATATCATCTATTTTCAAACATCGTGAGTCCGCTACTTGAACAAGTCATCTATTTACGATGCTTTACCATCCGACTTTAAACGATATCATCTATTTTATAACCTTAAGACTCGGCAACCAGAACTAAGTCATCTATTTACAATGCTTTAGAATCCGACTTTAAAAGATATAATCTATTTTCAAACCTTAAGATCGGCAACTTGAACAAAGTCATCTATTTACAATGCTTTAGAATCCGACTTTAAACGATATAATCTTTTTTCAAACCTTAAGAATCCGCAACTTGAACAAAGTCAACTATTTACAGTGCTGTAGAATCCGACTTTAAACAATATCATTTATTTTCAAACCGTTAGAATCGGCAACTTGAACAAACTCATCTATTTACAATGCTTTAGAATACCACTTCCAACGATACTATCTATTTTCAAACGTTACGAATCCGCAACTTGAACAAAGTCATCTATGTACAATGTTTTTAAATCCGACTTTAAACATTATCATTTATTTTCAAAATTTAAGAATCACTAACTTTAACAAAGTCATCTATTTACAATGCTTTAGAATCCGACTTTAAACGATATCATCTATTTTCAAACCTTCAGAATCGGCAACTTGAACAAAGTCATCTATTTACAATGCTTTAGAATCACACTTTAAACGATCTCATCTATTTGGAAACATTAAGAATCCGCAACTGTAACAAACGCATCTATTTACAGTGCTGTAGAATCCGACTTTAAAGGATATCATCTATTTTCAAACCTTGAGAATCCGCAACTGGAACAAAATCATCTATTTACAATGCTTTAGAATCCGACTTTAAACAATATCTCTATTTTCAAACCTTTAGACTCGGACACTTGAACAAATTCATCTATTTACAGTGCTTTAGAATCCGACTAGAAACGACATCATCCATTTCTAAACCTTAAAAATCCGCAACTTGAACAAAGTCATCTATTAACAATGCTTTAGAATCCGACTTTAATAACTATCATCTATTTTCAAACCTTATGAATCGGCAACTTGTCAAAGTAATCTATTTACAGTGCTTTAGAATTCGACTTTAAACGATATCATCTATTTTCAAACCTTAAGAATCGGTAACTTGAACAAAGTCATCTATTTACAATGTTTTAGAATCCGACTTTCAACGATATCATATATTTTGAAACCTTAAGTATCCGCAACTTGAACAAAGTCATCTATTTACAATGCTTTAGAATCCGACCTATAACAATATAATCTATTTTCAAACAACAGGAATGTGAACTTGAACAAAGTCATCTATTTACAATGCTTTAGAATCCGACTTTCAACGATATCATCTATTTTCAAACATTAAGAATCCGCAACTGGAACAAAGTCATCTATTTACAATGCTGTAGATTCGACTTTAACGTATATCATTTGGTTTTAAACTTTAAAGTACGATTCTAAAGCATTGTAAGTAGATTACTTTATTACAGTTGCGTATTCTTAAAGTTTGAAACTAGATGACATAGTTTAAAGTCGCATTCTAAAGCATTGTAAATAGATGACTTTGTTCAAGTTGCGGATTCTTAAGGTTTGAAAATAGATGATATCGGTTAAAGTCGGATTCTAAAGCATTGTAATTAGATGACTTTGTTCAAGTTGCGGATTCTTAAGGTTTGAAAATAGATGATATCGGTAAAAGTCGGATTCTAACGCATTGTAAATAGATGACTTTGTTCAAGTGGCGGATTCTTAAGGTTTGAAAATAGATGATATCGTTAAAAGTCGGATTCTTAAGCATTGTAAATAGATGACTTTGTTCAAGTTGCGGATTCTTAAGGTTTGAAAATAGATGATATCGGTTAAAGTCGGATTCTAAAGCATTGTAATTAGATGACTTTGTTCAAGTTGCGGATTCTTAAGGTTTGAAAATAGATGATATCGTTTAAAGTCGGATTCTACAGCATTGTAAATAGATGACTTTGTTCAAGTGGCCGATACTTTAGGTTTGAAAATAGATGATATCGTTTAAAGTCGGATTTTAAAGCATTGTAAATAGATGACCTTGTTAAAGTTGCGGATTCTTAAGGTTTGAAAATAGATGATATCGTTTCAAGTCGGATTCTAAAGCATTGTAAATAGATGACTTTGTTCAAGTGGCGGACTCTTAAGGTTTGAAAATAGATGATATTGTTTAAAGTACGATTCTAAAGCATTGTAAGTAGATTACTTTATTACAGTTGCGTATTCGAAAGGTTTGAAAATAGATGACATAGTTTAAAGTCGGATTCTAAAGCATTGTAAATAGATGACTTTGTTCAAGTTGCGGATTCTTAAGGTTTGAAAATAGATGATATCGGTTAAAGTCGGATTCTAAAGCATTGTAAATAGATGACTTTGTTCAAGTTGCGGATTCTTAAGGTTTTAAAATAGATGATATCGTTTAAAGTCGGATTCTAACGCATTGTAAATAGATGACTTTGTTCAAGTTGCGGATTCTTAAGGTTTGAAAATAGATGATATCGTTTAAAGTCGGATTCTAAAGCATTGTAAATAGATGATTTTGTTCAAGTTGCGGATTCTTAAGGTTTGAAAATAGATTATATCGGTTAAAGTCGGATTCTAAAGCATTGTAAATAGATGACTTTGTTCAAGTTGCGGATTCTTAAGGTTTGAAAATAGATGATATCGTTTAAAGTCGGATTCTACAGCATTGTAAATAGATGACTTTGTTACAGTGGCCGATACTTTAGGTTTGAAAATAGATGATATCGTTTAAAGTCGGATTCTAAAGCATTGTAAATAGATGACTTTGTTCAAGTTGCGGATTTTTAATCTTTGAAAATAGATAACATAGTTTAAAGTCGGATTCTAAAGCATTGGAAATAGATGACTTTGTTCAAGTTGCGGATTCTTAAGGTTTTAAAATAGATGATATCGTTTCAAGTCGGATTCTAAAGCATTGTAAATAGATGACTTTGTTCAAGTGGCGGACTCTTAAGGTTTGAAAATAGATGATATTGTTTAAAGTACGATTCTAAAGCATTGTAAATAGATGACTTTTTTCAAGTTGCGGATTCTTAAGGTTTGAAAATAGATGATATCGTTTAAAGTCGGATTCTAAAGCATTGTAAATAGATGACTTTGTTCAAGTTGCCGATCCTTAAGGATTGAAAATAGATGATATCGGTTAAAGTCGGATTCTAAAGCATTGTAAATAAATGACTTTGTTCAAGTTGCGAACTCTGATAGTTTGAAAATAGATTATATCGGTTAAAGTTAGATTCTAAAGCATTGTAAATAGATGACTTTGTTCAAGGAGCGGATTCTGAGGGTATAAAAATAGATAATATCGTTTAAAGTCGGATTCTAAAGCATTGTAAATAGATGACTTTATTCAAGTGGCGGACTAAAATAGATGATATTGTTTAAAGTACGATTCTAAAGCATTGTAAGTAGATGACTTTATTACAGTTGCGGATTCTTTAGATTTGAAAATAGATAATAATGTTTAAAGTCGCATTCTAAAGCATTGTAAATAGATGACTTTGTTCAAGTTGCGGATTCTTAAGGTTGGAAAATAGATGATATCGTTTAAAGTCGGATTCTAAAGCATTGTAAATAGATGACTTTGTTCAAGTTGCGGATTCTTAAGGTTTGAAAATAGATGATATCGTTTAAAATCGGATTCTAAACATTGTAAATAGATGACTTTGTTCAAGTTCCGGATTCTTAAGGTTTGAATATAGATGATATCGTTTCAAGGTGGATTCTAAAGCATTGTAAATAGATGACTTTGTTCAAGTGGCGGACTCTTAAGGTGTGAAAATAGATGATATTGTTTAAAGTCGGATTCTAAAGCATTGTAAATAGATTACTTTGTTCAAGTTGCGGATTCTTAAGGTTTGAAAATAGATGATATCGTTTAAAGTCGGATTCTAAAGCATTGTAAATAGATGACTTTGTTCAAGTTGCCGATCCTTAAGGATTGAAAATAGATGATATCGTTTAAATCGGATTCTAAAGCATTGTAAATAAATGACTTTGTTCAAGTTGCGGACTCTGATAGTTTGAAAATAGATTATATCGTTTAAAGTCGGATTCTAAAGCATTGTAAATAGATGACTTTGTTCAAGTTGCGGATTCTGAGGGTTTAAAAATAGATAATATCGTTTAAAGTCGGATTCTAAAGCATTGTAAATAGATGACTTTATTCAAGTGGCGGACTAAAATAGATGATATTGTTTAAAGTACGATTCTAAAGCATTGTAAGTAGATGACTTTATTACAGTTGATGATTCTTTAGATTTGAAAATAGATAATAATGTTTAAAGTCGCATTCTAAAGCATTGTAAATAGATGACTTTGTTCAAGTTGCGGATTCTTAAGGTTGGAAAATAGATGATATCGTTTAAAGTCGGATTCTAAAGCATTGTAAATAGATGACTTTGTTCAAGTTGCGGATTCTTAAGGTTTGAAAATAGATGATATCGTTTAAAATCGGATTCTAAAGCATTGTAAATAGATGACTTTGTTCAAGTTCCGGATTCTTAAGGTTTGAAAATAGAGTATATCGTTTAAAGTCGGATTCTGAAGCATTGTAAATAGATGAATTTGTTTAAGTTGCGGATTCTTAAGGTTTTAAAATAGATGATATCGTTTATAGTCGGATTCTGAAGCATTGTAAATAGATGACTTTGTTCAAGTTACGGATTCTTAAGGTTTGAAAATAGATGATATCGTTTAAAGTCGGATTCTAAAGCATTGTAAGTAGATGACTTTGTTCACGTTGCCGATTCTTTATGTTTTAAAATAGATGATATCTTTTAAAGTCGGATTCTAAAGCATTGTACATAGATTACTTTGTTCAAGTTGCAGACTCTTTAGGTTTGAAAATAGATGATATCGTTTCAAATCAGGTTTTAAAGAATTGTAAATAGATGACTTTGTTCAAGTTGCCGATTCTTAAGGTGTGAAAATAGATGTTATCGTTTAAAGTCGGATTCTAAAGCATTGTAAATAGATTACTTTGTTCAAGTTGCGGACTGCTAAGGTTTGAAAATAGATGATATCGTTTAAAGTCGGATTCTAAAGCATTGTAAATAGATGACTTTGTTAAAGTTGCGAGTTGTAAAGGTTTGAAAATAGATGATATCGTTTAAAGTCGGATTCTAAAGAATTGTAAGTAGATGACTTTGTTCAAGTTGCCGATTCTTTAAAGTTTGAAAATAGATTATATCGTTTAAAGTCGGATTCTGAATCATTGTAAATAGATGACTTTGTTCAAGTTGCGGATTCTTAAGATTTGAAAATAGATTATATCGTTAAAAGTCGGATTCTAAAGAATTGTAAATAGATGACTTTGTTCAAGTTGCAGACTCTTATGGTTTGAACATAGATGATATCGTTTACAGTCGGATTCTAACGCATTGTAAATAGATGACTTTGTTCAAGTTGTTATTCTCAAGGTTTTAACATAGATGATATCGGTCAAAGTCGGATTCTAAAGCATTGTAAATAGATGACTTTGTTCAAGTTGCCGATTCTTTAAGTTTTTAAATAGATGATATCGTTTAAAGTCGGATTCTAAAGCATAGTAAATAGATGACTTTGTTCAAGTTGCAGATTCTTAAATTTTTAAAATAGATGATATCGGTTAAAGTCGGATTCTAAAGCATTGTAAATAGATGACTTTGTTCAAGTTGCGGATTCTTAATGTTTGAAAATAGATGATATAGTTTAAAGTCGGATTCTAAAGCATTGTAAATAGATCACTTTGTTAAAGTTTCGGACTCTGAAGGTTTGAAAATAGATGTAATCGTTTAAGATCGGATTGCAAACCATTGTAAATAGATGACTTTGTTAAGTTGCGGATTCTTAAGGTTTGAAAATAGATGATATCGTTTAAAGTCGGACTCTAAAGCATTGTAAATAGATGACTTTGTTCAAGTTGCCGATCCTTAAGGATTGAAAATAGATGATATCGGTTAAAGTCGGATTCTAAAGCATTGTAAATAAATGACTTTGTTCAAGTTGCGGACTCTGATAGTTTGAAAATAGATTATATCGGTTAAAGTCGGATTCTAAAGCATTGTAAATAGATGACTTTGTTCAAGTTGCGGATTCTGAGGGTTTAAAAATAGATAATATCGTTTAAACTCGGATTCTAAAGCATTGTAAATAGATGACTTTATTCAAGTGGCGGACTTAAATAGATGATATTGTTTAAAGTACGATTCTAAAGCATTGTAAGTAGATGCCTTTATTACAGTTGCGGATTCTTTAGATTTGAAAATAGATAATAATGTTTAAAGTCGGATTCTAAAGCATTGGAAATAGATGACTTTGTTCAAGTTGCGGATTCTTAAGGTTGGAAAATAGATGATATCGTTTAAAGTCCCATTCTAAAGCATTGTAAATAGATGACTTTGTTCAAGTTGCGGATTCTTAAGGTTTGAAAATAGATGATATCGTTTAAAATCGGATTCTAAAGCATTGTAAATAGATCACTTTGTTCAAGTTCCGGATTCTTAAGGTTTGAAAATAGATGATATCGTTTCAAGTCGGATTCTAAAGCATTGTAAATAGATGACTTTGTTCAAGTGGCGGACTCTTTAGGTTTGAAAATAGATGATATTGTTTAAAGTCGGATTCTTAAGCATTGTAAATAGATGACTTTGTTCAAGTTGCGGATTCTTAAGGTTTGAAAATAGATGATATCGTTTAAAGTCGGATTCTAAAGCATTGTAAATAGATGACTTTGTTCAAGTTGCCGATCCTTAAGGATTGAAAATAGATGATATCGGTTAAAGTCGGATTCTAAAGCATTGCAAATAAATGACTTTGTTCAAGTTGCGGACTCTGATAGTTTGAAAATAGATTCTATCGTTTAAAGTCGGATTCTAAAGCATTGTAAATAGATGACTTTGTTCAAGTTGCGGATTCTGAGGGTTTAAAAATAGATAATATCGTTTAAAGTCGGATTCTAAAGCATTGTAAATAGATGACTTCATTCAAGTGGCGGACTAAAATAGATGATATTGTTTAAAGTACGATTCTAAAGCATTGTAAGTAGATGACTTTATTACAGTTGATGATTTTTTAGATTTGAAAGTAGATACTAATGTTTAAAGTCGCATTCTAAAGCATTGTAAATAGATGACTTTGTTCAAGTTGCGGATTCTTAAGGTTGGAAAATAGATGATATCGTTTAAAGTCGGATTCTAAAGCATTGTAAATAGATGACTTTGTTCAAGTTGCGGATTCTTAAGGTTTGAAAATAGATGATATCGTTTAAAATCGGATTCTAAAGCATTGTAAATAGATGACTTTGTTCAAGTTCCGGATTAAGGTTTGAAAATAGAGTATATCGTTTAAAGTCGGATTCTGAAGCATTGTAAATAGATGACTTTGTTCAAGTTGCGGATTCTTAAGGTTTTAAAATAGATGATATCGTTTATAGTCGGATTCTTAAGCATTGTAAATAGATGACTTTGTTCAAGTTGCGGATTCTTAAGGTTGGAAAATAGATGATATCGTTTAAAGTCGGATTCTAAAGCATTGTAAATAGATGACTTTGTTCTAGTTGCGGATTCTTAAGCTTTGAAAATAGATGATATCGTTTAAAATCGGATTCTAAAGCATTGTAAATAGATGACTTTGTTCAAGTTCCGGATTCTTAAGGTTTGAAAATAGAGTATATCGTTTAAAGTCGGATTCTGAAGCATTGTAAATAGATGACTTTGTTCAAGTTGCGGATTCTTAAGGTTTTAAAATAGATGATATCGTTTATAGTCGGATTCTGAAGCATTGTAAATAGATGACTTTGTTCAAGTTACGGATTCTTAAGTTTTGAAAATAGATGATATCGTTTAAAGTCGGATTCTAAAGCATTGTAAGTAGATGACTTTGTTCACGTTGCCGATTCTTTATGTTTTAAAATAGATGATATCTTTTAAAGTCGGATTCTAAAGCATTGTACATAGATTACTTTGTTCAAGTTGCAGACTCTTTAGGTTTGAAAATAGATGATATCGTTTCAAATCAGATTTTAAAGAATTGTAAATAGATGACTTTGTTCAAGTTGCCGATTCTTAAGGTGTTAAAATAGATGTTATCGTTTAAAGTCGGATTCTAAAGCATTGTAAATAGATTACTTTGTTCAAGTTGCGGACTGCTAAGGTTTGAAAATAGATGATATCGTTTAAAGTCGGATTCTAAAGCATTGTAAATAGATGACTTTGTTCAAGTTGCGAGTTGTTAAGGTTTGAAAATAGATGATATCGTTTAAAGTCGGATTCTAAAGAATTGTAAGTAGATGACTTTGTTCAAGTTGCCGATTCTTAAAGTTTGAAAATAGATTATATCGTTTAAAGTCGGATTCTGAATCATTGTAAATAGATGACTTTGTTCAAGTTGCGGATTCTTAAGATTTGAAAATAGATTATATCGTTAAAAGTCGGATTCTAAAGAATTGTAAATAGATGACTTTGTTCAAGTTGCAGACTCTTATGGTTTGAACATAGATGATATCGTTTACAGTCGGATTCTAAAGCATTGTAAATAGATGACTTTGTTCAAGTTGTTATTCTCAAGGTTTTAAAATAGATGATATCGGTTAAAGTCGGATTCTAAAGCATTGTAAATAGATGACTTTGTTCAAGTTGCGGATTCTTAATGTTTGAAAATAGATGATATAGTTTAAAGTCGGATTCTAAAGCATTGTAAATAGATCACTTTGTTAAAGTTTCGGACTCTGAAGGTTTGAAAATAGATGTAATCGTTTAAGATCGGATTGCAAACCATTGTAAATAGATGACTTTGTTAAGTTGCGGATTCTTAAGGTTTGAAAATAGATGATATCGTTTAAAGTCGGACTCTAAAGCATTGTAAATAGATGACTTTGTTCAAGTTGCCGATCCTTAAGGATTGAAAATAGATGATATCGGTTAAAGTCGGATTCTAAAGCATTGTAAATAAATGACTTTGTTCAAGTTGCGGACTCTGATAGTTTGAAAATAGATTATATCGGTTAAAGTCGGATTCTAAAGCATTGTAAATAGATGACTTTGTTCAAGTTGCGGATTCTGAGGGTTTAAAAATAGATAATATCGTTTAAAGTCGGATTCTAAAGCATTGTAAATAGATGACTTTATTCAAGTGGCGGACTAAAATAGATGATATTGTTTAAAGTACGATTCTGAAGCATTGTAAGTAGATGCCTTTATTACAGTTGCGGATTCTTTAGATTTGAAAATAGATAATAATGTTTAAAGTCGCATTCTAAAGCATTGTAAATAGATGACTTTGTTCAAGTTGCGGATTCTTAAGGTTGGAAAATAGATGATATCGTTTAAAGTCGGATTCTAAAGCATTGTAAATAGATGACTTTGTTCAAGTTGCGGATTCTTAAGGTTTGAAAATAGATGATATCGTTTAAAATCGGATTCTAAAGCATTGTAAATAGATGACTTTGTTCAAGTTCCGGATTCTTAAGGTTTGAAAATAGATGATATCGTTTCAAGTCGGATTCTAAAGCATTGTAAATAGATGACTTTGTTCAAGTGGCGGACTCTTAAGGTTTGAAAATAGATGATATTGTTTAAAGTCGGATTCTTAAGCATTGTAAATAGATGACTTTGTTCAAGTTGCGGATTCTTAAGGTTTGAAAATAGATGATATCGTTTAAAGTCGGATTCTAAAGCATTGTAAATAGATGACTTTGTTCAAGTTGCCGATCCTTAAGGATTGAAAATAGATGATATCGGTTAAAGTCGGATTCTAAAGCATTGTAAATCAATGACTTTGTTCAAGTTGCGGACTCTGATAGTTTGAAAATAGATTATATCGTTTAAAGTCGGATTCTAAAGCATTGTAAATAGATGACTTTGTTCAAGTTGCGGATTCTGAGGGTTTAAAAATAGATAATATCGTTTAAAGTCGGATTCTAAAGCATTGTAAATAGATGACTTTATTCAAGTGGCGGACTAAAATAGATGATATTGTTTAAAGTACGATTCTAAAGCATTGTAAGTAGATGACTTTATTACAGTTGATGATTCTTTAGATTTGAAAATAGATAATAATGTTTAAAGTCGCATTCTAAAGCATTGTAAATAGATGACTTTGTTCAAGTTGCGGATTCTTAAGGTTGGAAAATAGATGATATCGTTTAAAGTCGGATTCTAAAGCATTGTAAATAGATGACTTTGTTCAAGTTGCGGATTCTTAAGGTTTGAAAATAGATGATATCGTTTAAAATCGGATTCTAAAGCATTGTAAATAGATGACTTTGTTCAAGTTCCGGATTAAGGTTTGAAAATAGAGTATATCGTTTAAAGTCGGATTCTGAAGCATTGTAAATAGATGACTTTGTTCAAGTTGCGGATTCTTAAGGTTTTAAAATAGATGATATCGTTTATAGTCGGATTCTTAAGCATTGTAAATAGATTACTTTGTTCAAGTTGCGGACTGCTAAGGTTTGAAAATAGATGATATCGTTTAAAGTCGGATTCTAAAGCATTGTAAATAGATGACTTTGTTCAAGTTGCGAGTTGTTAAGGTTTGCAAATAGATGATATCGTGTAAAGTCGGATTCTAAAGCATTGTAAGTAGATGACTTTGTTCAAGTTGCCGCTTCTTTAAGTTTGAAAATAGATTATATCGTTTAAAGTCGGATTCTAAATCATTGTAAATAGATGACTTTGTTCAAGTTGCGGATTCTTAAGATTTGAAAATAGATTATATCGTTAAAAGTCGGATTCTAAAGAATTGTAAATAGATGACTTTGTTCAAGTTGCAGACTCTTATGGTTTGAACATAGATGATATCGTTTCAAGTCGGATTCTAAAGCATTGTAAATAGATGACTTTGTTCAAGTTGTTATCTTCAAGGTTTTAAAATAGATGATATCGGTTAAAGTCGGATTCTAAAGCATTGTAAATAGATGACTTTGTTCAAGTTGCCGATTCTTAAAGTTTTTAAATAGATGATATCGTTTAAAGTCGGATTCTAAAGCATAGTAAATAGATGATTTTGTTCAAGTTGCAGATTCTTAAAGTTTTAAAATAGATGATATCGGTTAAAGTCGGATTCTAAAGCATTGTTAATAGATGACTTTGTTCAAGTGGCGGACTCTTAAGGTTTGAAAATAGATGATATTGTTTAAAGTCGGATTCTTAAGCATTGTAAATAGATGACTTTGTTCAAGTTGCGGATTCTTAAGGTTTGAAAATAGATGATATCGTTTAAAGTCGGATTCTAAAGCATTGTAAATAGATGACTTTGTTCAAGTTGCCGATCCTTAAGGATTGAAAATAGATGATATCGGTTAAAGTCGGATTCTAAAGCATTGTAAATAAATATCTTTGTTCAAGTTGCGGACTCTGATAGTTTGAAAATAGATTATATCGTTTACAGTCGGATTCTAAAGCATTGTAAATAGATGACTTTGTTCAAGTTGCGGATTCTGGGGGTTTAAAAATAGATAATATCGTTTAAAGTCGGATTCTAAAGCATTGTAAATAGATGACTTTATTCAAGTGGCGGACTAAAATAGTTTATATTGTTTAAAGTACGATTCTAAAGCATTGTAAGTAGATGACTTTATTACAGTTGATGATTCTTTAGATTTGAAAATAGATAATAATGTTTAAAGTCGCATTCTAAAGCATTGTAAATAGATGACTTTGTTCAAGTTGCGGATTCTTAAGGTTGGAAAATAGATGATATCGTTTAAAATCGGATTCTAAAGCATTGTAAATAGATGACTTTGTTAAAGTTGCGGACTCTTAAGGTTTGAAAATAGATGATATCGTTTAAAATCGGATTCTAAAGCATTGTAAATAGATGACTTTGTTCAAGTTGCGGATTCTTAAGGTTTGAAAATAGATGATATCGTTTAAAGTCGGATTCTAAAGCATTGTAAGTAGATGACTTTGTTCACGTTTCCGAATCTTTGTTTGAAAATAGATGATATCTTTTAAAGTCGGATTCTAAAGCATAGTAAATAGATTACTTTGTTCAAGTTGCAGACTCTTAAGGTTTGAAAATAGATGATATCGTTTCAAATCAGAGTTTAAAGAATTGTAAATAGATGACGTTGTTCAAGTTGCCGATTCTTAAGGTGTGAAAATAGATGTTATCGTTTAAAGTCGGATTCTAAAGCATTGTAAATAGATTACTTTGTTCAAGTTGCGGACTGCTAAGGTTTGAAAATAGATGATATCGTTTAAAGTCGGATTCTAAAGCATTGTAAATAGATGACTTTGTTCAAGTTGGTGGATTCTTAGGGTTTGAAAATAGATGATATCGTTTAAAGTCGGATTCTAAAGCATTGTAAATAGATGACTTAGTTCGAGTTGCGGATCCTTAGGGTTTGAAAATAGATGATATCGTTTAAAGTCGGATTCTAAAGCATTGTAAATAGATGATTTTGTTCAAGTTGCGGATTAAGGTTTGAAAATAGAGTATATCGTTTAAAGTCGGATTCTGAAGCATTGTAAATAGATGACTTTGTTCAAGTTGCGGATTCTTAAGGTTTTAAAATAGATGATATCGTTTATAGTCGGATTCTTAAGCATTGTAAATAGATTACTTTGTTCAAGTTGCGGACTGCTAAGGTTTGAAAATAGATGATATCGTTTAAAGTCGGATTCTAAAGCATTGTAAATAGATGACTTTGTTCAAGTTGCGAGTTGTTAAGGTTTGCAAATAGATGATATCGTGTAAAGTCGGATTCTAAAGCATTGTAAGTAGATGACTTTGTTCAAGTTGCCGCTTCTTTAAGTTTGAAAATAGATTATATCGTTTAAAGTCGGATTCTAAATCATTGTAAATAGATGACTTTGTTCAAGTTGCGGATTCTTAAGATTTGAAAATAGATTATATCGTTAAAAGTCGGATTCTAAAGAATTGTAAATAGATGACTTTGTTCAAGTTGCAGACTCTTATGGTTTGAACATAGATGATATCGTTTCAAGTCGGATTCTAAAGCATTGTAAATAGATGACTTTGTTCAAGTTGTTATCTTCAAGGTTTTAAAATAGATGATATCGGTTAAAGTCGGATTCTAAAGCATTGTAAATAGATGACTTTGTTCAAGTTGCCGATTATTAAAGTTTTTAAATAGATGATATCGTTTAAAGTCGGATTCTAAAGCATAGTAAATAGATGATTTTGTTCAAGTTGCAGATTCTTAAAGTTTTAAAATAGATGATATCGGTTAAAGTCGGATTCTAAAGCATTGTTAATAGATGACTTTGTTCAAGTGGCGGACTCTTAAGGTTTGAAAATAGATGATATTGTTTAAAGTCGGATTCTTAAGCATTGTAAATAGATGACTTTGTTCAAGTTGCGGATTCTTAAGGTTTGAAAATAGATGATATCGTTTAAAGTCGGATTCTAAAGCATTGTAAATAGATGACTTTGTTCAAGTTGCCGATCCTTAAGGATTGAAAATAGATGATATCGGTTAAAGTCGGATTCTAAAGCATTGTAAATAAATAACTTTGTTCAAGTTGCGGACTCTGATAGTTTGAAAATAGATTATATCGTTTAAAGTCGGATTCTAAAGCATTGTAAATAGATGACTTTGTTCAAGTTGCGGATTCTGGGGGTTTAAAAATAGATAATATCGTTTAAAGTCGGATTCTAAAGCATTGTAAATAGATGACTTTATTCAAGTGGCGGACTAAAATAGTTTATATTGTTTAAAGTACGATTCTAAAGCATTGTAAGTAGATGACTTTATTACAGTTGATGATTCTTTAGATTTGAAAATAGATAATAATGTTTAAAGTCGCATTCTAAAGCATTGTAAATAGATGACTTTGTTCAAGTTGCGGATTCTTAAGGTTGGAAAATAGATGATATCGTTTAAAATCGGATTCTAAAGCATTGTAAATAGATGACTTTGTTAAAGTTGCGGACTCTTAAGGTTTGAAAATAGATGATATCGTTTAAAATCGGATTCTAAAGCATTGTAAATAGATGACTTTGTTCAAGTTGCGGATTCTTAAGGTTTGTAAATAGATGATATCGTTTAAAGTCGGATTCTAAAGCATTGTAAGTAGATGACTTTGTTCACGTTTCCGAATCTTTGTTTGAAAATAGATGATATCTTTTAAAGTCGGATTCTAAAGCATAGTAAATAGATTACTTTGTTCAAGTTGCAGACTCTTAAGGTTTGAAAATAGATGATATCGTTTCAAATCAGATTTTAAAGAATTGTAAATAGATGACGTTGTTCAAGTTGCCGATTCTTAAGGTGTGAAAATAGATGTTATCGTTTAAAGTCGGATTCTAAAGCATTGTAAATAGATTACTTTGTTCAAGTTGCGGACTGCTAAGG
This sequence comes from Sepiola atlantica, assembly GCA_963556195.1. Classification (NCBI taxonomy): domain Eukaryota; kingdom Metazoa; phylum Mollusca; class Cephalopoda; order Sepiida; family Sepiolidae; genus Sepiola; species Sepiola atlantica. The sequence goes on along the minus strand of CAUVYP010001100.1, from coordinate 679,961 downwards.
TTTGAAAATAGATGATATCGTTTAAAGTCGGATTCTAAAGCATTGTAAATAGATGACTTTGTTCAAGTTGGTGGATTCTTAGGGTTTGAAAATAGATGATATCGTTTAAAGTCGGATTCTAAAGCATTGTAAATAGATGACTTAGTTCGAGTTGCGGATCCTTAGGGTTTGAAAATAGATGATATCGTTTAAAGTCGGATTCTAAAGCATTGTAAATAGATGATTTTGTTCAAGTTGCGGATTAAGGTTTGAAAATAGAGTATATCGTTTAAAGTCGGATTCTGAAGCATTGTAAATAGATGACTTTGTTCAAGTTGCGGATTCTTAAGGTTTTAAAATAGATGATATCGTTTATAGTCGGATTCTTAAGCATTGTAAATAGATTACTTTGTTCAAGTTGCGGACTGCTAAGGTTTGAAAATAGATGATATCGTTTAAAGTCGGATTCTAAAGCATTGTAAATAGATGACTTTGTTCAAGTTGCGAGTTGTTAAGGTTTGCAAATAGATGATATCGTGTAAAGTCGGATTCTAAAGCATTGTAAGTAGATGACTTTGTTCAAGTTGCCGCTTCTTTAAGTTTGAAAATAGATTATATCGTTTAAAGTCGGATTCTAAATCATTGTAAATAGATGACTTTGTTCAAGTTGCGGATTCTTAAGATTTGAAAATAGATTATATCGTTAAAAGTCGGATTCTAAAGAATTGTAAATAGATGACTTTGTTCAAGTTGCAGTCTCTTATGGTTTGAACATAGATGATATCGTTTCAAGTCGGATTCTAAAGCATTGTAAATAGATGACTTTGTTCAAGTTGTTATCTTCAAGGTTTTAAAATAGATGATATCGGTTAAAGTCGGATTCTAAAGCATTGTAAATAGATGACTTTGTTCAAGTTGCCGATTATTAAAGTTTTTAAATATATGATATCGTTTAAAGTCGGATTCTAAAGCATAGTAAATAGATGATTTTGTTCAAGTTGCAGATTCTTAAGGTTTTAAAATAGATGATATCGGTTAAAGTCGGATTCTAAAGCATTGTTAATAGATGACTTTGTTCAAGTGGCGGACTCTTAAGGTTTGAAAATAGATGATATTGTTTAAAGTCGGATTCTTAAGCATTGTAAATAGATGACTTTGTTCAAGTTGCGGATTCTTAAGGTTTGAAAATAGATGATATCGTTTAAAGTCGGATTCTAAAGCATTGTAAATAGATGACTTTGTTGAAGTTGCCGATCCTTAAGGATTGAAAATAGATGATATCAGTTAAAGTCGGATTCTAAAGCATTGTAAATAAATAACTTTGTTCAAGTTGCGGACTCTGATAGTTTGAAAATAGATTATATCGTTTAAAGTCGGATTCTAAAGCATTGTAAATAGATGACTTTGTTCAAGTTGCGGATTCTGGGGGTTTAAAAATAGATAATATCGTTTAAAGTCGGATTCTAAAGCATTGTAAATAGATGACTTTATTCAAGTGGCGGACTAAAATAGTTTATATTGTTTAAAGTACGATTCTAAAGCATTGTAAGTAGATGACTTTATTACAGTTGATGATTCTTTAGATTTGAAAATAGATAATAATGTTTAAAGTCGCATTCTAAAGCATTGTAAATAGATGACTTTGTTCAAGTTGCGGATTCTTAAGGTTGGAAAATAGATGATATCGTTTAAAATCGGATTCTAAAGCATTGTAAATAGATGACTTTGTTAAAGTTGCGGACTCTTAAGGTTTGAAAATAGATGATATCGTTTAAAATCGGATTCTAAAGCATTGTAAATAGATGACTTTGTTCAAGTTGCGGATTCTTAAGGTTTGAAAATAGATGATATCGTTTAAAGTCGGATTCTAAAGCATTGTAAGTAGATGACTTTGTTCACGTTTCCGAATCTTTGTTTGAAAATAGATGATATCTTTTAAAGTCGGATTCTAAAGCATAGTAAATAGATTACTTTGTTCAAGTTGCAGACTCTTAAGGTTTGAAAATAGATGATATCGTTTCAAATCAGATTTTAAAGAATTGTAAATAGATGACGTTGTTCAAGTTGCCGATTCTTAAGGTGTGAAAATAGATGTTATCGTTTAAAGTCGGATTCTAAAGCATTGTAAATAGATTACTTTGTTCAAGTTGCGGACTGCTAAGGTTTGAAAATAGATGATATCGTTTAAAGTCGGATTCTAAAGCATTGTAAATAGATGACTTTGTTCAAGTTGGTGGATTCTTAGGGTTTGAAAATAGATGATATCGTTTAAAGTCGGATTCTAAAGCATTGTAAATAGATGACTTAGTTCGAGTTGCGGATCCTTAGGGTTTGAAAATAGATGATATCGTTTTAAGTCGGATTCTAAAGCATTGTAAATAGATGATTTTGTTCAAGTTGCGGACTCTTAAGCGTTGAAAACAGATGATATCGTTTAAAGGTCGATTCTAAAGCATTGTAAATAGATGACTTTGTTCAAGTTGCCGATTCTTAAAGATTGAAAATAGATGATACTGTTTAAAGTCGGATTCAAAAGCATTGTAAATAGAGGACTTTGTTCGAGGTGCGAGTTGTTAAGGTTAAAAAGTAGATGATATTGTTTAATATCGAATACTAAAGCATATTAAATAGATTACTCTGTTCAAGTCGCCGATTCGCAAGCTTTGAAAATAGATGATATCGGTTAAAGTCGGATTCTAAAGCACTGTTAATAGACGACTTTGTTCAAGTTGCCAATTCTTAAGGTTTGAAAATAGATGATATCGTTTAAAGTTCGATTCTAAAGCATTGTAAATAGATGACTTTGTCCAGTTGCCGATTCTTAAGGATTGAAAATAGATGATATCGTTTAAAGTCGGATTCTAAAGCATTGTAACTAGATGACTGTGTTCAAGTTGCGAGTTGTTAAGGTTTAAAAGTAGATGATATCGTTTAATGTCAGATACTAAAGCATTGTAAATAGATGACTTTGTAAGAGTAGCGGATCCTTAATGTTTGAAAATAGATGATATCGTTTAAGTCGGATTCTAAAGCATTGTAAATAGATGACTTTGTTCAAGTTGCGGATACTTAATGTTTGAAAATAGATGATATCGTTTTTAGTCGGATTCTAAAGCATTGTAAATAGATGACTTTGTTCCAGTTGCGGATTCTTAAGGTTTGACAATAGATTATATCGTTTTAAGCTAGATTCTAAAGCATTGTAAATAGATGACGTTGTTCAAGTTTCGAGTTGTTAATGTCTGAAAATAGATGATATCGTTTTTAGTGTGATTCTAAAGCATTGTAAATAGATGACTTTGTTCAAGTTGCGGATTCTTCAGGTTCGAAAATAGATTATACCGTTTGAAGTCGGATTCTAAAGCATTGTAAATAGATGACTTTGTTCAAGTTTCCGATTCTTAATGTTTGCAAATAGATGATGTCGTTTAAAGTCGGATTCAAAAGAATGATAAATGGATGACTTTGTTCAAGTTGCCGATTCTCAAGGTTTGAAAATAGATGATATTGTTTAAAGTCGGATTCTAGAGCATTGTAAATAGATGACTTTGTTCAAGTTGCAGATTCTTAATGTTTGAAAATAGACGATATCGTTTAAAGTCGGATTCTAAAGCAGTGTAAATAGACTACTTTGTTCAAGTGGCGGATTCTTAATGTTTAAAAATCGATGATATCGTTTAAAGTCGGATTCTAAAGCATTGTAAATAGATGACTTTGTTAGTGTTGCGGATCCGAAATGTTTGAAAACAGATGATATCGTTTAAGTCGGATTCTAAAGCATTGTAAATAGATGACTTTGTTCAAGTTGCGGATACTTAATGTTTGAAAATAGATGATATCGTTTAAAGTCGGATTCTAAAGCATTGTAAATAGATGACTTTGTTCTAGTTGCGGATACTTAAGGTTTGAAAATAGATGATATCGTTTAAAGTCGGATTCTAAAGCATTGTAAATAGATGACTTTGTTGCAGTTCCGGATTCTTAAGGTTTTAAAATAGATGATATCGTTTCAGGTCGGATTCTAAAGCATTGTAAATAGATGACTTCGTTCAAGTTGCCGATTCTTAAAGTTTGAAAATAGATTATATCGTTTAAAGTCTGATTCTAAATCATTGTAAATAGATGACTTTGTTCAAGTTGCGGATTCTTAAGATTTGAAAATAGATGATATCGTTTAAAGTCGGATTCTAAAGCATTGTAAATAGATGACTTTGTTCAAGTTGCGGACTCTTATAGTTTGAAAATAGAGTATACTGTTTCAAGTCGGATTCTAAAGAATTGTAAATAGATGACTTTGTTCAAGTTGAGGATTCTTAAGGTTTGAAAATAGATGATATCGTTTAAAGTCGGATTCTAAAGCCTTGTAAGTAGATGACTTTGTTCAAGTTGCCGATTCTTTATGTTTGAAAATAGATGATATCGTTTAAAGTCGTATTCCAAAGCATTGTAAATAGATGACTTTGTTCAAGTTGCGAGTTCTAGATGATATACTTTAATGTCGGATTCTAAAGCATTGTAAATAGATGACCTTGTTCAAGTTGCGGATTCTTGAGGTTTGAAAATAGATGATATAGGTTAAAGTCGGATTCTAAAGCATTGTAAATAGATGACATTGTTCAAGTTGCGGATTCTTTAGGTTTGAAAATAGATGATATTGTTTGAAGTCGAATTCTAAAACATTGTAAATAGATGACTGTGTTCAAGTTGCGGATTCTTTAGGTTGGCAAATAGATCATATCGTTTAAAATCGGATTCTAAAGCATTGTAAATAGATGACTTTGTTTAAGTTGCGGATTCTTAAGGTTTGAAAATAGAGGATATCGTTAAAAGTCGCATTCTAAAGCATTGTAAATAGATGACTTTGTTCAAGTTGCCGATTCTTAAGGTTTGAAAATAGATGATATCGGTTAAAGTCGGATTCTAAAGTATGTTAAATAGATGACTTTGTTCAAGTTGCGGATTCTTAAGGTTGGTAAAATTGATGATATCGTTTAAAGTCGGATTCTAAAGCATTGTAAATTGATGACTTTGTTCAAGTTGCGGATTCTTAAGGTTTGAAAATAGATGATATCGTTTAAAGTCGGATTCTAAAGCATTGTAAATAGATGACTTTGTTCAAGTTGCGGATTCTTAAGGTTTGAAAATAGATGATATCGTTTAAAGTCGGATTCTAAAGCATTGTAAATAGATGACTTTGTTCAAGTTGCGGATTCTTAAGGTTTGAAAATAGATGATATCGTTTAAAATCGGATTCTAAAGCATTGTAAATAAATGATTTTGTTCAAGTTGCGGATTCTTAAGGTTTGAAAATAGATGATATCGTTTACAGTCGGATTCCAAAGCATTGTAAATAGATGACTTTGTTCAAGTTGCCGATTCCTAAGGTTTTAAAATAGATGATATCGTTTAAAGTCGGATTCTAAAGCATTGTTACCAGATGACTTTGTTCACGTTGCGGACTCTTAAGGTTTGAAAATAGATGATATCGTTTAAAGTTCGATTCTAAAGCATTGTAAATAGATGACTTTGTTCAAGTTGCGGATTCTTAAGGATTGAAAATAGATGATATCGTATTAAAGTCGGATTCTAAAGCATTATAAATACATGACTTTGTTCAAGTTGCGAGTTGTTTAGGTTTAAAAGTAAGTGATATCGTTTAATGTCGGATTCTAAAGCATTGAAAATAGATGACTTTGTTCAAGTTGGTGGATTCTTAATGTTTGAAAATAGATTATATCGTTTAAAGTTGAATTCTACAGCATTGTAAATAGATGACTTTGTTCAAGTTGCGGATTCTATATGTTTGAAAATCGATGATATCGTTTAAAGTCGGATTCTAAAGCATTGTAAATAGATGACTTTGTTAGAGTTGCGGATCCTTACTGTTTGAAACTAGATGATATCGTTTAAAGTCGAATTCTAAAGCATTATAAATAGATGACTTTGTTCAGTTGCGGATAGTTAATGTTTGAAAATAGATGATATCGTTTAAAGTCGGATTCTAAAGCATTGTAAATAGATGACTTTGTTCCAGTTGCGGATTCTTAAGGTTTGAAAATACATGAGATGGTTTAAAGTCAGATTCTAAAGCATTGTAAGTAGATGACTTTGTTCAAGTTGCCGATTCTTAAAGTTTGAAAATAGATTATATCGTTTAAAGTCGGATTCTAAATCATTGTAAATAGATGACATTGTTCAAGTTGCGGATTCTTAAGATTTGAAAATAGATGATATCGTTTAAAGTCGGATTCTAAAGTATTGTAAATAGATGACTTTGTTCAAGTTGCGGATTCTTAAGGTTTGAAAAAAGATGATATCGTTTAAAGTCGGATTCTAAAGCATTGTAAATAGATGACGTTGTTCAAGTTGCAGATTCTTAAGGTTTAAAAATAGATGATATCGTTTAAAGTCAGGTTTTAAAGCATTGTAAATAGATGACATTGTTCAAGTTGTGGATTCTTAAGGTTTTAAAATAGATGATATCGTTTAAAGTCGGATTCTAAAGCATTGTAAATTGATGACTTTGTTCAAGTTCCGGATTCTTAAGGTTTGAAAATAGATGATATCGTTTAAAGTCGGATTCTAAAGTATTGTAAATAGATGACTTTGTTCCAGTTGCGGATTCTTAAGGTTTTAAAATAGATGAGATGGTTTAAAATCGGATTCTAAAGCATTGTAAGTAGATGACTTTGTTCAAGTTGCCGATTCTTAAAGTTTGAAAATATATTATATCGTTTAAAGTCGGATTCTAAATCATTGTAAAAAGATGACTTTGTTCAAGTTGCGGATTCTTAAGATTTGAAAATAGATGATAAGGTTTAAAGTCGGATTCTAAAGCATTGTAAATAGATGACTTTGTTCAACTGGCGGACTAAAACAGATGATATTGTTTAAAGTACGATTCTAAAGCATTGTAAGTAGATGACTTTATTACAGTGGCGGGGTCTTAAAGTTTGAAAATAGATTATAATGTTTACAGTCGCATTCTAAAGTATTGTAAATAGATAACTTTGTTCAAGTTGATGATTCTTAAGGTTTGAAAATAGATGATATTGTTTGAAGTCAGATACTAAAGCATTGTTAATAGATGACTTTGTTCAAGTTGCGGATTCATAAGGTTTGAAAATACATGATATCGTTTAAAGTCGGATTCTAAAGCATTGTAAATAGATGACTGTGTTCAAGTTACGGATTCTTTAGGTTTTAAAAAGATGATATCGTTTAATGTCGGATTCTAAAGCATTGTAAATAGATGACTTTGTTCAAGGTACGGTTTCTGAATGTTTGAAAATAGATGATATAGTTTCAAGTCCGATTCTAAAGCATTGTAAATAGATGACATTGTTCAAGTGGCGGACTAAAATAGATGATATCGTTTATAGTCGGATTCTAAAGCATTGTAAATAGATGACTTTGTTCAAGTTGCGGATTCTTAAGGATTGAAAATAGATGATATCGTTTAAAGTCGGAGGCTAAAGCATTGTAAATAGATGACTTTGTTCAAGTGTCGAGTTGTTTAGGTTTAAAAGTAAGGGATATCGTTTAATGTCGGATACTAAAGCCTTGTAAATAGATGACTTTGTTTAAGTTGCGGATTCTCAATGTTTGAAAATAGATGATATTGTTTTAAGTCGGATTCTAAAGCATTGTAAATAGATGAATTTGTTTAAGTTGCGGATTCTTAATGTTTGAAAATAGATTATATCGTTTGAAGTTGAATTCTTAAGCATTGTAAATAGATGACTTTGTTCAAGTTGCGGATTCTATATGTTTGAAAATCGATGATATCGTTTAAAGTCGGATTCTAAAGCATTGTAAATAGATGACTTTGTTCAAGTTGCGGATTCTTGATGTTTTTAAATAGATGATATCGTTTAAAGTCGGATTAAAAAGCATTGTAAATAGATTACTTTGTTAGAGTTGCGGATCCTTACTGTTTGAAAATAGATGATATCGTTTAAAATCGGATTCTAAAGCATTGTAAATAGATGACTTTGTTCAGTGTCGGATACTTAATGTTTGAAAATAGATGATATCGTTTAAAGTCGGATTCTAAAGCATTGTAAATAGATGACTTTGTTCCAGTTGCGGATTCTTAAGGTTTGAAAATACATGAGATGGTTTAAAGTCAGATTCTAAAGCATTGTAAGTAGATGACTTTGTTCAAGTTGCCGATTCTTAAAGTTTGAAAATAGATTATATCGTTTAAAGTCGGATTCTAAATCATTGTAAATAGATGACTTTGTTCAAGTTGCGGATTCTTAAGATTTGAAAATAGATGATATCGTTTAAAGTCGGATTCTAAAGTATTGTAAATAGATGACTTTGTTCAAGTTGCGGATTCTTAAGGTTTGAAAAAAAGATGATATCGTTTAAAGTCAGGTTTTAAAGCATTGTAAATAGATGACATTGTTCAAGTTGCGGATTCTTAAGGTTTTAAAATAGATGATATCGTTTAAAGTCGGATTCTAAAGCATTGTAAATTGATGACTTTGTTCAAGTTCCGGATTCTTAAGGTTTGAAAATAGATGATATCGTTTAAAGTCGGATTCTAAAGTATTGTAAATAGATGACTTTGTTCAAGTGTGGGATTCTTAAGGTTTGAAAATAGATGATATCGGTTAAAGTCGGATTCCAAAGCATTGTAAATAGATGACTTTGTTCAAGTTGCGGATTGTTTAGGTTTGAAAATAGATGATATCGTTTAATGCCGGATACTAAAGCATTGTAAATAGATGACTTTGTTCAAGTTGCCGATTCTTAAGCTTTGCAAATAGATAATATTGTTTAAAGTCGGATTCCATAGCATTGTAAATAGATGACTTTGTTCAAGTTGCCGATTCTTAAGGTTTTAAAATAGATGATATCTTTTAAAGTCGGATTCTAAAGCATTGTAAATAGATGACTTGTTCAAGTCGCCGATTCTCAAGCTTTGAAAACAGATTATATCGTTTAAAGTCGGATTCTAAAGCACTCTAAATAGATGACTTTGTTCAAGTTGCCGATTCTTAAGGTTTGAAAATAGATGATATCGTTGAAAGTTCGATTCTAAAGCATTGTAAATAGATGACTTTGTTCAAGTTGCCGATTCTTAAGGATTGAAAATAGATGATATCGGTTAAAGTCGGTTTCTAAAGCATTGTAAATAAATGACTTTGTCCAAGTTGCGGACTCTGATAGTTTGAAAATAGATTATATCGTTTAAAGTCGGACTCTAAAGCATTGTAAATAGATGACTTTGTTCAAGTTGCGGATTCTTAAGGTTTGAAAATAGATGATATCGTTTAAAGTCGCATTCAAAAGCATTGTAAATAGATGACTTTGTTCAAGTTGCGGATTCTTAAGGTTTGAAAATAGATGATATCGTTTAAAGTCGGATTCTAAAGCATTGTAAATAGATGACTTTGTTCAAGTTGCGGATTCTTAAGGTTTGAAAATAGATGATATCGTTTAAAGTCGGATTCTAAAGCATTGTAAATAGATGACTGTGTACTAGTTGCACATTCTTAAGGTTTGAAAATAGATGATATCGTTTAAGATCGGATTCCAAACCATTGTAAATAGATGACTTTGTTAAGTTGCCGATACTTTAGGTTTGAAAATAGATGATATCGTTTAAAGTCGAATTCTAAAGCATTGTAAATAGATGACTTTGTTCAAGTTGCGGTTTCTTAAGGTTTGAAAATAGATGATATCGTTTAAAGTCGGATTCTAAAGCATTGTAAATAGATGACTTAGTTCAAGTGGCGGACTCTTAAGGTTTGAAAATAGATTATATTGTTTAAAGTACGATTCTAAAGCATTGTAAGTAGATGACTTTATTACAGTTGCGGATTCTTAAGGTTTGAAAATCGATAATGTTGTTTAAAGTCGGATTCTAAAGCATTGTAAATAGATGACTTTGTTCAAGTTGCCGATTCTTAAGGTTTGAAAATAGATGATATCGTTGAAAGTTCGATTCTAAAGCATTGTAAATAGATGACTTTGTTCAAGTTTCCGATTCTTAAGGATTGAAAATAGATGATATCGGTTAAAGTCGGTTTCTAAAGCATTGTAAATAAATGACTTTGTCTAAGTTGCGGACTCTGATAGTTTGAAAATAGATTATATCGTTTAAAGTCGGATTCTAAAGCATTGTAAATAGATGACTTTGTTCAAGTTGCGGATTCTTAAGGTTTGAAAATAGATGATATCGTTTAAAGTCGCATTCTAAAGCATTGTAAATAGATGACTTTGTTCAAGTTGCGGATTCTTAAGGTTTGAAAATAGATGATATCGGTTAAAGTCGGATTCTAAAGTATTGTAAATAGATGACTTTGTTCAAGTTGCGGATTCTTAAGGTTTGAAAATTGATGATATCGTTTAAAGTCGGATTCTAAAGCATTGTAAATAGATGACTTTGTTCAAGTTGCGGATTCTTAAGGTTTGAAAATAGATGATATCGTTTAAAGTCGGATTCTAAAGCATTGTAAATAGATGACTGTGTACAGTTGCACATTCTTAAGGTTTGAAAATAGATGATATCGTTTAAGATCGGATTCCAAACCATTGTAAATAGATGACTTTGTTAAGTGGCCGATACTTTAGGTTTGAAAATAGATGATATCGTTTAAAGTCGAATTCTAAAGCATTGTAAATAGATGACTTTGTGCAAGTTGCGGTTTCTTAAGGTTTGAAAATAGATGATATCGTTTAAAGTCGGATTCTAAAGCATTGTAAATAGATGACTTAGTTCAAGTGGCGGACTCTTAAGGTTTGAAAATAGATTATATTTTTTAAAGTACGATTCTAAAGCATTGTAAGTAGATGACTTTATTACAGTTGCGGATTCTTAAGGTTTGAAAATCGATAATGTTGTTTAAAGTCGGATTCTAAAGCATTGTAAATAGATGACTTTGTTCAAGTTGCCGATTCTTAAGGTTTGAAAATAGATGATATCGTTTGAAGTCGGATTCTAAAGCATTGTAAATAGATGACTTTGTTCAAGTTGCGGATTCATAAGGTTTGAAAATGGATGATATCGTTTAAAGTCGGATTCTAAAGTATTGTAAATAGATGACTTTGTTCAAGTTGCGGATTCTTAAGGTTTGAAAATAGATGATATCGTTTTAAATCGGATTCTAAAGCATTGTAAATAGATGACTTTGTTCAAGTTGCGGATTCTTAAGGTTTGAAAATAGATGATATCGTTTAAAGTCGGATTCTAAAGTATTGTAAATAGATGACTTTGTTCAAGTGTCGGACTCTTAAGGTTTGAAAATAGATGACTTAGTTTAAAGTCGCATTCTAAAGCATTGTAAATAGATGACTTTGTTCAAGTTGCGGATTCTTAAGGTTTGAAAATAGATGATATCGTTTAAGATCGGATTCCAAACCATTGTAAATAGATGACTTTGTTAAGTGGCCGATACTTTAGGTTTGAAAATAGATGATATCGTTTAAAGTCGGATTCTAAAGCATTGTAAATAGATGACTTTGTTCAAGTTGCGGATTATTAAGGTTTGAAAATAGATGATATCGTTTAAAGTCGGATTCTAAAGCATTGTAAATAGATGACTTTGTTCAAGTTGCGGATCCTTAAGGTTTGAAAATATATGATATCGTTTAAGATCGGATTCCAAACCATTGTAAATAGATGACTTTGTTAAGTTGCGGATTCTTAAGGTTTGAAAATAGATGATATCGTTTAAAGTCGGATTCTAACGCATTGTAAATAGATGACTTTGTTCAAGTGGCCGATTTTTTAGGTTTGAAAATAGATGATATCGTTAAAATTGGATTCTAAAGCATTGTAAATAGATTACTTTGTTCAAGTTGCGGATTCTTAATGTTTGAAAATAGATAATATAGTTTAAAGTCAGAGGCTAAAGCATTGTAAAAAGATGACTTTGTTCAAGTGTCGGATTCTTAAGGTTTGAAAATAGATGATATCGTTTAAAGTCGGATTCTAAAGCATTGTAAATAGATGACTTTGTTCAAGTTGCGGATTCTTAAGGTTTGAAAATTGATGATATCGTTTAATGTCGGATACTAAAGCATTCTAAATAGGTGACTTTGTTCAAGTTGCCGATTCTTAAACTTTGAAAATAGATGATATCGTTTAAAGTCAGATTCCAAAGCATTGTAAATAGATGACTTTGTTCAAGTTGCGGATTCTTAAGGTTTGAAAATAGATTATATCATTTAAAGTCGGATTATAAATCTGTGTAAATAGATGACTTTGTTCAAGTTGCGGATTTTTTAGGTTTTAACATAGATTATATCGCTTGAAGTCGGATTCCAAAGCATTGTAAATAGATGACTTTGTTCAAGTTGCGGATTGTTTAGGTTTGAAAATAGATGATATCGTTTAATGTCGGATACTAAAGCATTGTAAATAGGTGACTTTGTTCAAGTTTCCGATTCTTAAGCTTTGAAAATAGATGATATCGTTTAAAGTCGGATTCCGAAGCATTGTAAATAGATTACTTTGTTCAAGTTGCCGATTCTTAAGGTTTTAAAATAGATGATATCGTTTAAAGTCGGATTCTAAAGCATTGTAAATAGATGACTTGTTCAAGTTGCGGATTCTTAAGGATTGAAAATAGATGATATCGGTTAAAGTCGGATTCTAAAGCATTGTAAATAGATGACTTTGTTCAAGTTGCGGATTCTTAAGGTTTGAAAATAGATGATATTGTTTAAAGTGGCATTCTAAAGCATTGTAAATAGATGACTTTGTTCAAGTTGCGGATTCTTAAGGTTTGAAAATAGATGATATCGTTTAAAGTCGGATTCTAAAGCATTGTAAATAGATGACTTTGTTCAAGTTGCGGATTCTTAAGGTTTGAAAATAGATGATATCGGTTAAAGTCGGATTCTAAAGTATTGTAAATAGATGACTTTGTTTAAGTTGCGGATTCTTAAGGTTTGAAAATAGATGATATCGTTTAAAGTCGGATTCTAAAGCATTGTAAATAGATGACTTTGTTCAAGTTGCGGATTCTTAAGGTTTGAAAATAGATTATATCGTTTAAAGTCGGATTCTAAAGCATTGTAAATAGATGACTTTGTTCAAGTTGCGGATTCTTAAGGTTTGAAAATAGATGATATCGTTTAAAATCGGATTCTGAAGCATTGTAAATAGATGACTTTGGTCAAGTTGCGGATTCTTAAGGTTTGAAAATAGATGATATCGTGTCAAGTCGGATTCTAAAGCATTGTAAATAGATGACTTTGTTCAAGTTGCGGATTCTTAAGGTTTGAAAATAGATGATATTATTTAAAGTCGGATTATAAAGCTGTGTAAATAGATGACTTTGTTCAAGTTGCGGATTCTTAAGGTTTGAAAATTGATGATATCGTTTAAAGTCGGATTCTAAAGCATTGTAAATAGATGACTTTGTTCAAGTTGCGGATTCTTAAGGTTTGAAAATAGATGATATCGTTTAAAGTCGGATTCTAAAGCATTGTAAATAGATGACTTTGTTCAAGTTGCGGATTCTTAAGGTTTGAAAATAGATGATATCGTTTAAAGTCGGATTCTAAAGCATTGTAAATAGATGACTGTGTACAGTTGCACATTCTTAAGGTTTGAAAATAGATGATATCGTTTAAGATCGGATTCCAAACCATTGTAAATAGATGACTTTGTTAAGTGGCCGATACTTTAGGTTTGAAAATAGATGATATCGTTTAAAGTCGAATTCTAAAGCATTGTAAATAGATGACTTTGTTCAAGTTGCGGTTTCTTAAGGTTTGAAAATAGATGATATCGTTTAAAGTCGGATTCTAAAGCATTGTAAATAGATGACTTAGTTCAAGTGGCGGACTCTTAAGGTTTGAAAATAGATTATATTTTTTAAAGTACGATTCTAAAGCATTGTAAGTAGATGACTTTATTACAGTTGCGGATTCTTAAGGTTTGAAAATCGATAATGTTGTTTAAAGTCGGATTCTAAAGCATTGTAAATAGATGACTTTGTTCAAGTTGCCGATTCTTAAGGTTTGAAAATAGATGATATCGTTTGAAGTCGGATTCTAAAGCATTGTAAATAGATGACTTTGTTCAAGTTGCGGATTCATAAGGTTTGAAAATGGATGATATCGTTTAAAGTCGGATTCTAAAGTATTGTAAATAGATGACTTTGTTCAAGTTGCGGATTCTTAAGGTTTGAAAATAGATGATATCGTTTTAAATCGGATTCTAAAGCATTGTAAATAGATGACTTTGTTCAAGTTGCGGATTCTTAAGGTTTGAAAATAGATGATATCGTTTAAAGTCGGATTCTAAAGTATTGTAAATAGATGACTTTGTTCAAGTGTCGGACTCTTAAGGTTTGAAAATAGATGACTTAGTTTAAAGTCGCATTCTAAAGCATTGTAAATAGATGACTTTGTTCAAGTTGCGGATTCTTAAGGTTTGAAAATAGATGATATCGTTTAAGATCGGATTCCAAACCATTGTAAATAGATGACTTTGTTAAGTGGCCGATACTTTAGGTTTGAAAATAGATGATATCGTTTAAAGTCGGATTCTAAAGCATTGTAAATAGATGACTTTGTTCAAGTTGCGGATTATTAAGGTTTGAAAATAGATGATATCGTTTAAAGTCGGATTCTAAAGCATTGTAAATAGATGACTTTGTTCAAGTTGCGGATCCTTAAGGTTTGAAAATATATGATATCGTTTAAGATCGGATTCCAAACCATTGTAAATAGATGACTTTGTTAAGTTGCGGATTCTTAAGGTTTGAAAATAGATGATATCGTTTAAAGTCGGATTCTAACGCATTGTAAATAGATGACTTTGTTCAAGTGGCCGATTTTTTAGGTTTGAAAATAGATGATATCGTTAAAATTGGATTCTAAAGCATTGTAAATAGATTACTTTGTTCAAGTTGCGGATTCTTAATGTTTGAAAATAGATAATATAGTTTAAAGTCAGAGGCTAAAGCATTGTAAAAAGATGACTTTGTTCAAGTGTCGGATTCTTAAGGTTTGAAAATAGATGATATCGTTTAAAGTCGGATTCTAAAGCATTGTAAATAGATGACTTTGTTCAAGTTGCGGATTCTTAAGGTTTGAAAATTGATGATATCGTTTAATGTCGGATACTAAAGCATTCTAAATAGGTGACTTTGTTCAAGTTGCCGATTCTTAAGCTTTGAAAATAGATGATATCGTTTAAAGTCAGATTCCAAAGCATTGTAAATAGATGACTTTGTTCAAGTTGCGGATTCTTAAGGTTTGAAAATAGATGATATCATTTAAAGTCGGATTATAAATCTGTGTAAATAGATGACTTTGTTCAAGTTGCGGATTTTTTAGGTTTGAACATAGATTATATCGCTTGAAGTCGGATTCCAAAGCATTGTAAATAGATGACTTTGTTCAAGTTGCGGATTGTTTAGGTTTGAAAATAGATGATATCGTTTAATGTCGGATACTAAAGCATTGTAAATAGGTGACTTTGTTCAAGTTTCCGATTCTTAAGCTTTGAAAATAGATGATATCGTTTAAAGTCGGATTCCGAAGCATTGTAAATAGATTACTTTGTTCAAGTTGCCGATTCTTAAGGTTTTAAAATAGATGATATCGTTTAAAGTCGGATTCTAAAGCATTGTAAATAGATGACTTTGTTCAAGTTGCGGATTCTTAAGGTTTGAAAATAGATGATATTGTTTAAAGTGGCATTCTAAAGCATTGTAAATAGATGACTTTGTTCAAGTTGCGGATTCTTAAGGTTTGAAAATAGATGATATCGTTTAAAGTCGGATTCTAAAGCATTGTAAATAGATGACTTTGTTCAAGTTGCGGATTCTTAAGGTTTGAAAATAGATGATATCGGTTAAAGTCGGATTCTAAAGTATTGTAAATAGATGACTTTGTTTAAGTTGCGGATTCTTAAGGTTTGAAAATAGATGATATCGTTTAAAGTCGGATTCTAAAGCATTGTAAATAGATGACTTTGTTCAAGTTGCGGATTCTTAAGGTTTGAAAATAGATTATATCGTTTAAAGTCGGATTCTAAAGCATTGTAAATAGATGACTTTGTTCAAGTTGCGGATTCTTAAGGTTTGAAAATAGATGATATCGTTTAAAATCGGATTCTGAAGCATTGTAAATAGATGACTTTGGTCAAGTTGCGGATTCTTAAGGTTTGAAAATAGATGATATCGTGTCAAGTCGGATTCTAAAGCATTGTAAATAGATGACTTTGTTCAAGTTGCGGATTCTTAAGGTTTGAAAATAGATGATATTATTTAAAGTCGGATTATAAAGCTGTGTAAATAGATGACTTTGTTTAAGTTGCGGATTTTTTAGGTTTGAACATAGATTATATCGTCTAAAGTCGGATTCCAAAGCATTGTAAATAGATGACTTTGTTCAAGTTGCGGATTCTTGATGTTTGAAAACAGATGACATAGTTTAAAGTCGGATTCTAAAGCATTGTAAATAGATGACTTTGTTCAAGTTGCGGATTCTTAAGGTTTGAAAATAGATGATATCGTTTAAAGTCGGATTCTGAAGCATTGTAAATAGATTACTTTGTTCAATTGGCGGACTCTTAAGGTTTGAAAATAGATGATATTGTTTAAAGTACGATTCTAAAGCATTGTAAGTAGATGACTTTATTACAGTTGCGGATTCTTAAGGCATTAAAATAGATGATATTGTTTAAAATCGCTTTCTAATGCATTGTAAATAGATGACTTTGTTCAAGTTGCGAATTCTTAAGGTTTGAAAATAGATGATATTGTTTAAAGTCGGATTCTAAAGCATTGTAAATGGATTATTTTGTTAAAGTTTCGGATGCTCAAGGTTTGAAAATAGATGATATCGTTTAAAGTCGGATTCTAAAGTATTGTAAATATATGACTTTGTTCAAGTTGCGGATTCTAAAGGTTTTAAAATAGATGATATCGTTTAAAGTCGGATTCTAAAGCATTGTAAATAGATGACTTTGTTCAAGTTGCAGATTCTTAAGGTTTGAAAATAGATGATATCGTTTAAAGTCGGATTCTAAAGCATTGTAAATAGATGACTTTGTTCAAGTTGCGGATTCTTAAGGTTTGAAAATAGATGATATCGTTTAAAGTCGGATTCTAAAGCATTGTAAATTGATGACTTTGTTCAAGTTGCGGATTCTTAACGTTTGAAAATAGATGATATCGTTTAAAGTTGGATTCTAAAGTATTCTAAATAGATGACTTTGTTCAAGTTGCGGATTCTTGATGTTTGAAAATAGATGACATAGTTTAAAGTCGCATTCTAAAGCATTGTAAATAGATGACTTTGTTCAAGTTGCGGATTCTTAAGGTTTGAAAATAGATGATATCGTTTAAAGTGAGATTCTGAAGCATTGTAAATAGATTACTTTGTTCAAGTGGCGGACTGTTAAGGTTTGAAAATAGACGATATTGTTTAAAGTACGATTCTAAAGCATTGTAAGTAGATGACTTTATTACAGTTGCGGATTCTTAAGGCATGAAAATAGATGATATTGTTTAAAGTCGCTTTCTAAAGCATTGTAAATAGATGACTTTGTTCAAGTTGCGGATTCTTAAGGTTTGAAAATAGATGATATCGTTTAAAGTCGGATTCTAAAGCATTGTAAATAGATGACTTTGTTCAAGTTGCGGATTCTAAAGGTTTGAAAATAGATGATATCGTTTAAAGTCGGATTCTAAAGTATTGTAAATAGATGACTTTGTTCAAGTTGCGGATTCTTAAGGTTTGAAAATAGATGATATCGTTTTAAGTCGGATTCTAAAGCATTGTAAATAGATGACCTTGTTCAAGTTGCAGATTCTTAAGGTTTGAAAATAGATGATATCGTTTAAAGTCGGATTCTAAAGCATTGTAAATAGATGACTTTGTTCAAGTTGCGGACTCTTAAGGTTTGAAAATAGATGATATCGTTTAATGTCGGATACTAAAGCATTGTAAATAGGTGACTTTGTTCAAGTTGCCGATTCTTAAGCTTTGAAAATAGATGATATCGTTTTAAGTCAGATTCCAAAGCATTGTAAATAGATGACTTTGTTCAAGTTGCGGATTCTTAAGGTTTGAAAATAGATGATATCATTTAAAGTCGGATTATAAAGCTGTGTAAATAGATGACTTTGTTCAAGTTGCGGATTTTTTAGGTTTGAAAATAGATGATATCGTTTAATGTCGGATACTAAAGCATTGTAAATAGGTTACTTTGTTCAAGTTTCCGATTCTTAAGCTTTGAAAATAGATGATATCGTTTAAAGTCGGATTCCGAAGCATTGTAAATAGATTACTTTGTTCAAGTTGCCGATTCTTAAGGTTTTAAAATAGATGATATCGTTTAAAGTCGGATTCTAAAGCATTGTAAATAGATGACTTGTTCAAGTTGCAGATTCTTAAGGATTGAAAATAGATGATATCGGTTAAAGTCGGATTCTAAAGCATTGTAAATAGATGACTTTGTTCAAGTTGCGGATTCTTAAGGTTTGAAAATAGATGATATTGTTTAAAGTGGCATTCTAAAGCATTGTAAATAGATGACTTTGTTCAAGTTGCGGATTCTTAAGGTTTGAAAATAGATGATATCGTTTAAAGTCGGATTCTAAAGCATTGTAAATAGATGACTTTGTTCAAGTTGCGGATTCTTAAGGTTTGAAAATAGATGATATCGTTTAAAGTCGGATTCTAAAGTATTGTAAATAGATGACTTTGTTTAAGTTACGGATTCTTAAGGTTTGAAAATAGATGATATCGTTAAAAGTCGGATTCTAAAGCATTGTAAATAGATGACTTTGTTCAAGTTGCGGATTCTTAAGGTTTGAAAATAGATTATATCGTTTAAAGTCGGATTCTAAAGCATTGTAAATAGATGACTTTGTTCAAGTTGCGGATTCTTAAGGTTTGAAAATAGATGATATCGTTTAAAATCGGATTCTGAAGCATTGTAAATAGATGACTTTGTTCAAGTTGCGGATTCTTAAGGTTTGAAAATAGATGATATCGTGTCAAGTCGGATTCTAAAGCATTGTAAATAGATGACTTTGTTCAAGTTGCGGATTCTTAAGGTTTGAAAATAGATGATATTATTTAAAGTCGGATTATAAAGCTGTGTAAATAGATGACTTTGTTTAAGTTGCGGATTTTTTAGGTTTGAACATAGATTATATCGTCTAAAGTCGGATTCCAAAGCATTGTAAATAGATGACTTTGTTCAAGTTGCGGATTCTTGATGTTTGAAAACAGATGACATAGTTTAAAGTCGGATTCTAAAGCATTGTAAATAGATGACTTTGTTCAAGTTGCGGATTCTTAAGGTTTGAAAATAGATGATATCGTTTAAAGTCGGATTCTGAAGCATTGTAAATAGATTACTTTGTTCAAGTGGCGGACTCTTAAGGTTTGAAAATAGATGATATTGTTTAAAGTACGATTCTAAAGCATTGTAAGTAGATGACTTTATTACAGTTTCGGATTCTTAAGGCATTAAAATAGATGATATTGTTTAAAATCGCTTTCTAATGCATTGTAAATAGATGACTTTGTTCAAGTTGCGAATTCTTAAGGTTTGAAAATAGATGATATTGTTTAAAGTCGGATTCTAAAGTATTGTAAATGGATGATTTTGTTCAAGTTGCGGATTCTCAAGGTTTGAAAATAGATGATATCGTTTAAAGTCGGATTCTAAAGTATTGTAAATAGATGACTTTGTTCAAGTTGCGGATTCTAAAGGTTTTAAAATAGATGATATCGTTTAAAGTCGGATTCTAAAGCATTGTAAATAGATGACTTTGTTCAAGTTGCAGATTCTTAAGGTTTGAAAATAGATGATATCGTTTAAAGTCGGATTCTAAAGCATTGTAAATAGATGACTTTGTTCAAGTTGCGGATTCTTAAGGTTTGAAAATAGATGATATCGTTTAAAGTCGGATTCTAAAGCATTGTAAATTGATGACTTTGTTCAAGTTGCGGATTCTTAAGGTTTGAAAATAGATGATATCGTTTAAAGTTGGATTCTAAAGTATTGTAAATAGATGACTTTGTTCAAGTTGCGGATTCTTGATGTTTGAAAATAGATGACATAGTTTAAAGTCGCATTCTAAAGCATTGTAAATAGATGACTTTGGCGAAGTTGCGGATTCTTAAGGTTTGAAAATAGATGATATCGTTTAAAGTCGGATTCTGAAGCATTGTAAATAGATTACTTTGTTCAATTGGCGGACTCTTAAGGTTTGAAAATAGATGATATTGTTTAAAGTACGATTCTAAAGCATTGTAAGTAGATGACTTTATTACAGTTGCGGATTCTTAAGGCATTAAAATAGATGATATTGTTTAAAATCGCTTTCTAATGCATTGTAAATAGATGACTTTGTTCAAGTTGCGAATTCTTAAGGTTTGAAAATAGATGATATTGTTTAAAGTCGGATTCTAAAGCATTGTAAATGGATGATTTTGTTCAAGTTGCGGATTCTCAAGGTATGAAAATAGATGATATCGTTTAAAGTCGGATTCTAAAGTATTGTAAATATATGACTTTGTTCAAGTTGCGGATTCTAAAGGTTTTAAAATAGATGATATCGTTTAAAGTCGGATTCTAAAGCATTGTAAATAGATGACTTTGTTCAAGTTGCAGATTCTTAAGGTTTGAAAATAGATGATATCGTTTAAAGTCGGATTCTAAAGCATTGTAAATAGATGACTTTGTTCAAGTTGCGGATTCTTAAGGTTTGAAAATAGATGATATCGTTTAAAGTCGGATTCTAAAGCATTGTAAATTGATGACTTTGTTCAAGTTGCGGATTCTTAACGTTTGAAAATAGATGATATCGTTTAAAGTTGGATTCTAAAGTATTCTAAATAGATGACTTTGTTCAAGTTGCGGATTCTTGATGTTTGAAAATAGATGACATAGTTTAAAGTCGCATTCTAAAGCATTGTAAATAGATGACTTTGTTCAAGTTGCGGATTCTTAAGGTTTGAAAATAGATGATATCGTTTAAAGTGAGATTCTGAAGCATTGTAAATAGATTACTTTGTTCAAGTGGCGGACTGTTAAGGTTTGAAAATAGACGATATTGTTTAAAGTACGATTCTAAAGCATTGTAAGTAGATGACTTTATTACAGTTGCGGATTCTTAAGGCATGAAAATAGATGATATTGTTTAAAGTCGCTTTCTAAAGCATTGTAAATGGATGACTTTGTTCAAGTTGCGGATTCTTAAGGTTTGAAAATAGATGATATCGTTTAAAGTCGGATTCTAAAGCATTGTAAATAGATGACTTTGTTCAAGTTGCGGATTCTAAAGGTTTGAAAATAGATGATATCGTTTAAAGTCGGATTCTAAAGTATTGTAAATAGATGACTTTGTTCAAGTTGCGGATTCTTAAGGTTTGAAAATAGATGATATCGTTTTAAGTCGGATTCTAAAGCATTGTAAATAGATGACTTTGTTCAAGTTGCAGATTATTAAGGTTTGAAAATAGATGATATCGTTTAAAGTCGGATTCTAAAGCATTGTAAATAGATGACTTTGTTCAAGTTGCGGACTCTTAAGGTTTGAAAATAGATGATATCGTTTAATGTCGGATACTAAAGCATTGTAAATAGGTGACTTTGTTCAAGTTGCCGATTCTTAAGCTTTGAAAATAGATGATATCGTTTTAAGTCAGATTCCAAAGCATTGTAAATAGATGACTTTGTTCAAGTTGCGGATTCTTAAGGTTTGAAAATAGATGATATCATTTAAAGTCGGATTATAAAGCTGTGTAAATAGATGACTTTGTTCAAGTTGCGGATTTTTTAGGTTTGAAAATAGATGATATCGTTTAATGTCGGATACTAAAGCATTGTAAATAGGTTACTTTGTTCAAGTTTCCGATTCTTAAGCTTTGAAAATAGATGATATCGTTTAAAGTCGGATTCCGAAGCATTGTAAATAGATTACTTTGTTCAAGTTGCCGATTCTTCAGGTTTTAAAATAGATGATATCGTTTAAAGTCGGATTCTAAAGCATTGTAAATAGATGACTTGTTCAAGTTGCGGATTCTTAAGGATTGAAAATAGATGATATCGGTTAAAGTCGGATTCTAAAGCATTGTAAATAGATGACTTTGTTCAAGTTGCGGATTCTTAAGGTTTGAAAATAGATGATATTGTTTAAAGTGGCATTCTAAAGCATTGTAAATAGATGACTTTGTTCAAGTTGCGGATTCTTAAGGTTTGAAAATAGATGATATCGTTTAAAGTCGGATTCTAAAGCATTGTAAATAGATGACTTTGTTCAAGTTGCGGATTCTTAAGGTTTGAAAATAGATGATATCGTTTAAAGTCGGATTCTAAAGTATTGTAAATAGATGACTTTGTTTAAGTTACGGATTCTTAAGGTTTGAAAATAGATGATATCGTTAAAAGTCGGATTCTAAAGCATTGTAAATAGATGACTTTGTTCAAGTTGCGGATTCTTAAGGTTTGAACATAGATTATATCGTCTAAAGTCGGATTCCAAAGCATTGTAAATAGATGACTTTGTTCAAGTTGCGGATTCTTGATGTTTGAAAACAGATGACATAGTTTAAAGTCGGATTCTAAAGCATTGTAAATAGATGACTTTGTTCAAGTTGCGGATTCTTAAGGTTTGAAAATAGATGATATCGTTTAAAGTCGGATTCTGAAGCATTGTAAATAGATTACTTTGTTCAAGTGGCGGACTCTTAAGGTTTGAAAATAGATGATATTGTTTAAAGTACGATTCTAAAGCATTGTAAGTAGATGACTTTATTACAGTTTCGGATTCTTAAGGCATTAAAATAGATGATATTGTTTAAAATCGCTTTCTAATGCATTGTAAATAGATGACTTTGTTCAAGTTGCGAATTCTTAAGGTTTGAAAATAGATGATATTGTTTAAAGTCGGATTCTAAAGTATTGTAAATGGATGATTTTGTTCAAGTTGCGGATTCTCAAGGTTTGAAAATAGATGATATCGTTTAAAGTCGGATTCTAAAGTATTGTAAATAGATGACTTTGTTCAAGTTGCGGATTCTAAAGGTTTTAAAATAGATGATATCGTTTAAAGTCGGATTCTAAAGCATTGTAAATAGATGACTTTGTTCAAGTTGCAGATTCTTAAGGTTTGAAAATAGATGATATCGTTTAAAGTCGGATTCTAAAGCATTGTAAATAGATGACTTTGTTCAAGTTGCGGATTCTTAAGGTTTGAAAATAGATGATATCGTTTAAAGTCGGATTCTAAAGCATTGTAAATTGATGACTTTGTTCAAGTTGCGGATTCTTAAGGTTTGAAAATAGATGATATCGTTTAAAGTTGGATTCTAAAGTATTGTAAATAGATGACTTTGTTCAAGTTGCGGATTCTTGATGTTTGAAAATAGATGACATAGTTTAAAGTCGCATTCTAAAGCATTGTAAATAGATGACTTTGGCGAAGTTGCGGATTCTTAAGGTTTGAAAATAGATGATATCGTTTAAAGTCGGATTCTGAAGCATTGTAAATAGATTACTTTGTTCAAGTGGCGGACTGTTAAGGTTTGAAAATAGACGATATTGTTTAAAGTACGATTCTAAAGCATTGTAAGATGATGACTTTATTACAGTTGCGGATTCTTAAGGCATGAAAATAGATGATATTGTTTAAAGTCGCTTTCTAAAGCATTGTAAATAGATGACTTTGTTCAAGTTGCGGACTCTTAAGGTTTGAAAATAGATGATATCGTTTAATGTCGGATACTAAAGCATTGTAAATAAGTGACTTTGTTCAAGTGGCCGATTCTTAAGCTTTGAAAATAGATGATATCGTTAAAAGTCAGATTCCAAAGCATTGTAAATAGATGACTTTGTTCAAGTTGCGGATTCTTAAGGTTTGAAAATAGATGATATCATTAAAAGTCGGATTATAAAGCTGTGTAAATAGATGACTTTGTTCAAGTGACGGATTTTGTAGGTTTGAACATAGATTATATCGCTTGAAGTCGGATTCCAAAGCATTGTAAATAGATGACTTTGTTCAAGTTGCGGATTTTTTAGGTTTGAAAATAGATGATATCGTTTAATGTCGGATACTAAAGCATTGTCAATAGATGACTTTGTTCAAGTTGCCGATTCTTAAGCTTTGAAAATAGATGATATCGTTTAAAGTCGGATTACAAAGCATTGTAAATAGATTACTTTGTTAAAGTTGCCGATTCTTAAGGTTTTAAAATAGATGATATCGGTAAAAGTCGGATTCTAAAGCATTGTACATAGATGACTTGTTCAAGTCGCCGATTCTCAAGCTTTGAAAATAGATTATATCGTTTAAAGTCGGATTCTAAAGTATTGCAAATAGATGACTTTGTTACAGTTGCGAGTTCTTAAGGTTTGAAAATAGATGATATCGTTTAAAGTCGGATTCTTAAGTATTGTAAATAGATGACTTTGTTCAAGTGTCGGATTCTTAAGGTTTGAAAATTAATGATATCGTTTAAAGTCGGATTCTAAAGCATTGTAAATAGATGACTTTGTTCAAGTTGCGGACTCTTAAGGTTTGAAAATAGATGATATCGTTTAAAGTCGGATTCTAAAGCATTGTTAATAGATGACTGTGTTCAAGTTGGTGATTCTTAAGGTTTGCAAATAGATGATATCGTTTAAGATCGGATTCCAAACCATTGTAAATAGATGACTTTGTTAAGTTGCAGATTCTTAAGGTTTGAAAATAGATTATATAGTTTAAAGTCGGATTCTACAGCATTGTAAATAGATGACTTTGTTCAAGTGGCCGATTCTTTTGGTTTTAAAATAGATGATATCGTTTAAAGTCGGATTCTAAAGCATTGTAAATAGATGACTTTGTTCAAGTTGCGGATTCTTAAGGTTTGAAAATAGATGATATCGTTTAAAGTCGGATTCTAAAGCATTGTAAATAGATTACTTTGTTCAAGTTGCGGACTCTTAAGGTTTGAAAATAGATGATATTGTTTAAAGTACGATTCTAAAGCATTGTAAGTAGATGACTTTATTACAGTTGCGGATTCTTAAGCTTGAAAATAGATGATATTGTTTAAAGTCGCATTCTAAAGCATTGTAAATAGATGACTTTGTTCAAGTTGCGGATTCTTAAGGTTTGAAAATAGATGATATCGTTTAAAGTCGGATTCTAAAGCATTGTAAATAGATTATTTTGTTCAAGTTGCGGATTCTTAAGGTTTGAAAATAGATGATATCGTTTAAAGTCGGATTCTAAAGTATTGTAAATAGATGACTTTGTTCAAGTTGCGGATTCTTAAGGTTTGAAAATAGATGATATCGTTTAAAGTCGGATTCTAAAGCATTGTAAATAGATGACTTTGTTCAAGTTGCAGATTCTTTAGGTTTGAAAATAGATGATATCGTTTAAAGTCGGATTTTAAAGCATTGTAAATAGATGACTTTGTTCAAGTTGCGGTTTCTTAAGGTTAAAAAATAGATGATATCGTTTAAAGTCGGATTCTAAAGCATTGTAAATTGATGACTTTGTTCAAGTTACGGATTCTTAAAGTTTGAAAATAGATGATATCGTTTAAAGTCGGATTCTAAAGTATTGTAAACAGATGACTTTGTTCAAGTGTCGGATTCTCAAGGTTTGAAAAAAAGTGATATCGTTTAAAGTCGGATTCTAAAGTATTGTAAATTGATGACTTTGTTCAAGTTGCTTATTCTTAAGGTTTGAAAATAAATGATATCGTTTAATGTCGGATACTAAAGCATTGTAAATAGGTGACTTTGGTCAAGTTGCCGATTCTAAAGCTTTGAAAATAGATGATATCGTTTAAAGTCGGATTCCAAAGCATTGTAAATAGATGACTTTGTTCAAGTTGCGGATTCTTAAGGTTTGAAAATAGATGATATCATTTAAAGTCGGATTATAAAGCTGTGTAAATAGATGACTTTGTTCCAGTTGCGGATTTTTTAGGTTAGAACATAGATTATATCGCTTAAAGTCGGATTCCAATGCATTGTAAATAGATGACTTTGTTCAAGTTGCGGATTCTTGATGTTTGAAAATAGATTACATAGTTTAATGTCGGATTCTAAAGCATTGTAAATAGATGACTTTGTTCAAGTTGCGGATTCTTAAGGTTTGAAAATAGATGATATCGTTTAAAGTCGGATTCTGAAGCATTGTAAATAGATTACTTTGTTCAAGTGGCGGACTCTTAAGATTTGAAAATAGATGATATTGTTTAAAGTACGATTCTAAAGCATTGTAAGTAGATGACTTTATTACAGTTGCGGATTCTTAAGGCACGAAAATAGATGATATCGTTTAAAGTACCATTCTAAAGCATTGTAAATAGATGACTTTGTTCAAATTGCGGATTCTTAAGGTTTGAAAATAGATGATATCGTTTAAAGTCGGATTTTAAAGTATTGTAAATAGATGACTTTTTCAAGTTGCGGATTCTTAAGGTTTGAAAATAGATGATATCGTTTAAAATCGGATTCTAAAGCATTGTAAATAGATGACTTTGTTCAAGTTGCGGATTCTAAAAGTTTGAAAATAGATGATATCGTTTAAAGTCGGATTCTAAATTATTGTAAATAGATGACTTTGTTCAAGTGTCGGACTCTTAAGGTTTGAAAATAGATGATGTCGTTTAAAGTGGGATTCTAAAGCATTGTAAATAGATAACTTTGTTCAAGTTGCGGATTCTTAAGGTTTGAAAATAGATGATATCGTTTAAAGTCGGATTCTAAAGCATTGTAAATAGATGACTTTGTTCAAGTTGCGGATTCTTAAGGTTTGAAAATAGATGATATCATTTAAAGTCGGATAATAAAGCTGTGTAAATTAATGACTTTGTTCCAGTTGCGGATTTTTTAGGTTTGAACATAGATTATATCGCTTAAAGTCGGATTCCAATGCATTGTAAATAGATGACTTTGTTCAAGTTGCGGATTCTTGATGTTTGAAAATAGATTACATAGTTTAATGTCGGATTCTAAAGCATTGTAAATAGATGACTTTGTTCAAGTTGCGGATTCTTTAGGTTTGAAAATAGATGATATCGTTTAAAGTCGGATTCTGAAGCATTGTAAATAGATTACTTTGTTCAAGTGGCGGACTCTTAAGATTTGAAAATAGATGATATTGTTTAAAGTACGATTCTAAAGCATTGTAAGTAGATGACTTTATTACAGTTGCGGATTCTTTAGGCATGAAAATAGATGATATTGTTTAAAGTCGGATTCTAAAGCACTCTTAATAGATGACTTTGTTCAAGTTGCCGATTCTTAAGGTTTTAAAATAGATGATATCGTTTAAAGTTCGATTCTAAAGCATTGTAAATAGATGACTTTGTTCAAGTTGCCGATTCTTGAGCTTTGAAAATAGATGATATCGTTTAAAGTCGGATTCTAAAGCATTGTAAATAGATGACTTTGTTCAAGTTGCTGATTCTTAAGGATTGAAAATAGATGATATCGGTTAAAGTCGGTTTCTAAAGTTTTGTAAATAAATGACTTTGTTAAAGTTGCGGACTCTGATAGTTTGAAAATAGATTATATCGTTTAAAGTCGGATTCTAAAGCATTGTAAATAGATGACTTTGTTCAAGTATCGGATTCTTAAGGTTTGAAAATAGATGATATCGTTTAAAGTACCATTCTAAAGCATTGTAAATTGATGACTTTGTTCAAGTTGCGGATTCTTAAGGTTTGAAAATAGATTATATCGGTTGAAGTCGGATTCTAAAGCATTGTAAATAGATTATTTTGTTCAAGTTGCGGAATCTTAAGGTTTGAAAATAGATGATATCGTTTAAAGTCGGATTCTAAAGTATTGTAAATAGATGACTTTGTTCAAGTTGCGGATTCTTAAGGTTTGAAAATAGATGATATCGTTTAAAGTCGGATTCTAAAGCATTGTAAATAGATGACTTTGTTCAAGTTGCGGATTCTTAAGGTTTGAAAATAGATAATATCGTTTAAAGTCGGATTTTAAAGCATTGAAAATAGATGACTTTGTTCAAGTTGCGGTTTCTTAAGGTTTGAAAATAGATGATATCGTTTAAAGTCGGATTCTAAAGCATTGTAAATTGATGACTTTGTTCAAGTTGCGGATTCTTAAGGTTTGAAAATAGATGATATCGTTTAAAGTCGGATTCTAAAGTATTGTAAATAGATGACTTTGTTCAAGTGTCGGATTCTCAAGGTTTGAAAAAAGGTGATATCGTTTAAAGTCGGATTCTAAAGCATTGTAAATAGATGACTTTGTTCAAGTTGCTTATTCTTAAGGTTTGAAAATAAATGATATCGTTTAATGTCGTATACT
The DNA here is from genome assembly GCA_963556195.1 of Sepiola atlantica. Taxonomy (NCBI): domain Eukaryota; kingdom Metazoa; phylum Mollusca; class Cephalopoda; order Sepiida; family Sepiolidae; genus Sepiola; species Sepiola atlantica. Next base: position 651,694 of record CAUVYP010001100.1, on the reverse strand, counting down.
AAAGCATTGTAAATAGGTGACTTTGTTAAAGTTGCCGATTCTTAAGCTTTGAAAATAGATGATATCGTTTAAAATCGGATTCCAAAGCATTGTAAATAGATGACTTTGTTCAAGTTGCGGATTCTTGATGTTTGAAAATAGATGACATAGTTTAAAGTCGGATTCTAAAGCATTGTAAATAGATGACTTTGTTCAAGTTGCGGATTCTTAAGGTTTGAAAATAGATGATATCGTTTAAAGTCGGATTCTGAAGCATTGTAAATAGATTACTTTGTTCAAGTGGCGGACTCTTAAGGTTTGAAAATAGATGATATTGTTTAAAGTACGATTCTAAAGCATTGAAAGTAGATGACTTTATTACAGTTGCGGATTCTTAAGGCATGAAAATAGATGATATTGTTTAAAGTCGGATTGTAAAGCACTCTAAATAGATGACTTTGTTCAAGTTGCCGATTCTTAAGGTTTGAAAACAGATGATATCGTTTAAAGTTCGATTCTAAAGCATTGTAAATAGATGACTTATTTCAAGTTGCCGATTCTTAAGCTTTGAAAATAGATGATATCGTTTAAAGTCGGATTCTAAAGCATTGTAAATAGATGACTTTGTTCAAGTTGCCGATTCTTAAGGATGAAAATAGATGATATCGGTTAAAGTCGGTTTCTAAAGCATTGTAAATAAATGACTTTGTTCAAGTTGCGGACTCTGATAGTTTGAAAATAGATTATATCGTTGAAAGTCGGATTAAAAAAGCATTGTAAATAGATGACTTTGTTCAAGTTGCCGAGTCTTAAGGTTTGAAAATAGATGATATCGTTTAAAGTACCATTCTAAAGCATTGTAAATAGATGACTTTGTTCAAATTGCGGATTCGTAAGGTTTGAAAATAGATGATATCGTTTAAAGTCGGATTTTAAAGTATTGTAAATAGATGACTTTTTGAAGTTGCGGATTCTTAAGGTTTGAAAATAGATGATATCGTTTAAAGTCGGTTTCTAAAGTTTTGTAAATAAATGACTTTGTTCAAGTGACGGACTCTGATAGTTTGAAAATAGATTATATCGTTTAAAGTCGGATTCTAAAGCATTGTAAATAGATGACTTTGTTCAAGTATCGGATTCTTAAGGTTTGAAAATAGATGATATCGTTTAAAGTACCATTCTAAAGACTTGTAAATAGATGACTTTGTTCAAGTTGCGGATTCTTAAGGTTTGAAAATAGATTATATCGGTTAAAGTCGGATTCTAAAGCATTGTAAATAGATTATTTTGTTCAAGTTGCGGAATCTTAAGGTTTGAAAATAGATGATATCGTTTAAAGTCGGATTCTAAAGCATTGTAAATAGATGACTTTGTTCAAGTTGCAGATTCTTAAGGTTTGAAAATAGATGATATCGTTTAAAATCGGATTTTAAAGCATTGAAAATAGATGACTTTGTTCAAGTTGCGGTTTCTTAAGGTTTGAAAATAGATGATATCGTTTAAAGTCGGATTCTAAAGCATTGTAAATTGATGACTTTGTTCAAGTTGCGGATTCTTAAGGTTTGAAAATAGATGATATCGTTTAAAGTCGGATTCTAAAGTATTGTAAATAGATGACTTTTTTCAAGTGTCGGATTCTCAAGGTTTGAAAAAAGGTGATATCGTTTAAAGTCGGATTCTAAAGCATTGTAAATATATGACTTTGTTCAAGTTGCTTATTCTTAATGTTTGAAAATAAATGATATCGTTTAATGTCGGATACTAAAGCATTGTAAATAGGTGACTTTGTTAAAGTTGCCGATTCTTAAGCTTTGAAAATAGATGATATCGTTTAAAGTCGGATTCCAAAGCATTGTAAATAGATGACTTTGTTCAAGTTGCGGATTCTTGATGTTTGAAAATAGATGACATAGTTTAAAGTCGGATTCTAAAGCATTGTAAATAGATGACTTTGTTCAAGTTGCGGATTCTTAAGGTTTGAAAATAGATGATATCGTTTAAAGTCGGATTCTGAAGCATTGTAAATAGATTACTTTGTTCAAGTGGCGGACTCTTAAGGTTTCAAAATAGATGATATTGTTTAAAGTACGATTCTAAAGCATTATAAGTAGATGACTTTATTACAGTTGCGGATTCTTAAGGCATGAAAATAGATGATATTGTTTTTAAGTCGGATTCTAAAGCACTCTAAATAGATGACTTTGTTCAAGTTGCCCATTCTTAAGGTTTGAAAATAGATGATATCGTTTAAAGTTCGATTCTAAAGCATTGTAAATAGATGACTTTGTTCAAGTTGCCGATTCTTAAGCTTTGAAAATAGATGATATCGTTTAAAGTCGGATTCTAAAGCATTGTAAATAGATGACTTTGTTCAAGTTGCCGATTCTTAAGGATGAAAATAGATGATATCGGTTAAAGTCGGTTTCTAAAGCATTGTAAATAAATGACTTTGTTCAAGTTGCGGACTCTGATAGTTTGAAAATAGATTATATCGTTTAAAGTCGGATTACAAAAGCATTGTAAATAGATGACTTTGTTCAAGTTGCCGATTCTTAAGGTTTGAAAATAGATGATATCGTTTAAAGTACCATTCTAAAGCATTGTAAATAGATGACTTTGTTCAAATTGCGGATTCTTAAGGTTTGAAAATAGATGATATCGTTTAAAGTCGGATTTTAAAGTATTGTAAATAGATGACTTTTTCAAGTTGCGGATTCTTAAGGTTTGAAAATAGATGATATCGTTTAAAATCGGATTCTAAAGCATTGTAAATAGATGACTTTGTTCAAGTTGCGGATTCTTAAGGTTTGAAAATAGATGATATCGTTTTAAGTCGGATTCTAAAGTATTGTAAATAGATGACTTTGTACAAGTGTCGGACTCTTAAGGTTTGAAAATAGATGATGTCGTTTAAAGTGGGATTCTAAAGCATTGTAAATAGATGACTTTGTTCAAGTTGCGGATTCTTGATGTTTGAAAATAGATTACATAGTTTAATGTCGGATTCTAAAGCATTGTAAATAGATGACTTTGTTCAAGTTGCGGATTCTAAAGGTTTGAAAATAGATGATATCATTTAAAGTCGGATTCTGAAGCATTGTAAATAGATTACTTTGTTCAAGTGGCGGACTCTTAAGATTTGAAAATAGATGATATTGTTTAAAGTACGATTCTAAAGCATTGTAAGTAAATGACTTTATTACAGTTGCGGATTCTTAAGGCATGAAAATAGATGATATCGTTTTAAGTACCATTCTAAAGCATTGTAAATAGATGACTTTGTTCAAATTGCGGATTCTTAAAATTTGAAAATAGATGATATCGTTTAAAGTCGGATTTTAAAGTATTGTAAATAGATGACTTTTTCAAGTTGCGGATTCTTAAGGTTTGAAAATAGACGATATTGTTTAAATCGGATTCTAAAGCATTGTAAATAGATGACTTTGTTTAAGTTGCGGATTCTTAAGGTTTGAAAATAGATGATATCGTTTTAAGTCGGATTCTAAATTATTGTAAATAGATGACTTTGTTCAAGTGTCGGACTCTTAAGGTTTGAAAATAGATGATGTCGTTTAAAGTGGGATTCTAAAGCATTGTAAATAGATAACTTTGTTCAAGTTGCGGATTCTTAAGGTTTGAAAATAGATGATATCGTTTAAAGTCGGATTCTAAAGCATTGTAAATAGATGACTTTGTTCAAGTTGCGGATTCTTAAGGTTTGAAAATAGATGATATCATTTAAAGTCGTATTATAAAGCTGTGTAAATAGATGACTTTGTTCCAGTTGCGGATTTTTTAGGTTTGAACATAGATTATATCGCTTAAAGTCGGATTCCAATGCATTGTAAATAGATGACTTTGTTCAAGTTGCGGATTCTTGATGTTTGAAAATAGATTACATAGTTTAATGTCGGATTCTAAAGCATTGTAAATAGATGACTTTGTTCAAGTTGCGGATTCTTTAGGTTTGAAAATCAATGATATCGTTTAAAGTCGGATTCTGAAGCATTGTAAATCGATTACTTTGTTGAAGTGGCGGACTCTTAAGATTTGAAAATAGATGATATTGTTTAAAGTACGATTCTAAAGCATTGTAAGTAGATGACTTTATTACAGTTGCGGATTCTTTAGGCATGAAAATAGATGATATTGTTTAAAGTCGGATTCTAAAGTACTCTTAATAGATGACTTTGTTCAAGTTGCCGATTCTTAAGGTTTTAAAATAGATGATATCGTTTAAAGTTCGATTCTAAAGCATTGTAAATAGATGACTTTGTTCAAGTTGCCGATTCTAAAGCTTTGAAAATAGATGATATCGTTTAAAGTCGGATTCTAAAGCATTGTAAATAGATGACTTTGTTCAAGTTGCTGATTCTTAAGGATTGAAAATAGATGATATCGGTTAAAGTCGGTTTCTAAAGTTTTGTAAATAAATGACTTTGTTCAAGTTGCGGACTCTGATAGTTTGAAAATAGATTATATCGTTTAAAGTCGGATTCTAAAGCATTGTAAATAGATGACTTTGTTCAAGTATCGGATTCTTAAGGTTTGAAAATAGATGATATCGTTAAAAGTACCATTCTAAAGCATTGTAAATAGATGACTTTGTTCAAGTTGCGGATTCTTAAGGTTTGAAAATAGATTATATCGGTTGAAGTCGGATTCTAAAGCATTGTAAATAGATTATTTTGTTCAAGTTGCGGAATCTTAAGGTTTGAAAATAGATGATATCGTTTAAAGTCGGATTTTAAAGCATTGAAAATAGATGACTTTGTTCAAGTTGCGGTTTCTCAAGGTTTGAAAATAGATGATATCGTTTAAAGTCGGATTCTAAAGCATTGTAAATTGATGACTTTGTTCAAGTTGCGGATTCTTAAGGTTTGAAAATAGATGATATCGTTTAAAGTCGGATTCTAAAGTATTGTAAATAGATGACTTTGTTCAAGTGTCGGATTCTCAAGGTTTGAAAAAAGGTGATATCGTTTAAAGTCGGATTCTAAAGCATTGTAAATAGATGACTTTGTTCAAGTTGCTTATTCTTAAGGTTTGAAAATAAATGATATCGTTTAATGTCGGATACTAAAGCATTGTAAATAGGTGACTTTGTTAAAGTTGCCGATTCTTAAGCTTTGAAAATAGATGATATCGTTTAAAATCGGATTCCAAAGCATTGTAAATAGATGACTTTGTTCAAGTTGCGGATTCTTGATGTTTGAAAATAGATGACATAGTTTAAAGTCGGATTCTAAAGCATTGTAAATAGATGACTTTGTTCAAGTTGCGGATTCTTAAGGTTTGAAAATAGATGATATTGTTTAAAGTACGATTCTAAAGCATTGTAAGTAGATGACTTTATTACAGTTGCGGATTCTTAAGGCATGAAAATAGATGATATTGTTTTTAAGTCGGATTCTAAAGCACTCTAAATAGATGACTTTGTTCAAGTTGCCGATTCTTAAGGTTTGAAAATAGATGATATCGGTTAAAGTCGGTTTCTAAAGCATTGTAAATAAATGACTTTGTTCAAGTTACGGACTCTGATAGTTTTAAAATAGATTATATCGTTTAAAGTCGGATTACAAACGCATTGTAAATAGATGACTTTGTTCAAGTTGCCGATTCTTAAGGTTTGAAAATAGATGATATCGTTTAAAGTACCATTCTAAAGCATTGTAAATAGATGACTTTGTTCAAATTGCGGATTCGTAAGGTTTGAAAATAGATGATATCGTTTAAAGTCGGATTTTAAAGTATTGTAAATAGATGACTTTTTCAAGTTGCGGATTCTTAAGGTTTGAAAATAGATGATATCGTTTAAAGTCGGTTTCTAAAGTTTTGTAAATAAATGACTTTGTTCAAGTTGCGGACTCTGATAGTTTGAAAATAGATTATATCGTTTAAAGTCGGATTCTAAAGCATTGTAAATAGATGACTTTGTTCAAGTATCGGATTCTTAAGGTTTGAAAATAGATGATATCGTTTAAAGTACCATTCTAAAGCATTGTAAATAGATGACTTTGTTCAAGTTGCGGATTCTTAAGGTTTGAAAATAGATTATATCGGTTAAAGTCGGATTCTAAAGCATTGTAAATAGATTATTTTGTTCAAGTTGCGGAATCTTAAGGTTTGAAAATAGATGATATCGTTTAAAGTCGGATTCTAAAGTATTGTAAATAGATGACTTTGTTCAAGTTGCGGATTCTTAAGGTTTGAAAATAGATGATATCGTTTAAAGTCGGATTCTAAAGCATTGTAAATAGATGACTTTGTTCAAGTTGCAGATTCTTAAAGTTTGAAAATAGATGATATCGTTTAAAGTCGGATTTTAAAGCATTGAAAATAGATGACTTTGTTCAAGTTGCGGTTTCTTAAGGTTTGAAAATAGATGATATCGTTTAAAGTCGGATTCTAAAGCATTGTAAATTGATGACTTTGTTCAAGTTGCGGATTCTTAAGGTTTTAAAATAGATGATATCGTTTAAAGTCGGATTCTAAAGTATTGTAAATAGATGACTTTGTTCAAGTGTCGGATTCTCAAGGTTTGAAAAAAGGTGATATCGTTTAAAGTCGGATTCTAAAGCATTGTAAATAGATGACTTTGTTCAAGTTGCTTATTCTTAAGGTTTGAAAATAAATGATATCGTTTAATGTCGGATACTAAAGCATTGTAAATAGGTGACCTCGTTCAAGTTGCCGATTCTTAAGCTTTGAAAATAGATGATATCGTTTAAAGTCGGATTCCAAAGCATTGTAAATAGATGACTTTGTTCAAGTTGCGGATAATTGATGTTTGAAAATAGATGACATAGTTTAAAGTCGGATTCTAAAGCATTGTAAATAGATGACTTTGTTCAAGTTGCGGATTCTTAAGGTTTGAAAATAGATGATATCGTTTAAAGTCGGATTCTAAAGCATTGTAAATAGATTACTTTGTTCAAGTGGCGGACTCTTAAGGTTTGAAAATAGATGATATTGTTTAAAGTACGATTCTAAAGCATTATAAGTAGATGACTTTATTACAGTTGCGGATTCTTAAGGCATGAAAATAGATGATATTGTTTTTAAGTCGGATTCTAAAGCACTCTAAATAGATGACTTTGTTCAAGTTGCCGATTCTTAAGGTTTGAAAATAGATGATATCGTTTAAAGTTCGATTCTAAAGCATTGTAAATAGATGACTTTGTTCAAGTTGCCGATTCTTAAGCTTTGAAAATAGATGATATCGTTTAAAGTCGGATTCTAAAGCATTGTAAATAGATGACTTTGTTCAAGTTGCCGATTCTTAAGGATGAAAATAGATAATATCGGTTAAAGTCGGTTTCTAAAGCATTGTAAATAAATGACTTTGTTCAAGTTGCGGACTCTGATAGTTTGAAAATAGATTATATCGTTTAAAGTCGGATTCTAAAGCATTGTAAATAGATGACTTTGTTCAAGTTGCCGATTCTTAAGGTTTGAAAATAGATGATATCGTGTAAAGTACCATTCTAAAGCATTGTAAATAGATGACTTTGTTCAAATTGCGGATTCTTAAGGTTTGAAAATAGATGATATCGTTTAAAGTCGGATTTTAAAGTATTGTAAATAGATGACTTTTTCAAGTTGCGGATTCTTAAGGTTCGAAAATAGATGATATCGTTTAAAATCGGATTCTAAAGCATTAGAAATAGATGACTTTGTTCAAGTTGCGGATTCTTAAGGTTTGAAAATAGATGATATCGTTGAAAGTCGGATTCTAAAGCATTGTAAATAGATTATTTTGTTCAAGTTGCGGATTCTTAAGGTTTGAAAATAGATGATATCGTTTAAAGTCGGATTCTAAAGTATTTTAAATAGATGACTTTTTTTCAAGTGGCGGATTCTTAAGGTTTGAAAATAGATGATATCGTTTAAAGTCGGATTCTAAAGCATTGTAAATAGATGACTTTGTTCAAGTTGCAGATTCTTAAGGTTTGAAAATAGATGATATCGTTTAAAGTCGGATTTTAAAGCATTGTAAATAGATGACTTTGTGCAAGTTGCGGTGTCTTAAAGTTTGAAAATAGATGATATCGTTTAAAGTCGGATTCTAAAGCATTGTAAATTGATGACTTTGTTCAAGTTGCGGATTCTTAAGGTTTGAAAATAGATGATATCGTTTAAAGTCGGATTCTAAAGTATTGTAAATAGATGACTTTGTTCAAGTGTCGGATTCTCAAGGTTTGAAAAAAGGTGATATCGTTTAAAGTCGGATTCTAAAGCATTGTAAATAGATGACTTTGTTCAAGTTGCGGATTCTTAAGGTTTGAAAATAGATTATGTCGTTTAAAGTGGGATTCTAAAGCATTGTAAATAGATGACTTTGTTCAAGTTGCGGATTCTTGATGTTTGAAAATAGATGACATAGTTTAAAGTCGGATTCTATAGCATTGTAAATAGATGACTTTGTTCAAGTTGCGGATTCTAAAGGTTTGAAAATAGATGATATCGTTTAAAGTCGGATTCTGAAGCATTGTAAATAGATTACTTTGTTCAAGTGGCGGACTCTTAAGGTTTGAAAATAGATGATATTGTTTAAAGTACGATTTTAAAGCATTGTAAGTAGATGACTTTATTACAGTTGCGGATTCTTAAGGCATGAAAATAGATGATATTGTTTAAAGTCGGATTCTAAAGTATTGTAAATAGATGACTTTGTTCAAGTTGCCGATTCTTAAGCTTTGAAAATAGATGATATCGTTTAAAGTCGGATTCTAAAGCATTGTAAATAGATGACTTTGTTCAAGTTGCCGATTCGTAAGGATGAAAATAGATGATATCGGTTAAAGTCGGTTTCTAAAGCATTGTAAATAAATGACTTTGTTCAAGTTGCGGACTCTGATAGTTTGAAAATAGATTATATCGTTTAAAGTCGGATTACAAAAGCATTGTAAATAGATGACTTTGTTCAAGTTGCGGATTCTTAAGGTTTGAAAATAGATGATATCGTTTAAAGTACCATTCTAAAGCATTGTAAATAGATGACTTTGTTCAAGTTGCGGATTCTTAAGGTTTGAAAATAGATGATATCGGTTAAAGTCGGATTCTAAAGTATTGTAAATAGATGACTTTGTTCAAGTTGCGGATTCTTAAGGTTGGAAAATTGATGATATCGTTTTAAGTCGGATTCTAAAGCATTGTAAATGGATGACTTTGTTCAAGTTGCGTATTCTTAAGGTTTGAAAATAGATGATATCGTTTAAAGTCGGATTCTAAAGCATTGTAAATAGATGACTTTGTTCAAGTTGCGGATTCTTAAGGTGTGAAAATAGATGATATCGTTTAAAGTCGGATTCTAAAGCATTGTAAATAGATGACTTTGTTCAAATTGCGGATTCTTAAGGTTTGAAAATAGATGATATCGTTTAAAATCGGATTCTAAAGCATTGTAAATAGATGACTTTGTTCAAGTTGCGGATTTCTAAGGTTTGTAAAATAGATGATATCGTTTTAAGTCGGATTCTAAAGTATTGTAAATAGATGACTTTGTTCAAGTGTCGCACTCTTAAGGTTTGAAAATAGATGATGTCGTATAAAGTGGGATTCTAAAGCATTGTAAATAGATGACTTTGTTCAAGTTGCGGATTCTTAAGGTTTGAAAATAGATGATATCGTTTAAAGTCGGATTCTAAAGCATTGTAAATAGATGACTTTGTCCAAGTTACCGATTCTTAAGGTTTGAAAATAGATGATATCGTTTAAAGTCGGATTCCAAAGCATTGTAAATAGATGACTTTGTTCATGTTGCCGATTCTTAAGGTTTTAAAATAGATGATATCGTTTAAAGTCGGATTCTAAAGCATTGTTACCAGATGACTTTGTTCAAGTTGCGGACTCTTAAGGTTTGAAAATAGATGATATCGTTTAAAGTTCGATTCTAAAGCATTGTAAATAGATGACTTTGTTCAAGTTGCGGATTCTTAAGCTTTGAAAATAAATGATATCGTTTAAAGTCGGATTCCAAAGCATTGTAAATAGATGACTTTGTTCAAGTTGCCAGTGCTTTAGGTTTTAAAATAGATGATATCGGTTAAAGTCGGATTCTAAAGCATTGTAAATAGATGACTTGTTCAAGTCGCCGATTCTCAAGCTTTGAGAATAGATGATATCGTTTAAAGTCGGATTCTTAAACACTGTAAATAGATGACTTTGTGCAAGTTGCCGATTTTTAAGGTTCTAAAATAGATGATATCGTTTAAAGTCGGATTCTAAAGCATTGTAAATAGATGACTTTGTTCAAGTTGCGAGTTCTTAAGGTTTAAAACTAGATGATATATTTAAATGTCGGATTCTAAAGCATTGTAAATAGATGACCTTGTTCAAGTTGCGGATTCTTGAGGTTTGAAATAGATGATATCGTTTAAAGTCGGATTCTAAAGCATTGTAAATAGATGACTTTGTTCCAGTTGCGAGTTCTTAAGGTTTAAAACTAGATGATATATTTTAATGTCGGATTCTAAAGCATTGTAAATAGATGACTTTGTTCAAGTTGCGGACTCTGATAGTTTGAAAATAGATTATATCGTTTAAAGTCGGATTCTAAAGCATTATAAATAGATGACTTTGTTCAAGTCGCGGATTATTAAGGTTTGAAAATAGATGATATCGTTTAAAGTCGGATTCTAAAGTATTGTAAATAGATGACTGTGTACAAGTTGCACATTCTTAAGGTTTGAAAATAGATGATATCTTTTAAGATCGGATTCCAAACCATTGTAAATAGATAACTTTGTAAAGTGGCCGATACTTTAGGTTTGAAAATAGATGATATCGTTTAAAGTCGGATACTAAAGCATTGTAAATAGATGACTTTGTTCAAGTTGCCGATTCTTAAGCTTTGAAAATAAATGATATCGTTTAAAGTCGGATTCCAAAGCATTGTAAATAGATGACTTTGTTCAAGTTGCCAATTCTTAAGGTTTTAAAATAGATGATATCGGTTAAAGTCGGATTCTAAAGCATTGTAAATAGATGACTTTGTTCAAGTTTCCGAATCTTAAGGATTGAAAATAGATGATATCGTTTAAAGTCGGATTCTTAAACACTGTAAATAGATGACTTTGTTCAAGTTGCCGATTTTTAAGGTTCGAAAATAGATGATATCGTTTAAAGTCGGATTCTAAAGCATTGTAAATAGATGACTTTGTTCAAGTTGCGAGTTCTTAAGGTTTAAAACTAGATGATATATTTTAATGTCGGATTCTAAAGCATTGTAAATAGATGACCTTGTTCAAGTTGCGGATTCTTGAGGTTTAAAATAGATGATATCGGTTAAAGTCGGATTCTGAAGCATTGTAAATAGATGACTTTGTTCAAGTTGCGGACTCTGATAGTTTGAAAATAGATTATATCGTTTAAAGTCGGATTCTAAAGCATTATAAATAGATGACTTTGTTCAAGTCGCGGATTATTAAGGTTTGAAAATAGATGATATCGTTTAAAGTCGGATTCTAAAGCATTGTAAATAGATGACTGTGTACAAGTTGCACATTCTTAACGTTTGAAAATAGATGATATCGTTTAAGATCGGATTCCAAACCATTGTAAATAGATGACTTTGTTAAGTGGCCGATACTTTAGGTTTGAAAATAGATGATATCGTTTAAAGTCGGATTCTAAAGCATTGTAAATAGATGACTTTGTTCAAGTTGCGGTTTCTTAAAGTTTGAAAATAGATGATATCGTCTAAAGTCGGATTCTAAAGCATTGTAAATAGATGACTTAGTTCAAGTTGCGGACTCTTAAGGTTTGAAATAAGATTATATTGTTTAAAGTACGATTCTAAAGCATTGTAAGTAGATGACTTTATTACAGTTGCGGATTCTTAAGGTTTGAAAATAGATGATATTGTTTGAAGTCGCATTCTAAAGCATTGTAGATAGATGACTTTGTTCAAGTTACCGATTCTTAAGGTTTGAAAAAAGATGAGATGGTTTAAAATCGGATTCTAAAGCATTGTAAGTAGATGACTTTGTTCAAGTTGCCGATTCTTAAAGTTTGAAAATAGATTATATCGTTTCAAGTCGGATTCTAAAGCATTGTAAATAGATGACTTTGTTCAAGTTGCGGATTCTTAAGGTTTGAAAATAGATGATATCGTTAAAAGTCGGATTCTAAAGCATTGTAAATAGATGACTTTGTCTAAGTTGTCGATTCTTAAGCTTTGAAAATAAATGATATCGTTTAAAGTCGGATTCCAAAGCATTGTAAATAGATGACTTTGTTCAAGTTGCCAATTCTTAAGGTTTTAAAATAGATGATATCGGTTAAAGTCGGATTCTAAAGCATTGTAAATAGATGACTTGTTCAAGTCGCCGATTCTCAAGCTTTGAGAATAGATGATATCGTTTAAAGTCGGATTCTTAAACACTGTAAATAGATGACTTTGTTCAAGTTGCCGATTTTTAAGGTTCGAAAATAGATGATATCGTTTAAAGTCGGATTCTAAAGCATTGTAAATAGATGACTTTGTTCAAGTTGCGAGTTCTTAAGGTTAAAAACTAGATGATATATTTTAATGTCGGATTCTAAAGCATTGTAAATAGATGACCTTGTTCAAGTTGCGGATTCTTGAGGTTTAAAATAGATGATATCGTTTAAAGTCGGATTCTAAACATTGTAAATAGATGACTTTGTTCCAGTTGCGAGTTCTCAAGGTTTAAAACTAGATGATATATTTTAATGTCGGATTCTAAAGCATTGTAAATAGATGACTTTGTTCAAGTTGCGGACTCTGATAGTTTGAAAATAGATTATATCGTTTAAAGTCGGATTCTAAAGCATTATAAATAGATGACTTTGTTCAAGTCGCGGATTATTAAAGTTTGAAAATAGATGATATCGTTTAAAGTCGGATTCTAAAGCATTGTAAATAGATGACTGTGTACAAGTTGCACATTCTTAAGGTTTGAAAATAGATGATATCGTTTAAGATCGGATTCCAAACCATTGTAAATAGATGACTTTGTAAAGTGGCCGATACTTTAGGTTTGAAAATAGATGATATCGTTTAAAGTCGGATTCTAAAGCATTGTAAATAGATGACTTTGTTCAAGTTGCGGTTTCTTAAAGTTTGAAAATAGATGATATCGTCTAAAGTCGGATTCTAAAGCATTGTAAATAGATGACTTAGTTCAAGTGGCGGACTCTTAAGGTTTGAAATAAGATTATATTGTTTAAAGTACTATTCTAAAGCATTGTAAGTAGATGACTTGATTACAGTTGCGGATTCTTAAGGTTTGAAAATAGATGATATTGTTTAAAGTCGCATTCTAAAGCATTGTAAATAGATGACTTTGTTCAAGTTACCGATTCTTAAGGTTTGAAAATAGATGAGATGGTTTAAAATCGGATTCTAAAGCATTGTAAGTAGATGACTTTGTTCAAGTTGCCGATTCTTAAAGTTTGAAAATAGATTATATCGTTTCAAGTCGAATTCTAAAGCATTGTAAATAGATGACTTTGTTCAAGTTGCGGATTCTTAAGGTTTGAAAATAGATGATATCGTTTAAAGTCGGATTCTAAAGCATTGTAAATAGATGACTTTGTTCAAGTTGCGGATTCTAAAGGTTTGAAAATAGATGATATCGTTTTAAATCGGATTCTAAAGCATTGTAAATAGATGACTTTGTTCAAGTTGCGGATTCTTAAGGTTTGAAAATAGATGATATCGTTTAAAGTCGGATTCTAAAGTACTGTAAATAGATGACTTTGTTCAAGTGTCGGACTCTTAAGGTTTGAAAATAGATGATGTCGTTTAAAGTGGGATTCTAAAGCATTGTAAATAGATGACTTTGTTCAGTTGCGGATACTTAATGTTTGAAAATAGATGATATCGTTTAAAGTCGGATTCTAAAGCATTGTAAATAGATGACTTTGTTCAAGTTGCGAGTTCTTAAGGTTTAAAACTAGATGATATATTTTAATGTCGGATTCTAAAGCATTGTAAATAGATGACCTTGTTCAAGTTGCGGATTCTTGAGGTTTAAAATAGATGATATCGGTTAAAGTCGGATTCTGAAGCATTGTAAATAGATGACTTTGTTCAAGTTGCGGACTCTGATAGTTTGAAAATAGATTATATCGTTTAAAGTCGGATTCTAAAGCATTATAAATAGATGACTTTGTTCAAGTCGCGGATTATTAAGGTTTGAAAATAGATGATATCGTTTAAAGTCGGATTCTAAAGCATTGTAAATAGATGACTGTGTACAAGTTGCACATTCTTAACGTTTGAAAATAGATGATATCGTTTAAGATCGGATTCCAAACCATTGTAAATAGATGACTTTGTTAAGTGGCCGATACTTTAGGTTTGAAAATAGATGATATCGTTTAAAGTCGGATTCTAAAGCATTGTAAATATATGACTTTGTTCAAGTTGCGGTTTCTTAAAGTTTGAAAATAGATGATATCGTCTAAAGTCGGATTCTAAAGCATTGTAAATAGATGACTTAGTTCAAGTGGCGGACTCTTAAGGTTTGAAATAAGATTATATTGTTTAAAGTACGATTCTAAAGCATTGTAAGTAGATGACTTTATTACAGTTGCGGATTCTTAAGGTTTGAAAATAGATGATATTGTTTGAAGTCGCATTCTAAAGCATTGTAGATAGATGACTTTGTTCAAGTTACCGATTCTTAAGGTTTGAAAAAAGATGAGATGGTTTAAAATCGGATTCTAAAGAATTGTAAGTAGATGACTTTGTTCAAGTTGCCGATTCTTAAAGTTTGAAAATAGATTATATCGTTTCAAGTCGGATTCTAAAGCATTGTAAATAGATGACTTTGTTCAAGTTGCGGATTCTTAAGGTTTGAAAATAGATGATATCGTTAAAAGTCGGATTCTAAAGCATTGTAAATAGATGACTTTGTCTAAGTTGTCGATTCTTAAGCTTTGAAAATAAATGATATCGTTTAAAGTCGGATTCCAAAGCATTGTAAATAGATGACTTTGTTCAAGTTGCCAATTCTTAAGGTTTTAAAATAGATGATATCGGTTAAAGTCGGATTCTAAAGCATTGTAAATAGATGACTTGTTCAAGTCGCCGATTCTCAAGCTTTGAGAATAGATGATATCGTTTAAAGTCGGATTCTTAAACACTGTAAATAGATGACTTTGTTCAAGTTGCCGATTT
This sequence comes from Sepiola atlantica, assembly GCA_963556195.1. NCBI lineage: Eukaryota > Metazoa > Mollusca > Cephalopoda > Sepiida > Sepiolidae > Sepiola > Sepiola atlantica. The sequence continues at coordinate 636,561 of CAUVYP010001100.1, read as the reverse complement.
TTAAGGTTCGAAAATAGATGATATCGTTTAAAGTCGGATTCTAAAGCATTGTAAATAGATGACTTTGTTCAAGTTGCGAGTTCTTAAGGTTAAAAACTAGATGATATATTTTAATGTCGGATTCTAAAGCATTGTAAATAGATGACCTTGTTCAAGTTGCGGATTCTTGAGGTTTAAAATAGATGATATCGTTTAAAGTCGGATTCTAAACATTGTAAATAGATGACTTTGTTCCAGTTGCGAGTTCTCAAGGTTTAAAACTAGATGATATATTTTAATGTCGGATTCTAAAGCATTGTAAATAGATGACTTTGTTCAAGTTGCGGACTCTGATAGTTTGAAAATAGATTATATCGTTTAAAGTCGGATTCTAAAGCATTATAAATAGATGACTTTGTTCAAGTCGCGGATTATTAAAGTTTGAAAATAGATGATATCGTTTAAAGTCGGATTCTAAAGCATTGTAAATAGATGACTGTGTACAAGTTGCACATTCTTAAGGTTTGAAAATAGATGATATCGTTTAAGATCGGATTCCAAACCATTGTAAATAGATGACTTTGTAAAGTGGCCGATACTTTAGGTTTGAAAATAGATGATATCGTTTAAAGTCGGATTCTAAAGCATTGTAAATAGATGACTTTGTTCAAGTTACCGATTCTTAAGGTTTGAAAATAGATGAGATGGTTTAAAATCGGATTCTAAAGCATTGTAAGTAGATGACTTTGTTCAAGTTGCCGATTCTTAAAGTTTGAAAATAGATTATATCGTTTCAAGTCGCATTCTAAAGCATTGTAAATAGATGACTTTGTTCAAGTTGCGGATTCTTAAGGTTTGAAAATAGATGATATCGTTTAAAGTCGGATTCTAAAGCATTGTAAATAGATGACTTTGTTCAAGTTGCGGATTCTAAAGGTTTGAAAATAGATGATATCGTTTTAAATCGGATTCTAAAGCATTGTAAATAGATGACTTTGTTCAAGTTGCGGATTCTTAAGGTTTGAAAATAGATGATATCGTTTAAAGTCGGATTCTAAAGTACTGTAAATAGATGACTTTGTTCAAGTGTCGGACTCTTAAGGTTTGAAAATAGATGATGTCGTTTAAAGTGGGATTCTAAAGCATTGTAAATAGATGACTTTGTTCAGTTGCGGATACTTAATGTTTGAAAATAGATGATATCGTTTAAAGTCGGATTCTAAAGCATTGTAAATAGATGACTTTGTTCAAGTTGGCGATTCATAAGCTTTGAAAATAGATGATATCGTTTAAAGTCGGATTCCAAAGCATTGTAAATAGATGACTTTGTTCAAGTTGCCGATTTTTAAGGTTTTAAAATAGATGATATCGTTTAAAGTCGGATTCTAAAGCATTGTAACCAGATGACTTGTTCAAGTCGCCGATTCTCAAGCTTTGAAAATAGATGATATCGGTTAAAGTCGGATTCTAAAGCACTGTAAATAGATGACTTTGTTCAAGTTGCTGATTCTTAAGGTTTGAAAATAGATGATACTGTTTAAAGTTCGATTCTAAAGCATTGTAAATAGATGACTTTGTTCAAGCTGTGAGTTCTTAAGGTTTCAAACTAGATGATATCGTTTAATGTCGGATACTAAAGCATTGCAAATAGATTACTATGTTCAAGTTACGTATTCTTAAGGTTTGAAAATAGATGATATCGTTTAAAATCGGATTCTAAAGCATTGTAAATAGATGACTTTGTTCAAGTTGCGAGTTCTTTAGGTTTGAAAATAGATGATATCGTTTAAAGTCGGATTCTAAAGCATTGTAAATAGATGACTTTGTTCAAGTTGCCGATTCTTAAGCTTTGGAAATAGATGATATCGTTTAAAGTCGGATTCCAAAGCATTGTAAATAGATGACTTTGTTCAAGTTACCGGATCTGAAGGTTTTAAAATAGATGATATCGTTTCAAGTCGGATTCTAAAGCATTGTAAATTAAGGACTTGTTCAAGTCGCCGATTCTCAAGCTTTGAAAATAGATGATATCTTTTTCAGTCGGATTCTAAAGCACTGTAAATAGATGACTTTGTTCAAGTTGCCGATTCTTAAGGTTTGAAAATAGATGATATCGTTTAAAGTTCGATTCTAAAGCATTGTAAATAGATGACTTTGTTCAAGTTTCCGAATCTTAAGGATTGAAAATAGATGATATCGTTTAAAGTCGGATTCTAAAGCATTGTAAATAGATGACTTTGTTCAAGTTGCCGATACTTAAGGATTAAAAATAGATGATATCGGTTTAAGTCGGATTCTAAAGCATTGTAAATAGATGACTTTGTTCACGTTGCGGACTCTGATAGTTTGAAAATAGATTATATCGTTTAAAGTCGGATTCTAAAGCATTGTTAATAGATGACTCTGTTCAAGTTGCAGATTCTTAAGGTTTGAAAATAGATGATATTGTTTTAAGTCGGATTCTAAAGCATTGTAAATAGATGACTTTGTTCAAGTTGCGGATTCTTAAGGTTTGAAAATTGATGATATCGTTTAAAGTCGGATTCTAAGCATTGTAAATAGATGACTGTGTTCAAGTTGCGGACTCTTAAGGTTTGAAAATAGATGATATCGTTTAAGATCGGATTACAAACCATTGTAAATAGATGACTTTGTTTAGTTGCGGATTCTTAAAGTTTGAAAATAGATGATATCGTTTAAAGTCGGATTCTACAGCATTGTAAATAGATGACTTTGTTCAAGTGGCCGATACTTTAGGTTTGAAAATAGACGATATCGTTTATAGTCGGATTCTAAAGCATTGTAAATAGATGACCTTGTTCAAGTTGCGGATGCTTGATGTTTGAAAATAGATGACATAGTTTAAAGTCGGATTCTAAAGCATTGTAAATAGATGACTTTGTTCAAGTTGCAGATTCTTAAGGTTTGAAAATAGATGATATCCTTTAAAGTCGGATTCTAAAGCATTGTAAATAGATGACTTTGTTCAAGTAGCGGACTCTTAAGGTTTGAAAATAGATGATATTGTTTAAAGTACGATTCTAAAGCATTGTAAGTAGATGACTTTATTACAGTTGCGGATTTTTAAGGTTTGAAAATAGATGACATTGTTTAAAGTCGCATTCTAAAGCATTGTAAATAGATGACTTGGTTCAAGTTGCGGATTCTTAAGGTTTAAAAAAACATGATATCGGTAAAATTCGGATTCAAAAGCATTGTAAATAGATTACTTTGTTCAAGTTGCGGATTCTTAAGGTTTGAAAATATATGATATCCTTTAAAGTCGGATTCTAAAGCATTGTAAATAAATGGCTTTGTTCAAGTTGCGGATTCTTAAAGTTTGAAAATAGATGATATCGTTTAAAGTCGGATTCTAAAGCATTGTAAATAGATTACTTTGTTCAAGTTGCGGATTCTTAAGGTTTGAAAATAGATTATATCGTTTAAAGTCGGATTCTAAAGCATTGTAAATAAATGACTTTGTTCAAGTTGCGGATTCTTAAGGGGGTGAAAATAGATGATATCGTTTAAAGTCGGATTCTAAAGCATTGTAAATAGATGACTTTGTTCAAGTTGCGGATTCTTAAGGTTTGAAAATAGTAGATAATGTTTAAAGTAGGATTCAAAAGCATTGTAAATAGATGACTTCGTTCAAGTTGCGGATTCTTAAGGTTTTAAATCAGATTATATCGTTGCAAGTGTGATTCTAAAGCATTGTAAATAGATGACTTTGTTCAATTTGCGGATTCTTAAGGTTTGAAAATAAATGATATCGTTTAAAGTCGGATTCTAACGCATTGTAAATAGATGACTTTGTTCAAGTTGCGGATACTTAAGGTTTGAAAATAGATGATATCGTTTAAAGTCGGATTCTAAAGCATTGTAAATAGATGACTTTGTTCAAGTTGCGGATTCTTAAGGTTTGAAAATAGATGATATCGTTTAAAGTCGGATTCTAAAGCATTGTAAATAAATGACTTTGTTCAAGTTGCGGATTCTTAAGGTTTGAAAATAGATGATATCGTTTAAAGTCGGATTCTAAAGTATTGTAAATAGATGACTTTGTTCAAGTTGCGGATTCTTAAGGGTTGAAAATAGATGATATCGTTTAAAGTCGGATTCTAAAGCATTGTAAATAGATGACTTTGTTCAAGTTGCGGATTCTTAAGGTTTGAAAATAGATGATATCGTTTAAAGTCAGATTCTAAAGCATTGTAAATAGATGACTTTGTTCAAATTGCGGATTCTTAAGGTTTGAAAATAGATGATATCGTTTAAAATCGGATTCTAAAGCATTGTAAATAGATGACTTAGTTAAAGTTGCGAGTTCTTTAGGTTTGAAAATAGATGATATCGTTTAAAGTCGGATTCTAAAGCATTGTAAATAGATGACTTTGTTCAAGTTGCCGATTCTTAAGGATTGAAAATAGATGATATCGGTTAAAGTCGTATTCTAAAGCATTGTAAATAGATGACTTTGTTCAAGTTGCGGATTCTTAAGGTTTGAAAATAGATGATATCGTTTAAAGTCGGATTCTAAAGCATTGTAAATAGATGACTTTGTTCAAATTGCGGATTATTAAGGTTTGAAAATAGATGATATCGTTTTAAATCGGATTCTAAAGCATTGTAAATAGATGACTTTGTTCAAGTTGCGAGTTCTTTAGGTTTGAAAATAGATGATATCGTTTAAAGTCGGATTCTACAGCATTGTAAATAGATGACTTTGGTCAAGTTGCGGATTCTAAAGGTTTGAAAATAGATGATATCGTTTAAAGTCGGATTCTACAGCATTGTAAATAGATGACTTTGTTCAAGTGGCCGATACTTTAGGTTTGAAAATAGATGATATCGTTTATAGTCGGATTCTAAAGCATTGTACATAGATGACCTTGTTCAAGTAACGGATGCTTGATGTTTGAAAATAGATGACATAGTTTAAAGTCGGATTCTAAAGCATTGTAAATAGATGACTTTGTTCAAGTTGCGGATTCTTAAGGTTTGAAAATAGATGATATCGTTTAAAGTCGGATTCTAAAGCATTGTAAATAGATGACTTTGTTCAAGTGGCGGACTCTTAAGGTTTGAAAATAGATGATATTGTTTAAAGTACGATTTTAAAGCATTGTAAGTAGATGACTTTATTACAGTTGCGGATTCTGAGGGTTTGAAAATAGATTACATTGTTTAAAGTCGCATTCTAAAGCATTGTAAATAGATGACTTTGTTCAAGTTGCGGATTCTTAAGGTTTGAAAATAGATGATATCGGTAAAAGTCGGATTCTAAAGCATTGTAAATAGATGACTTTGTTCAAGTTGCGGATTCTTAAAGTTTGAAAATAGATGATAATGTTTAAAGTAGGATTCAAAAGCATTGTAAATAGATGACTTCGTTTAAGTTGCGGATTCTTAAGGTTTTAAATCAGATGATATCGTTGCAAGTGTGATTCTAAAGCGTTGTAAATAGATGACTTTGTTCAAGTTGCGGATTCTTAAGGTTTGAAAATAGATGATATCGGTTAAAGTCGGATTCTAACGCATTGTAAATAGATGACTTTGTTCAAGTTGCGGATTCTTAAGGTTTGAAAATAGATGATATCGTTTAAAGTCGGATTCTAAAGCATTGTAAATAGATAACTGTGTTCAAGTTGCGGATTCTTAAAGTTTGAAAATAGATGATATCGTTTAAGATCGGATTCCAAACCATTGTAAATTGATGACTTTGTTCAAGTTGCGGATTCTTAAGGTTTGAAAATAGATGATATCGTTTAATGTCGGATTCTACAGCATTGTAAATAGATGACTTTGTTCAAGTGGCCGATACTTTAGGTTTAAAAATAGATGATATCGTTTAAAGTCGGATTCTAAAGCATTGTAAATAGATGACCTTGTTCAAGTTGCGGATTCTTAATGTTTGAAAATAGATCATATCGTTTTAATTCGGATTCTAAAGCATTGTAAATAGATGACTTTGTTCAAGTTGCGGATTCTTAAGCTTTGAAAATAGATGATATCGTTTAAAGTCAGATTCCAAAGCATTGTGAATAGATGACTTTGTTCAAGATGCCGATTCTTAAGGTTTTAAAATAGATGATATCGTTTCAAGTCGGATTCTAAAGCATAGTAAATAAATGACTTTGTTCAAGTTGCGGATTCTTAAGGTTTGAAAATAGATGATATCGTTTAAAGTCAGATTCTAAAGCATTGTAAATAGATGACTTTGTTCAAATTGCGGATTCTTAAGGTTTGAAAATAGATGATATCGTTTAAAATCGGATTCTAAAGCATTGTAAATAGATGACTTTGTTCAAGTTGCGAGTTCTTTAGGTTTGAAAATAGATGATATCGTTTAAAGTCGGATTCTAAAGCATTGTAAATAGATGACTTTGTTCAAGTTGCGCATTCTTAAGGTTTGAAAATAGATGATATCGTTTAAAGTCGGATTCTACAGCATTGTAAATAGATGACTTTGTTCAAGTGGCCGATACTTTAGGTTTGAAAATAGATGATATCGTTTATAGTCGGATTCTAAAGCATTGTAAATAGATTACCTTGTTCAAGTAACGGATGCTTGATGTTTGAAAATAGATGACATAGTTTAAAGTCGGATTCTAAAGCATTGTAAATAGATGACTTTGTTCAAGTTGCGGATTCTTAAGGTTTGAAAATAGATGATATCGTTTAAAGTCGGATTCTAAAGCATTGTAAATAGATGACTTTGTTCAAGTGGCGGACTCTTAAGGTTTGAAAACAGATGATATTGTTTAAAGTACGATTCTAAAGCATTGTAAATAGATGACTTTGTTCAAGTTGCGGATTCTTAAGCTTTGAAAATAAATGATATCGTTTAAAGTCGGATTCCAAAGCATTGTAAATAGATGACTTTGTTCAAGTTGCCGATTCTTAAGGTTTTAAAATTGATGATATCGGTTAAAGTCGGATTCTAAAGCATTGTAAATAGATGACTTGTTCAAGTCGCCGATTCTCAAGCTTTGAGAATAGATGATATCGTTTAAAGTCGGATTCTTAAACACTGTAAATAGATGACTTTGTTCAAGTTGCCGATTTTTAAGGTTCGAAAATAGATGATATCGTTTAAAGTCGGATTCTAAAGCATTGTAAATAGATGACTTTGTTCAAGTTGCGAGTTCTTAAGGTTTAAAACTAGATGATATATTTTAATGTCGGATTCTAAAGCATTGTAAATAGATGACCTTGTTCAAGTTGCGGATTCTTGAGGTTTAAAATAGATGATATCGTTTAAAGTCTGGTTCTAAAGCATTGTAAATAGATGACTTTGTTCCAGTTGCGAGTTCTTAAGGTTTAAAACTAGATGATATATTTTAATGTCGGATTCTAAAGCATTGTAAATAGATGACTTTGTTCAAGTTGCGGACTTTGATAGTTTGAAAATAGATTATATCGTTTCAAGTCGGATTCTAAAGCATTATAAATAGATGACTTTGTTCAAGTCGCGGATTATTAAGGTTTGAAAATAGATGATATCGTTTAAAGTCGGATTCTAAAGCATTGTAAATAGATGACTGTGTACAAGTTGCACATTCTTAAGGTTTGAAAATAGATGATATCGTTTAAGATCGGATTCCAAACCATTGTAAATAGATGACATTGTTAAGTGGCCGATACTTTAGGTTTGAAAATAGATGATATCGTTTAAAGTCGGATTCTAAATCATTGTAAATAGATGACTTTGTTCAAGTTGCGGTTTCTTAAAGTTTGAAAATAGATGATATCGTCTAAAGTCGGATTCTAAAGCATTGTAAATAGATTACTTAGTTCAAGTGGCGGACTCTTAAGTTTTGAAATAAGATTATATTGTTTAAAGTACGATTCTAAAGCATTGTAAGTAGATGACTTTATTACAGTTGCGGATTCTTAAGGTTTGAAAATAGATGATATTGTTTTAAGTCGCATTCTAAAGCATTGTAAATAGATGACTTTGTTCAAGTTACCGATTCTTAAGGTTTGAAAATAGATGAGATTGTTTAAAATCGGATTCTAAAGCATTGTAAGTAGATGACTTTGCTCAAGTTGCCGATTCTTAAAGTTTGAAAATAGATTATATCGTTTTAAGTCGGATTCTAAAGCATTGTAAATAGATGACTTTGTTCAAGTTGCAGATTCTAAAGGTTTGAAAATAGATGATTTCGTTTTAAATCGGATTCTAAAGCATTGTAAATAGATGACTTTGTTCAAGTTGCGGATTCTTAAGGTTTGAAAATAGATGATATCGTTTAAAGTCGGATTCTAAAGTATTGTAAATAGATGACTTTGTTCAAGTGTCGGACTCTTAAGGTTTGAAAATAGATGATGTCGTTTAAAGTGGGATTCTAAAGCATTGTAAATTGATGACTTTGTTCAGTTGCGGATACTTAATGTTTGAAAATAGATGATATCGTTTAAAGTCGGATTCTAACGCATTGTAAATAGATGACTTTGTTCAAGTTGCGGATTCTTAAGCTTTGAAAATAGAAGATAATATTTAAAGTAGGATTCAAAAGCATTGTAAATAGATGACTTTGTTCAAGTTGCGGATTCTTAAGGTTATAAATCAGATGATATCGTTCCAAGTGTAGTTCTAAAGCATTATAAATAGATGACTTTGTTCAAGTTGCGGATTCTTAAGGTTTGAAAATCGATGATATCGTTTGAAGTCGGATTCTAAAGCATTGTAAATAGATGACTTTGTTCAAGTGGCCGATTCTTAAACTTTGGAAAAAGATGATATCGTTTAAGTCGGATTCCAAAGCATTGTAAATAGATTACTTTGTTCAAGTTGCGGATTCTTAAGGTTTGAAAATAGATGATATCGTTTAAAGTCGGATTCTTAAGCATTGTAAATAGATGACTTGTACAAGTTGCCGATTCTTAAGCTTTGAAAATAGATGATATGGTTTAAAGTCGGATTCCAAAGCATTGTAAATAGATGACTTTGTTCAAGTTGCGGATTCTTAAGGTTTGAAAATAGATGATATCGTTTAAAGTCGGATTCTAAAGTATTGTAAATAGATGACTTTGTATAATTTGCGGATTCTTAAGGTTTGAAAATAGATTATAATGTAAAAAGTCGGATTGTAAAGCATGGTAAATAGATGACTTTGTTCAAGTTGAGGTTCTTTAGGTTTGAAAATAGATGATATCGTTTAAAGTCGGATTCTTAAGCATTGTAAATAGATGACTTGTTCAAGTTGCCGATTCTTAAGCTTTGAAAATAGATGATATCGTTTAAAGTCGGATTCTAAAGTATTGTAAATAGATGACTTTGTTCAAGTGTCGGATTCTTTAGGTTTTAAAATAGATGATATCGTTTAAAGTCGGATTCTAAAGCATTGTAAATAGATGACTTTGTTCAAGTTGAGGACTCTGATAGTTTGAAAATAGATTATATCGTTTAAAGTCGGATTCTAAAGCAATATCATCTATTTTCAAACCTCAAGAATCCGCAACTTGAATAAAGTTTTCTATTTACAATGCTTTAGAAACCGTCTTTAAAAGATATCATCTATTTTCAAACCTTAAGAATCAGAAACTTGAACAAAGTCATCTATTTACAAGGCTTTAGAATCCGACTTTAAATGATATCATCTATTTTCAAATCTCAAGAATACGTAACTTGAACATAATAATCTATTTACAATGCCTTAGTATTCGACATTAAACAATATCATCTATTTTCAAAGCTTCAGTATCAGACACTTGAACAAGTCATTAAGTTACAATGCTTTAGAATACGACTTGAAACGATATCATCTATTTAAAAACCTTAAGAATCGGCAACTTGAACAAAGTCATCTATTTACAATGCTTTAGAATCGTTCTTTAAACAATATCACCTATTTTCAAACCTTAAGAGTCCGCCACTTGAACAAAGTCATCTATTTACAATGCTTTAGAATCCGACTTTAAACGATATAATCTATTTTCAAACCTTAAGAGTCCCCAACTTGAACAAAGTCATCTATTTACAATGATTTAGAATCCGACTTTAAGCGATATCATCGTTTTTCAAACCTTAAGAATCCGCAACTTTAACAAAGTCACCTATTTACAATGCTGTAGAATACGACTTTAAACGATATCATCTATGTTCGAACATAAGGAATCGGCAACTTGAACAAAGTCATCTATTTACAGTGCTTTAGAATCCGACTTTAAACGATATCATCTATTTTCAAACCTAAAGAACGGCAACTTGAACAAAGTCATCTATTTACCATGCTTTACAATCCGACTTTTTACATTATAATCTATTTTCAAACCTTAAGAATCCGCAACTTGAACAAAGTCATCTATTTACCATGCTTTACAATCCGACTTTTTACATTATAATCTATTTTCAAACCTTAAGAATCCGCAAATTATACAAAGTCATCTATTTACAATGCTTTAGAATCCGACTTTACCCGATATCATCTATTTTCAAACCTCAAGAATCCGCCACTTGACAAAGTAATCTATTTACAATGCTTTAAAAGGCGACTTTAAACGATATCATCTATTTTCAAACCTTAAGAATCCGCACCTAGAACAAAGTCATCTATTTACAATGCTTTAGAATCCCACTTTAAACGATATCATCTTTTTTCAAAGCTTAAGAATCGGTACCTTGAACAAAGTCATCTATTTACAATGCTTTAGAATCGTACTTTAAACAATATCATCTATTTTCAAACCTTAAGAGTCCGCCATTTGAACAAAGACATCTATTTACAATGCTTTAGAATCCGACTTTAAACGATATCATCTATTTTCAAACCTTAAGAATCGGCAACTTGAACAAAGTCATCTATTTACAATGCTTTAGAATCCGACTTTAAACGATATCATCGTTTTTCAAACCTTAAGAATCCGCAACTTTAACAAAGTTACCTATTTACAATGCTGTAGAATACGACTTTAAACGATATCATCTATGTTCGAACATAAGGAATCGGCAACTTGAACAAAGTCGTCTATTTACAGTGCTTTAGAATCCGACTTTAAACGATATCATCTATTTTCAAACCTAAAGAACCGCAACTTGAACAAAGTCATCTATTTACCATGCTTTACAATCCGACTTTTTACATTATAATCTATTTTATACCTTAAGAATCCGCAAATTATACAAAGTCATCTATTTACAATGCTTTAGAATCCGACTTTAACCGATATCATCTATTTTCAAACCTCATGAATCCGCCACTTGACAAAGTAATCTGTTTACAATGCTTTAAAAGGCGACTTTAAACGATATCATCTATTTTCAAACCTTAAGAATCCGCACCTAGAACAAAGTCATCTATTTACAATGCTTTAGAATCCGACTTTAAACATGATCATCTATTTTCAAACCGAAAGAATCGGAAACATGAACAAAGTCATCTATTTACAATGCTTTAGAATCCGACTTACACGGATATAATCTATTTTCAAACCTCAAGAATCCGCAACTTAAACAAAGTCATCTATTAACAATGCTTTAGAATCCGACTTTGAACGATATCATCTATTTTAAAACCTTAAGAATCTGCAACTTGAACAAAGTCTACTATTTACAGTGCTGTAGAATCCGACTTTAAACGATATCATCTATTTTCAAAGCTTAAGAATCGGCGACTTGAACAAGTCATCAATTTACAATGCTTTAGAATCCGACTTTAACCGATATCATCTATTTTCAAACCTTTAGAATCGGCAACTTGAACAAAGTCATCTATTTACAATGCTGTAGAATCCGACTTTGAACGATATCATCTATTTTCAAACTTTAAGAATCCGCAACTTGAACAAAGTCATCTATTTACAATCCTTTAGAATCCGAATTTAAACAATATTATCTATTTTCAAACCTTAAGAATCAGCAACTTGAACAAAGTCATCTATTTACAATGCTTTAGAATCCGACTTTAAACGATATCATCTATTTTCAATCATTAAGATTCCGCAACTTGCACAAGTCATCTATTTACAATGCTAAATAATCCGACTTTAAACGATATCATCTATTTTCAAACCTCAAGAATCCGCAACTTGAATAAAGTTTTCTATTTACAATGCTTTAGAAACCGTCTTTAAAAGATATCATCTATTTTCAAACCTTAAGAATCAGAAACTTGAACAAAGTCATCTATTTACAAGGCTTTAGAATCCGACTTTAAATGATATCATCTATTTTCAAACCTCAAGAATACGTAACTTGAACATAATAATCTATTTACAATGCCTTAGTATTCGACATTAAACAATATCATCTATTTTCAAAGCTTCAGTATCAGACACTTGAACAAGTCATTAAGTTACAATGCTTTCGAATACGACTTGAAACGATATCATCTATTTAAAAACCTTAAGAATCGGCAACTTGAACAAAGTCATCTATTTACAATGCTTTAGAATCGTACTTTAAACAATATCACCTATTTTCAAACCTTAAGAGTCCGCCACTTGAACAAAGTCATCTATTTACAATGCTTTAGAATCCGACTTTAAACGATATCATCTATTTTCAAACCTTAAGAGTCCCCAACTTTAACAAAGTCATCTATTTACAATGATTTAGAATCCGACTTTGAACGATATCATCTATTTTCAAACCTAAAGAACGGCAACTTGAACAAAGTCATCTATTTACCATGCTTTACAATCCGACTTTTTACATTATAATCTATTTTCAAACCTTAAGAATCCGCAACTTGAACAAAGTCATCTATTTACCATGCTTTACAATCCGACTTTTTACATTATAATCTATTTTCAAACCTTAAGAATCCGCAAATTATACAAAGTCATCTATTTACAATGCTTTAGAATCCGACTTTACCCGATATCATCTATTTTCAAACCTCAAGAATCCGCCACTTGACAAAGTAATCTATTTACAATGCTTTAAAAGGCGACTTTAAACGATATCATCTATTTTCAAACCTTAAGAATCCGCACCTAGAACAAAGTCATCTATTTACAATGCTTTAGAATCCCACTTTAAACGATATCATCTTTTTTCAAAGCTTAAGAATCGGTACCTTGAACAAAGTCATCTATTTACAATGCTTTAGAATCGTACTTTAAACAATATCATCTATTTTCAAACGTTAAGAGTCCGCCATTTGAACAAAGACATCTATTTACAATGCTTTAGAATCCGACTTTAAACGATATCATCTATTTTCAAACCTTAAGAGTCCCCAACTTGAACAAAGTCATCTATTTACAATGCTTTAGAATCCGACTTTAAACGATATCATCGTTTTTCAAACCTTAAGAATCCGCAACTTTAACAAAGTCACCTATTTACAATGCTGTAGAATACGACTTTAAACGATATCATCTATGTTCGAACATAAGGAATCGGCAACTTGAACAAAGTCATCTATTTACAGTGCTTTAGAATCCGACTTTAAACGATATCATCTATTTTCAAACCTAAAGAACCGCAACTTGAACAAAGTCATCTATTTACAATGCTTTACAATCCGACTTTTTACATTATAATCTATTTTCAAACCTTAAGAATCCGCAAATTATACAAAGTCATCTATTTACAATGCTTTAGAATCCGACTTTAACCGATATCATCTATTTTCAAACCTCATGAATCCGCCACTTGACAAAGTAATCTATTTACAATGCTTTAAAAGGCGACTTTAAACGATATCATCTGTTTTCAAACCTTAAGAATCCGCACCTAGAACAAAGTCATCTATTTACAATGCTTTAGAATCCGACTTTAAACAGGATCATCTATTTTCAAACCGAAAGAATCGGAAACATGAACAAAGTCATCTATTTACAATGCTTTAGAATCCGACTTCAACCGATATAATCTATTTTCAAACCTCAAGAATCCGCAACTTAAACAAAGTCATCTATTAACAATGCTTTAGAATCCGACTTTGAACGATATCATCTATTTTAAAACCTTAAGAATCTGCAACTTGAACAAAGTCTACTATTTACAGTGCTGTAGAATCCGACTTTAAACGATATCATCTATTTTCAAAGCTTAAGAATCGGCGACTTGAACAAGTCATCAATTTACAATGCTTTAGAATCCGACTTTAACCGATATCATCTATTTTCAAACCTTAAGAATCGGCAACTTGAACAAAGTCATCTATTTACAATGCTGTAGAATCCGACTTTGAACGATATCATCTATTTTCAAACCTTAAGAATCCGCAACTTGAACAAAGTCATCTATTTACAATCCTTTAGAATCCGAATTTAAACAATATTATCTATTTTCAAACCTAAAGAATCAGCAACTTGAACAAAGTCATCTATTTACAATGCTTTAGAATCCGACTTTAAACGATATCATCTATTTTCAATCATTCAGATTCCGCAACTTGCACAAGTCATCTATTTACAATGCTAAAGAATCCGACTTTAAACGATATCATCTATTTTCAAACCTCAAGAATCCGCAACTTGAATAAAGTTTTCTATTTACAATGCTTTAGAAACCGTCTTTAAAAGATATCATCTATTTTCAAACCTTAAGAATCAGAAACTTGAACAAAGTCATCTATTTACAAGGCTTTAGAATCTGACTTTAAATGATATCATCTATTTTCAAACCTCAAGAATACGTAACTTGAACATAATAATCTATTTACAATGCCTTAGTATTCGACATTAAACAATATCATCTATTTTCAAAGCTTCAGTATCAGACACTTGAACAAGTCATTAATTTACAATGCTTTAGAATACGACTTGAAACGATATCATCTATTTAAAAACCTTAAGAATCGGCAACTTGAACAAAGTCATTTATTTACAATGCTTTAGAATCGTACTTTAAACAATATCACCTATTTTCAAACCTTAAGAGTCCGCCACTTGAACAAAGTCATCTATTTACAATGCTTTAGAATCCGACTTTAAACGATATCATCTATTTTCAAACCTTAAGAGTCCCCAACTTTAACAAAGTCATCTATTTACAATGATTTAGAATCCGACTTTGAACGATATCATCTATTTTCAAACCTAAAGAACGGCAACTTGAACAAAGTCATCTATTTACCATGCTTTACAATCCGACTTTTTACATTATAATCTATTTTCAAACCTTAAGAATCCGCAACTTGAACAAAGTCATCTATTTACCATGCTTTACAATCCGACTTTTTACATTATAATCTATTTTCAAACCTTAAGAATCCGCAAATTATACAAAGTCATCTATTTACAATGCTTTAGAATCCGACTTTACCCGATATCATCTATTTTCAAACCTCAAGAATCCGCCACTTGACAAAGTAATCTATTTACAATGCTTTAAAAGGCGACTTTAAACGATATCATCTATTTTCAAACCTTAAGAATCCGCACCTAGAACAAAGTCATCTATTTACAATGCTTTAGAATCCCACTTTAAACGATATCATCTTTTTTCAAAGCTTAAGAATCGGTACCTTGAACAAAGTCATCTATTTACAATGCTTTAGAATCGTACTTTAAACAATATCATCTATTTTCAAACGTTAAGAGTCCGCCATTTGAACAAAGACATCTATTTACAATGCTTTAGAATCCGACTTTAAACGATATCATCTATTTTCAAACCTTAAGAGTCCCCAACTTGAACAAAGTCATCTATTTACAATGCTTTAGAATCCGACTTTAAACGATATCATCGTTTTTCAAACCTTAAGAATCCGCAACTTTAACAAAGTCACCTATTTACAATGCTGTAGAATACGACTTTAAACGATATCATCTATGTTCGAACATAAGGAATCGGCAACTTGAACAAAGTCATCTATTTACAGTGCTTTAGAATCCGACTTTAAACGATATCATCTATTTTCAAACCTAAAGAACCGCAACTTGAACAAAGTCATCTATTTACAATGCTTTACAATCCGACTTTTTACATTATAATCTATTTTCAAACCTTAAGAATCCGCAAATTATACAAAGTCATCTATTTACAATGCTTTAGAATCCGACTTTAACCGATATCATCTATTTTCAAACCTCATGAATCCGCCACTTGACAAAGTAATCTATTTACAATGCTTTAAAAGGCGACTTTAAACGATATCATCTGTTTTCAAACCTTAAGAATCCGCACCTAGAACAAAGTCATCTATTTACAATGCTTTAGAATCCGACTTTAAACAGGATCATCTATTTTCAAACCGAAAGAATCGGAAACATGAACAAAGTCATCTATTTACAATGCTTTAGAATCCGACTTCAACCGATATAATCTATTTTCAAACCTCAAGAATCCGCAACTTAAACAAAGTCATCTATTAACAATGCTTTAGAATCCGACTTTGAACGATATCATCTATTTTAAAACCTTAAGAATCTGCAACTTGAACAAAGTCTACTATTTACAGTGCTGTAGAATCCGACTTTAAACGATATCATCTATTTTCAAAGCTTAAGAATCGGCGACTTGAACAAGTCATCAATTTACAATGCTTTAGAATCCGACTTTAACCGATATCATCTATTTTCAAACCTTAAGAATCGGCAACTTGAACAAAGTCATCTATTTACAATGCTGTAGAATCCGACTTTGAACGATATCATCTATTTTCAAACCTTAAGAATCCGCAACTTGAACAAAGTCATCTATTTACAATCCTTTAGAATCCGAATTTAAACAATATTATCTATTTTCAAACCTAAAGAATCAGCAACTTGAACAAAGTCATCTATTTACAATGCTTTAGAATCCGACTTTAAACGATATCATCTATTTTCAATCATTCAGATTCCGCAACTTGCACAAGTCATCTATTTACAATGCTAAAGAATCCGACTTTAAACGATATCATCTATTTTCAAACCTCAAGAATCCGCAACTTGAATAAAGTTTTCTATTTACAATGCTTTAGAAACCGTCTTTAAAAGATATCATCTATTTTCAAACCTTAAGAATCAGAAACTTGAACAAAGTCATCTATTTACAAGGCTTTAGAATCTGACTTTAAATGATATCATCTATTTTCAAACCTCAAGAATACGTAACTTGAACATAATAATCTATTTACAATGCCTTAGTATTCGACATTAAACAATATCATCTATTTTCAAAGCTTCAGTATCAGACACTTGAACAAGTCATTAATTTACAATGCTTTAGAATACGACTTGAAACGATATCATCTATTTAAAAACCTTAAGAATCGGCAACTTGAACAAAGTCATTTATTTACAATGCTTTAGAATCGTACTTTAAACAATATCACCTATTTTCAAACCTTAAGAGTCCGCCACTTGACAAAGTCATCTATTTACAATGCTTTAGAATCCGACTTTAAACGATATCATCTATTTTCAAACCTTAAGAGTCCCCAACTTGAACAAAGTCATCTATTTACTATGCTTTAGAATCCGACTTTAAACGATATCATCGTTTTTCAAACCTTAAGAATCCGCAACTTGAACAAAGTCATCTATTTACCATGCTTTACAATCCGACTTTTTACATTATAATCTATTTTCAAACCTTAAGAATCCGCAACTTGAACAAAGTCATCTATTTACAATGCTGTAGAATACGACTTTAAAGGATATCATCTTTGTTCGAACATAAGGAATCGGCAACTTGAACAAAGTCATCTATTTACAGTGCTTTAGAATCCGACTTTAAACGATATCATCTATTTTCAAACCTAAAGAACCGCAACTTGAACAAAGTCATCTATTTACCATGCTTTACAATCCGACTTTTTACATTATAATCTATTTTCAAACCTTAAGAATCCGCAAATTATACAAAGTCATCTATTTACAATGCTTTAGAATCCGACTTTAACCGATATCATCTATTTTCAAACCTCAAGATTCCGCCACTTGACAAAGTAATCTATTTACAATGCTTTAAAAGGCGACTTTAAACGATATCATCTATTTTCAAACCTTAAAAATCCGCACCTAGAACAAAGTCATCTATTTACAATGCTTTAGAATCCGACTTTAAACATGATCATCTATTTTCAAACCGACAGAATCGGAAACTTGAACAAAGTCATCTATTTACAATGCTTTAGAATCCGACTTCAACCGATATAATCTATTTTCAAACCTCAAGAATCAGCAACTTAAACAAAGTCATCTATTAACAATGCTTTAGAATCCGACTTTGAACGATATCATCTATTTTAAAACCTTAAGAATCTGCAACTTGAACAAAGTCTACTATTTACAGTGCTGTAGAATCCGACTTTAAACGATATCATCTATTTTCAAAGCTTAAGAATCGGCGACTTGAACAAGTCATCAATTTACAATGCTTTAGAATCCGACTTTAACCGATATCATCTATTTTCAAACCTTAAGAATCGGCAACTTGAACAAAGTCATCTATTTACAATGCTGTATAATCCGACTTTGAACGATATCATCTATTTTCAAACCTTAAGAATCCGCAACTTGAACAAAGTCATCTATTTACAATCCTTTAGAATCCGAATTCAAACACTATTATCTATTTTCAAACCTTAAGAATCAGCAACTTGAACAAGGTCATCTATTTACAATGCGTTAGAATCCGACTTTAAACGATATCATCTATTTTCAATCATTCAGATTCCGCAACTTGCACAAGTCATCTATTTACAATGCTAAAGAATCCGACTTTAAACGATATCATCTATTTTCAAACCTCAAGAATCCGCAACTTGAATAAAGTCCTCTATTTACAATGCTTTAGAAACCGTCTTTAAAAGATATCATCTATTTTCAAACCTTAAGAATCAGAAACTTGAACAAAGTCATCTATTTACAAGGCTTTAGAATCCGACTTTAAATGCTATCATCTATTTTCAAACCTCAAGAATACGTAACTTGAACATAATAATTTATTTACAATGCCTTAGTATTCGACATTAAACGATATCATCTATTTTCAAAGCTTCAGTATAAGACACTTGAACAAAGTCATCTATTTACAATGCTTTGGAATCCGACTTTAAACGATATCATCTATTTTCAAACCTTAAGAATCCGCAACTTGAACAAAGTCATCTATTTACAATGCTTTAGAATCTGACTTTAAACAATATCATCTATTTTCAAACCTTAAGAATCCGCAACTTGAACAAAGTCATCTATTAACCATGCTTTAGAATCCGACTTTAAACGATATCATCTATTTTCAAACTTTTAGAGTCCGCAACTTGAACAAAGTCATCTATTTACAATGCTTTAGCATCCGACTTTAACCGATATCATCTATTTTCAAACCTCAAGAATCGGCCACTTGAACAAGGTCATCTATTTACAATGCTTTAGAATCCGACATGAAAATATATCATCTAGTTTTAAACCTTAAGAACTCGCAACTTGAACAAAGTCATCGATTTACAATGCTTTAGAATCCGACTTTAAACGATATCATCTATTTTCGCACCTTAAGAATCGGCAACTTGAACAAAGTCATCAATTTACAGTGCTTTAGAATCCGACTTTAAACCATATCATCTTTTTGCTAAAGCTTAAGAATCGGCAACTTGAACAAGTCACCTATTTACAATGCTTTAGAATCAGACTTTAAACGATATCATCTATTTTCAAACCTGAAGAATCTGCAACCTGAACAAAGTTATCTATTTACTATGCTTTGGAATCCGATTTAAACGATATCATCTATTTTCAAAGCTTAAGAATCGGCAACTTCAACAAAGTCATCTATTTACAATCCTTTAGAATCCGACTTGAAACGATATCATCTATTTAAAAACCTTAAGAATCGGCAAGTTTAACAAAGTCATCTATTTGCAATGCATTAGAATCCGACTTTAACCGATATCATCTATTTTCAAACCTTAAGAATCTGCAACTTGAAAAAAGTTATCTATTTACAATGCTTTGGAATCCGACTTTAAACGATATCATTTATTTTCAAACCTAAAGAATCTGCAACTTGAACAAAGTCATCTATTAACAGTGCTTTAGAATCCGACTTGAAACATTATCATCGATTTTCAAACCTTAAGAATCCGCACCTAGAACAAAGTCATCTATTTACAATGCTTTAGAATCCGACTTTAAACATGATCATCTATTTTCAAACCGAAAGAATCGGAAACTTAAACAAAGTCATCTATTTACAATCCTTTAGAATCCGAATTTATACAATATTATCTATTTTCAAACCTTAAGAATCAGCAACTTGAACAAAGTTATCTATTTACAATGCTTTAGAATCCGACTTTAAACGATATCATCTATTTTCAAACATTCAGATTCCGCAACTTGCAAAAGTCATCTATTTACAATGCTAAAGAATCCGACTTTAAACGATATCATCTATTTACAAACCTCAAGAATCCGCAACTTGAATAAATTCCTCTATTTACAATGCTTTAGAAACCGTCTTTAACAGATATCATCTATTTTAAAACCTTAAGAATCAGAAACTTGAACAAAGTCATCTATTTACAAGGCTTTAGAATCCGACTTTAAACGATATCATCTATTTTCAAACCTAAAAAATCGAAACTTGAACAAAGTCATCTATTTAAAATGCTTTGGAATCCGACTTTAAGCGATATCATCTATTTTAAAGCTAAAAAATTCGCAACTTGAACAAAGTCATCAATTTATAATGCTTTAGAATCCGACTTTAAATGATATCATCTATTTTCAAACCTAAAGAATACGTAACTTGAACATAATAATCTATTTACAATGCTTTGGAATCCGACTTTAAACGATATCATCTATTTTCAAACCTTAAGAATCCGCAACTTGAACAAAGTCATCTATTAACAATGCTTTAGAATCCGACTTTAAACGATATCATCTATTTTCAATCATTCAGATTCCGCAACTTGCACAAGTCATCTATTTACAATGCTAAAGAATCCGACTTTAAACGATATCATCTATTTTCAAACCTCAAGAATCCGCAACTTGAATAATGTCCTCTATTTACAATGCTTTAGAAACCGTCGTTAAAATATATCATCTATTTTCAAACCTTAAGAATCAGAAACTTGAACAAAGTCATCTATTTACAAGGCTTTAGAATCCGACTTTAAATGATATCATCTATTTTCAAACCTCAAGAATACGTAACTTGAACATAATAATCTATTTACAATGCCTTAGTATTCGACATTAAACAATATCATCTATTTTAAAAGCTTCAGTATCAGACACTTGAACAAGTCATTAATTTACAATTCTTTAGAATCCGACTTGAAACGATATCATCTATTTAAAAACCTTAAGAATCGGCAACTTGAACAAAGTCATCTATTTACAATGCTTTAGAATCGTACTTTAAACAATATCCTCTATTTTCAAACCTTAAGAGTCCGCCACTTGAACAAAGTCATCTATTTACAATGCTTTAGAATCCGACTTTAAACGATATCATCTATTTTCAAACCTTAAGAGTCCTCAACTTGAACAAAGTCATCTATTTACAATGCTTTAGAATCCGACTTTAAACGATATCATCGTTTTTCAAACCTTAAGAATCCGCAACTTTAACAAAGTCACCTATTTACAATGCTGTAGAATACGACTTTAAACGATATCATCTATGTTCGAACATAAGGAATCGGCAACTTGAACAAAGTCATCTATTTACCATGCTTTACAATCCGACTTTTTACATTATAATCTATTTTCAAACCTTAAGAATCCGCAAATTATACAATGTCATCTATTTACAATGCTTTAGAATCCGACTTTAACCGATATCATCTATTTTCAAACCTCAAGAATCCGCCACTTGACAAAGTAATCTATTTACAATGCTTTAAAAGGCGACTTTAAACGATATCATCTATTTTCAAACCTTAAGAATCCGTACCTAGAACAAAGTCATCTATTTACAATGCTTTAGAATCCTACTTCAACCGATATAATCTATTTTCAAACCTCAAGAATCCGCAACTTAAACAAAGTCATCTATTAACAATGCTTTAGAATCCGACTTTGAACGATATCATCTATTTTAAAACCTTAAGAATCTGCAACTTGAACAAAGTCTACTATTTACAGTGCTGTAGAATCCGACTTTAAACGATATCATCTATTTTCAAAGCTTAAGAATCGGCGACTTGAACAAGTCATCAATTTACAATGCTTTAGAATCCGACTTTAACCGATATCATCTATTTTCAAACCTTAAGAATAGGCAACTTGAACAAAGTCATCTATTTACAATGCTGTAGAATCCGACTTTGAACGATATCATCTATTTTCAAACCTGAAGAATCCGCAACTTGAACAAAGTCATCTATTTACAATCCTTTAGAATCCGAATTTAAACAATATTATCTATTTTCAAACCTTAAGAATCAGCAACTTGAACAAGGTCATCTATTTACAATGCGTTAGAATCCGACTTTAAACGATATCATCTATTTTCAATCATTCAGATTCCGCAACTTGCACAAGTCATCTATTTACAATGCTAAAGAATCCGACTTTAAACGATATCATCTATTTTCAAACCTCAAGAATCTGCAACTTGAATAAAGTCCTCTATTTACAATGCTTTAGAAACCGTCTTTAAAAGATATCATCTATTTTCAAACCTTAAGAATCAGAAACTTGAACAAAGTCATCTATTTACAAGGCTTGAGAATCCGACTTTAAATGCTATCATCTATTTTCAAATCTCAAGAATACGTAACTTGAACATAATAATCTATTTACAATGCCTTAGTATTCGACATTAAACGATATCATCTATTTTCAAAGCTTCAGTATCAGACACTTGAAAAAAGTCATCTATTTACAATGCTTTGGAATCCGACTTTAAACGATATCATCTATTTTCAAACCTTAAGAATCCGCAACTTGAACAAAGTCATCTATTTACAATGCTTTAGAATCTGACTTTAAACAATATCATCTATTTTCAAACCTTAAGAATCCGCAACTTGAACAAAGTCATCTATTAACCATGCTTTAGAATCCGACTTCAAACGATATCATCTATTTT
Organism: Sepiola atlantica; assembly: GCA_963556195.1. Lineage (NCBI taxonomy): Eukaryota > Metazoa > Mollusca > Cephalopoda > Sepiida > Sepiolidae > Sepiola > Sepiola atlantica. The sequence goes on along the minus strand of CAUVYP010001100.1, from coordinate 613,643 downwards.
CAAACCTTTAGAGTCCGCAACTTGAACAAAGTCATCTATTTACAATGCTTTAGCATCCGACTTTAACCGATATCATCTATTTTCAAACCTCAAGAATCGGCCACTTGAACAAGGTCATCTATTTACAATGCTTTAGAATCCGACATGAAAATATATCATCTAGTTTTAAACCTTAAGAACTCGCAACTTGAACAAAGTCATCGATTTACAATGCTTTAGAATCCGACTTTAAACGATATCATCTATTTTCGCACCTTAAGAATCGGCAACTTGAACAAAGTCATCAATTTACAGTGCTTTAGAATCCGACTTTAAACCATATCATCTTTTTGCTAAAGCTTAAGAATCGGCAACTTGAACAAGTCACCTATTTACAATGCTTTAGAATCAGACTTTAAACGATATCATCTATTTTCAAACCTGAAGAATCTGCAACCTGAACAAAGTTATCTATTTACTATGCTTTGGAATCCGATTTAAACGATATCATCTATTTTCAAAGCTTAAGAATCGGCAACTTCAACAAAGTCATCTATTTACAATGCTTTAGAATCCGACTTTAAACGATATCATCTATTTTCAAACCTTAAGAATCCGCAACTTGAACAAAGTCATCTATTTACAATGCTTTGGAATCCTACTATACACATTATCTTCTAATTTCAAACCTTAAGAATCCGCAACTTCAACAAAGTCATCTATTTACAATGCTTTAGAATCCGACTTTAAACGATATCATCTATTTTCAAACCTTAAGAGTCCTCAACTTGAACAAAGTCATCTATTTACAATGCTTTAGAATCCGACTTTAAACGATATCATCGTTTTTCAAACCTTAAGAATCCGCAACTTTAACAAAGTCACCTATTTACAATGCTGTAGAATACGACTTTAAACGATATCATCTATGTTCGAACATAAGGAATCGGCAACTTGAACAAAGTCATCTATTTACCATGCTTTACAATCCGACTTTTTACATTATAATCTATTTTCAAACCTTAAGAATCCGCAAATTATACAATGTCATCTATTTACAATGCTTTAGAATCCGACTTTAACCGATATCATCTATTTTCAAACCTCAAGAATCCGCCACTTGACAAAGTAATCTATTTACAATGCTTTAACAGGCGACTTTAAACGATATCATCTATTTTCAAACCTTAAGAATCCGTACCTAGAACAAAGTCATCTATTTACAATGCTTTAGAATCTGACTTTAAACATGATCATCTATTTTCAAACCGACAGAATCGGAAACTTGAACAAAGTCATCTATTTACAATGCTTTAGAATCCTACTTCAACCGATATAATTTATTTTCAAAGCTCAAGAATCCGCAACTTAAACAAAGTCATCTATTAACAATGCTTTAGAATCCGACTTTGAACGATATCATCTATTTTAAAACCTTAAGAATCTGCAACTTGAACAAAGTCTACTATTTACAGTGCTGTAGAATCCGACTTTAAACGATATCATCTATTTTCAAAGCTTAAGAATCGGCGACTTGAACAAGTCATCAATTTACAATGCTTTAGAATCCGACTTTAACCGATATCATCTATTTTCAAACCTTAAGAATCGGCAACTTGAACAAAGTCATCTATTTACAATGCTGTAGAATCCGACTTTGAACGATATCATCTATTTTCAAACCTGAAGAATCCGCAACTTGAACAAAGTCATCTATTTACAATCCTTTAGAATCCGAATTTAAACAATATTATCTATTTTCAAACCTTAAGAATCAGCAACTTGAACAAGGTCATCTATTTACAATGCGTTAGAATCCGACTTTAAACGATATCATCTATTTTCAATCATTCAGATTCCGCAACTTGCACAAGTCATCTATTTACAATGCTAAAGAATCGGACTTTAAACGATATCATCTATTTTCAAACCTCAAGAATCTGCAACTTGAATAAAGTCCTCTATTTACAATGCTTTAGAAACCGTCTTTAAAAGATATCATCTATTTTCAAACCTTAAGAATCAGAAACTTGAACAAAGTCATCTATTTACAAGGCTTTAGAATCCGACTTTAAATGCTATCATCTATTTTCAAATCTCAAGAATACGTAACTTGAACATAATAATCTATTTACAATGCCTTAGTATTCGACATTAAACGATATCATCTATTTTCAAAGCTTCAGTATCAGACACTTGAAAAAAGTCATCTATTTACAATGCTTTGGAATCCGACTTTAAACGATATCATCTATTTTCAAACCTTAAGAATCCGCAACTTGAACAAAGTCATCTATTTACAATGCTTTAGAATCTGACTTTAAACAATATCATCTATTTTCAAACCTTAAGAATCCGCAACTTGAACAAAGTCATCTATTAACCATGCTTTAGAATCCGACTTTAAACGATATCATCTATTTTCAAACCTTTAGAGTCCGCAACTTGAACAAAGTCATCTATTTACAATGCTTTAGCATCCGACTTTAACCGATATCATCTATTTTCAAACCTCAAGAATCGGCCACTTGAACAAGGTCATCTATTTACAATGCTGTAGAATCCGACATGAAAATATATCATCTAGTTTTAAACCTTAAGAACTCGCAACTTGAACAAAGTCATCGATTTACAATGCTTTAGAATCCGACTTTAAACGATATCATCTATTTTCGCACCTTAAGAATCGGCAACTTGAACAAAGTCATCAATTTACAGTGCTTTAGAATCCGACTTTAAACCATATCATCTTTTTGCTAAAGCTTAAGAATCCGCAACTTGAACAAAGTCATCTATTTACAATGCTTTGGAATCCTACTATACACATTATCTTCTAATTTCAAACCTTAAGAATCCGCAACTTCAACAAAGTCATCTATTTACAATCCTGTAGAATCCGACTTGAAACGATATCATCTATTTAAAAACCTTAAGAATCGGCAAGTTTAACAAAGTCATCTATTTGCAATGCATTAGAATCCGACTTTAAACGATATCATCGGTTTTCAAACTTTCAGAGTCCGCAACTTGAACAAAGTCATCTATTTACAATGCTTAAGAATCCGACTTAAAACGATATCATCTATTTTTAAACCTAAAGAATCGTAACTTGAACAAAGTCATCTATTTACAATGCTTTGCAATCTGACTTTAAGCGATATCATCTATTTTCAAACCTAAAAAATCCGCAACTTGAACAAATTAATCTATTTACAATGCTTTATAATCCGACTTTCAATGATATCATCTATTTTCAAACCTTAACAATACGTAACTTGAACATAATAATCTATTTACAATGCTTTAGTATCTGACATTAAACGATATCATCTAGTTTTAAACCTTAAGAACTCGCAACTTGAACAAAGTCATCTATTTACAATGCTTTAGAATCCGACTTTAAACGATATCATCTATTTCGGAACCTTAAGAATCGGCAACTTGAACAAAGTCATCCATTTACAGTGCTTTAGAATCCGACTTTTAACCATATCATCTATTTTCAAAGCTTAAGAATCGGCAAATTGAACAAGTCATCTATTTACAATGCTTTAGAATCCGACTTTAACCGATATCATCTATTTTCAAACCTTAAGAATCTGCAACTTGAAAAAAGTTATCTATTTACAATGCTTTGGAATCCGACTTTAAACGATATCATTTATTTTCAAACCTAAAGAATCTGCAACTTGAACAAAGTCATCTATTAACAGTGCTTTAGAATCCGACTTGAAACATTATCATCGATTTTCAAACCTTAAGAATCCGCACCTAAAACAAAGTCATCTATTTACAGTGCTTTAGAATCCGACTTTAAACATGATCATCTATTTTCAAACCGAAAGAATCGGAAACTTAAACAAAGTCATCTATTTACAATCCTTTAGAATCCGAATTTATACAATATTATCTATTTTCAAACCTTAAGAATCAGCAACTTGAACAAAGTCATCTATTTACAATGCTTTAGAATCCGACTTTAAACGATATCATCTATTTTCAAACCTTAAGATTCCGCAACTTGCAAAAGTCATCTATTTACAATGCTAAAGAATCCGACTTTAAACGATATCATCTATTTACAAACCTCAAGAATCCGCAACTTGAATAAATTCCTCTATTTACAATGCTTTAGAAACCGTCTTTAACAGATATCATCTATTTTAAAACCTTAAGAATCAGAAACTTGAACAAAGTCATCTATTTACCAGACTTTAGAATCCGACTTTAAACGATATCATCTATTTTCAAACCTAAAAAATCGAAACTTGAACAAAGTCATCTATTTAAAATGCTTTGGAATCCGACTTTAAGCGATATCATCTATTTTAAAGCTAAAAAATTCGCAACTTGAACAAAGTCATCAATTTATAATGCTTTATAATCCGTCTTTAAATGATATCATCTATTTTCAAACCTAAAGAATACGTAACTTGAACATAATAATCTATTTACAATGCTTTGGAATCCGACTTTAAACGATATCATCTATTTTCAAACCTTAAGAATCCGCAACTTAAACAAAGTCATCTATTTACAATGCTTTAGAATCTGACTTTAAACAATATCATCTATTTTCAAACCTTAAGAATCCGCAACTTGAACAAAGTCATCTATTAACAATGCTTTAGAATCCGACTTTAAACGATATAAACTATTTTCAAACCTTTAGAGTCCGCAACTTGAAGAAAGTAATCTATTAACAATGCTTTAGCATCCGACTTTAACGTATATCATCTATTTTCAAACCTCAAGAATCGGCCACTTGAACAAGGTCATCTATTTACAATGCTTTAGAATCCGACATGAAAATATATCATCTAGTTTTAAACCTTAAGAACTCGCAACTTGAACAAAGTCATCGATTTACAATGCTTTAGAATCCGACTTTAAACGATATCATCTATTTTCGCACCTTAAGAATCGGCAACTTGAACAAGTCACCTATTTACAATGCTTTAGAATAAGACTTTAAACGATATCATCTATTTTCAAACATGAAGAATCTGCAACCTGAACAAAGTTATCTATTTACTATGCTTTGGAATCCGATTTAAACGATATCATCTATTTTCAAAGCTTAAGAATCGGCAACTTGAACAAAGTCATCTATTTACAATGCTTTAGAATCAGACTTTAAACAATATCATCTATTTTCAAACCTTAACAATCGGCAAGTTTAACAAAGTCATCTATTTGCCATGCTTTAGAATCGGACTTTAAACGATATCATCGATTTTCAAACCGAAAGAATCGGCCACTTGAACAAAGTCATCTATTTACAATGCTTTAGAATCTGACTTTAAACATTATCATCGATTTTCAAACGTTAAGAATTCGCACCTAGAACAAAGTCATCTATTTACAATGCTTTAGAATCCGACTTTAAACATGATCATCTATTTTCAAACCGAAAGAATCGGAAACTTGAACAAAGTCATCTATTTACAATGCTTTAGAATCCGACTTCAACCGATATTATCTATTTTCAAACCTTAAGAATCCGAAACTTGAACAAAGTCATCTATTTACAATGCTTTAGAATCCGACTTTGAACGATATCATCTATTTTAAAACCTTAATAATCCGCAACTTGAACAAAGTCAACTATTTACAGTGCTGTAGAATCCGACTTTAACCGATATCATCTATTTTCGCACCTTAAGAATCGGCAACTTGAACAAAGTCATCTATTTACAGTTCTTTAAAATCCGACTTTAAACGATATCATCTATTTTCAAACCTTAAGAATCGGACACTTGAACCATGTCATCTATTTACAATGCTGTAGAATCCGACTTTAAATGATATCATCTATGTTCAAACCTTTAGAATACGTAACTTGAATATAGTAATCTATTTACAATGCTTTAGTATCTGACATTAAACGATATCATCTAGTTTTAAACCTTAAGAACTCGCAACTTGAACAAAGTCATCTATTTACAATGCTTTAGAATCCGACTTTAAACGATATCATCTATTTCGGAATCTTAAGAATCGGCAACTTGAACAAAGTCATCTATTTACAGTGCTTTAAAATCCGACTTTAAACCATATCATCTATTTTCAAAGCTTAAGAATCGGCAACTGGAACAAGTCATCTATTTACAATGCTTTAGAATCCGACTTTAAACGATATCATCTATTTTCAAACGTCACGAATATGCAACTTGAACAAAGTCATCTATTTACAATGCTTTGGAATCCGACTTTAAACGATATCATCTATTTTCAAAGCTTAAGAATCCGCAACTTGAACAAAGTCATCTATATACAATGCTTTAGAATCCGACTTTCCACGATATCATCTATTTTAAACCCGTAAGAATTGGAAACTTGAACAAAGTCATCTATTTACAATGCTTTAGAATCCGACTTCAACTGATATTATCTATTTTCAAACCTCAAGAATCCGCAACTTGAACAAAGTCATCTATTTACAATGCTTTAGAATCCGACTTTAAACGATATCATCTATTTTCAAAGCTTAAGAATCCGCAACTTAAACAAAGTCATCTATTTACTATGATTTAGTATCCGACATTAAACGATATCCTCTAGTTTTTAATCTTAAGAACTCGCAACTTGAACAAAGTCATCTATGTAGAATGCTTGAGACTTCGACTTTAACCGATATCATCTATTTTCGAACCTTACGAATCGCCAACTTGAACAAAGTAATCTATTTACAATGCTTTAGAATCCGACTTTAAACGATATCATCTATTTTTAAAGCTTAAGAATCGGCGACTTGAACAAGTCATCAATTTAAAATGCTTTATAATCACACTTTAAACGATATTATCTATTTTCAAACCTTAAGAATCCGCAACTCGAACAAAGTCATCTGCTTACAATGCTTTAGAATCTGACTTAAACCTTATCATGTATTTTCAACCTTTAATAACCCGCAACTTGAACAAAGTCATCTATTTACAATGCTTTAGAATCCGAATTTAAACTATGTCATCTATTTTGCCACCTTAAGAATCGGCAACTTGAACAAAATCATCTATTTACAATGCTTTGGAATCCGGCTTTAAACGATATCATCTATTTTCAAACATCGTTAGTCCGCTACTTGAACAAGTCATCTATTTACAATGCTTTAGAATCCGACTTTAAACGATATCATCTACTTTCTTACCCAAAAAATCGGCCCCTTCAATAAATCTATCTATTTACAATGGTTTAGAATCCGACTTTAAACGATATCATCTATTTTCAAACCTAAAGAGTCCGCAATCTGAACAAAGTAATCTATTTACAATGCTTTAGAATCCGACATAAAACAATATCATCTATTTTCAAACCTTAAGAATCAGCAACTGAAAAAAGTCATCTATTTACGATGCTTTAACATCCGACTTTAAACGATATCATCTATTTTATAACCTTAAGAATCGGCAACCAGAACTAAGTCATCTATTTACAATGCTTTAGAATCCGACTTTAAAAGATATAATCTATTTTCAAACCTTAAGATCGGCAACTTGACCAAAGTCATCTATTTACAATGCTTTAAAAATCCGACTTTAAACGATATCATCTATTTTTAAACCTTAAGAATCTGCAACTTGAACAAAGTCATCTATTTACAATGCTTTAGAATCCGACTTTAAACGATATCATCTATTTTCAAACCTTAAGAATCCGCAACTTGAACAAAGTAATCTATTTACAGTGCTGTAGAATCCGACTTTAAACGATATCATCTATTTTCAAACCTTTAGAATCCGCAACTTGAACAAAATCATCTATTTACAATGCTTTAGAATCCGACTTTGAACGATATCATCTATTTTCAAACCTTAAGAATCCGCAACTTGAACAAAGTCATCTATTTACAATGCTTTAGAATGCCACTTTAAACAATATCATCTATTTTCAAGCCTTAAGAATCCGCAACTGTAATAAAGTCATCTACTTACAATGCTTTAGAATCGTACTTTAAACAATATCATCCATTTTCAAACCTTAAGAGTCCGCCACTTGAACAAAGTAATCTATTTACAATGCTTTAGAATCCGACTTTAAACGATATCATCTATTTTCAAACCTTAAGAATCCGCATCTTAAACAAAGTCATCTATTTACAATGCTTTAGAATCCGACTTTAAACAATATCATCTATTTTCCAACCTAAAGAATCGGCCACTTGAACAAAGTCATCTATTTACAATGCTGTAGAATCCGACTTTAAACTATATCATCTATTTTCAAACCTTAAGAATCTGCCACTTAACAAAGTCATCTATTTACAATGGTTTGGAATCCGATCTTAAACGATATCATCTATTTGCAAACCTTAAGAATCCGCAACTTGAACAAAGTCATCTATTTACAATGCTTTAGATTGCGACTTTAAACGATATCATCTATTTTCAAACCTTAAGAATCCGCAACTTGAACAAAGTCATCTATTTACAATGCTTTAGAATCCGACTTTAAACGATATCATCTATTTTCAAACTATCAGAGTCCGCAACTTGAACAAAGTCATTTATTTACAATGCTTTAGAATCCGACTTTAACCGATATCATCTATTTTCAATCCTTAAGAATCGGCAACTTGAACAAAGTCATCTATTTACAATGCTTTAGAATCCGACTTTAAACGATATCATCTATTTTCAAAGCTAAAGAATCGGCAACTTGAACAAAGTCATCTATTTACAGTGCTTTAGAATCCGACTTTAAACGATATAATCTATTTTCAAAGCTTGAGAATCGGCGACTTGAACAAGTCATCTATTTACAATGCTTTAGAATCCGACTTTAACCGATATCATCTATTTTAAAACCTTAAGAATCGGCAACTTGAACAAAGTCATCTATTTACAATGCTTTGGAATCTGACTTTAAACGATATCATCTATTTTCAAAGCTTAAGAATCGGCAACTTGAACAAAGTCATCTATTTAAAATGCTTTAGTATCCGACATTAAACGATATCATCTATTTTCAAACCTAAAAAATCCGCAACTTGAACAAAGTCATCTATTTACAATGCTTTTTAATCCGACGTCAAGCAATATAATCTATGTTCAAACATAAAAAATCCGCAACTTGAAACAAAGTCATCTATTTACAATGCTTTAGAATCCGACTTTAAACGATATCATCTATTTTCAAACCTTAAGAATCCTACACTTGAACAAAGTCATCTATATACAATACTTTAGAATCTGACTTTAAACGATATCATCTATTTTCAAACCTTAAGAATCCGCAACTTGAACAAAGTCATCTATTTACAATGCTTTAGAATCCGACTTTAAACGATATCATCTTTTTTCAAACCTTAAGAATCCGCAACTTTAACAAAGTCATCTATTTACAATGCTTTAGATTGCGACTTTAAACGATATCATCTATTTTCAAACCTGAAGAATCCGCAACTTGAACAAAGTGATCTATTTACAATGCTTTAGAATCCGACTTTAAACGATATCATCTATTTTCAAACTATCAGAGTCCGCAACTTGAACAAAGTCATTTATTTACAATGCTTTAGAATCACACTTTAACCGATATCATCTATTTTCAATCCTTAAGAATCGGCAACTTGAACAAAGTCATCTATTTACAATGCTTTAGAATCGAACTTGAAACGATATCATGTATTTTCCTCCCCTTAAGAATCGGCAACTTGAACAAAGTCATCTATTTACAGTGCTTTAGAATCCGACTTTAAACGACATAATCTATTTTCAAAGCTTGAGAATCGGCGACTTGAACAAGTCATCTATTTACAATGCTTTAGAATCCGACTTTAACCGATATCATCTATTTTAAAACCTTAAGAATCGGCAACTTGAACAAAGTCATCTATTTACAATGCTTTGGAATCCGACTTTAAACGATATCATCTATTTTCAAAGCTTAAGAATCGGCAACTTGTACAAAGTCATCTATTTACAATGCTTTAGTATCCGACATTAAACGATATCATCTATTTTCAAACCTAAAAAATCCGCAACTTGAACAAAGTCATCTATTTACAATGCTTTGGAATCCGACGTCAAGCGATATAATCTATGTTCAAACCAAACAAATCCGCAACTTGAACAAAGTCATCTATTTACACAGCTTTATAATCCGACTTTAAATGATATCATCTATTTTCAAACCTTAAGAATCCGCAACTTGAACAAAGTCATCTATTTACAATGATTTGGAATCTGACTTTAAACGATATCATCTATTTTCAAAGATTAAGAATCGGCAACTTGAACAAAGTCACCTATTTACAATGCTTTAGTATCCGACATTAAACGATATCATCTATTTTCAAACCTTAAGAATCCGCAACTTGAACAAAGTCATCTATTTACAATGCTTTAGAATCCGACTTTAAACGATATCATCTATTTTCAAACCTTAAGAATCCTACACTTGAACAAAGTCATCTATATACAATACTTTAGAATCCGACTTTAAACGATATCATCTATTTTCAAACCTTAAGAATCTGCAACTTGAACAAAGTCATCTATTTACAATGCTTTATAATCCGACTTTAAACGATATCATCTATTTTCAAACCTTTAGAATCCGCAACTTGAACAAAGTCATCTATTTACAATACTTTAGAATCCGACTTTAAACGATATCATCTATTTTCAAACCTTAAGAATCCGCAACTGTAAAAAAATCATCTATTTACAATGCTTTAGAATCCGACTTTAAACGATATCATCTATTTTCAAACCTTAAGAATCCGCAACTTGAACAAAGCTATCTATTTACAATGCTTTAGAATCCGACTTTAAACGATATCATCTATTTTCAAACCTTAAGAATCCGCACCTTGAACAAAGTCATCTATTTACAATACTTTAGAATCCGACTTTAAACGATATCATCTATTTTCAAACCTTAAGAATCCGCAACTTGAACAAAGTCATCTATTTACAATGCTTTAGAATCCGACTTTAAACGATATCATCTTTTTTCAAACATCAAGAATCCGCAACTTTAACAAAGTCATCTATTTACAATGCTTTAGATTGCGACTTTAAACGATATCATCTATTTTCAAACCTTAAGAATCCGCAACTTGAACAAAGTCATCTATTTACAATGCTTTAGAATCCGACTTTAAACGATATCATCTATTTTCAAACTATCAGAGTCCGCAACTTGAACAAAGTCATTTATTTACAATGCTTTAGAATCCGACTTTAACCGATATCATCTATTTTCAATCCTTAAGAATCGGCAACTTGAACAAAGTCATCTATTTACAATGCTTTAGAATCCGACTTTAAAAGATATCATCTATTTTCAAAGCTAAAGAATCGGCAACTTGAACAAACTCATCTATTTACAATGCTTTAGAATCGAACTTGAAACGATATCATCTATTTTCCTCCCCTTAAGAATCGGCAACTTGAACAAAGTCATCTATTTACAGTGCTTTAGAATCCGACTTTAAACGATATAATCTATTTTCAAAGCTTGAGAATCGGCGACTTGAACAAGTCATCTATTTACAATGCTTTAGAATCCGACTTTAACCGATATCATCTATTTTAAAACCTTAAGAATCGGCAACTTGAACAAACTCATCTATTTACAATGCTTTGGAATCCGACTTTAAACGATATAATCTATTTTCAAAGCTTAAGAATCGGCAACTTGAACAAAGTCATCTATTTACAATGCTTTAGTATCCGACATTAAACGATATCATCTATTTTCAAACCTAAAAAATCCGCAACTTGAACAAAGTCATCTATTTACAATGCTTTGGAATCCGACGTCAAGCGATATAATCTATGTTCAAACCAAAAAAATCCGCAACTTGAACAAAGTCATCTATTTACACAGCTTTATAATCCGACTTTAAATGATATCATCTATTTTCAAACCTTAAGAATCCGCAACTTGAACAAAGTCATCTATTTACAATGATTTGGAATCTGACTTTAAACGATATCATCTATTTTCAAAGCTTAAGAATCGGCAACTTGAACAAAGTCACCTATTTACAATGCTTTAGTATCCGACATTAAACGATATCATCTATTTTCAAACCTTAAGAATCCGCAACTTGAACAAAGTCATCTATTTACAATGCTTTAGAATCCGACTTTAAACGATATCATCTATTTTCAAACCTTAAGAATCCGACACTTGAACAAAGTCCTCTATATACAATACTTTAGAATCCGACTTTAAACGATATCATCTATCTTCAAACCTTAAGAATCTGCAACTTGAACAAAGTCATCTATTTACAATGCTTTAGAATCCGACTTTAAACGATATCATCTATTTTGAAACCTGTAGAATCCGCAACTTGAACAAAGTCATCTATTTACAATACTTTAGAATCCGACTTTAAACGATATCATCTATTTTCAAACCTTAAGAATCCGCAACTTGAACAAAATCATCTATTTACAATGCTTTAGAATCCGACTTTAAACGGGGTCATCTATTTTCAAACCTTAAGAATCCGCAACTTGAACAATGCTATCTATTTACAATGCTTTAGAAAGCGACTTAAAACAATATCCTCTATTTTCATGCCTTAAGAATCCGCTACTGTAATAAATTCATCTAGTTACAATGCTTTAGAATCGTACTTTAAACAATATCATCTATTTTCAAACTATCAGAGTCCGCAACTTGAACAAAGTAATCTATTTACAATGCTTCAGAATCCGACTTTAAACGATATCATCTATTTTCAAACCTTAAGAATCCGCAACTTGAACAAAGTCATCTATTTACAATGCTTTAGAATCCGACTTTAAACTATGTCATCTATTTTCAAACATCGAGAATCCGCAACTTGAACAAAGTCATCTATTTAAAATGCTTTGGAATCCGACTTTAAGCGATATAATCTATGTTCAAACCTAAAAAATCCGCAACTTGAACAAAGTCATCTATTTACACAGATTTATAATCCGACTTTAAATGATATCATCTATTTTCAAACCTTAAGAATCTGCAACTTGAACAAAGTCATCTATTTACAATGCTTTGGAATCCGACTTTAAACGATATCATCTATTTTCAAAGCTTAAGAATCGGCAACTTGAACAAAGTCACCTATTTACAATGCTTTAGTATCCGACATTAAACGATATCATCTATTTTCAAGCCTAAAGAATCCGCAACTGTAATAAAGTCATCTATTTACAATGCTTTAGAATTGTACTTCAAACAATATCATCTATTTTCAAACCTTAAGAGTCCGCCACTTGAACAAGGTAATCTATTTACAATGCTTTAGAATCCGACTTTAAACGATATCATCTATTTTCAAACCTTAAGAATCCGCAACTTGACCAAAGTCATCTATTTACACTGCTTTAGAATCCGACTTTAAACTATGTCATCTATTTTCAAACATCAAGAATCCGCAACTTGAACAAAGTCATCTATTTACAATGATTTAGAATCCGACTTTAAACGATATCATCTATTTTCAAACCTAAAGTATCTGCCACTTGAACAAAGTCATCTATTTACAATGCTGTAGAATCCGACTTTAAACGATATCATCTATTTTCAAACCTTAAGAATCCGCAACTTTACAAAGTCAGCTATTTACAATGGTTTGGAATCCGATCTTCAACGATATCATCTATTTGCAAACCTTAAGAACCGCAACTTGAACAAAGGCATCTATTTACAATGCTTTAGAATCCGACTTTAAACGATATCATCTATGTTCACACCTTAAGAATGGGGAACTTGAACAATGTCATCTATTTACAATGCTTTTGAATCCGATTTGAAACGATATCATCTATTTTCAAACCTTAAGAGTCGGCAACTTGAATAAAGTAATCAATTTACTATGCTTTGAATCCGACTTTAAACGATATCATCTATTTTCAAACATTAAGAATCGGCAACTTCAACAAGTCATCTACTTACAATGCTTTAGAATCCGACTTTAAACGATATCATCTATTTTCAAATCTTAAGAATCCGCAACTTGAACAAAGTCATCTATTTACAATGATTAGTATCTTACTTTAAACGACATAATCTATTTTCAAACCTTAAGAATCGGCCACTTGAACAAAGTCATCTATTTACAATGCTTTAGAATCCGACTTGAAAAGATATCATCTATTTTCAAACTTTAAGAATCCAGAACTGGAACAAAGTCATCTATTTACAATGCTTTAGAATCCGACTTTAAACGATATCATCTATTTTCAAACATAAAGTATCCGCAACTTTAACAAAGTCACCTATTTACAATTCTTTAGAATCCGACTTAAACGATATTATCTATTTTCAAACATTAAGTGTCCGCAACTTGAACAAAGTAATCTATTTACAATTCTTTAGAATCCGACTTTAAACGATATCATCTATTTTAAAACATCAAGAATCAGCAACTTTAACAAAGTCATCTATTTACAATGCTTTAGAATGCGACTTTAAACATTATCATCTATTTTCAAACGTAAAGAATCCGGAACTGTAATAAAGTCATCTACTTACAATGCTTTAGAATCGTACTTTAAACAATATCCTCTATTTTCAAACATTAAGAGTCCGCCACTTGAACAAAGTCATCTATTTACAATGCTTTAAAATCCGACTTTAAACGATATCATCTATTTTCAAACATTAAGTATCTGCAACTTGAACAAAGTCATCTATTTACAATGCTTTAGAATCCGACTTTAAACGATATCATCTATTTTCAAACCTTAAGAATCCACAACTTGAACAAAGTCATCTATTTACAATGCTTTAGAATCCGACTATAAACGATATAATTAATTTTAAAACCTTAAGTATCCGGAACTGGAACAAAGTCATCTATTTACAATGCTTTAGAATCCGACTTTAAACGATATCATCTATTTTCAAACATAAAGTATCCGCAACTTGAACAAAGTCATCTATTTACAATGCTTTAGAATCCGACTTAAACGAAATCATCTATTTTAATCCGCCACTTGAACAAAGTCATCTATTTACAATGCTTTAGAATCCGACTTGAAACGATATCATCTGTTTTCAAACTTTAAGAATCCGGAACTGGAACAAAGTCATCTATTTACAATGCTTTAGAATCCGACTTTAAACGATATCATCTATTTTAAAACCTTAAGAATCGGCCACTTGAACAAAGTCATCTATTTACAATGCTGTAGAGTCCGACTTTAAACGATATCATCTATTTTCAACCCTTGAGAATTCGCAACTTAACAAAGTCATCTCTTTACAATGGTTTGTAATCCGATCTTAAACGATATCATCTATTTTCAAACCTTAAGAGTCCGCCACTTTAACAATGTCATCTATTTACAATGCTTTAGAATCCGACTTTAAACGATATCATCTATTTTCAAACCTTAAGAATTCGCAACTTGAACAAAGTCATCTATTTACAATGCTCTAGCATCCGACTTTAAACGATATCATCTATTTTCAAACCTTTAGAATCCGCAACTTGAACAAAGTCATCTCTTTACAATGCTTTAGAATCCGACTTAAAACGATATCATCTATTTTCAAACCTTAAGAATCCGCAACTTGAACAATGTCATCTATTTACAATGCTTTAGAATGCGACTTTCAACATTATCATCTATTTTCAAACCTAAAGAATCCGCAACTGTAATAAAGTCATCTACTTACAATGCTTTAGAATCGTACTTTAAACAATATCATCTATTTTAGTCCGCCACTTGAACAAAGTCATCTATTTACAATGCTTTAGAATCCGACTTGAAACTATATCATCTATATTTCAAACATTCAGAAACCGCAACTTGAACAAAGTCATCTATTTACAATGCTTTAGAATCCGACGTTAACCGATATCATCTATTTTCAAACCTAAAGAATCCGCAACTTGAACACAGTCATCTATTTACAATGCTTTAGAATCCGACTTTAACCGATATCATCTATTTTCAATCCTTAAGAATCGGCAACTTGAACAAAGTCATCTATTTACAATGCTTTAGAATCCGACTTTACACGATATCATCTATTTTCAATCTTTAAGAATCGGCAACTTGAACAAAGTCATCTATTTACAATGCTTTAGAATCGAACTTTAAACGATATCATCTATTTTCAAACCTTAAGAATCGGCAACTTGAACAAAGTCATCTATTTACAGTGCTTATGAATCCGACTTTAAACGATATCATCTATTTTCAAAGCTTGAGAATCGGCGATGTAAACAAGTCATTAATTTAAAATACTTTAGAATCCGACTTTAAACGATATCATCTATTTTAAAACCTTAAGAATCGGCAACTTGAACAAAGTCATCTATTTACAATGCTTTGGAATCCGACTTTAAACGATATCATCTATTTTCAAAGCTTAAGAATCGGCAACTTGAACAAAGTCATATATTTACAATGCTTTAGAATCCGACTTTAAACGATATGATCTATTTTCAAAACTTTTAAAAATCCGCAACTTGAACAAATGCTTTATAATCCGACTTTAAATGATATCATCTATTTTCAAACCTTAAGAATACGTAACTTGAACATAGTAATATATTTACAATGCTTTAGTATCCGACATTAAACGATATCATGTAGTTTTAAACCTTAAGAACTCGCCACTTGAACAAAGTCATCTATTTACAATGCTTTAGAATCCGACTTTTTACGATATACTCTATTTTCAAACCTTAAGAATACGCAACTTGAACAAAGTCATCTATTTACAATGCTTTAGAATCCGACTTTAAACGATATCATCTATTTTAAAACCTAAAGAATCCAACACCTGAACAAAGTCATCTATTTACAATACTTTAGAATCGACTTGAAACGATATCATCTATTTTAAAACCTTCAGTATCGGTAACTTGAACAAAGTCATCTATTTACAATGCTTTGGAATCAGACATAAAACGATATCATCTATTTTCAAAGCTTAAGAATCGGGTACTTGAACAAAGTCATCTATTTACAATGCTTTAGAATCCGAGTTTAAACGATATCATCTATTTTCAAACCTAAAGAATCCGCAACTTGAACAAAGTCATCTATTTACAATGCTGTATAATCCGACTTTAAATGATATCATCTATTTTCAAACCTTAAGAATCCGCAACTGTAATCAAGTCATCTACTTACAATGCTTTAGAATTGTACTATAAACAATATCATCTATTTTCGAACCTTAAGAGTCCGCCACTTGAACAAAGTCATCTTTTTACAATGATTTAGAATCCGACTTGAAACGATATCATCTATTTTCAAACCTTAAGAATCCGCAACTGTAACAATGTCATCTATTTACAATGCTTTAGAATCCGACTTTAAACAATGTCATCTATTTTCAAACATTAAGAATCCGCAACTTGACCAAGGTCATCTATTTACAATGCTTTAGAATCCGACTTTAAACGATATCATCGATCTTCAAACCTTAAGTATCGGCCACTTGAACAAAGTCATCTATTTACAATGCTGTAGAATCCGACTTTAAACGATATCATCTATTTTCAAAGCTTTAGAATCCGCGATTTGAACAAGTCATTAATTTAAAATGCTTTAGAATCCGACTTGAAACTATATCATCTATTTCAAAACCTTAAGAATCGGCAACTTGAACAAAGTCATCTATTTACAATGCTTTGGAATCCGACTTTAAACGATATCATCTATTTTCAAACCTTAAGAATCCGCAACTTGAACAAAGTCATCTATTTACAATGCTTTAGAATCCGACTTTAAACGATATCATCTATTTTCAAACCTTAAAAAATCCGCAACTTGAACAAATGCTTTATAATCCGAGTTTAAATGATATCATCTATTTTCTAACCTTAAGAATACGGAACTTGAACATAGTTATCTATTTACAATGCTTTAGTATCCGACATTAAACGATATCATCTAGTTTTAAACCTTAAGAACTCGCAACTTGAACAAAGTCATCTATTTACAATGCTTTAGAATCCGACTTTTAACGATATCATCTATTTTCAAACCTTAAGAATACGCAACTTGAACACAGTCATCTATTTACAATGCTTTAGAATCCGACTTTAAACGATATCATCTATTTTAAAACCTAAAGAATCCGACACTTGAACAAAGTCATCTATTTACAATACTTTAGAATCCGACTTTAAACGATAACATCTATTTTCAAACCTTAAGAATCCGCAACTTGAACAAAGTCATCTATTTACAATGCTTTGGAATCCGACTTTAAACGATATCATCTTTTTTCAAAGCTTAAGAATCGGCAACTTGAACAAAGTCATCTATTTACAATGCTTTAGAATCCAATCTCAACGATATCATCGATTTTCAAACCTTAAGAATCCGCAACTTGAACAAAGTCATCTATTTACAATGCTTTAGAACTACACTTGCAACGATATCATCTGATTTAAAACCTTAAGAATCCGCAACTTGAACGAAGTCATCTATTTACAATGCTTTAATACTACTTTAAACATTATCTTCTAGTTTCAAACCTTAAGAATCCGCAACTTGAACAAAGTCATCTATTTACAATGCGTTAGAATCCGACTTTAAACGATATAATCTTGTTTTAAACCTTAAGAACTCGCAACTTGAACAAAGTCATCTATTTACAATGCTTTAGAATCCGACTTTTAACGATATCATCTATTTTCAAACCTTAACAATACGCAACTGTAACAAAGTCATCTATTTACAATGCTTTATAATCCGACTTTAAACGATATCAATTATTTTAAAACCTAAAGAATCCGACACTTGAACAAAGTAATCTATTTACAATACTTTAGAATCCGACTTTAAACGATATCATCTATTTTCAAACCTTAAGAATCCGCAACTTGAACAAAGTCATCTATTTACAATGCTTTAGAATCCGACTTTAAACCATATCATCTATTTTCAAAGCTTAAGAATCGGCAACTCGAACAAGTCATCTATTTACAATGCTTAAGAATCCGACTTTAAACGAAATCATCTATTTTCAAACCTTAAGAATCCGCAACTTGAACAAAGTCATCTATTTACAATGCTTTTAAATCCGACTTTAAAACATATCATCTTTTTTCAAAGCTTAAGAATCGGCAACTTGAACAAAGTCATCTATTTACAATGCTTTAGAATCCGACTTCAAACGATATCATCGATTTTCAAACCTTAAGAATCCGCAACTTGAACAAAGTCATCTTTTTACAATGCTTTAGAACTACACTTGCAACGATATCATCTGATTTAAAACCTTAAGAATCCGCAACTTGAACGAAGTCATCTATTTACAATGTTTTTGAATCCTATTTTAAACATTATCTTCTAGTTTCAAACCTTAAGAATCCGCAACTTGAACAAAGTCATCTATTTACAATGCGTTAGAATCCGACTTTAAACGATATCATCTATTTTCAAACCTTAAGAATCCGCAACTGGAACAAAGTCATCTATTTACAATGCTTTAGAATCCGACTTTAAACGATATCATCTATTTTCAACCCTTAAGAATCCGCAACTTGAACAAAGTCATCTATTTACAATGCTTTAGAATCCGACTTTAAACGATATCATCTATTTTCAAACCTTAAGAATCCGCAACTTGAACAAAGTAATCTATTTACAATGCTTTAGAATCCGACTTAAAACAATATCATCTATTTTCAAACCTTAAGAATCCGCAACTTGAACAAAGTCATCTATTTACAATGCTTTAGAATCCGACTTGAAACAATATAATCTATTTTCAAACTATCAGAGTCCGCAACTTGAACAAAGTCATCTATTTACAATGCTTTAGAATCCGACTTTAAATGATATCATCTATTTTCAATCCTTAAGTATCGGCGACTTGAACAAAGTCATCTATTTACAATGCTTTTGAATCCGACTTTAACCGATATCATCTATTTTCAAACCTTAAGAATCCGCAACTTGAACAAAGTCATCTATTTACAATGCTTTAGAATGCGACTTTAAACAATGTCATCTATTTTCAAACCTTAAGAATCCGCAACTGTAATAAAGTCATCTACTTACAAGTCTTTAGAATCGTACTTTAAACAATATCATCTATTTTCAATCCTTAAGAGTCCGCATCTTGACCAAAGTTATCTATTTACAATGCTTTAGAATCCGACTTTAAACCATATCATCTATTTTCAAAGCTTAAGAATCGGCAACTTGAACAAGTCATCTATTTACAATGCTTAAGAATTCGACTTAAAACGATATCATCTATTTTCAAACCTTAAGAATCCGCAACTTGAACAAAGTCATCTATTTACAATGCTTTGGAATCCGACTTTAAACGATATCATCTTTTTTCAAAGCTTAAGAATCGGCAACTTGAACAAAGTCATCTATTTACAATGCTTTAGAATCCGACTTGAAACGATATCATCGATTTTCAAACCTTAAGAATCCGCAACTTGAACAAAGTCATCTATTTACAATGCTTTAGAATCACACTTGCAACGATATCATCTGATTTAAAACCTTAAGAATCCGCAACTTGAACAAAGTCATCTATTTACAATGCTTTAGAATGTTACTTTAAACAATGTCATCTATTTTCAAACCTTAAGAATCCGCAACTGTAATAAAGTCATCTATTTACAATGATTTAGAATCCGACTTTAAACGATATAATCATATTTACTACTTTAAGAATCTGCAACTTGAACAAAGTAATCTATTTACAATGCTTTAGAATCCGACTTTAAACGATATCATCTATTTTCACCCCCTTAAGAATCCGCAACTTGAACAAAGTCATTTATTTACAATGCTTTAGAATCCGACTTTAAACGATATAATCTATGTTCAAACCTTAAGAATCCGCAACTTGAACAAAGTCATCTATTTACAATGCTTTAGAATCCGACTTTAAACGATATCATCTATTTTCAAACCTTAAGAATCCGCAACTTTAACAAAGTCATCTATTTACAATGCTTTAGAATCCGACTTTAAGTGATATCATCTATTTTCAAACCTTAAGAATCCGCAACTTGAACAAAGTCATCTATTTACAATGCATTAGAATCCGACTTTTACCGATATCATCTATTTTCAAACCTTAAGAATCCGCAACTTGAACAAAGTCATCTATTTACAATGCTTTAGAATGCGACTTTAAACAATGTCATCTATTTTCAAACCTTAAGAATCTGCAACTGTAATAAAGTCATCTACTTAAAAGTCTTTAGAATCGTACTTTAAACAATATCATCTATTTTTAATCCTTAAGAGTCCGCATCTTGACCAAAGTTATCTATTTACAATGCTTTAGAATCCGACTTTAAACCATATCATCTATTTTCAAAGCTTAAGAATCGGCAACTTGAACAAGTCATCTATTTACAATGCTTAAGAATTCGACTTAAAACGATATCATCTATTTTCAAACCTTAAGAATACGCAACTTGAACAAAGTCATCTATTTACAATGCTTTGGAATCCGACTTTAAACGATATCATCTTTTTTCAAAGCTTAAGAATCGGCAACTTGAACAAAGTCATCTATTTACAATGCTTTAGAATCCGACTTGAAACGATATCATCGATTTTCAAACCTTAAGAATCCGCAACTTGAACAAAGTCATCTATTTACAATGCTTTAGAATCACACTTGCAACGATATCATCTGATTTAAAACCTTACGAATCCGCAACTTGAACAAAGTCATCTATTTACAATGCTTTAGAATGCGACTTTAAACAATGTCATCTATTTTCAAACCTTAAGAATCCGCAACTGTAATAAAGTCATCTACTTACAATGCTTTAGAATCGTACTTTAAACAATATCATCTATTTTCAAACCTTAACAATCGGCAACTTGAACAAAGTCATCTATTTACAATGATTTAGAATCCGACTTTAAACGATATAATCTATTTTACTACTTTAAGAATCTGCAACTTGAACAAAGTAATCTATTTACAATGCTTTAGAATCCGACTTTAAACGATATCATCTATTTTCACCCCCTTAAGAATCCGCAACTTGAACAAAGTCATTTATTTACAATGCTTTAGAATCCGACTTTAAACGATATAATCTATGTTCAAACCTTAAGAATCCGCAACTTGAACAAAGTCATCTATTTACAATGCTTTAGAATCCGACTTTAAACGATATCATCTATTTTCAAACCTTAAGAATCCGCAACTTTAACAAAGTCATCTATTTACAATGCTTTAGAATCCGACTTTAAGTGATATCATCTATTTTCAAACCTTAAGAATCCGCAACTTGAACAAAGTCATCTATTTACAATGCATTAGAATCCGACTTTTACCGATATCATCTATTTTCAAACCTTAAGCATCCGCAACTTGAACAAAGTCATCTATTTACAATGCTTTAGAATGCGATTTTAAACAATGTCATCTATTTTCAAACCTTAAGAATCCGCAACTGTAATAAAGTCATCTACTTACAATGCTTTAGAATCGTACTTTAAACAATATCATCTATTTTCAAACCTTAACAATCGGCAACTTGAACAAAGTCATCTATTTACAATGATTTAGAATCCGACTTTAAACGATATAATCTATTTTACTACTTTAAGAATCTGCAACTTGAACAAAGTAATCTATTTACAATGCTTTAGAATCCGACTTTAAACGATATCATCTATTTTCAAACCTTAAGTATCCGCAACTAGAACAAAGTCATCTATTTACAATGCTTTAGAATCCGACTTTAAACGATATCATCTATTTTCAAACATAAGGTATCCGCAACTTGAACAAAGTCATCTATTTACAATGCTTTAGAATCCGACTTAAACGATATCATCTGTTGTCAAACATTTCGGATCCGCAACACTAACAAAGTCATCTATTTACAATGCTTTAGAATCCGACTTTAAACGATATCATCTATTTTCACACATCAAGAATCCGCAACTTGAACAAAGTCAAAGATTTACAATGCTTTAGAATCAGACTTTAAACGATATCATCGATTTTTAAACATTATTAATCACCCACTTGAACAAAGTAATCTATTTACAATGCTTTAGAATCCGACTTTAAACGATATCATCTATTTTCAAACATCAAGAATCCGCAACTTGAACAAAGTCAAAGATTTACAATGCTTTAGAATCAGACTTTAAACGATATCATCGATTTTTAAACATTATGAATCACCCACTTGAACAAAGTTATCTATTTACAATGCTTTAGAATCCGACTTTAAACAATATCATCTATTTTCAAACCATATAAGTCCGACACTTGAACAAAGTCATCTATTTACAATGCTTTAGAATCCGACTTTAAACGATATCATCTATTTTCAAACATTAAGTATCTGCAACTTGAACAAAGTCATCTATTTACAATGCTTTAGAATCCGACTTAAACGATATCATCTATTTTCAAACATTAAGGTTCCGCTACTCTTACAAAGTCATCTATTTACAATTCTTTAGTATCTGACATTAAACGATATCATCTACTTTTAAACCTTAACAACTCGCAACTTAAACACAGTCATCTAGTTACAATGCTTTAGAATCCGACTTTAAACGATATCATCTATTTTCAATCCTTAAGAATCGGCAACTGGACAAAGTCATTAATTTACAATGCTTTAGAATCGTACTTTAAACAATATCATCTATTTTCAATCCTTAAGAATCCGCATCTTGACCAAAGTTATCTATTTACAATGCTTTAGAATCCGACTTTAAACCATATCATCTATTTTCAAAGCTTAAGAATCGGCAACTTGAACAAGTCATCTATTTACAATGCTTAAGAATTCGACTTAAAACGATATCATCTATTTTCAAACCTTAAGAATCCGCAACTTGAACAAAGTCATCTATTTACAATGCTTTGGAATCCGACTTTAAACGATATCATCTTTTTTCAAAGCTTAAGAATCGGCAACTTGAACAAAGTCATCTATTTACAATGCTTTAGAATCCGACTTCAAACGATATCATCGATTTTCAAACCTTAAGAATCCGCAACTTGAACAAAGTCATCTATTTACAATGCTTTAGAATCACACTTGCAACGATATCATTTGATTTAAAACCTTAAGAATCCGCAACTTGAACGAAGTCATCTATTTACAATGCTTTTGAATCCTACTTTGAAACATTATCTTCTATTTTCAAACCTTAAGAATCCGCAACTTGAACAAAGTCATCTATTTACAATGCTTTAGAATCCGACTTTAAACGATATCATCTATTTTCACCCCCTTAAGAATCCGCAACTTGAACAAAGTCATTTATTTACAGTGCTTTAGAATCCGACTTTAAACGATATAATCTATTTTCAAACCTTAAGAATCCGCAACTTGAACAAAGTCATCTATTTACAATGCTTTAGAATCCGACGTTAAACGATATCATCTATTTTCAAACCTTCAGAATCCGCAACTTTAACAAAGTCATCTATTTACAATGCTTTAGAATCCGACTTTAAGTGATATCATCTATTTTCAAACCTTAAGAATCCGCAACTTGAACAAAGTCATCTATTTACAATGCTTTAGAATCCGACTTTTACGGATATCATCTATTTTCAAACCTTAAGAATCCGCAACTTGAACAAAGTCATCTATTTACAATGCTTTAGAATGCGACTTTAAACAATGTCATCTATTTTCAAACCTTAAGAATCCGCAACTGTAATAAAGTCATCTACTTCCAATGCTTTAGAATCGTACTTTAAACAATATCATCTATTTTCAAACCTTAACAATCGGCAACTTGAACAAAGTCATCTATTTACAATGATTTAGAATCCGACTTTAAACGATATAATCTATTTTACTACTTTAAGAATCTGCAACTTGAACAAAGTCATCTATTTACAATGCTTTAGAATCCGACTTTAAACGATATCATCTATTTTCAAACCTTAAGTATCCGCAACTAGAACAAAGTCATCTATTTACAATGCTTTAGAATCCGACTTTAAACGATATCATCTATTTTCAAACATTAAGTATCCGCAACTTGAACAAAGTCATCTATTTACAATTCTTTAGAATCCGACTTAAACGATATCATCTGTTGTCAAACATTTCGGATCCGCAACACTAACAAAGTCATCTATTTACAATGCTTTAGAATCCGACTTTAAACGATATCATCTATTTTCAAACATCAAGAATCCGCAACTTGAACAAAGTCAAAGATTTACAATGCTTCAGAATCAGACTTTAAACGATATCATCGATTTTTAAACATTATGAATCACCCACTTGAACAAAGTAATCTATTTACAATGCTTTAGAATCCGACTTTAAACGATATCATCTATTTTCAAACATCAAGAATCCGCAACTTGAACAAAGTCATCTATTTACAATGCTTTTAAATCCGACTTTAAAACATATCATCTTTTTTCAAAGCTTAAGAATCGGCAACTTGAACAAAGTCATCTATTTACAATGCTTTAGAATCCGACTTCAAACGATATCATCGATTTTCAAACCTTAAGAATCCGCAACTTGAACAAAGTCATCTATTTACAATGCTTTAGAACAACACTTGCAACGATATCATCTGATTTAAAACCTTAAGAATCCGCAACTTGAACGAAGTCATCTATTTACAATGCTTTTGAATCCTACTTTAAACATTATCTTCTAGTTTCAAACCTTAAGAATCCGCAACTTGAACAAAGTCATCTATTTAAAATGCGTTAGAATCCGACTTTAAACGATATCATCTATTTTCAAACCTTTAGAATCCGCAACTGGAACAAAGTCATCTATTTACAATGCTTTAGAATCCGACTTTAACCGATATCATCTATTTTCAAACCTTAAGAATCCGCAACTTGAACAAAGTCATTTATTTACAATGCTTAAGAATCCGACTTCAAACGATATCATCGATTTTCAAACCTTAAGAATCCGCAACACAAAAAGTCATCTATTTACAATGCTTTAGAATCACACTTGCAACGATACCATCTGATTTAACACCTTAAGAATCCGCAACTTGAACGAAGTCATCTATTTACAATGCTTTTGAATCCTACTTTGAAACATTATCTTCTATTTTCAAACCTTAAGAATCCGCAACTTGAACAAAGTCATCTATTTACAATGCATTAGAATCCGACTTTAAACGATATCATCTATTTTCACCCCTTAAGAATCCGCAACTTGAACAAAGTCATCTATTTACAATGCTTTAGAATCCGACTTTAAACGATATAATCTATTTTCAAACCTTAAGAATCCGCAACTTGAACAAAGTCATCTATTTACAATGCTTTAGAATCCGACTTTAAACGATATCATCTATTTTCAAACCTTAAGAATCCGCAACTTTAACAAAGTCATCTATTTACAATGCTTTAGAATCCGACTTTAAGTTATATCATCTATTTTCAAACCTTAAGAATCCGCAACTTGAACAAAGTCATCTATTTACAATGCTTTAGAATCCGACTTTTACCGATATCATCTATTTTCAAACCTTAAGAATCCGCAACTTGAACAAAGTCATCTATTTACAATGCTTTAGAATGCGACTTTAAACAATGTCATCTATTTTCAAACCTTAAGAATCCGCAACTGTAATAAAGTCATCTACTTACAATGCTTTAGAATCGTACTTTAAACAATATAATCTATTTTCAAACCTTAACAATCGGCAACTTGAACAAAGTCATCTATTTACAATGATTTAGAATCCGACTTTAAACGATATAATCATATTTACTACTTTAAGAATCTGCAACTTGAACAAAGTAATCTATTTACAATGCTTTAGAATCCGACTTTAAACGATATCATCTATTTTCACCCCCTTAAGAATCCGCAACTTGAACAAAGTCATTTATTTACAATGCTTTAGAATCCGACTTTAAACGATATAATCTATGTTCAAACATTAAGAATCCGCAACTTGAACAAAGTCATCTATTTACAATGCTTTAGAATCCGACTTTAAACGATATCATCTATTTTCAAACCTTAAGAATCCGCAACTTTAACAAAGTCATCTATTTACAATGCTTTAGAATCCGACTTTAAGTGATATCATCTATTTTCAAACCTTGAGAATCCGCAACTTGAACAAAGTCAGCTATTTACAATGCATTAGAATCCGACTTTTACCGATATCATCTATTTTCAAACCTTAAGAATCCGCAACTTGAACAAAGTCATCTATTTACAATGCTTTAGAATGCGACTTTAAACAATGTCATCTATTTTCAAACCTTAAGAATCCGCAACTGTAATAAAGTCATCTACTTAAAAGTCTTTAGAATCGTACTTTAAACAATATCATCTATTTTTAATCCTTAAGAGTCCGCATCTTGACCAAAGTTATCTATTTACAATGCTTTAGAATCCGACTTTAAACCATATCATCTATTTTCAAAGCTTAAGAATCGGCAACTTGAACAAGTCATCTATTTACAATGCTTAAGAATTCGACTTAAAACGATATCATCTATTTTCAAACCTTAAGAATCCGCAACTTGAACAAAGTCATCTATTTACAATGCTTTGGAATCCGACTTTAAACGATATCATCTTTTTTCAAAGCTTAAGAATCGGCAACTTGAACAAAGTCATCTATTTACAATGCTTTAGAATCCGACTTGAAACGATATCATCGATTTTCAAACCTTAAGAATCCGCAACTTGAACAAAGTCATCTATTTACAATGCTTTTGAATCACACTTGCAACGATATCATCTGATTTAAAACCTTAAGAATCCGCAACTTGAACAAAGTCATCTATTTACAATGCTTTAGAATGCGACTTTAAACAATGTCATCTATTTTCAAACCTTAAGAATCCGAAACTGTAATAAAGTCATCTACTTACAATGCTTTAGAATCGTACTTTAAACAATATCATCTATTTTCAAACCTTAACAATCGGCAACTTGAACAAAGTCATCTATTTACAATGATTTAGAATCCGACTTTAAACGATATAATCTATTTTACTACTTTAAGAATCTGCAACTTGAACAAAGTTATCTATTTACAATGCTTTAGAATCCGACTTTAAACGATATCATCTATTTTCACCCCCTTAAGAATCCGCAACTTGAACAAAGTCATTTATTTACAATGCTTTAGAATCCGACTTTAAACGATATAATCTATGTTCAAACCTTAAGAATCCGCAACTTGAACAAAGTCATCTATTTACAATGCTTTAGAATCCGACTTTAAACGATATCATCTATTTTCAAACCTTAAGAATCCGCAACTTTAACAAAGTCATCTATTTACAATGCTTTAGAATCCGACTTTAAGTGATATCATCTATTTTCAAACCTTAAGAATCCGCAACTTGAACAAAGTCATCTATTTACAATGCATTAGAATCCGACTTTTACCGATATCATCTATTTTCAAACCTTAAGAATCCGCAACTTGAACAAAGTCATCTATTTACAATGCTTTAGAATGCGACTTTAAACAATGTCATCTATTTTCAAACCTTAAGAATCCGCAACTGTAATAAAGTCATCTACTTACAATGCTTTAGAATCGTACTTTAAACAATATCATCTATTTTCAAACCTTAACAATCGGCAACTTGAACAAAGTCATCTATTTACAATGATTTAGAATCCGACTTTAAACGATATAATCTATTTTACTACTTTAAGAATCTGCAACTTGAACAAAGTAATCTATTTACAATGCTTTAGAATCCGACTTTAAACGATATCATCTATTTTCAAACCTTAAGTATCCGCAACTAGAACAAAGTCATCTATTTACAATGCTTTAGAATCCGACTTTAAACGATATCATCTATTTTCAAACATTAAGTATCCGCAACTTGAACAAAGTCATCTATTTACAATGCTTTAGAATCCGACTTAAACGATATCATCTGTTGTCAAACATTTCGGATCCGCAACACTAACAAAGTCATCTATTTACAATGCTTTAGAATCCGACTTTAAACGATATCATCTATTTTCACACATCAAGAATCCGCAACTTGAACAAAGTCAAAGATTTACAATGCTTTAGAATCAGACTTTAAACGATATCATCGATTTTTAAACATTATTAATCACCCACTTGAACAAAGTAATCTATTTACAATGCTTTAGAATCCGACTTTAAACGATATCATCTATTTTCAAACATCAAGAATCCGCAACTTGAACAAAGTCAAAGATTTACAATGCTTTAGAATCAGACTTTAAACGATATCATCGATTTTTAAACATTATGAATCACCCACTTGAACAAAGTTATCTATTTACAATGCTTTAGAATCCGACTTTAAACAATATCATCTATTTTCAAACCATATAAGTCCGACACTTGAACAAAGTCATCTATTTACAATGCTTTAGAATCCGACTTTAAACGATATCATCTATTTTCAAACATTAAGTATCTGCAACTTGAACAAAGTCATCTATTTACAATTCTTTAGTATCTGACATTAAACGATATCATCTACTTTTAAACCTTAACAACTCGCAACTTAAACACAGTCATCTAGTTACAATGCTTTAGAATCCGACTTTAAACGATATCATCTATTTTCAATCCTTAAGAATCGGCAACTGGACAAAGTCATTAATTTACAATGCTTTAGAATCGTACTTTAAACAATATCATCTATTTTCAATCCTTAAGAGTCCGCATCTTGACCAAAGTTATCTATTTACAATGCTTTAGAATCCGACTTTAAACCATATCATCTATTTTTAAAGCTTAAGAATCGGCAACTTGAACAAGTCATCTATTTACAATGCTTAAGAATTCGACTTAAAACGATATCATCTATTTTCAAACCTTAAGAATCCGCAACTTGAACAAAGTCATCTATTTACAATGCTTTGGAATCCGACTTTAAACGATATCATCTTTTTTCAAAGCTTAAGAATCGGCAACTTGAACAAAGTCATCTATTTACAATGCTTTAGAATCCGACTTCAAACGATATCATCGATTTTCAAACCTTAAGAATCCGCAACTTGAACAAAGTCATCTATTTACAATGCTTTAGAATCACACTTGCAACGATATCATTTGATTTAAAACCTTAAGAATCCGCAACTTGAACGAAGTCATCTATTTACAATGCTTTTGAATCCTACTTTGAAACATTATCTTCTATTTTCAAACCTTAAGAATCCGCAACTTGAACAAAGTCATCTATTTACAATGCTTTAGAATCCGACTTTAAACGATATCATCTATTTTCACCCCCTTAAGAATCCGCAACTTGAACAAAGTCATTTATTTACAGTGCTTTAGAATCCGACTTTAAACGATATAATCTATTTTCAAACCTTAAGAATCCGCAACTTGAACAAAGTCATCTATTTACAATGCTTTAGAATCCGACGTTAAACGATATCATCTATTTTCAAACCTTCAGAATCCGCAACTTTAACAAAGTCATCTATTTACAATGCTTTAGAATCCGACTTTAAGTGATATCATCTATTTTCAAACCTTAAGAATCCGCAACTTGAACAAAGTCATCTATTTACAATGCTTTAGAATCCGACTTTTACGGATATCATCTATTTTCAAACCTTAAGAATCCGCAACTTGAACAAAGTCATCTATTTACAATGCTTTAGAATGTTACTTTAAACAATGTCATCTATTTTCAAACCTTAAGAATCCGCAACTGTAATAAAGTCATCTACTTACAATGCTTTAGAATCGTACTTTAAACAATATCATCTATTTTCAAACCTTAACAATCGGCAACTTGAACAAAGTCATCTATTTACAATGATTTAGAATCCGACTTTAAACGATATAATCTATTTTACTACTTTAAGAATCTGCAACTTGAACAAAGTAATCTATTTACAATGCTTTAGAATCCGACTTTAAACGATATCATCTATTTTCAAACCTTAAGTATCCGCAACTAGAACAAAGTCATCTATTTACAATGCTTTAGAATCCGACTTTAAACGATATCATCTATTTTCAAACATTAAGTATCCGCAACTTGAACAAAGTCATCAATTTACAATGCTTTAGAATCCGACTTAAACGATATCATCTGTTGTCAAACATTTCGGATCCGCAACACTAACAAAGTCATCTATTTACAATGCTTTAGAATCCGACTTTAAACGATATCATCTATTTTCACACATCAAGAATCCGCAACTTGAACAAAGTCAAAGATTTACAATGCTTTAGAATCAGACTTTAAACGATATCATCGATTTTTAAACATTATTAATCACCCACTTGAACAAAGTAATCTATTTACAATGCTTTAGAATCCGACTTTAAACGATATCATCTATTTTCAAACATCAAGAATCCGCAACTTGAACAAAGTCAAAGATTTACAATGCTTTAGAATCAGACTTTAAACGATATCATCGATTTTTAAACATTATGAATCACCCACTTGAACAAAGTTATCTATTTACAATGCTTTAGAATCCGACTTTAAACAATATCATCTATTTTCAAACCATATAAGTCCGACACTTGAACAAAGTCATCTATTTACAATGCTTTAGAATCCGACTTTAAACGATATCATCTATTTTCAAACATTAAGTATCTGCAACTTGAACAAAGTCATCTATTTACAATTCTTTAGTATCTGACATTAAACGATATCATCTACTTTTAAACCTTAACAACTCGCAACTTAAACACAGTCATCTAGTTACAATGCTTTAGAATCCGACTTTAAACGATATCATCTATTTTCAATCCTTAAGAATCGGCAACTGGACAAAGCTATTAATTTACAATGCTTTAGAATCGTACTTTAAACAATATCATCTATTTTCAATCCTTAAGAGTCCGCATCTTGACCAAAGTAATCTATTTACAATGCTTTAGAATCCGACTTTAAACCATATCATCTATTTTCAAAGCTTAAGAATCGGCAACTTGAACAAGTCATCTATTTACAATGCTTAAGAATTCGACTTAAAACGATATCATCTATTTTCAAACCTTAAGAATCCGCAACTTGAACAAAGTCATCTATTTACAATGCTTTGGAATCCGACTTTAAAAGATATCATCTTTTTTCAAAGCTTAAGAATCGGCAACTTGAACAAAGTCATCTATTTACAATGCTTTAGAATCCGACTTCAAACGATATCATCGATTTTCAAACCTTAAGAATCCGCAACTTGAACAAAGTCATCTATTTACAATGCTTTAGAATCACACTTGCAACGATATCATTTGATTTAAAACCTTAAGAATCCGCAACTTGAACGAAGTCATCTATTTAACATGCTTTTGAATCCTACTTTGAAACATTATCTTCTATTTTCAAACCTTAAGAATCCGCAACTTGAACAAAGTCATCTATTTACAATGCTAGTGAATCCGACTTTAAACGATATCATCTATTTTCACCCCCTTAAGAATCCGCAACTTGAACAAAGTCATTTATTTACAGTGCTTTAGAATCCGACTTTAAACGATATAATCTATTTTCAAACCTTAAGAATCCGCAACTTGAACAAAGTCATCTATTTACAATGCTTTAGAATCCGACGTTAAACGATATCATCTATTTTCAAACCTTCAGAATCCGCAACTTTAACAAAGTCATCTATTTACAATGCTTTAGAATCCGACTTTAAGTGATATCATCTATTTTCAAACCTTAAGAATCCGCAACTTGAACAAAGTCATCTATTTACAATGCTTTAGAATCCGACTTTTACGGATATCATCTATTTTCAAACCTTAAGAATCCGCAACTTGAACAAAGTCATCTATTTACAATGCTTTAGAATGCGACTTTAAACAATGTCATCTATTTTCAAACCTTAAGAATCCGCAACTGTAATAAAGTCATCTACTTCCAATGCTTTAGAATCGTACTTTAAACAATATCATCTATTTTCAAACCTTAACAATCGGCAACTTGAACAAAGTCATCTATTTACAATGATTTAGAATCCGACTTTAAACGATATAATCTATTTTACTACTTTAAGAATCTGCAACTTGAACAAAGTCATCTATTTACAATGCTTTAGAATCCGACTTTAAACGATATCATCTATTTTCAAACCTTAAGTATCCGCAACTAGAACAAAGTCATCTATTTACAATGCTTTAGAATCCGACTTTAAACGATATCATCTATTTTCAAACATTAAGTATCCGCAACTTGAACAAAGTCATCTATTTACAATGCTTTAGAATCCGACTTAAACGATATCATCTGTTGTCAAACATTTCGGATCCGCAACACTAACAAAGTCATCTATTTACAATGCTTTAGAATCCGACTTTAAACGATATCATCTATTTTCAAACATCAAGAATCCGCAACTTGAACAAAGTCAAAGATTTACAATGCTTTAGAATCAGACTTTAAACGATATCATCGATTTTTAAACATTATGAATCACCCACTTGAACAAAGTAATCTATTTACAATGCTTTAGAATCCGACTTTAAACGATATCATCTATTTTCAAACATCAAGAATCCGCAACTTGAACAAAGTCATCTATTTACAATGCTTTTAAATCCGACTTTAAAACATATCATCTTTTTTCAAAGCTTAAGAATCGGCAACTTGAACAAAGTCATCTATTTACAATGGTTTAGAATCCGACTTCAAACGATATCATCGATTTTCAAACCTTAAGAATCCGCAACTTGAACAAAGTCATCTATTTACAATGCTTTAGAACAACACTTGCAACGATATCATCTGATTTAAAACCTTAAGAATCCGCAACTTGAACGAAGTCATCTATTTACAATGTTTTTGAATCCTACTTTAAACATTATCTTCTAGTTTCAAACCTTAAGAATCCGCAACTTGAACAAAGTCATCTATTTACAATGCGTTAGAATCCGACTTTAAACGATATCATCTATTTTCAAACCTTTAGAATCCGCAACTGGAACAAAGTCATCT
This sequence comes from Sepiola atlantica, assembly GCA_963556195.1. NCBI lineage: Eukaryota > Metazoa > Mollusca > Cephalopoda > Sepiida > Sepiolidae > Sepiola > Sepiola atlantica. The sequence continues at coordinate 579,827 of CAUVYP010001100.1, read as the reverse complement.
ATTTACAATGCTTTAGAATCCGACTTAAACCGATATCATCTATTTTCAAACCTTAAGAATCCGCAACTTGAACAAAGTCATTTATTTACAATGCTTAAGAATCCGACTTCAAACGATATCATCGATTTTCAAACCTTAAGAATCCGCAACTTGAACAAAGTCATCTATTTACAATGCTTTAGAATCACACTTGCAACGATATCATCTGATTTAACACCTTAAGAATCCGCAACTTGAACGAAGTCATCTATTTACAATGCTTTTGAATCCTACTTTGAAACATTATCTTCTATTTTCAAACCTTAAGAATCCGCAACTTGAACAAAGTCATCTATTTACAATGCATTAGAATCCGACTTTAAACGATATCATCTATTTTCACCCCTTAAGAATCCGCAACTTGAACAAAGTCATTTATTTACAATGCTTTAGAATCCGACTTTAAACGATATAATCTATTTTCAAACCTTAAGAATCCGCAACTTGAACAAAGTCATCTATTTACAATGCTTTAGAATCCGACTTTAAACGATATCATCTATTTTCAAACCTTAAGAATCCGCAACTTTAACAAAGTCATCTATTTACAATGCTTTAGAATCCGACTTTAAGTGATATCATCTATTTTCAAACCTTAAGAATCCGCAACTTGAACAAAGTCATCTATTTACAATACTTTAGAATCCGACTTTTACCGATATCATCTATTTTCAAACCTTAAGAATCCGCAACTTGAACAAAGTCATCTATTTACAATGCTTTAGAATCCGACTTTAAACAATGTCATCTATTTTAAAACCTTAAGAATCCGCAACTGTAATAAAGTCATCTACTTACAATGCTTTAGAATCGTACTTTAAACAATATAATCTATTTTCAAACCTTAACAATCGGCAACTTGAACAAAGTCATCTATTTACAATGATTTAGAATCCGACTTTAAACGATATAATCTATTTTACTACTTTAAGAATCTGCAACTTGAACAAAGTCATCTATTTACAATGCTTTAGAATCCGACTTTAAACGATATCATCTATTTTCAAACCTTAAGTATCCGCAACTAGAACAAAGTCATCTATTTACAATGCTTTAAAATCCGACTTTAAACGATATCATCTATTTTCAAACATTAAGTATCCGCAACTTGAACAAAGTCATCTATTTACAATGCTTTAGAATCTGACTTAAACGATATCATCTGTTGTCAAACATTTCGGATCCGCAACACTAACAAAGTCATCTATTTACAATGCTTTAGAATCCGACTTTAAACGATATCATCTATTTTCAAACATCAAGAATCCGCAACTTGAACAAAGTCAAAGATTTACAATGCTTTAGAATCAGACTTTAAACGATATCATCGATTTTTAAACATTATGAATCACCCACTTGAACAAAGTAATCTATTTACAATGCTATAGAATCCGACTTTAAACGATATCATCTATTTTCAAACATCAAGAATCCGCAACTTGAACAAAGTCATCTATTTACAATGCTATTAAATCCGACTTTAAAACATATCATCTTTTTTCAAAGCTTAAGAATAAGCAACTTGAACAAAGTCATCTATTTACAAAGCTTTAGAATCCGACTTCAAACGATATCATCGATTTTCAAACCTTAAGAATCCGCAACTTGAACAAAGTCATCTATTTACAATGCTTTAGAACTACACTTGCAACGATATCATCTGATTTAAAACCTTAAGAATCCGCAACTTGAACGAAGTCATCTATTTACAATGCTTTTGAATCCTACTTTAAACATTATCTTCTAGTTTCAAACCTTAAGAATCCGCAACTTGAACAAAGTCATCTATTTACAATGCGTTAGAATCCGACTTTAAACGATATCATCTATTTTCAAACCTTAAGAATCCGCAACTGGAACAAAGTCATCTATTTACAATGCTTTAGAATCCGACTTAAACCGATATAATCTATTTTCAAACCTTAAGAATCCGCAACTTGAACAAAGTCATTTATTTACAATGCTTAAGAATCCGACTTCAAACGATATCATCTATTTTCAAACCTTAAGAATACGCAACTTGAACAAAGTCATCTATTTACAATGCTTTAGAATCCGACTTTAAATGATATCATCTATTGTCAAACCTTAAGAATCCGCAACTTGAACAAAGTCATCTATTTACAATGCTTTAGAATCCGACTTTAAACCATATCATCTATTTTCAAAGCTTAAGAATCGGCAACTTGAACAAGTCATCTATTTACAATGCTTAAAACGAAATCATCTATTTTCAAACCTTAAGAATCCGCAACTTGAACAAAGTCATCTATTTACAATGCTTTTAAATCCGACTTTAAAACATATCATCTTTTTTCAAAGCTTAAGAATCGGCAACTTGAACAAAGTCATCTATTTACAATGCTTTAGAATCCGACTTCAAACGATATCATCGATTTTCAAACCTTAAGAATCCGCAACTTGAACAAAGTCATCTATTTACAATGCTTTAGAACTACACTTGCAACGATATCATCTGATTTAAAACCTTAAGAATCCGCAACTTGAACGAAGTCATCTATTTACAATGCTTTTGAATCCTACTTTAAACATTATCTTCTAGTTTCAAACCTTAAGAATCCGCAACTTGAACAAAGTCATCTATTTACAATGCGTAAGAATCCGACTTTAAACGATATCATCTATTTTCAAACCTTAAGAATCCGCAACTGGAACAAAGTCATCTATTTACAATGCTTTAGAATCCGACTTAAAACAATATCATCTATTTTCAAACCTAAAGAATCCGCAACTTGAACAAAGTCATCTATTTACAATGCTTTAGAATCCGACTTGAAACGATATAATATATTTTCAAACTATCAGAGTCCGCAACTTGAACAAAGTCATCTATTTACAATGCTTTAGAATCCGACTTTAAATTATATCATCTATTTTAAATCCTTAAGTATCGGCGACTTGAACAAAGTCATCTATTTACAATGCTTTTGAATCCGACTTTAACCGATATCATCTATTTTCAAACCTTAAGAATCCGCAACTTGAACAAAGTCATCTATTTACAATGCTTTAGAATGCGACTTTAAACAATGTCATCTATTTTCAAACCTTAAGAATCCGCAACTGTAATAAAGTCATCTACTTACAAGTCTTTAGAATCGTACTTTAAACAATATTATTTATTTTCAATCCTTAAGAGTCCGCATCTTGACCAAAGTTATCTATTTACAATGCTTTAGAATCCGACTTTAAACCATATCATCTATTTTCAAAGCTTAAGAATCGGCAACTTGAACAAGTCATCTATTTACAATGCTTAAGAATTCGACTTTAAACGATATCATCTATTTTCAAACCTTAAGAATCCGCAACTTGAACAAAGTCATCTATTTACAATGCTTTGGAATCCGACTTTAAACGATATCATCTTATTTCAAAGCTTAAGAATCGGCAACTTGAACAAAGTCATCTATTTACAATGCTTTAGAATCTGACTTCAAACGATATCATCGATTTTCAAACCTTAAGAATCCGCAACTTGAACAAAGTCATCTATTTACAATGCTTTAGAATCACACTTGCAACGATATCATCTGATTTAAAACCTTAAGAATCCGCAACTTGAACGAAGTCATCTATTTACAATGCTTTTGAATCCTACTTTGAAACATTATCTTCTATTTTCAAACCTTAAGAATCCGCAACTTGAACAAAGTCATCTATTTACAATGCTTTAGAATCCGACTTTAAACGATATCATCTATTTTCACCCCCTTAAGAATCCGCAACTTGAACAAAGTCATTTATTTACAATGCTTTAGAATCCGACTTTAAACGATATAATCTATTTTCAAACCTTAAGAATCCGCAACTTGAACAAAGTAATCTATTTACAATGCTTTAGAATCCGACTTTAAACGATATCATCTATTTTACAAACCTTAACAATCGGCAACTTGAACAAAGTCATCTATTTACAATGATTTAGAAACCGACTTTAAACGATATAATCTATTTTACTACTTTAAGAATCTGCAACTTAGAACAAAGTCATCTATTTACAATGCTTTAGAATCCGACTTTAAACGATATCATCTATTTTCAAACCTTAAGTATCCGCAACTAGAACAAAGTCATCTATTTACAATGCTTTAGAATCCGACTTTAAACGATATCAACTATTTTCAAACATTAAGTATCCGCAACTTGAACAAAGTCATCTATTTACAATGCTTAGAATCCGACTTAAACGATATCATCTGTTGTCAAACATTTCGGATCCGCAACACTAACTAAGTCATCTATTTACAATGCTTAAGAATCTGACTTTAAACGATATAATCTATTTTCAAACCTTAAGAATCCGCAACTTGAACAAAGTCATCTATTTACAATGCTTTGGAATCCGACTTTAAACGATATGATCTTTTTTCAAAGCTTAAGAATCGGCAACTTGAACAAAGTCATCTATTTACAATGCTTTAGAATCCGACTTCAAACGATATCATCGATTTTCAAACCTTCAGAATCCGCAACTTGAACAAAGTCATCTATTTACAATGCTTTAGAACTACACTTGCAACGATATCATCTGAGTTGAAACCTTAAGAATCCGCAACTTGAACGAAGTAATCTATTTACAATGCTTTAATCCTACTTTAAACATTATCTTCTAGTTTCAAACCTTAAGAATCCGCAACTTGAACAAATTCATCTATTTACAATGCGTTAGAATCCGACTTTAAACGATATAATCTTGTTTTAAACCTTAAGAACTCGCAACTTGAACAAAGTCATCTATTTACAATGCTTTAGAATCCGACTTTTAACGATATCATCTATTTTCAAACCTTAACAATACGCAACTGTAAGAAAGTCATCTATTTACAATGCTTTATAATCCGACTTTAAACGATATCAATTATTTTAAAACTTAAAGAATCCGACACTTGAACAAAGTCATCTATTTACAATACTTTAGAATCCGACTTTAAACGATATCATCTATTTTCAAACCTTAAGCATCCGCAACTTGAACAAAGTCATCTATTTACAATGCTTTAGAATACGACTTTAAACCATATCATCTATTTTCAAAGCTTAAGAATCGGCAACTTGAACAAGTCATCTATTTACAATGCTTAAGAATCCGACTTTAAACGAAATAATCTATTTTCAAACCTTAAGAATCCGCAACTTGAACAAAGTCATCTATTTACAATGCTTTAGAATCCGACTTCAAACGATATCATCGATTTTCAAACCTTAAGAATCCGCAACTTAGACAAAGTCATCTATTTACAATGCTTTAGAACTACACTTGCAACGATATCATCTGATTTAAAACCTTAAGAATCCGCAACTTGAACGAAGTCATCGATTTACAATGCTTTTGAATCCTACTTTAAACATTATCTTCTAGTTTCAAACCTTAAGAATCCGCAACTTGAACAAAGTCATCTATTTACAATGCTTTAGAATCCGACTTTAAACAATATCATCTATTTTCAAACCATATAAGTCCGACACTTGAACAAAGTCATCTATTTACAATGCTTTAGAATCCGACTTTAAACGATATCATCTATTTTCAAACATTAAGTATCTGCAACTTGAACAAAGTCATCTATTTACAATGCTTTAGAATCCGACTTAAACGATATCATCTATTTTCAAACATTAAGGTTCCGCTACTCTTACAAAGTCATCTATTTACAATTCTTTAGTATCTGACATTAAACGATATCATCTACTTTTAAACCTTAACAACTCGCAACTTAAACACAGTCATCTAGTTACAATGCTTTAGAATCCGACTTTAAACGATATCATCTATTTTCCAACCTTAAGAATCGGCAACTGGACAAAGTCATTAATTTACAATGCTTTAGAATCGTACTTTAAACAATATCATCTATTTTCAATCCTTAAGAGTCCGCATCTTGACCAAAGTTATCTATTTACAATGCTTTAGAATCCGACTTTAAACCATATCATCTATTTTCAAAGCTTAAGAATCGGCAACTTGAACAAGTCATCTATTTACAATGCTTAAGAATTCGACTTAAAACGATATCATCTATTTTCAAACCTTAAGAATCCGCAACTTGAACAAAGTCATCTATTTACAATGCTTTTGAATCCGACTTTAAACGATATCATCTTTTTTCAAAGCTTAAGAATCGGCAACTTGAACAAAGTCATCTATTTACAATGCTTTAGAATCCGACTTCAAACGATATCATCGATTTTCAAACCTTAAGAATCCGCAACTTGAACAAAGTCATCTATTTACAATGCTTTAGAATCACACTTGCAACGATATCATTTGATTTAAAACCTTAAGAATCCGCAACTTGAACGAAGTCATCTATTTACAATGCTTTTGAATCCTACTTTGAAACATTATCTTCTATTTTCAAACCTTAAGAATCCGCAACTTGAACAAAGTCATCTATTTACAATGCTTTAGAATCCGACTTTAAACGATATCATCTATTTTCACCCCCTTAAGAATCCGCAACTTTAACAAAGTCATTTATTTACAATGCTTTAGAATCCGACTTTAAACGATATAATCTATTTTCAAACCTTAAGAATCCGCAACTTGAACAAAGTCATCTATTTACAATGCTTTAGAATCCGACGTTAAACGATATCATCTATTTTCAAACCTTCAGAATCCGCAACTTTAACAAAGTCATCTATTTACAATGCTTTAGAATCCGACTTTAAGTGATATCATCTATTTTCAAACCTTAAGAATCCGCAACTTGAACAAAGTCATCTATTTACAATGCTTTAGAATCCGACTTTTACGGATATCATCTATTTTTAAACCTTAAGAATCCGCAACTTGAACAAAGTCATCTATTTACAATGCTTTAGAATGCGACTTTAAACAATGTCATCTATTTTCAAACCTTAAGAATCCGCAACTGTAATAAAGTCATCTACTTCCAATGCTTTAGAATCGTACTTTAAACAATATCATCTATTTTCAAACCTTAACAATCGGCAACTTGAACAAAGTCATCTATTTACAATGATTTAGAATCCGACTTTAAACGATATAATCTATTTTACTACTTTAAGAATCTGCAACTTGAACAAAGTCATCTATTTACAATACTTTAGAATCCGACTTTAAACGATATCATCTATTTTCAAACCTTAAGTATCCGCAACTAGAACAAAGTCATCTATTTACAATGCTTTAGAATCCGACTTTAAACGATATCATCTATTTTCAAACATTAAGTATCCGCAACTTGAACAAAGTCATCTATTTACAATGCTTTAGAATCCGACTTTAACAATATCATCTGTTGTCAAACATTTCGGATCCGCAACACTAACAAAGTCATCTATTTACAATGCTTTAGAATCCGACTTTAAACGATATCATCTATTTTCAAACATCAAGAATCCGCAACTTGAACAAAGTCAAAGATTTACAATGCTTTAGAATCAGACTTTAAACGATATCATCGATTTTTAAACATTATGAATCACCCACTTGAACAAAGTAATCTATTTACAATGCTTTAGAATCCGACTTTAAACGATATCATCTATTTTAAAACATCAAGAATCCGCAACTTGAACAAAGTCATCTATTTACAATGCTTTTAAATCCGACTTTAAAACATATCATCTTTTTTCAAAGCTTAAGAATCGGCAACTTGAACAAAGTCATCTATTTACAATGCTTTAGAATCCGACTTCAAACGATATCATCGATTTTCAAACCTTAAGAATCCGCAACTTGAACAAAGTCATCTATTTACAATGCTTTAGAACAACACTTGCAACGATATCATCTGATTTAAAAGCTTAAGAATCCGCAACTTGAACGAAGTCATCTATTTACAATGTTTTTGAATCCTACTTTAAACATTATCTTCTAGTTTCAAACCTTCAGAATCCGCAACTTGAACAAAGTCATCTATTTACAATGCGTTAGAATCCGACTTTAAACGATATCATCTATTTTCAAACCTTTAGAATCCGCAACTGGAACAAAGTCATCTATTTACAATGCTTTAGAATCCGACTTAAACCGATATCATCTATTTTCAAACCTTAAGAATCCGCAACTTGAACAAAGTCATTTATTTACAATGCTTAAGAATCCGACTTCAAACGATATCATCGATTTTCAAACCTAAAGAATCCGCAACTTGAACAAAGTCATCTATTTACAATGCTTTAGAATCACACTTGCAACGATATCATCTGATTTAACACCTTAAGAATCCGCAACTTGAACGAAGTCATCTATTTACAATGCTTTTGAATCCTACTTTGAAACATTATCTTCTATTTTCAAACCTTAAGAATCCGCAACTTGAACAAAGTCATCTATTTACAATGCATTAGAATCCGACTTTAAACGATATCATCTATTTTCACCCCTTAAGAATCCGCAACTTGAACAAAGTCATTTATTTACAATGCTGTAGAATCCGACTTTAAACGATATCATCTATTTTCAAACCTTAAGAATCCGCAACTTTAACAAAGTCATCTATTTACAATGCTTTAGAATCCGACTTTAAGTGATATCATCTATTTTCAAACCTTAAGAATCCGCAACTTGAACAAAGTCATCTATTTACAATGCTTTAGAATCCGACTTTTTCCGATATCATCTATTTTCAAACCTTAAGAATCCGCAACTTGAACAAAGTCATCTATTTACAATGCTTTAGAATGCGACTTTAAACAATGTCATCTATTTTCAAAGCTTAAGAATCCGCAACTGTAATAAAGTCATCTACTTACAATGCTTTAGAATCGTACTTTAAACAATATAATCTATTTTCAAACCTTAACAATCGGCAACTTGAACAAAGTCATCTATTAACAATGATTTAGAATCCGACTTAAAACGATATAATCTATTTTACTACTTTAAGAATCTGCAACTTGAACAAAGTCATCTATTTACAATGCTTTAGAATCCGACTTTGAACGATATCATCTATTTTCAAACCTTAAGTATCCGCAACTAGAACAAAGTCATCTATTTACAATGCTTTAGAATCCGACTTTAAACGATATCATCTATTTTCAAACATTAAGTATCCGCAACTTGAACAAAGTCATCTATTTACAATGCTTTAGAATCTGACTTAAACGATATCATCTGTTGTCAAACATTTCGGATCCGCAACACTAACAAAGTCATCTATTTACAATGCTTTAGAATCCGACTTTAAACGATATCATCTATTTTCAAACATCAAGAATCCGCAACTTGAACAAAGTCAAAGATTTACAATGCTTTAGAATCAGACTTTAAACGATATCATCGATTTTTAAACATTATGAATCACCCACTTGAACAAAGTAATCTATTTACAATGCTTTAGAATCCGACTTTAAACGATATCATCTATTTTCAAACATCAAGAATCCGCAACTTGAACAAAGTCATCTATTTACAATGCTTTTAAATCCGACTTTAAAACATATCATCTTTTTTCAAAGCTTAAGAATCAGCAACCTGAACAAAGTCATCTATTTACAATGCTTTAGAATCCGACTTCAAACGATATCATCGATTTTCAAACCTTAAGAATCCGCAACTTGAACAAAGTCATCTATTTACAATGCTTTAGAACTACACTTGCAACGATATCATCTGATTTAAAACCTTAAGAATCCGCAACTTGAACGAAGTCATCTATTTACAATGCTTTTGAATCCTACTTTAAACATTATCTTCTAGTTTCAAACCTTAAGAATCCGCAACTTGAACAAAGTCATCTATTTACAATGCGTTAGAATCCGACTTTAAACGATATCATCTATTTTCAAACCTTAAGAATCCGCAACTGGAACAAAGTCATCTATTTACAATGCTTTAGAATCCGACTTAAACCGATATCATCTATTTTCAAACCTTAAGAATCCGCAACTTGAACAAAGTCATTTATTTACAATGCTTAAGAATCCGACTTCAAACGATATCATCTATTTTCAAACCTTAAGAATACGCAACTTGAACAAAGTCATCTATTTACAATGCTTTTGAATCCGACTTTAAATGATATCATCTATTTTCAAACCTTAAGAATCCGCAACGTGAACAAAGTCATCTATTTACAATGCTTTAGAATCACACTTTAAACCATATCATCTATTTTCAAAGCTTAAGAATCGGCAACTTGAACAAGTCATCTATTTACAATGCTTAAAACGAAATCATCTATTTTCAAACCTTAAGAATCCGCAACTTGAACAAAGTCATCTATTTACAATGCTTTAGAATCCGACTTTAAAAGATATCATCTATTTTCAACCCTTAATAATCCGCAACTTGAACAAAGTCATCTATTTACAATGCTTTAGAATCCGACTTTAAACGATATCATCTATTTTCAAACCTTAAGAATCCGCAACTTGAACAAAGTCATCTATTTACAATGCTTTGGAATCCGACTTTAAACGATATCATCTTATTTCAAAGCTTAAGAATCGGCAACTTGAACAAAGTCATCTATTTACAATGCTTTAGAATCCGACTTCAAACGATATCATCGATTTTCAAACCTTAAGAATCCGCAACTTGAACAAAGTCATCTATTTACAATGCTTTAGAATCACACTTGCAACGATATCATCTGATTTAAAACCTTAAGAATCCGCAACTTGAACGAAGTCATCTATTTACAATGCTTTTGAATCCTACTTTGAAACATTATCTTCTATTTTCAAACCTTCAGAATCCGCAACTTGAACAAAGTCATCTATTTACAATGCTTTAGAATCCGACTTTAAACGATATCATCTATTTTCACCCCCTTAAGAATCCGCAACTTTAACAAAGTCATTTATTTACAATGCTTTAGAATCCGACTTTAAACGATATAATCTATTTTCAAACCTTAAGAATCCGCAACTTGAACAAAGTCATCTATTTACAATGCTTTAGAATCCGACGTTAAACGATATCATCTATTTTCAAACCTTCAGAATCCGCAACTTTAACAAAGTCATCTATTTACAATGCTTTAGAATCCGACTTTAAGTGATATCATCTATTTTCAAACCTTAAGAATCCGCAACTTGAACAAAGTCATCTATTTACAATGCTTTAGAATCCGACTTTTACGGATATCATCTATTTTCAAACCTTAAGAATCCGCAACTTGAACAAAGTCATCTATTTACAATGCTTTAGAATGCGACTTTAAACAATGTCATCTATTTTCAAACCTTAAGAATCCGCAACTGTAATAAAGTCATCTACTTCCAATGCTTTAGAATCGTACTTTAAACAATATCATCTATTTTCAAACCTTAACAATCGGCAACTTGAACAAAGTCATCTATTTACAATGATTTAGAATCCGACTTTAAACGATATAATCTATTTTACTACTTTAAGAATCTGCAACTTGAACAAAGTCATCTATTTACAATACTTTAGAATCCGACTTTAAACGATATCATCTATTTTCAAACCTTAAGTATCCGCAACTAGAACAAAGTCATCTATTTACAATGCTTTAGAATCCGACTTTAAACGATATCATCTATTTTCAAACATTAAGTATCCGCAACTTGAACAAAGTCATCTATTTACAATGCTTTAGAATCCGACTTAAACGATATCATCTGTTGTCAAACATTTCGGATCCGCAACACTAACAAAGTCATCTATTTACAATGCTTTAGAATCCGACTTTAAACGATATCATCTATTTTCAAACATCAAGAATCCGCAACTTGAACAAAGTCAAAGATTTACAATGCTTTAGAATCAGACTTTAAACGATATCATCGATTTTTAAACATTATGAATCACCCACTTGAACAAAGTAATCTATTTACAATGCTTTAGAATCCGACTTTAAACGATATCATCTATTTTCAAACATCAAGAATCCGCAACTTGAACAAAGTCATCTATTTACAATGCTTTTAAATCCGACTTTAAAACATATCATCTTTTTTCAAAGCTTAAGAATCGGCAACTTGAACAAAGTCATCTATTTACAATGCTTTAGAATCCGACTTCAAACGATATCATCGATTTTCAAACCTTAAGAATCCGCAACTTGAACAAAGTCATCTATTTACAATGCTTTAGAACAACACTTGCAACGATATCATCTGATTTAAAACCTTAAGAATCCGCAACTTGAACGAAGTCATCTATTTACAATGTTTTTGAATCCTACTTTAAACATTATCTTCTAGTTTCAAACCTTCAGAATCCGCAACTTGAACAAAGTCATCTATTTACAATGCGTTAGAATCCGACTTTAAACGATATCATCTATTTTCAAACCTTTAGAATCCGCAACTGGAACAAAGTCATCTATTTACAATGCTTTAGAATCCGACTTAAACCGATATCATCTATTTTCAAACCTTAAGAATCCGCAACTTGAACAAAGTCATTTATTTACAATGCTTAAGAATCCGACTTCAAACGATATCATCGATTTTCAAACCTTAAGAATCCGCAACTTGAACAAAGTCATCTATTTACAATGCTTTAGAATCACACTTGCAACGATATCATCTGATTTAACACCTTAAGAATCCGCAACTTGAACGAAGTCATCTATTTACAATGCTTTTGAATCCTACTTTGAAACATTATCTTCTATTTTCAAACCTTAAGAATCCGCAACTTGAACAAAGTCATCTATTTACAATGCATTAGAATCCGACTTTAAACGATATCATCTATTTTCACCCCTTAAGAATCCGCAACTTGAACAAAGTCATTTATTTACAATGCTGTAGAATCCGACTTTAAACGATATCATCTATTTTCAAACCTTAAGAATCCGCAACTTTAACAAAGTCATCTATTTACAATGCTTTAGAATCCGACTTTAAGTGATATCATCTATTTTCAAACCTTAAGAATCCGCAACTTGAACAAAGTCATCTATTTACAATGCTTTAGAATCCGACTTTTTCCGATATCATCTATTTTCAAACCTTAAGAATCCGCAACTTGAACAAAGTCATCTATTTACAATGCTTTAGAATGCGACTTTAAACAATGTCATCTATTTTCAAAGCTTAAGAATCCGCAACTGTAATAAAGTCATCTACTTACAATGCTTTAGAATCGTACTTTAAACAATATAATCTATTTTCAAACCTTAACAATCGGCAACTTGAACAAAGTCATCTATTTACAATGATTTAGAATCCGACTTAAAACGATATAATCTATTTTACTACTTTAAGAATCTGCAACTTGAACAAAGTCATCTATTTACAATGCTTTAGAATCCGACTTTGAACGATATCATCTATTTTCAAACCTTAAGTATCCGCAACTAGAACAAAGTCATCTATTTACAATGCTTTAGAATCCGACTTTAAACGATATCATCTATTTTCAAACATTAAGTATCCGCAACTTGAACAAAGTCATCTATTTACAATGCTTTAGAATCTGACTTAAACGATATCATCTGTTGTCAAACATTTCGGATCCGCAACACTAACAAAGTCATCTATTTACAATGCTTTAGAATCCGACTTTAAACGATATCATCTATTTTCAAACATCAAGAATCCGCAACTTGAACAAAGTCAAAGATTTACAATGCTTTAGAATCAGACTTTAAACGATATCATCGATTTTTAAACATTATGAATCACCCACTTGAACAAAGTAATCTATTTACAATGCTTTAGAATCCGACTTTAAACGATATCATCTATTTTCAAACATCAAGAATCCGCAACTTGAACAAAGTCATCTATTTACAATGCTTTTAAATCCGACTTTAAAACATATCATCTTTTTTCAAAGCTTAAGAATCAGCAACCTGAACAAAGTCATCTATTTACAATGCTTTAGAATCCGACTTCAAACGATATCATCGATTTTCAAACCTTAAGAATCCGCAACTTGAACAAAGTCATCTATTTACAATGCTTTAGAACTACACTTGCAACGATATCATCTGATTTAAAACCTTAAGAATCCGCAACTTGAACGAAGTCATCTATTTACAATGCTTTTGAATCCTACTTTAAACATTATCTTCTAGTTTCAAACCTTAAGAATCCGCAACTTGAACAAAGTCATCTATTTACAATGCGTTAGAATCCGACTTTAAACGATATCATCTATTTTCAAACCTTAAGAATCCGCAACTGGAACAAAGTCATCTATTTACAATGCTTTAGAATCCGACTTAAACCGATATCATCTATTTTCAAACCTTAAGAATCCGCAACTTGAACAAAGTCATTTATTTACAATGCTTAAGAATCCGACTTCAAACGATATCATCTATTTTCAAACCTTAAGAATACGCAACTTGAACAAAGTCATCTATTTACAATGCTTTAGAATCCGACTTTAAATGATATCATCTATTTTCAAACCTTAAGAATCCGCAACTTGAACAAAGTCATCTATTTACAATGCTTTAGAATCCGACGTTAAACGATATCATCTATTTTCAAACCTTCAGAATCCGCAACTTTAACAAAGTCATCTATTTACAATGCTTTAGAATCCGACTTTAAGTGATATCATCTATTTTCAAACCTTAAGAATCCGCAACTTGAACAAAGTCATCTATTTACAATGCTTTAGAATCCGACTTTTACGGATATCATCTATTTTCAAACCTTAAGAATCCGCAACTTGAACAAAGTCATCTATTTACAATGCTTTAGAATGCGACTTTAAACAATGTCATCTATTTTCAAACCTTAAGAATCCGCAACTGTAATAAAGTCATCTACTTCCAATGCTTTAGAATCGTACTTTAAACAATATCATCTATTTTCAAACCTTAACAATCGGCAACTTGAACAAAGTCATCTATTTACAATGATTTAGAATCCGACTTTAAACGATATAATCTATTTTACTACTTTAAGAATCTGCAACTTGAACAAAGTCATCTATTTACAATACTTTAGAATCCGACTTTAAACGATATCATCTATTTTCAAACCTTAAGTATCCGCAACTAGAACAAAGTCATCTATTTACAATGCTTTAGAATCCGACTTTAAACGATATCATCTATTTTCAAACATTAAGTATCCGCAACTTGAACAAAGTCATCTATTTACAATGCTTTAGAATCCGACTTAAACGATATCATCTGTTGTCAAACATTTCGGATCCGCAACACTAACAAAGTCATCTATTTACAATGCTTTAGAATCCGACTTTAAACGATATCATCTATTTTCAAACATTAAGAATCCGCAACTTGAACAAAGTCAAAGATTTACAATGCTTTAGAATCAGACTTTAAACGATATCATCGATTTTTAAACATTATGAATCACCCACTTGAACAAAGTAATCTATTTACAATGCTTTAGAATCCGACTTTAAACGATATCATCTATTTTCAAACATCAAGAATCCGCAACTTGAACAAAGTCATCTATTTATAATGCTTTTAAATCCGACTTTAAAACATATCATCTTTTTTCAAAGCTTAAGAATCGGCAACTTGAACAAAGTCATCTATTTACAATGCTTTAGAATCCGACTTCAAACGATATCATCGATTTTCAAACCTTAAGAATCCGCAACTTGAACAAAGTCATCTATTTACAATGCTTTAGAACAACACTTGCAACGATATCATCTGATTTAAAACCTTAAGAATCCGCAACTTGAACGAAGTCATCTATTTACAATGTTTTTGAATCCTACTTTAAACATTATCTTCTAGTTTCAAACCTTCAGAATCCGCAACTTGAACAAAGTCATCTATTTACAATGCGTTAGAATCCGACTTTAAACGATATCATCTATTTTCAAACCTTTAGAATCCGCAACTGGAACAAAGTCATCTATTTACAATGCTTTAGAATCCGACTTAAACCGATATCATCTATTTTCAAACCTTAAGAATCCGCAACTTGAACAAAGTCATTTATTTACAATGCTTAAGAATCCGACTTCAAACGATATCATCGATTTTCAAACCTTAAGAATCCGCAACTTGAACAAAGTCATCTATTTACAATGCTTTAGAATCACACTTGCAACGATATCATCTGATTTAACACCTTAAGAATCCGCAACTTGAACGAAGTCATCTATTTACAATGCTTTTGAATCCTACTTTGAAACATTATCTTCTATTTTCAAACCTTAAGAATCCGCAACTTGAACAAAGTCATCTATTTACAATGCATTAGAATCCGACTTTAAACGATATCATCTATTTTCACCCCTTAAGAATCCGCAACTTGAACAAAGTCATTTATTTACAATGCTGTAGAATCCGACTTTAAACGATATCATCTATTTTCAAACCTTAAGAATCCGCAACTTTAACAAAGTCATCTATTTACAATGCTTTAGAATCCGACTTTAAGTGATATCATCTATTTTCAAACCTTAAGAATCCGCAACTTGAACAAAGTCATCTATTTACAATGCTTTAGAATCCGACTTTTTCCGATATCATCTATTTTCAAACCTTAAGAATCCGCAACTTGAACAAAGTCATCTATTTACAATGCTTTAGAATGCGACTTTAAACAATGTCATCTATTTTCAAAGCTTAAGAATCCGCAACTGTAATAAAGTCATCTACTTACAATGCTTTAGAATCGTACTTTAAACAATATAATCTATTTTCAAACCTTAACAATCGGCAACTTGAACAAAGTCATCTATTTACAATGATTTAGAATCCGACTTAAAACGATATAATCTATTTTACTACTTTAAGAATCTGCAACTTGAACAAAGTCATCTATTTACAATGCTTTAGAATCCGACTTTGAACGATATCATCTATTTTCAAACCTTAAGTATCCGCAACTAGAACAAAGTCATCTATTTACAATGCTTTAGAATCCGACTTTAAACGATATCATCTATTTTCAAACATGTAGTATCCGCAACTTGAACAAAGTCATCTATTTACAATGCTTTAGAATCTGACTTAAACGATATCATCTGTTGTCAAACATTTCGGATCCGCAACACTAACAAAGTCATCTATTTACAATGCTTTAGAATCCGACTTTAAACGATATCATCTATTTTCAAACATCAAGAATCCGCAACTTGAACAAAGTCAAAGATTTACAATGCTTTAGAATCAGACTTTAAACGATATCATCGATTTTTAAACATTATGAATCACCCACTTGAACAAAGTAATCTATTTACAATGCTTTAGAATCCGACTTTAAACGATATCATCTATTTTCAAACATCAAGAATCCGCAACTTGAACAAAGTCATCTATTTACAATGCTTTTAAATCCGACTTTAAAACATATCATCTTTTTTCAAAGCTTAAGAATCAGCAACCTGAACAAAGTCATCTATTTACAATGCTTTAGAATCCGACTTCAAACGATATCATCGATTTTCAAACCTTAAGAATCCGCAACTTGAACAAAGTCATCTATTTACAATGCTTTAGAACTACACTTGCAACGATATCATCTGATTTAAAACCTTAAGAATCCGCAACTTGAACGAAGTCATCTATTTACAATGCTTTTGAATCCTACTTTAAACATTATCTTCTAGTTTCAAACCTTAAGAATCCGCAACTTGAACAAAGTCATCTATTTACAATGCGTTAGAATCCGACTTTAAACGATATCATCTATTTTCAAACCTTAAGAATCCGCAACTGGAACAAAGTCATCTATTTACAATGCTTTAGAATCCGACTTAAACCGATATCATCTATTTTCAAACCTTAAGAATCCGCAACTTGAACAAAGTCATTTATTTACAATGCTTAAGAATCCGACTTCAAACGATATCATCTATTTTCAAACCTTAAGAATACGCAACTTGAACAAAGTCATCTATTTACAATGCTTTAGAATCCGACTTTAAATGATATCATCTATTTTCAAACCTTAAGAATCCGCAACTTGAACAAAGTCATCTATTTACAATGCTTTAGAATCCGACTTTAAACCATATCATCTATTTTCAAAGCTTAAGAATCGGCAACTTGAACAAGTCATCTATTTACAATGCTTAAAACGAAATCATCTATTTTCAAACCTTTAGAATCCGCAACTTGAACAAAGTCATCTATTTACAATGCTTTTAAATCCGACTTTAAAACATATCATCTTTTTTCAAAGCTTAAGAATCGGCAACTTGAACAAAGTCATCTATTTACAATGCTTTAGAATCCGACTTCAAACGATATCATCGATTTTCAAACCTTAAGAATCCGCAACTTGAACAAAGTCATCTATTTACAATGCTTTAGAACTACACTTGCAACGATATCATCTGATTTAAAACCTTAAGAATCCGAAACTTGAACGAAGTCATCTATTTACAATGCTTTGTAATCCTACTTTAAACATTATCTTCTAGTTTCAAACCTTAAGAATCCGCAACTTGAACAAAGTCATCTATTTACAATGCGTAAGAATCCGACTTTAAACGATATCATCTATTTTCAAACCTTAAGAATCCGCAACTGGAACAAAGTCATCTATTTACAATGCTTTAGAATCCGACTTAAACCGATATCATCTATTTTCAAACCTTAAGAATCCGCAACTTGAACAAAGTCATTTATTTACAATGCTTAAGAATCCGACTTTAAACAATATCATCTATTTTCAAACCTTAAGAATACGCAACTTGAACAAAGTCATCTATTTACAATGCTTTAGAATCCGACTTTAAACGATATCATCTATTTTCAAACTTTAAGAATCCGCAACTTGAACAAAGTCATCTATTTACAATGCTTTAGAATCCGACTTTAAACGATATCATCTATTTTCAACCCTTAAGAATCCGCAACTTGAACAAAGTCATCTATTTACAATGCTTTAGAATCCGACTTTAAACGATATCATCTATTTTCAAACCTTAAGAATCCGCAACTTGAACAAAGTCATCTATTTACAATGCTTTGGAATCCGACTTTAAACGATATCATCTTATTTCAAAGCTTAAGAATCGGCAACTTGAACAAAGTCATCTATTTACAATGCTTTAGAATCCGACTTCAAACGATATCATCGATTTTCAAACCTTAAGAATCCGCAACTTGAACAAAGTCATCTATTTACAATGCTTTAGAATCACACTTGCAACGATATCATCTGATTTAAAACCTTAAGAATCCGCAACTTGAACGAAGTCATCTATTTACAATGCTTTTGAATCCTACTTTGAAACATTATCTTCTATTTTCAAACCTTAAGAATCCGCAACTTGAACAAAGTCATCTATTTACAATGCTTTAGAATCCCACTTTAAACGATATCATCTATTTTCACCCCCTTAAGAATCCGCAACTTGAACAAAGTCATTTATTTACAATGCTTTAGAATCCGACTTTAAACGATATAATCTATTTTCAAACCTTAAGAATCCGCAACTTGAACAAAGTAATCTATTTACAATGCTTTAGAATCCGACTTTAAACGATATCATCTATTTTCAAACCTTAACAATCGGCAACTTGAACAAAGTCATCTATTTACAATGATTTAGAAACCGACTTTAAACGATATAATCTATTTTACTACTTTAAGAATCTGCAACTTGAACAAAGTCATCTATTTACAATGCTTTAGAATCCGACTTTAAACGATATCATCTATTTTCAAACCTTAAGTATCCGCAACTAGAACAAAGTCATCTATTTACAATGCTTTAGAATCCGACTTTAAACGATATCAACTATTTTCAAACATTAAGTATCCGCAACTTGAACAAAGTCATCTATTTACAATGCTTAGAATCCGACTTAAACGATATCATCTGTTGTCAAACATTTCGGATCCGCAACACTAACAAAGTCATCTATTTACAATACTTTAGAATCCGACTTTAAACGATATCATCTATTTTCAAACCTTAAGAATCCGCAACTTGGACAAAGTCATCTATTTACAATGCTTTAGAATCCGACTTTAAACGATATAATCTATTTTCAAACCTTAAGAATCTGCAACTTGAACAAAGTCATCTATTTACAATGCTTTGGAATCCGACTTTAAACGATATCATCTTTTTTCAAAGCTTAAGAATCGGCAACTTGAACAAAGTCATCTATTTACAATGCTTTAGAATCCGACTTCAAACGATATCATCGATTTTCAAACCTTAAGAATCCGCAACTTGAACAAAGTCATCTATTTACAATGCTTTAGAACTACACTTGCAACGATATCATCTGATTTAAAACCTTAAGAATCCGCAACTTGAACGAAGTAATCTATTTACAATGCTTTAATCCTACTTCAAACATTATCTTCTAGTTTCAAACCTTAAGAATCCGCAACTTGAACAAATTCATCTATTTACAATGCGTTAGAATCCGACTTTAAACGATATAATCTTGTTTTAAACCTTAAGAACTCGCAACTTGAACAAAGTCATCTATTTACAATGCTTTAGAATCCGACTTTTAACGATATCATCTATTTTCAAACCTTAACAATACGCAACTGTAACAAAGTCATCTATTTACAATGCTTTATAATCCGACTTTAAACGATATCAATTATTTAAAAACTTAAAGAATCCGACACTTGAACAAAGTCATCTATTTACAATACTTTAGAATCCGACTTTAAACGATATCATCTATTTTCAAACCTTAAGAATCCGCAACTTGAACAAAGTCATCTATTTACAATGCTTTAGAATACGACTTTAAACCATATCATCTATTTTCAAAGCTTAAGAATCGGCAACTTGAACAAGTCATCTATTTACAATGCTTAAGAATCCGACTTTAAACGAAATCATCTATTTTCAAACCTTAAGAATCCGCAACCTGAACAAAGTCATCTATTTACAATGCTTTTAAATCCGACTTTAAAACATATCATCTTTTTTCAAAGCTTAAGAATCTGCAACTTGAACAAAGTCATCTATTTACAATGCTTTAGAATCCGACTTCAAACGATATCATCGATTTTCAAACCTTAAGAATCCGCAACTTAGACAAAGTAATCTATTTACAATGCTTTAGAACTACACTTGCAACGATATCATCTGATTTAAAACCTTAAGAATCCGCAACTTGAACGAAGTCATCGATTTACAATGCTTTTGAATCCTACTTTAAACATTATCTTCTAGTTTCAAACCTTAAGAATCCGCAACTTGAACAAAGTCATCTATTTACAATGCGTTAGAATCCGACTTTAAACGATATCATCTATTTTCAAACCTTAAGAATCCGCAACTGGAACAAAGTCATCTATTTACAATGCTTTAGAATCCGACTTAAACCGATATCATCTATTTTCAAACCTTAAGAATCCGCAACTTGAACAAAGTCATTTATTTACAATGCTTAAGAATCCGACTTCAAACGATATCATCTATTTTCAAACCTTAAGAATACGCAACTTGAACAAAGTCATCTATTTACAATGCTTTAGAATCCGACTTTAAACGATATCATCTATTTTCAAACCTTAAGAATCCGCAACTTGTACAAAGT
This sequence comes from Sepiola atlantica, assembly GCA_963556195.1. Taxonomy (NCBI): domain Eukaryota; kingdom Metazoa; phylum Mollusca; class Cephalopoda; order Sepiida; family Sepiolidae; genus Sepiola; species Sepiola atlantica. The sequence continues at coordinate 558,384 of CAUVYP010001100.1, read as the reverse complement.
TATCTATTTACAATGCGTTAGAATCCGACTTTAAACGATATCATCTATTTTCAAACCTTAAGAATCCGCAACTTGAACAAAGTCATCTATTTACAATGCTTTAGAATCCGACTTAAACCGATATCATCTATTTTCAAACCTTAAGAATCCGCAACCTGAACAAAGTCATCTATTTACAATGCTTTTGAATGCGACTTTAAACAATGTCATCTATTTTAAAACCTTAAGAATCCGAAACTGTAATAAAGTCATCTACTTACAATGCTTTAGAATCGTACTTTAAACAATATCATCTATTTTCAAACCTTAAGAGTCCGCCACTTGAACAAATCATCTATTTACAATGCTTTTGAAGCCTACTTTAAACATTATCTTCTATTTTCAAACCTTAAGAATCCGCAACTTGAACAATGTCATCTATTTACAATGCGTTAGAATCCGGCTTTAAACGATATCATCTATTTTCACACCTTAAGAATCCGCAACTTGAACAAAGTCATCTATTTACAATGCTTTAGAATCCGACTTTAAACGATATCATCTATTTTCAAACCTTAAGAATCCGCAACTTGAACAAAGTCATTTATTTACAATGCTTTAGAATCCGACTTTAAACGATATCATCTATTTTCAAACCTTTAGAATCCGCAACTTGAACAAAGTCATCTATTTACAATGCTTTAGAATCCGACTTTAAACGATATCATCTATTTTCAAACCTTAAGAATCCGCAACTTGAACAAAGTCATCTATTTACAATGCGTTAGAATCGGACCTTCGACGATATCATCTATTTTCAAACCTTGAGAATCCGCAACTTGAACAAAGTAATCTTTTTACAATTCTTTAGAATCCGACTTAAACCGATATCATCTATTTTCAAACCTTAAGAATCCGCAACTTGAACAAAGTCATCTATTTACAATGCTTTAGAATCCGACTTTAAACTATGTCATCTATTTTCAAACATCAAGCATCCGCAACTTGAACAAGGTCATCTATTTACAATGCTTAAGAATCCGACTATAAACGATATCATCTATTTTCAAACCTTAAGAATCCGCAACTTGAACAAAGTCATCTATTTACAATGCTGTAAGATCCGACTTTAAACGATATCATCTATTTTCAAACCTTAAGAATCCGCAACTTGAACAAAGTCATCTATTTACAATGCGTTAGAAACCGACTTTAAACGATATCATCTATTTTCAAACCTTAAGAATACGCAACTTGAACAAAGTCATCTATTTACAATGCTTTAGAATCCGACTTTAACCGATATCATCTATTTTCAAACCTAAAGAATCCGTAACTTGAACAAAGTCATCTATTTACAATGCTTTAGAACTACACTTGCAACGATATCATCTGATTTAAAACCTTAAGAATCCGCAACTTGAACGAAGTAATCTATTTACAATGCTTTATTCCTACTTCAAACATTATCTTCTAGTTTCAAACCTTAAGAATCCGCAACTTGAACAAATTCATCTATTTACAATGCGTTAGAATCCGACTTTAAACGATATAATCTTGTTTTAAACCTTAAGAACTCGCAACTTGAACAAAGTCATCTATTTACAATGCTTTAGAATCCGACTTTTAACGATATCATCTATTTTCAAACCTTAACAATACGCAACTGTAACAAAGTCATCTATTTACAATGCTTTATAATCCGACTTTAAACGATATCAATTATTTAAAAACTTAAAGAATCCGACACTTGAACAAAGTCATCTATTTACAATACTTTAGAATCCGACTTTAAACGATATCATCTATTTTCAAACCTTAAGAATCCGCAACTTGAACAAAGTCATCTATTTACAATGCTTTAGAATACGACTTTAAACCATATCATCTATTTTCAAAGCTTAAGAATCGGCAACTTGAACAAGTCATCTATTTACAATGCTTAAGAATCCGACTTTAAACGAAATCATCTATTTTCAAACCTTAAGAATCCGCAACTTGAACAAAGTCATCTATTTACAATGCTTTTAAATCCGACTTTAAAACATATCATCTTTTTTCAAAGCTTAAGAATCTGCAACTTGAACAAAGTCATCTATTTACAATGCTTTAGAATCGCACTTCAAACGATATCATCGATTTTCAAACCTTAAGAATCCGCAACTTAGACAAAGTAATCTATTTACAATGCTTTAGAACTACACTTGCAACGATATCATCTGATTTAAAACCTTAAGAATCCGCAACTTGAACGAAGTCATCGATTTACAATGCTTTTGAATCCTACTTTAAACATTATCTTCTAGTTTCAAACCTTAAGAATCCGCAACTTGAACAAAGTCATCTATTTACAATGCGTTAGAATCCGACTTTAAACGATATCATCTATTTTCAAACCTTAAGAATCCGCAACTGGAACAAAGTCATCTATTTACAATGCTTTAGAATCCGACTTAAACCGATATCATCTATTTTCAAACCTTAAGAATCCGCAACTTGAACAGAGTCATTTATTTACAATGCTTAAGAATCCGACTTCAAACGATATCATCTATTTTCAAACCTTAAGAATACGCAACTTGAACAAAGTCATCTATTTACAATGCTTTAGAATCCGACTTTAAACGATATCATCTATTTTCAAACCTTAAGAATCCGCAACTTGTACAAAGTTATCTATTTACAATGCGTTAGAATCCGACTTTAAACGATATCATCTATTTTCAAACTTTAAGAATCCGCAACTTGAACAAAGTCATCTATTTACAATGCTTTAGAATCCGACTTAAACCGATATCATCTATTTTCAAACCTTAAGAATCCGCAACCTGAACAAAGTCATCTATTTACAATGCTTTTGAATGCGACTTTAAACAATGTCATCTATTTTAAAACCTTAAGAATCCGAAACTGTAATAAAGTCATCTACTTACAATGCTTTAGAATCGTACTTTAAACAATATCATCTATTTTCAAACCTTAAGAGTCCGCCACTTGAACAAATCATCTATTTACAATGCTTTTGAAGCCTACTTTAAACATTATCTTCTATTTTCAAACCTTAAGAATCCGCAACTTGAACAATGTCATCTATTTACAATGCGTTAGAATCCGGCTTTAAACGATATCATCTATTTTCACACCTTAAGAATCCGCAACTTGAACAAAGTCATCTATTTACAATGCTTTAAAATCCGACTTTAAACGATATCATCTATTTTCAAACCTTAAGAATCCGCAACTTGAACAAAGTCATTTATTTACAATGCTTTAGAATCCGACTTTAAACGATATCATCTATTTTCAAACCTTTAGAATCCGCAACTTGAACAAAGTCATCTATTTACAATGCTTTAGAATCCGACTTTAAACGATATCATCTATTTTCAAACCTTAAGAATCCGCAACTTGAACAAAGTCATCTATTTACAATGCGTTAGAATCGGACCTTCGACGATATCATCTATTTTCAAACCTTGAGAATCCGCAACTTGAACAAAGTAATCTTTTTACAATTCTTTAGAATCCGACTTAAACCGATATCATCTATTTTCAAACCTTAAGAATCCGCAACTTGAACAAAGTCATCTATTTACAATGCTTTAGAATCCGACTTTAAACTATGTCATCTATTTTCAAACATCAAGCATCCGCAACTTGAACAAGGTCATCTATTTACAATGCTTAAGAATCCGACTATAAACGATATCATCTATTTTCAAACCTTAAGAATCCGCAACTTGAACAAAGTCATCTATTTACAATGCTGTAAGATCCGACTTTAAACGATATCATCTATTTTCAAACCTTAAGAATCCGCAACTTGAACAAAGTCATCTATTTACAATGCGTTAGAAACCGACTTTAAACGATATCATCTATTTTCAAACCTTAAGAATACGCAACTTGAACAAAGTCATCTATTTACAATGCTTTAGAATCCGACTTTAACCGATATCATCTATTTTCAAACCTAAAGAATCCGTAACTTGAACAAAGTCATCTATTGACAATGCTTTAGAATGCGACTTTAAACGATATCATCTATTTTCAAACCTTAAGAATCCGCAACTTGAACAAAGTCATCTATTTACAATGCTTTGGAATCCGACTTTAAACGATATCATCTTTTTTCAAAGCTTAAGAATCGGCAACTTGAACAAAGTCATCTATTTACAATGCTTTAGAATCCGACTTCAAACGATAAGATCGATTTTCAAACCTTAAGAATCCGCAACTTGAACAAAGTCATCTATTTACAATGCTTTAGAACTACACTTGCAACGATATCATCTGATTTAAAACCTGAAGAATCCGCAACTTGAACGAAGTCATCTATTTACAATGCTTTTGAATCCTACTTTAAACATTATCTTCTAGTTTCGAACCTTAAAGATCCGCAACTTGAACAAAGTCATCTATTTACAATGCGTTAGAATCCGACTTTAAACGATATAATCTTGTTTTAAACCTTAAGAACTCGCAACGTGAACAAAGTCATCTATTTACAATGCTTTAGAATCCGACTTTTAACGATATCATCTATTTTCAAACCTTAAGTATCGGCCACTTGAACAAAGTCATCTATTTACAATGCTTTATAATCCGACTTTAAACGATATCATCTATTTTAAAACCTAAAGAATCCGACACTTGAACAAAGTCATATATTTGCAATACTTTAGAATCCGACTTTAAACGATATGATCTATTTTCAAACCTTTAGAATCCGCAACTTGAACAAAGTCATCTATTTACAATGCTTTAGAATCCAACTTTAAACCATATCATCTATTTTCAAAGCTTAAGAATCGGCAACTTGAACAAGTCATCTATTTACAATGCGTAAGAATCCGACTTTAAACGAAATCATCTATTTTAAAACCTTAAGAATCCGCAACTTGAACAAAGTCATCTATTTACAATGCTTTGGAATCCGACTTTAAAACATATCATCTTTTTTCAAAGCTTAAGAATCGGCAACTTGAACAAAGTCATCTATTTACAATGCTTTAGAATCCGACTTCAAACGATATCATCGATTTTCAAACCTGAAGAATCCGCAACTTGAACAAAGTCATCTATTTACAATGCTTTAGAACTACACTTGCAACGATATAATCTGATTTAAAACCTTAAGAATCCGCAACTTGAACGAAGTCATCTATTTACAATGCTTTTGAATCCTACTTTAAACATTATCTTCTAGTTTCAAACCTTAAGAATCCGCAACTTGAACAAAGTCATCTATTTACAATGCGTTAGAATCCGACTTTGAACGATATCATCTATTTTCAAACCTTAAGAATCCGCAACTGGAACAAAGTCATCTATTTACAATGCTTTAGAATCCGACTTAAACCGATATCATCTATTTTCAAACCTTAAGAATCCGCAACTTGAACAAAGTCATTTATTTACAATGCTTTAGAATCCGACTTCAAACGATATCATCTATTTTAAAACCTTAAGAATCCGCAACTTGAACCAAGTCACCTATTTACAATGCTTTAGAATCCGACTTTAAACCATATCATCTATTTTCAACGCTTAAGAATCGGCAACTTGAACAAGTCATCTATTTACAATGCTTAAGAATCCGACTTTAAACGATATAATCTATTTTCAAACCTTAAAAATCCGCAACTTGAACAAAGTCATCTATTTACAATGCTTTGGAATCCGACTGTAAACGATATCATCTTTTTTCAAAGCTAAAGAATCGGCAACTTGAACAAAGTCATCTATTTACAATGCTTTAGAATCCGACTTCAAACGATATCATCGATTTTCAAACCTTAAGAATCCGCAACTTGAACAAAGTCATCTATTTACAATGCTTTAGAACTACACTTGCAACGATATCATCTGATTTAAAACCTTACGAATCCGCAACTTGAACGATGTCATCTATTTACAATGCTTTTGAATCCTACTTTAAACATTATCGTCTAGTTTCAAACCTTAAGAATCCGCAACTTGAACAAAGTCATCTATTTACAATGCGTTAGAATCCGACTTTGAACGATATAATCTTGTTTTAAACCTTTAGAACTCGCAACTTGAACAAAGTTATCTATTTACAATGCTTTAGAATCCGACTTTTACCGATATCATCTATTTTCCAACCTTAAGAATACGCAACTTGAACAAAGTCATCTATTTACAATGCTTTATAATCCGACTTTAAACGATATGATCTATTTTAAAACCTAAAGAATCCGACACTTGAACAAAGTCATCTATTTACAATACTTTAGAATCCGACTTTAAACGATATAATCTACTTTCAAACCTTAAGAATCCGCAACTTGAACAAAGTCATCTATTTACAATGCTTTTAAATCCGACTTTAAAACATATCATCTTTTTTCAAAGCTTAAGTATCGGCAACTTGAACAAAGTCATCTATTTACAATGCTTTAGAATCCGACTTCAAACGATATCATCGATTTTCAAACCTTAAGAATCCGCAACTTGAACAAAGTCATCTATTTACAATGCTTTAGAACTACACTTGCAACGATATCATCTGATTTAAAACCTTAAGAATCCGCAACTTGAACGAAGTCATCGATTTACAATGCTTTTGAATCCTACTTTAAACATTATCTTCTAGTTTCAAACCTTAAGAATCCGCAACTTGAACAAAGTCATCTATTTACAATGCGTTAGAATCCGACTTTAAACGATATCATCTATTTTCAAACCTTAAGAATCCGCAACTAGAACAAAGTCATCTATTTACAATGCTTTAGAATCCGACTTAAACCGATATCATCTATTTTCAAACCTTAAGAATCCGCAACTTGAACAAAGTCATTTATTTACAATGCTTCAGAATCCAACTTCAAACGATATCATCTATTTTCAAACCTTAAGAATACGCAACTTGAACAAAGTCATCTATTTACAATGCTTTTGAAGCCTACTTTAAACATTATCTTCTATTTTCAAACCTTAAGAATCCGCAACTTGAACAAAGTCATCTATTTACAATGCGTTAGAATCCGGCTTTAAACGATATCATCTATTTTCCCACCTTAAGAATCCGCAACTTGAACAAAGTCATCTACTTACAATGCTTTAGAATCCGACTTTAAACGATATCATCTATTTTCAAACCTTAAGAATCCGCAACTTGAACAAAGTCATTTATTTACAATGCTTTAGAATCCGACTTTAAACGATATCATCTATTTTCAAACCTTAAGAATCCGCAACTGTAACAAAGTCATCTATTTACAATGCTTTAGAATCCGACTTTAAACGATATCATCTATTTTCAAACCTTAAGAATCCGCAACTTGAACAAAGTCATCTATTTACAATGCGTTAGAATCGGACTTTAAACGATATCATCTTTTTTCAAACCTTAAGAATCCGCAACTTGAACAAAGTAATCTTTTTACAATGCTTTAGAATCCGACTTAAACCGATATCATCTATTTTCAAACCTTAAGAATCCGCAACTTGAACAAAGTTATCTATTTACAATGCTTTAGAATCCGACTTTAAACTATGTCATCTATTTTCAAACATCAAGCATCCGCAACTTGAACAAGGTCATCTACTTACAATGCTTAAGAATCCGACTATAAAAGATATCATCTATTTTCAAACCTTAAGAATCCGCAACTTGAACAAAGTCATCTATTTACAATGCTTTAGAATCCGACTTTAAACGATATCATCTATTTTCAAACCTTAAGAATCCGCAACTTGAACAAAGTCATCTATTTACAATGCGTTAGAAACCGACTTTAAACGATATCATCTATTTTCAAACCTTAAGATTCCGCAACTTGAACAAAGTCATCTATTTACAATGCTTTAGAATCCGACTTTAACCGATATCATCTATTTTCAAACCTTAAGAATCCGCAACTTGAACGAAGTCATCTATTTACAATGCTTAGAATGCGACTTTAAACAATGTCATCTACTTTCAAACCTTAAGAATTCGCAACTGTAATAAAGTCATTTACTTACAAGTCTTTAGAATCGTACTTTAAACAATATCATCTATTTTCAAACCTTAAGAATCCGCAACTTGAACAAAGTCATCTATTTACAATGCTGTAGAATCCGACTTTAAACGATATCATCTATTTTCAAACCATAAAAAATCCGCAACTTAAACAAATGCTTTATAATCCGAGTTTAAATGATATCATCTATTTTCAAACCTTAAGAATACGGAACTGGAACATAGTAATCTATTTACAATGCTTTAGTATCCGACATTAAACGATATCATCTAGTTTTAAACCTTAAGAACTCGCAACTTGAACAAAGTCATCTATTTACAATGCTTTAGAATCCGACTTTTTACGATATCATCTATTTTCAAACCTTAAGAATACGCAACTTGAACAAAGTCATCTATTTACAATGCTTTAGAATCCGACTTTAAACGATATCATCTATTTAAAAACCTAAAGAATCCGACACTTGAACAAAGTCATCTATTTACAATACTTTAGAATCCGACTTTAAACGATATCATCTATTTTCAAACCTTAAGAATCCGCAACTTGAACAAAGTCATCTATTTACAATGCTTTAGAATCCGACTTTAAACCATATCATCTATTTTCAAAGCTTAAGAATCGGCAACTTGAACAAGTCATCTATTTACAATGCTTAAGAATCCGACTTTAAACGATATAATCTATTTTCAAACCTTAAGAATCCGCAACTTGAACAAAGTCATCTATTTACAATGCTTTGGAAACCGACTTTAAACGATATCATCTTTTTTCAAAGCTTAAGTATCGGCAACTTGAACAAAGTCATCTATTTACGATGCTTTAGAATCCGACTTCAAACGATATCATCGATTTTCAAACCTTAAGAATCCGCAACTTGAACAAAGTCATCTATTTACAATGCTTTAGAACTACACTTGCAACGATATCATCTGATTTAAAACCTTAAGAATCCGCAACTTGAACGAAGTCATCTATTTACAATGCTTTTGAATCCTACTTTAAACATTATCTTCTAGTTTCAAACCTTAAGAATCCGCAACTTGAACAAAGTCATCTATTTACAATGCTTTAGAATCCGACTTTAAACCATATCATCTATTTTCAAAGCTTAAGAATCGGCAACTTAACAAGTCATCTATTTAGAATGCTTAAGAATCCGACTTTAAACGAAATCATCTATTTTCAAACCTTAAGAATCCGCAACTTGAACAAAGTCATCTATTTACAATGCTTTTAAATCCGACTTAAAAACATATCATCTTTTTTCAAAGCTTAAGAATCGGCAACTTAAACAAAGTCATCTATTTACAATGCTTTAGAACTACACTTGCAACGATATTATCTGATTAAAAACCTTAAGAATCCGCAACTTGAACGAAGTCATCTATTTACAATGCTTTAGAATCCGACTTAAACCGATATCATCTATTTTCAAACCTTAAGAATCCGCAACCTGAACAAAGTCATCTATTTACAATGCTTTAGAATGCGACTTTAAACAATGTCATCTATTTTAAAACCTTAAGAATCCGAAACTGTAATAAAGTCATCTACTTACAATGCTTTAGAATCGTACTTTAAACAATATAATCTATTTTCAAACCTTAAGAGTCCGCCACTTGAACAAATCATGTATTTACAATGCTTTTGAAGCCTACTTTAAACATTATCTTCTATTTTCAAACCTTAAGAATCCGCAACTTGAACAAAGTCATCTATTTACAATGCGTTAGAATCCGACTTTAAACGATATCATCTATTTTCAAACCTTAAGAATCCGCAACTTGAACAAAGTCATCTATTTACAATGCTTTAGAATCCGACTTTAAACGATATCATCTATTTTCAAACGTTAAGAATCCGCAACTTGAACAAAGTCATTTATTTACAATGCTTTAGAATCCGACCTTAAACGATATCATCTATTTTTAAACCTTATGAATCCGCAACTTGAACAAAGTCATCTATTTACAATGCTTTAGAATCCGACTTTAAACGATATCATCTATTTTCAAACCTTAAGAATCCGCAACTTGAACAAAGTCATCTATTTACAATGCGTTAGAATCGGACTTTAAACGATATGATCTATTTTCAAACCTTTAGAATCCGCAACTTGAACAAAGTCATCTATTTACAATGCTTTAGAATCCGACTTTAAACCATATCATCTATTTTCAAAGCTTAAGAATCGGCAACTTGAACAAGTCATCTATTTACAATGCTTAAGAATCCGACTTTAAACGAAATCATCTATTTTAAAACCTTAAGAATCCGCAACTTGAACAAAGTCATCTATTTACAATGCTTTGGAATCCGACTTTAAAACATATCATCTTTTTTCAAAGCTTAAGAATCGGCAACTTGAACAAAGTCATCTATTTACAATGCTTTAGAATCCGACTTCAAACGATATCATCGATTTTCAAACCTGAAGAATCCGCAACTTGAACAAAGTCATCTATTTACAATGCTTTAGAACTACACTTGCAACGATATAATCTGATTTAAAACCTTAAGAATCCGCAACTTGAACGAAGTCATCTATTTACAATGCTTTTGAATCCTACTTTAAACATTATCTTCTAGTTTCAAACCTTAAGAATCCGCAACTTGAACAAAGTCATCTATTTACAATGCGTTAGAATCCGACTTTGAACGATATCATCTATTTTCAAACCTTAAGAATCCGCAACTGGAACAAAGTCATCTATTTACAATGCTTTAGAATCCGACTTAAACCGATATCATCTATTTTCAAACCTTAAGAATCCGCAACTTGAACAAAGTCATTTATTTACAATGCTTTAGAATCCGACTTCAAACGATATCATCTATTTTAAAACCTTAAGAATCCGCAACTTGAACAAAGTCATCTATTTACAATGCTTTAGAATCCGACTTTAAACCATATCATCTATTTTCAACGCTTAAGAATCGGCAACTTGAACAAGTCATCTATTTACAATGCTTAAGAATCCGACTTTAAACGATATAATCTATTTTCAAACCTTAAAAATCCGCAACTTGAACAAAGTCATCTATTTACAATGCTTTGGAATCCGACTGTAAACGATATCATCTTTTTTCAAAGCTAAAGAATCGGCAACTTGAACAAAGTCATCTATTTACAATGCTTTAGAATCCGACTTCAAACGATATCATCGATTTTCAAACCTTAAGAATCCGCAACTTGAACAAAGTCATCTATTTACAATGCTTTAGAACTACACTTGCAACGATATCATCTGATTTAAAACCTTACGAATCCGCAACTTGAACGATGTCATCTATTTACAATGCTTTTGAATCCTACTTTAAACATTATCGTCTAGTTTCAAACCTTAAGAATCCGCAACTTGAACAAAGTCATCTATTTACAATGCGTTAGAATCCGACTTTGAACGATATAATCTTGTTTTAAACCTTTAGAACTCGCAACTTGAACAAAGTCATCTATTTACAATGCTTTAGAATCCGACTTTTACCGATATCATCTATTTTCCAACCTTAAGAATACGCAACTTGAACAAAGTCATCTATTTACAATGCTTTATAATCCGACTTTAAACGATATGATCTATTTTAAAACCTAAAGAATCCGACACTTGAACAAAGTCATCTATTTACAATACTTTAGAATCCGACTTTAAACGATATAATCTACTTTCAAACCTTAAGAATCCGCAACTTGAACAAAGTCATCTATTTACAATGCTTTTAAATCCGACTTTAAAACATATCATCTTTTTTCAAAGCTTAAGTATCGGCAACTTGAACAAAGTCATCTATTTACAATGCTTTAGAATCCGACTTCAAACGATATCATCGATTTTCAAACCTTAAGAATCCGCAACTTGAACAAAGTCATCTATTTACAATGCTTTAGAACTACACTTGCAACGATATCATCTGATTTAAAACCTTAAGAATCCGCAACTTGAACGAAGTCATCGATTTACAATGCTTTTGAATCCTACTTTAAACATTATCTTCTAGTTTCAAACCTTAAGAATCCGCAACTTGAACAAAGTCATCTATTTACAATGCGTTAGAATCCGACTTTAAACGATATCATCTATTTTCAAACCTTAAGAATCCGCAACTAGAACAAAGTCATCTATTTACAATGCTTTAGAATCCGACTTAAACCGATATCATCTATTTTCAAACCTTAAGAATCCGCAACTTGAACAAAGTCATTTATTTACAATGCTTCAGAATCCAACTTCAAACGATATCATCTATTTTCAAACCTTAAGAATACGCAACTTGAACAAAGTCATCTATTTACAATGCTTTTGAAGCCTACTTTAAACATTATCTTCTATTTTCAAACCTTAAGAATCCGCAACTTGAACAAAGTCATCTATTTACAATGCGTTAGAATCCGGCTTTAAACGATATCATCTATTTTCCCACCTTAAGAATCCGCAACTTGAACAAAGTCATCTATTTACAATGCTTTAGAATCCGACTTTAAACGATATCATCTATTTTCAAACCTTAAGAATCCGCAACTTGAACAAAGTCATTTATTTACAATGCTTTAGAATCCGACTTTAAACGATATCATCTATTTTCAAACCTTAAGAATCCGCAACTTGAACAAAGTCATCTATTTACAATGCTTTAGAATCCGACTTTAAACGATATCATCTATTTTCAAACCTTAAGAATCCGCAACTTGAACAAAGTCATCTATTTACAATGCGTTAGAATCGGACTTTAAACGATATCATCTATTTTCAAACCTTAAGAATCCGCAACTTGAACAAAGTAATCTTTTTACAATGCTTTAGAATCCGACTTAAACCGATATCATCTATTTTCAAACCTTAAGAATCCGCAACTTGAACAAAGTTATCTATTTACAATGCTTTAGAATCCGACTTTAAACTATGTCATCTATTTTCAAACATCAAGCATCCGCAACTTGAACAAGGTCATCTACTTACAATGCTTAAGAATCCGACTATAAAAGATATCATCTATTTTCAAACCTTAAGAATCCGCAACTTGAACAAAGTCATCTATTTACAATGCTTTAGAATCCGACTTCAAACGATATCATCTATTTTAAAACCTTAAGAATCCGCAACTTGAACAAAGTCATCTATTTACAATGCTTTAGAATCCGACTTTAAACCATATCATCTATTTTCAACGCTTAAGAATCGGCAACTTGAACAAGTCATCTATTTACAATGCTTAAGAATCCGACTTTAAACGATATAATCTATTTTCAAACCTTAAAAATCCGCAACTTGAACAAAGTCATCTATTTACAATGCTTTGGAATCCGACTGTAAACGATATCATCTTTTTTCAAAGCTAAAGAATCGGCAACTTGAACAAAGTCATCTATTTACAATGCTTTAGAATCCGACTTCAAACGATATCATCGATTTTCAAACCTTAAGAATCCGCAACTTGAACAAAGTCATCTATTTACAATGCTTTAGAACTACACTTGCAACGATATCATCTGATTTAAAACCTTACGAATCCGCAACTTGAACGATGTCATCTATTTACAATGCTTTTGAATCCTACTTTAAACATTATCGTCTAGTTTCAAACCTTAAGAATCCGCAACTTGAACAAAGTCATCTATTTACAATGCGTTAGAATCCGACTTTGAACGATATAATCTTGTTTTAAACCTTTAGAACTCGCAACTTGAACAAAGTCATCTATTTACAATGCTTTAGAATCCGACTTTTACCGATATCATCTATTTTCCAACCTTAAGAATACGCAACTTGAACAAAGTCATCTATTTACAATGCTTTATAATCCGACTTTAAACGATATGATCTATTTTAAAACCTAAAGAATCCGACACTTGAACAAAGTCATCTATTTACAATACTTTAGAATCCGACTTTAAACGATATAATCTACTTTCAAACCTTAAGAATCCGCAACTTGAACAAAGTCATCTATTTACAATGCTTTTAAATCCGACTTTAAAACATATCATCTTTTTTCAAAGCTTAAGTATCGGCAACTTGAACAAAGTCATCTATTTACAATGCTTTAGAATCCGACTTCAAACGATATCATCGATTTTCAAACCTTAAGAATCCGCAACTTGAACAAAGTCATCTATTTACAATGCTTTAGAACTACACTTGCAACGATATCATCTGATTTAAAACCTTAAGAATCTGCAACTTGAACGAAGTCATCGATTTACAATGCTTTTGAATCCTACTTTAAACATTATCTTCTAGTTTCAAACCTTAAGAATCCGCAACTTGAACAAAGTCATCTATTTACAATGCGTTAGAATCCGACTTTAAACGATATCATCTATTTTCAAACCTTAAGAATCCGCAACTAGAACAAAGTCATCTATTTACAATGCTTTAGAATCCGACTTAAACCGATATCATCTATTTTCAAACCTTAAGAATCCGCAACTTGAACAAAGTCATTTATTTACAATGCTTCAGAATCCAACTTCAAACGATATCATCTATTTTCAAACCTTAAGAATACGCAACTTGAACAAAGTCATCTATTTACAATGCTTTTGAAGCCTACTTTAAACATTATCTTCTATTTTCAAACCTTAAGAATCCGCAACTTGAACAAAGTCATCTATTTACAATGCGTTAGAATCCGGCTTTAAACGATATCATCTATTTTCTCACCTTAAGAATCCGCAACTTGAACAAAGTCATCTATTTACAATGCTTTAGAATCCGACTTTAAACGATATCATCTATTTTCAAACCTTAAGAATCCGCAACTTGAACAAAGTCATTTATTTACAATGCTTTAGAATCCGACTTTAAACGATATCATCTATTTTCAAACCTTAAGAATCCGCAACTTGAACAAAGTCATCTATTTACAATGCTTTAGAATCCGACTTTAAACGATATCATCTATTTTCAAACCTTAAGAATCCGCAACTTGAACAAAGTCATCTATTTACAATGCGTTAGAATCGGACTTTAAACGATATCATCTATTTTCAAACCTTAAGAATCCGCAACTTGAACAAAGTAATCTTTTTACAATGCTTTAGAATCCGACTTAAACCGATATCATCTATTTTCAAACCTTAAGAATCCGCAACTTGAACAAAGTTATCTATTTACAATGCTTTAGAATCCGACTTTAAACTATGTCATCTATTTTCAAACATCAAGCATCCGCAACTTGAACAAGGTCATCTACTTACAATGCTTAAGAATCCGACTATAAAAGATATCATCTATTTTCAAACCTTAAGAATCCGCAACTTGAACAAAGTCATCTATTTACAATGCTTTAGAATCCGACTTTAAACGATATCATCTATTTTCAAACCTTAAGAATCCGCAACTTGAACAAAGTCATCTATTTACAATGCGTTAGAAACCGACTTTAAACGATATCATCTATTTTCAAACCTTAAGATTCCGCAACTTGAACAAAGTCATCTATTTACAATGCTTTAGAATCCGACTTTAACCGATATCATCTATTTTCAAACCTTAAGAATCCGCAACTTGAACGAAGTCATCTATTTACAATGCTTAGAATGCGACTTTAAACAATGTCATCTACTTTCAAACCTTAAGAATTCGCAACTGTAATAAAGTCATTTACTTACAAGTCTTTAGAATCGTACTTTAAACAATATCATCTATTTTCAAACCTTAAGAATCCGCAACTTGAACAAAGTCATCTATTTACAATGCTGTAGAATCCGACTTTAAACGATATCATCTATTTTCAAACCATAAAAAATCCGCAACTTAAACAAATGCTTTATAATCCGAGTTTAAATGATATCATCTATTTTCAAACCTTAAGAATACGGAACTGGAACATAGTAATCTATTTACAATGCTTTAGTATCCGACATTAAACGATATCATCTAGTTTTAAACCTTAAGAACTCGCAACTTGAACAAAGTCATCTATTTACAATGCTTTAGAATCCGACTTTTTACGATATCATCTATTTTCAAACCTTAAGAATACGCAACTTGAACAAAGTCATCTATTTACAATGCTTTAGAATCCGACTTTAAACGATATCATCTATTTAAAAACCTAAAGAATCCGACACTTGAACAAAGTCATCTATTTACAATACTTTAGAATCCGACTTTAAACGATATCATCTATTTTCAAACCTTAAGAATCCGCAACTTGAACAAAGTCATCTATTTACAATGCTGTAGAATCCGACTTTAAACCATATCATCTATTTTCAAAGCTTAAGAATCGGCAACTTGAACAAGTCATCTATTTACAATGCTTAAGAATCCGACTTTAAACGATATAATCTATTTTCAAACCTTAAGAATCCGCAACTTGAACAAAGTCATCTATTTACAATGCTTTGGAAACCGACTTTAAACGATATCATCTTTTTTCAAAGCTTAAGTATCGGCAACTTGCACAAAGTCATCTATTTACGATGCTTTAGAATCCGACTTCAAACGATATCATCGATTTTCAAACCTTAAGAATCCGCAACTTGAACAAAGTCATCTATTTACAATGCTTTAGAACTACACTTGCAACGATATCATCTGATTTAAAACCTTAAGAATCCGCAACTTGAACGAAGTCATCTATTTACAATGCTTTTGAATCCTACTTTAAACATTATCTTCTAGTTTCAAACCTTAAGAATCCGCAACTTGAACAAAGTCATCTATTTACAATGCTTTAGAATCCGACTTTAAACCATATCATCTATTTTCAAAGCTTAAGAATCGGCAACTTAACAAGTCATCTATTTAGAATGCTTAAGAATCCGACTTTTAACGAAATCATCTATTTTCAAACCTTAAGAATCCGCAACTTGAACAAAGTCATCTATTTACAATGCTTTTAAATCCGACTTTAAAACATATCATCTTTTTTCAAAGCTTAAGAATCGGCAACTTAAACAAAGTCATCTATTTACAATGCTTTAGAACTACACTTGCAACGATATTATCTGATTAAAAACCTTAAGAATCCGCAACTTGAACGAAGTCATCTATTTACAATGCTTTAGAATCCGACTTAAACCGATATCATCTATTTTCAAACCTTAAGAATCCGCAACCTGAACAAAGTCATCTATTTACAATGCTTTAGAATGCGACTTTAAACAATGTCATCTATTTTAAAACCTTAAGAATCCGAAACTGTAATAAAGTCATCTACTTACAATGCTTTAGAATCGTACTTTAAACAATATAATCTATTTTCAAACCTTAAGAGTCCGCCACTTGAACAAATCATGTATTTACAATGCTTTTGAAGCCTACTTTAAACATTATCTTCTATTTTCAAACCTTAAGAATCCGCAACTTGAACAAAGTCATCTATTTACAATGCGTTAGAATCCGACTTTAAACGATATCATCTATTTTCAAACCTTAAGAATCCGCAACTTGAACAAAGTCATCTATTTACAATGCTTTAGAATCCGACTTTAAACGATATCATCTATTTTCAAACGTTAAGAATCCGCAACTTGAACAAAGTCATTTATTTACAATGCTTTAGAATCCGACCTTAAACGATATCATCTATTTTCAAACCTTATGAATCCGCAACTTGAACAAAGTCATCTATTTACAATGCTTTAGAATCCGACTTTAAACGATATCATCTATTTTCAAACCTTAAGAATCCGCAACTTGAACAAAGTCATCTATTTACAATGCGTTAGAATCGGACTTTAAACGATATCATCTATTTTCAAACCTTAAGAATCCGCAACTTGAACAAAGTAATCTTTTTACAATGCTTTAGAATCCGACTTAAACCGATATCATCTATTTTCAAACCTTAAGAATCCGCAACTTGAACAAAGTCATCTATTTACAATGCTTTAGAATCCGACTTTAAACTATGTCATCTATTTTCAAACATCAAGCATCCGTTACTTGAACAAGGTCATCTATTTACAATGCTTAAGAATCTGACTATAAACGATATCATCTATTTTCAAACCTTAAGAATCCGCAACTTGAACAAAGTCATCTATTTACAATGCTTTAGAATCCGACTTTAAACGATATCATCTATTTTCAAACCTTAAGAATCCGCAACTTGAACAAAGTCATCTATTTACAATGCGTTAGAAACCGACTTTAAACGATATCATCTATTTTCAAACCTAAAGAATCCGCAACTTGAACAAAGTCATCTATTTACAATGCTTTAGAATCCGACTTTAACCGATATCATCTATTTTCAAACCTTAAGAATCCGCAACTTAACAAAGTCATCTATTTACAATGCTTTAGAATGCGACTTTAAACAATGTCATCTATTTTCAAACCTTAAGAATCCGCAACTGTAATAAAGTCATCTACTTACAAGTCTTTAGAATCGTACTTTAAACAATATCATCTATTTTCAAACCTTAAGAATCCGCAACTTGAACAAAGTCATCTATTTACAATGCTTTAGAATCCGACTTTAAACGATATCATCTATTTTCAAACCTTAAAAAATCCGCAACTTGAACAAATGCTTTATAATCCGAGTTTAAATGATATCATCTATTTTAAAACCTAAAGAATCCGACACTTGAACAAAGTCATCTATTTACAATACTTTAGAATCCGACTTTAAACGATATCATCTATTTTCAAACCTTAAGAATCCGAAACTTGAAGAAAGTCATCTATTTACAATGCTTTAGAATCCGACTTTAAACCATATCATCTATTTTCAAAGCTTAAGAATCGGCAACTTGAACAAGTCATCTATTTACAATGCTTTAGAACTACACTTGCAACGATATCATCTGATTTAAAACCTTAAGAATCCGCAACTTGAACGAAGTCATCTATTTACAATACTTTTGAATCCTACTTTAAACATTATCTTCTAGTTTCAAACCTTAAGAATCCGCAACTTGAAAAAAGTCATCTATTTACAATGCGTTAGAATCCGACTTTAAACGATATAATCTTGTTTTAAACCTTAAGAACTCGCAACTTGAACAAAGTCATCTATTTACAATGCTTTAGAATCCGACTTTTAACGATACTATCTATTTTCAAACCTTAAGAATAAGCAACTTGAACAAAGTCATCTATTTACAATGCTTTATAATCCGACTTTAAACGATATCATCTATTTTAAAACCTAAAGAATCCGACACTTGAACAAAGTCATCTAGTTGCAATACTTTAGAATCCGACTTTAAACGATATCATCTATTTTCAAACCTTAAGAATCCGCAACTTGAACAAAGTCATCTATTTACAATGCTTTAGAATCCGACTTTAAACCATATCATCTATTTTCAAAGCTTAAGAATCGGCAACTTGAACAAGTCATCTATTTACAATGCTTAAGAATCCGACTTTAAACGAAATCATCTATTTTCAAACCTTAAGAATCCGCAACTTGAACAAAGTCATCTATTTACAATGCTTTTAAATCCGACTTTAAAACATATCATCTTTTTTCAAAGCTTAAGAATCGGCAACTTGAACAAAGTCATCTATTTACAATGCTTTAGAATCCGACTTCAAACGATATCATCGATTTTCAAACCTTAAGAATCCGCAACTTGAACAAAGTCATCTATTTACAATGCTTTAGAACTACACTTGCAACGATATCATCTGATTTAAAACCTTTAGAATCCGCAACTTGAACGAAGTCATCTATTTACAATGCTTTTGAATCCTACTTTAAACATTATCTTCTAGTTTCAAACCTTAAGAATCCGCAACTTGAACAAAGTCATCTATTTACAATGCGTTAGAATCCGACTTTAAACGATATCATCTATTTTCAACCCTTAAGAATCCGCAACTGGAACAAAGTCATCTATTTACAATGCTTTAGAATCCGACTTATACCGATATCATCTATTTTCAAACCTTAAGAATCCGCAACTTGAACAAAGTCATCTATTTACAATGCTTTAGAATCCGACTTAAAACGAAATCATCTATTTTCAAACCTTAAGAATCCGCAACTTGAACAAAGTCATCTATTTACAATGCTTTAGAATCCGACTTTAAACGATATCATCTATTTTCAAACCTTAAGAATCCGCAACTTGAACAAAGTCATCTATTTACAATGCTTTAGAATCCGACTTTAAACGATATCATCTATTTCAAACCTTAAGAGTCCGCCACTTGAACAAAGTCATCTATTTACAATGCTTTAGAATCCGACTTTAAACGATATCATCTATTTTCAAACCTTAAGAATCCGCAACTTGAACAAAGTCATCTATTTACAATGCTTTAGAATCCGACTTTAAACTATGTCATCTATTTTCAAACATCAAGCATCCGCAACTTGAACAAAGTCATCTACTTACAAGGCTTTAGAATCCGACTTTAAACGATATCATCTATTTTCAAACCTTAAGAATCCGCAACTTGAACAAAGTCATCTATTTACAATGCTTTAGAATCCGACTTTAAACTATGTCATCTATTTTCAAACATCAAGCATCCGCAACTTGAACAAGGTCATCTATTTACAATGCTTTAGAATCCGACTATAAACGATATCATCTATTTTCAAACCTAAAGTATCGGCCACTTGAACAAAGTCATCTATTTACAATGCTGTAGAATCCGACTTTAAACGATATCATCTATTTTCAAACCTTAGGAATCCGCAACTTAACAAAGTCATCTATTTACAATGGTTTGTAATCCGATCTTAAACGATATCATCTATTTTCAAACCTTAAGAATCCGCAACTTGAACAAAGTCATCTATTTACAATGCTTAGAATCCGACTCTAAACGATATCATCTATTTTCAAAGCTTAAGAATCGGCAACTTGAACAAAGTCATCTATTTACAATGCTTTAGAATCCGATTTTAAACGATATCATCTATTTTCAAACCTTAAGAATCCGCAATTTGAACAAAGTCATCTATTTACAATGCTTTAGAATCCGACTATAAACGATATATTCTATTTTCAAACCTTAAGAATCGGCAACTTGAACAAAGTCATCTATTTACAATGCTTTAGAATCCGACTTTAAACGATATCATCTATTTTCAAACCTTAAGAATCCGCATCTTGAACAAAGTCATCTATTTACAATGCTTTAGAATGCGACTTTTAACAATGTAATCTATTTTCAAACCTTAAGAATCCGCAACTGTAATAAAGTCATCGACTTACAATGCTTTAGAATCGTACTTTAAACAATATCATCTATTTTCAAACCTTAAGAGTCCGCCACTTGAACAAAGTCATCTATTTACAATGCTTTAGAATCCGACTTTAAACGATATCATCTATTTTCAAACCTTAAGAATCCGCAACTTGAACAAAGTCATCTATTTACAATGCTTTAGAATCCGACTTTAAACGATATCATCTATTTTCAAACCTAAAGTATCGGCCACTTGAACAAAGTCATCTATTTACAATGCTGTAGAATCCGACTTTAAACGATATCATCTATTTTCAAACCTTAAGAATCCGCAACTTAACAAAGTCATCTATTTACAATGGTTTGTAATCCGATCTTAAACGATATCATCTATTTTCAAACCTTAAGAATCCGCAACTTGAACACAGTCATCTATTTACAATGCTTTAGAATCCGACTTTAAACGATATCATCTATTTTCAAAGCTTAAGAATCGGCAACTTGAACAAAGTCATCTATTTACAATGCTTTAGAATCTGACTTTAAACGATATCATCTATTTTCAAACCTAAAGAACTCGCAACTTGAACAAAGTCATCTATTTACAATGCTTTAGAATCCGATTTTAAACGATATCATCTATTTTCCAACCTTAAGAATCAGCAACTTGAACAAAGTCATTTATTTACAATGCTTTAGAATCCGACTTTAAACGATATCATCTATTTTCAAACCTTAAGAATCCGTAACTTAGACAAAGTCATCTATTTACAATGCTGTAGAATCCGACTTTAAACGATATCATCTATTTTCAAACCTTAAGAATCCGCAACTTGAACAAAGTCATCTATTTACAATGCTTTAGAATCCGACTTTAAACTATGTCATCTATTTTCAAACATCAAGCATCCGCAACTTGAACAAAGTCATCTACTTACAAGGCTTTAGAATCCGACTTTAAACGATATCATCTATTTTCAAACCTTAAGAATCCGCAACTTGAACAAAGTCATCTATTTACAATGATTTAGAATCCGACTTTAAACTATGTCATCTATTTTCAAACATCAAGCATCCGCAACTTGAACAAGGTCATCTATTTACAATGCTTTAGAATCCGACTATAAACGATATCATCTATTTTCAAACCTAAAGTATCGGCCACTTGAACAAAGTCATCTATTTACAATGCTGTAGAATCCGACTTTAAACGATATCATCTATTTTCAAACCTTAAGAATCCGCAACTTAACAAAGTCATCTATTTACAATGGTTTGTAATCCGATCTTAAACGATATCATCTATTTTCAAACCTTAAGAATCCGCAACTTGAACACAGTCATCTATTTACAATGCTTAGAATCCGACTCTAAACGATATGATCTATTTTCAAAGCTTAAGAATCGGCAACTTGAACAAAGTCATCTATTTACAATGCTTTAGCATCCGACTTTAAACGATATCATCTATTTTCAAACCTAAAAAACTCGCAACTTGAACAAAGTCATCTATTTACAATGCTTTAGAATCCGATTTTAAACGATATCATCTATTTTCAAACCTACAGAATCCGCAATTTGAACAAAGTCATCTATTTACAATGCTTTAGAATCCGACTATAAACGATATATTCTATTTTCAAACCTTAAGAATCCGCAACTTGAACAAAGTCATCTATTTACAATGCTTTGGAATCCGACTTTAAACGATATCATCTATTTTCAAACCTTAAGAATCCGCATCTTGAACAAAGTCATCTATTTACAATGCTTTAGAATGCGACTTTTAACAATGTAATCTATTTTCAAACCTTAAGAATCCGCAACTGTAATAAAGTCATCGACTTACAATGCTTTAGAATCGTACTTTAAACAATATCATCTATTTTCAAACCTTAAGAGTCCGCCACTTGAACAAAGTCATCTATTTACAATGCTTTAGAATCCGACTTTAAACGATATCATCTATTTTCAAACCTTAAGAATCCGCAACTTGAACAAAGTCATCTATTTACAATGCTTTAGAATCCGACTTTAAACGATATCATCTATTTTCAAACCTAAAGTATCGGCCACTTGAACAAAGTCATCTATTTACAATGCTGTAGAATCCGACTTTAAACGATATCATCTATTTTCAAACCTTAAGAATCCGCAACTTAACAAAGTCATCTATTTACAATGGTTTGTAATCCGATCTTAAACGATATCATCTATTTTCAAACCTTAAGAATCCGCAACTTGAACACAGTCATCTATTTACAATGCTTTAGAATCCGACTTTAAACGATATCATCTATTTTCAAAGCTTAAGAATCGGCAACTTGAACAAAGTCATCTATTTACAATGCTTTAGAATCTGACTTTAAACGATATCATCTATTTTCAAACCTAAAGAACTCGCAACTTGAACAAAGTCATCTATTTACAATGCTTTAGAATCCGATTTTAAACGATATCATCTATTTTCCAACCTTAAGAATCAGCAACTTGAACAAAGTCATTTATTTACAATGCTTTAGAATCCGACTTTAAACGATATCATCTATTTTCAAACCTTAAGAATCCGTAACTTAGACAAAGTCATCTATTTACAATGCTGTAGAATCCGACTTTAAACGATATCATCTATTTTCAAACCTTAAGAATCCGCAACTTGAACAAAGTCATCTATTTACAATGCGTTAAGATCCGACTTTAAACGATATCATCTATTTTCAAACCTTAAGAATCCGCAACTTGAACAAAGTCATCTATTTACAATGCTTTAGAATCCGACTTTAACCGATATCATCTATTTTCAAACCTTAAGAATCCGAAACTTGAACAAAGTCATCTATTTACAATGCTTTAGAATGCGAAATTAAACAATGTCATCTATGTTCAAACCTTAAGAATCCGCAACTGTAATAAAGTAATCTACTTACAATGCTTTAGAATCGTACTTTAAACAATATCATCTATTTCAAACCTTAAGAGTCCGCCACTTGAACAAAGTCATCTATTTACAATGCTTTAGAATCCGACTTTAAACGATATCATCTATTTTCAAACCTTAAGAATCCGCAACTTGAACAAAGTCATCTATGTACAATGCTTTAGAATCCGACTTTAAACTATGTCATCTATTTTCAAACATCAAGCATCCGCAACTTGAACAAAGTCATCTACTTACAAGGCTTTAGAATCCGACTTTAAACGATATCATCTATTTTCAAACCTTAAGAATCCGCAACTTGAACAAAGTCATCTATTTACAATGATTTAGAATCCGACTTTAAACTATGTCATCTATTTTCAAACATCAAGCATCCGCAACTTGAACAAGGTCATCTATTTACAATGCTTTAGAATCCGACTATAAACGATATCATCTATTTTCAAACCTAAAGTATCGGCCACTTGAACAAAGTCATCTATTTACAATGCTGTAGAATCCGACTTTAAACGATATCATCTATTTTCAAACCTTAAGAATCCGCAACTTAACAAAGTCATCTATTTACAATGGTTTGTAATCCGATCTTAAACGATATCATCTATTTTCAAACCTTAAGAATCCGCAACTTGAACACAGTCATCTATTTACAATGCTTAGAATCCGACTCTAAACGATATGATCTATTTTCAAAGCTTAAGAATCGGCAACTTGAACAAAGTCATCTATTTACAATGCTTTAGCATCCGACTTTAAACGATATCATCTATTTTCAAACCTAAAAAACTCGCAACTTGAACAAAGTCATCTATTTACAATGCTTTAGAATCCGATTTTAAACGATATCATCTATTTTCAAACCTACAGAATCCGCAATTTGAACAAAGTCATCTATTTACAATGCTTTAGAATCCGACTATAAACGATATATTCTATTTTCAAACCTTAAGAATCCGCAACTTGAACAAAGTCATCTATTTACAATGCTTTGGAATCCGACTTTAAACGATATCATCTATTTTCAAACCTTAAGAATCCGCATCTTGAACAAAGTCATCTATTTACAATGCTTTAGAATGCGACTTTTAACAATGTAATCTATTTTCAAACCTTAAGAATCCGCAACTGTAATAAAGTCATCTACTTACAATGCTTTAGAATCGTACTTTAAACAATATCATCTATTTTCAAACCTTAAGAGTCCGCCACTTGAACAAAGTCATCTATTTACAATGCTTTAGAATCCGACTTTAAACGATATCATCTATTTTCAAACCTTAAGAATCCGCAACTTGAACAAAGTCATCTATTTACAATGCTTTAGAATCCGACTTTAAACTATGTCATTTATTGTAAACATCAAGCATCCGCAACTTGAACAAGGTCATCTATTTACAATGCTTTAGAATCCGACTATAAACGATATCATCTATTTTCAAACCAAAACTATCGGCCACTTGAACAAAGTCATCTATTTACAATGCTGTAGAATCCGACTTTAAACGATATCATCTATTTTCAAACCTTAAGAATCCGCAACTTAACAAAGTCATCTATTTACAATGGTTTGTAATCCGATCTTAAACGATATCATCTATTTTCAAACCTTAAGAATCCGCAACTTGAACACAGTCATCTATTTACAATGCTAAGAATCCGACTTTAAACGATATCATCTATTTTCAAAGCTTAAGAATCGGCAACTTGAACAAAGTCATCTATTTACAATGCTTTAGAATCCGACTTTAAACGATATCATCTATTTTCAAACCTAAAGAACTCGCAACTTGAACAAAGTCATCTATTTACAATGCTTTAGAATACGATTTTAAACGATATGATCTATTTTCAAACCTTAAGAATCCGCAATTTGAACAAAGTCATCTATTTACAATGCTTTAGAATCCGACGTTAAACGATATCATCTATTTTCAAACCTTAAGAATCCGCAACTTGAACAAAGTCATCTATTTACAATGCTTTAGAATCTGACTTTAAACGATATCATCTATTTTCAAACCTTAAGAATCCGCAACTTGAACAAAGTCATCTATTTACAATGCTTTAGAATACGATTTTAAACGATATCATCTATTTTCAAACCTTAAGAATCCGCAATTTGAACAAAGTCATCTATTTACAATGCTTTAGAATCCGACGTTAAACGATATCATCTATTTTCAAACCTTAAGAATCCGCAACTTGAACAAAGTCATCTATTTACAATGCTTTAGCATCTGACTTTAAACGATATCATCTATTTTCAAACCTTAAGAATCCGCAACTTGAACAAAGTCATCTATTTACAATACTTTAGAATCCGACTTAAAACGATATCATCTATTTTCAAACCTTAAGAATCCGCAACTTGAACAAAGTCATCTATTTACAATGCGTTAGAATCCGACTTTAAACGATATCATCTATTTTCAAACCTCAAGAATCCGCAACTTGAACACAGTCATCTATTTACAATGCTTTAGAATCCGACTTTAAACGATATCATCTATTTTCAAACCTAAAGAACTCGCAACTTGAACAAAGTCATCTATTTACAATGCTTTAGAATCAGATTTTAAACGATATCATCTATTTTCAAACCTTAAGAATCCGCAATTTGAACAAAGTCATCTATTTACAATGCTTTAGAATCCGACTTTAAACGATATCATCTATTTTCAAACCTTAAGAATCCGCAACTTGAACAAAGTCATCTATTTACAATGCTTTAGAATCTGACTTTAAACGATATCATCTATTTTCAAACCTTAAGAATCCGCAACTTGAACAAAGTCATCTATTTACAATACTTTAGAATCCGACTTTAAACGATATCATCTATTTTCCAACCTTAAGAATCAGCAACTTGAACAAAGTCATTTATTTACAATGCTTTAGAATCCGACTTTAAACGATATCATCTATTTTCAAACCTTAAGAATCCGTAACTTGGACAAAGTCATCTATTTACAATGCTTTAGAATCCGACTTTAAACGATATCATCTATTTCAAACCTTAAGAATCCGCAACTTGAACAAAGTCATCTATTTACAATGCTTTAGAATCTGACTTTAAACGATATCATCTATTTTCAAACCTTAAGAATCCGCAACTTGAACAAAGTCATCTATTTACAATACTTTAGAATCCGACTTTAAACGATATCATCTATTTTCCAACCTTAAGAATCAGCAACTTGAACAAAGTCATTTATTTACAATGCTTTAGAATCCGACTTTAAACGATATCATCTATTTTCAAACCTTAAGAATCCGTAACTTGGACAAAGTCATCTATTTAAATGCTTTAGAATCCGACTTTAAACGATATCATCTATTTTCAAACCTTAAGAATCCGCAACTTGAACAAAGTCATCTATTTACAATGCGTTAAGATCCGACTTTAAACGATATCATCTATTTTCAAACCTTAAGAATCCGCAACTTGAACAAAGTCATCTATTTACAATGCTTTAGAATGCGACTTTTAACAATGTAATCTATTTTCAAACCTTAAGAATCCGCAACTGTAATAAAGTCATCTACTTACAATGCTTTAGAATCGTACTTTAAACAATATCATCTATTTTCAAACCTTAAGAGTCCGCCACTTGAACAAAGTCATCTATTTACAATGCTTTAGAATCCGACTTTAAACGATATCATCTATTTTCAAACCTTAAGAATCCGCAACTTGAACAAAGTCATCTATTTACAATGCTTTAGAATCCGACTTTAAACTATGTCATCTATTGTAAACATCAAGCATCCGCAACTTGAACAAGGTCATCTATTTACAATGCTTTAGAATCCGACTATAAACGATATCATCTATTTTCAAACC
This sequence comes from Sepiola atlantica, assembly GCA_963556195.1. Classification (NCBI taxonomy): domain Eukaryota; kingdom Metazoa; phylum Mollusca; class Cephalopoda; order Sepiida; family Sepiolidae; genus Sepiola; species Sepiola atlantica. Next base: position 530,520 of record CAUVYP010001100.1, on the reverse strand, counting down.
TAAAGTATCGGCCACTTGAACAAAGTCATCTATTTACAATGCTGTAGAATCCGACTTTAAACGATATCATCTGTTTTCAAACCTTAAGAATCCGCAACTTAACAAAGTCATCTATTTACAATGGTTTGTAATCCGATCTTAAACGATATCATCTATTTTCAAACCTTAAGAATCCGCAACTTGAACACAGTCATCTGTTTACAATGCTAAGAATCCGACTTTAAAGGATATCATCTATTTTCAAAGCTTAAGAATCGGCAACTTGAACAAAGTCATCTATTTACAATGCTTTAGAATCCGACTTTAAACGATATCATCTATTTTCAAACCTAAAGAACTCGCAACTTGAACAAAGTCATCTATTTACAATGCTTTAGAATACGATTTTAAACGATATCATCTATTTTCAAACCTTAAGAATCCGCAATTTGAACAAAGTCATCTATTTACAATGCTTTAGAATCCGACGTTAAACGATATCATCTATTTTCAAACCTTAAGAATCCGCAACTTGAACAAAGTCATCTATTTACAATGCTTTAGAATCTGACTTTAAACGATATCATCTATTTTCAAACCTTAAGAATCCGCAACTTGAACAAAGTCATCTATTTACAATACTTTAGAATCCGACTTTAAACGATATCATCTATTTTCAAACCTTAAGAATCCGCAACTTGAACAAAGTCATCTATTTACAATGCGTTAGAATCCGACTTTAAACGATATCATCTATTTTCAAACCTCAAGAATCCGCAACTTGAACACAGTCATCTATTTACAATGCTTTAGAATCCGACTTTAAACGATATCATCTATTTTCAAACCTAAAGAACTCGCAACTTGAACAAAGTCATCTATTTACAATGCTTTAGAATCCGATTTTACACGATATCATCTATTTTCAAACCTTAAGAATCCGCAATTTGAACAAAGTCATCTATTTACAATGCTTTAGAATCCGACTTTAAACGATATCATCTATTTTCAAACCTTAAGAATCCGCAACTTGAACAAAGTCATCTATTTACAATGCTTTAGAATCTGACTTTAAACGATATCATCTATTTTCAAACCTTAAGAATCCGCAACTTGAACAAAGTCATCTATTTACAATACTTTAGAATCCGACTTTAAACGATATCATCTATTTTCCAACCTTAAGAATCAGCAACTTGAACAAAGTCATTTATTTACAATGCTTTAGAATCCGACTTTAAACGATATCATCTATTTTCAAACCTTAAGAATCCGTAACTTGGACAAAGTCATCTATTTACAATGCTTTAGAATCCGACTTTAAACGATATCATCTATTTTCAAACCTTAAGAATCCGCAACTTGAACAAAATCATCTATTTACAATGCGTTAAGATCCGACTTTAAACGATATCATCTATTTTCAAACCTTAAGAATCCGCAACTTGAACAAAGTCATCTATTTACAATGCTTTAGAATCCGACTTTAACCGATATCATCTATTTTCAAACCTTAAGAATCCGAAACTTGAACAAAGTCATCTATTTACAATGCTTTAGAATGCGAAATTAAACAATGTCATCTATGTTCAAACCTTAAGAATCCGCAACTGTAATAAAGTCATCTACTTACAATGCTTTAGAATCGTACTTTAAACAATATCATCTATTTCAAACCTTAAGAGTCCGCCACTTGAACAAAGTCATCTATTTACAATGCTTTAGAATCCGACTTTAAACGATATCATCTATTTTCAAACCTTAAGAATCCGCAACTTGAACAAAGTCATCTATTTACAATGCTTTAGAATCCGACTTTAAACTATGTCATCTATTTTCAAACATCAAGCATCCGCAACTTGAACAAAGTCATCTACTTACAAGGCTTTAGAATCCGACTTTAAACGATATCATCTATTTTCAAACCTTAAGAATCCGCAACTTGAACAAAGTCATCTATTTACAATGCTTTAGAATCCGACTTTAAACTATGTCATCTATTTTCAAACATCAAGCATCCGCAACTTGAACAAGGTCATCTATTTACAATGCTTTAGAATCCGACTATAAACGATATCATCTATTTTCAAACCTAAAGTATCGGCCACTTGAACAAAGTCATCTATTTACAATGCTGTAGAATCCGACTTTAAACGATATCATCTATTTTCAAACCTTAAGAATCCGCAACTTAACAAAGTCATCTATTTACAATGGTTTGTAATCCGATCTTAAACGATATCATCTATTTTCAAACCTTAAGAATCCGCAACTTGAACACAGTCATCTATTTACAATGCTTAGGATCCGACTCTAAACGATATCATCTATTTTCAAAGCTTAAGAATCGGCAACTTGAACAAAGTCATCTATTTACAATGCTTTAGCATCCGACTTTAAACGATATCATCTCTTTTCAAACCTAAAAAACTCGCAACTTTAACAAAGTCATCTATTTACAATGCTTTAGAATCCGATTTTAAACGATATCATCTATTTTCAAACCTTAAGAATCCGCAATTTGAACAAAGTCATCTATTTACAATGCTTTAGAATCCGACTATAAACGATATATTCTATTTTCAAACCTTAAGAATCCGCAACTTGAACAAAGTCATCTATTTACAATGCTTTGGAATCCGACTTTAAACGATATCATCTATTTTCAAACCTTAAGAATCCGCATCTTGAACAAAGTCATTTATTTACAATGCTTTAGAATCCGACTTAAAACGATATCATCTATTTTCAAACCTTAAAAATCCGCAACTTAGACAAAGTCATCTATTTACAATGCTTTAGAATCCGACTTTAAACGATATCATCTATTTTCAAAACTTTAAGAATCCGCAACTTGAACAAAGTCATCTATTTACAATGCGTTAAGATCCGACTTTAAACGATATCATCTATTTTAAAACCTTAAGAATCGGCAACTTGAACAAAGTCATCTATTTACAATGCTTTAGAATCCGACTTTAACCGATATCATCTATTTTCAAACCTTCAGAATCCAAAACTTGATCAAAGTCATCTATTTACAATGCTTTAGAATGCCACTTTAAACAATGTCATCTATTTTCAAACCTTAAGAATCCGCAACTGTAATAAAGTCATCTACTTACAATGCTTTAGAATCGTACTTTAAACAATATCATCTATTTCAAACCTTAAGAGTCCGCCACTTGAACAAAGTCATCTATTTACAATGCTTTAGAATCCGACTTTAAACGATATCATCTATTTTCAAACCTTAAGAATCCGCAACTTGAACAAAGTAATCTATTTACATTGCTTTAGAATCCGACTGTAAACTATGTCATCTATTTTCAAACACCAAGCATCAGCAACTTGAACAAAGTCATCTACTTACAAGGCTTTAGAATCCGACTTTAAACGATATCATCTATTTTCAAACCTTAAGAATCCGAAACTTGAACAAAGTCATCTATTTACAATGCTTTAGAATCCGACTTTAACCGATATCATCTATTTTCAAAGCTTAAGAATCCGAAACTTGAACAAAGTCATCTATTTACAATGCTTTAGAATGCGACTTTAAACAATGTCATCTATTTTCAAACCTTAAGAATCCGCAACTGTAATAAAGTCATCTACTTACAATGCTTTAGAATCGTACTTTAAACAATATCATCTATTTCAAACCTTAAGAGTCCGCCACTTGAACAAAGTCATCTATTTACAATGCTTTAGAATCCGACTTTAAACGATATCATCTATTTTCAAACCTTAAGAATCCGCAACTTGAACAAAGTCATCTATTTACAATGCTTTAGAATCCGACTTTAAACTATGTCATCTATTTTCAAACATCAAGCATCCGCAACTTGAACAAAGTCATCTACTTACAAGGCTTTAGAATCCGACTTTAAACGATATCATCTATTTTCAAACCTTAAGAATCCGCAACTTGAACAAAGTCATCTATTTACAATGCTTTAGAATCCGACTTTAAACTATGTCATCTATTTTCAAACATCAAGCATCCGCAACTTAAACAAGGTCATCTATTTACAATGCTTTAGAATCCGACTATAAACGATATCATCTATTTTCAAACCTAAAGTATCGGCCACTTGAACAAAGTCATCTATTTACAATGCTGTAGAATCCGACTTTAAACGATATCATCTATTTTCAAACCTTAAGAATCCGCAACTTAACAAAGTCATCTATTTACAATGGTTTGTAATCCGATCTTAAACGATATCATCTATTTTCAAACCTTAAGAATCCGCAACTTGAACACAGTCATCTATTTACAATGCTTAGAATCCGACTTTAAACGATATCATCTATTTTCAAAGCTTAAGAATCGGCAACTTGAACAAAGTCATCTATTTACAATGCTTTAGAATCCGACTTTAAACGATATCATCTATTTTCAAACCTAAAAAACTCGCAACTTGAACAAAGTCATCTATTTACAATGCTTTAGAATCCGATTTTAAACGATATCATCTATTTTCAAACCTTAAGAATCCGCAATTTGAACAAAGTCATCTATTTACAATGCTTTAGAATCCGACTATAAAAGATATATTCTATTTTCAAACTTTAAGAATCCGCAACTTGAACAAAGTCATCTATTTACAATGCTTTGGAATCCGACTTTAAACGATATCATCTATTTTCAAACCATAAGAATCCGCAACTTGAACAAAGTCATCTATTTACAATACTTTAGAATCCGACTTTAAACGATATCATCTATTTTCCAACCTTAAGAATCCGCAACTTGAACAAAGTCATTTATTTACAATGCTTTAGAATCCGACTTAAAACGATATCATCTATTTTCAAACCTTAAGAATCCGCAACTTAGACAAAGTAATCTATTTACAATGCTTTAGAATCCGACTTTAAACGATATAATCTATTTTCAAACCTTAAGAATCCGCAACTTGAACAAAGTCATCTATTTACAATGCGTTAAGATCCGACTTTAAACGATATCATCTATTTTAAAACCTTAAGAATCGGCAACTTGAACAAAGTCATCTATTTACAATGCTTTAGAATCCGACTTTAACCGATATCATCTATTTTCAAACCTTCAGAATCCGAAACTTGAACAAAGTCATCTATTTACAATGCTTTAGAATGCCACTTTAAACAATGTCATCTATTTCCAAACCTAAAGAATCCGCAACTGTAATAAAGTCATCTTCTTACAATGCTTTAGAATCGTACTTTAAACAATATCATCTATTTCAAACTTTAAGAGTTCGCCACTTGAACAAAGTCATCTATTTACAATGCTTTAGAATCCGACTTTAAACGATATCATCTATTTTCAAACCTTAAGAATCCGCAACTTGAACAAAGTAATCTATTTACATTGCTTTAGAATCCGACTTTCAACTATGTCATCTATTTTCAAACACCAAGCATCAGCAACTTGAACAAAGTCATCTACTTACAAGGCTTTAGAATCCGACTTTAAACGATATCATCTATTTTCAAACCTTAAGAATCCGAAACTTGAACAAAGTCATCTATTTACAATGCTTTAGAATCCGACTTTAACCGATATCATCTATTTTCAAAGCTTAAGAATCCGAAACTTGAACAAAGTCATCTATTTACAATGCTTTAGAATGCGACTTTAAACAATGTCATCTATTTTCAAACCTTAAGAATCCGCAACTGTAATAAAGTCATCTACTTACAATGCTTTAGAATCGTACTTTAAACAATATCATCTATTTCAAACCTTAAGAGTCCGCCACTTGAACAAAGTCATCTATTTACAATGCTTTAGAATCCGACTTTAAACGATATCATCTATTTTCAAACCTTAAGAATCCGCAACTTGAACAAAGTCATCTATTTACAATGCTTTAGAATCCGACTTTAAACTATGTCATCTATTTTCAAACATCGAGCATCCGCAACTTGAACAAAGTCATCTATTTACAATGCGTTAGAATCCGACTTTAAACGATATCATCTATTTTCAAACCTCAAGAATACGCAACTTGAACACAGTCATCTATTTACAATGCTTTAGAATCCGACTTTAAACGATATCATCTATTTTCAAACCTTAAGAATCCGCAACTTGAACAAAGTCATTTATTTACAATGCTTTAGAATCCGACTTTAAACGATATCATCTATTTTCAAACCTTAAGAATCCGACACTTAGACAAAGTCATCTATTTACAATGCTTTAGAATCCGACTTTAAACGATATCATCTATTTTCAAACCTTAAGAATCCGCAACTTGAACAAAGTCATCTATTTACAATGCGTTAAGATCCGACTTTAAACGATATCATCTATTTTCAAACCTTAAGAATCCGCAACTTGAACAAAGTCATCTATTTACAATGCTTTAGAATCCGACTTTAACCGATATCATCTATTTTCAAACCTTAAGAATCCGAAACTTGAACAAAGTCATCTATTTACAATGCTTTAGAATGCGACTTTAAACAATGTCATCTATTTTCAAACCTTAAGAATCCGCAACTGTAATAAAGTCATCTACTTACAATGCTTTAGAATCGTACTTTAAACAATATCATCTATTTCAAACCTTAAGAGTCCGCCACTTGAACAAAGTCATCTATTTACAATGCTTTAGAATCCGACTTTAAACGATATCATCTATTTTCAAACCTTAAGAATCCGCAACTTGAACAAAGTCATCTATTTACAATGCTTTAGAATCCGACTTTAAACTATGTCATCTCTTTTCAAACATCAAGCATTCGCAACTTGAACAAAGTCATCTATTTACAATGCGTTAGAATCCGACTTTAAACGATATCATCTATTTTCAAACCTCAAGAATCCGCAACTTGAACACAGTCATCTATTTACAATGCTTTAGAATCCGACTTTAAACGATATAATCTATTTTCAAACCTTAAGAATCCGCAACTTGAACAAAGTCATCTATTTACAATGCTTTAGAATCCGACTTAAAACAATATCATCTATTTTCAAACCTTAAGAATCCGCAACTTGAACAAAGTCATCTATTAACAATGCTTTAGAATCCGACTTTAAACGATATAATATATTTTCAAACTATCAGAGTCCGCAACTTGAACAAAGTCATCTATTTACAATGCTTTAGAATCCGACTTTAACCGATATTATCTATTTTCAATCCTTAAGTATCGGCAACTTGAACAAAGTCATCTATTTACAATGCTTTAGAATCCGACTTTAAACGATATCATCTATTTTCAATTCTTAAGAATCGGCAACTTGAACAAAGTCATCTATTTACAATGCTTTAGAATCCGACTTTAAACGATATTATGTATTTTCAAACCTTAAGAATGCGCAACTTGAACAAAGTCATTTATTTACAATGCTTTAGAATCCGACTTTAAACGATATCATCTATTTTCAAACCTTAAGAATCCGCAACTTGAACAAATTCATCTATTTACAATGCTTTGGAATCCGACTTTAAACGATGTCATCTTTTTTCAAAGCTTAAGAATCGGCAACTTGAACAAAGTCATCTATTTACAATGCTTTAGAATTCGACTTCAAACGATATCATCGATTTTCAAACCTTAAGAATCCGCAACTTGAACAAAGTCATCTATTTACAATGCTTTAGAATCACTCTTGCAACGATATCATCTGATTTAAAACCTTAAGAATCCGCAACTTGAACGAAGTCATCTATTTACAATGCTTTTGAATCCTACTTTAAACATTATCTTCTATTTTCAAACCTTAAGAATCCGCAACTTGAACAAAGTCATCTATTTACAATGCTTTAGAATCCGACTTACAACGATATCATCTATTTTCACCCCCTTAAGAATCCGCAACTTGAACAAAGTCATTTATTTACAATACTTTAGAATCCGACTTTAAACGATATCATCTATTTTCAAACCTTAAGTATCCGCAACTTGAACAAAGTCATCTATTTACAATGCTTTTGAATCCTACTTTAAACATTATCTTCTATTTTCAAACCTTAAGAATCCGCAACTTAAATTAAGTCATCTATTTACAATGCTTTAGAATCCGACTTAAAACGATATCATCTATTTTCACCCCCTTAAGAATCCGCAACTTGAACAAAGTCATTTATTTACAATGCTTTAGAATCCGACTTTAAACGATATCATCTATTTTCAAACCTTAAGTATCCGCAACTTGAACAAAGTCATCTATTTACAATGCTTTAGAATCCGACTTTAAACGATATCATCTATTTTCAAACTTTAAGAATCCGCAACTTGAACAAAGTCATCTATTTACAATGCTTTAGAATCCGACTTTAAAGGATATCATCTATTTTCAAACCTTAAGAATCCGCAACTTGAACAAAGTCATCTATTTACAATGCTTTAGAATCCGACTTTAACCGATATCATCTATTTTCAAACCTTAAGTATCCGCAACTTGAACAAAGTCATCTATGTACAATGCTTTAGAATGCGACTTTAAACAATGTAATCTATTTTCAAACCTTAAGAATCCGCAACTGTAATAAAGTCATCTACTTACAATGCTTTAGAATCGTACTTTAAACAATATCATCTATTTTCAAACCTTCAGAGTCCGCCACTAGAACAAAGTCATCTATTTACAATGCTTTAGAATCCGACTTTAAACGATATCATCTATTTTAAAACCTTAAGAATCCGCAACTTGAACAAAGTCATCTATTTACAATGCTTTAGAATCCGACTTTAAACTATGTCATCTATTTTCAAACATCAAGCATCCGCAACTTGAACAAGGTCATCTATTTACAATGCTTTAGAATCCGACTATAAACGATATCATCTATTTTCAAACCTAAAGTATCGGCCACTTGAACAAAGTCATCTATTTACAATGCTGTAGAATCCGACTTTAAACGATATCATCTATTTTCAAACTTTAAGAATCCGCAACTTAACAAAGTCATCTATTTACAATGGTTTGTAATCCGATCTTAAACGATATCATCTATTGTCAAACCTTAAGAATCCGCAACTTGAACACAGTCATCTATTTACAATGCTTAGAATCCGACTTTAAACGATATAATCTATTTTCAAAGCTTAAGAATCGGCAACTTGAACAAAGTCATCTATTTACAATGCTTTAGAATCCGACTTTGAACGATATCATCTATTTTCAAACTTAAAGAACTCGCAACTTGAACAAAGTCATCTATGTACAATGCTTTAGAATTCGATTTTAAACGATATCATCTATTTTCAAACCTTAAGAATCCGCAATTTGAACAAAGTCATCTATTTACAATGCTTTAGAATCTGACTTTAAACGATATCATCTATTTTAAAACCTTAAGAATCCGCAACTTGAACAAAGTCCTCTATTTACAATACTTTAGAATCCGACTTTAAACGATATCATCTATTTTCAAACCTTAAGAATCCGCAACTTGAACAAAGTCATTTATTTACAATGCTTTAGAATCCGACTTTAAACAATATCATCTATTTTCAAACCTTAAGAATCCGCAACTTGAACAAAGTCATCTATTTACAATGCGTTAAGATCCGACTTTAAACGATATCATCTATTTTCAAACCTTAAGAATCCGCAACTTGAACAAAGTCATCTATTTACAATGCTTTAGAATCCGACTTTAACAGATATCATCTATTTTCAAACCTTAAGAATCCGAAACTTGAACAAAGTCATCTATTTACAATGCTTTAGAATGCGACTTTAAACAATGTCATCTATTTTCAAACCTTAAGAATCCGCAACTGTAATAAAGTCATCTACTTACAATGCTTTAGAATCGTACTTTAAACAATATCATCTATTTCAAACCTTAAGAGTCCGCCAGTTCAACAAAGTCATCTATTTACAATGCTTTAGAATCCGACTTTAAACGATATCATCTATTTTCAAACTATAAGAATCCGCAACTTGAACAAAGTCATCTATTTACAATGCTTTAGAATCCGACTTTAAACTATGTCATCTATTTTAAAACATCAAGCATCTGCAACTTGAACAAAGTCATCTATTTACAATGCGTTAGAATCCGACTTTAAACGATATCATCTATTTTCAAACCTTAAGAATCCGCAACTTGAACACAGTCATCTATTTACAATTCTTTAGAATCCGACTTTAAACGATATCATCTATTTTCAAACCTTAAGAATCCGCAACTTGAACAAAGTCATCTATTTACAATGCGTTAAGATCCGACTTTAAACGATATCATCTATTTTAAAACCTTAAGAATCGGCAACTTGAACAAAGTCATCTATTTACAATGCTTTAGAATCCGACTTTAACCGATATCATCTATTTTCAAACCTTCAGAATCCGAAACTTGAACAAAGTCATCTATTTACAATGCTTTAGAATGCCACTTTAAACAATGTCATCTATTTTCAAACCTTAAGAATCCGCAACTGTAATAAAGTCATCTACTTACAATGCTTTAGAATCGTACTTTAAACAATATCATCTATTTCAAACCTTAAGAGTCCGCCACTTGAACAAAGTCATCTATTTACAATGCTTTAGAATCCGACTTTAAACGATATCATCTATTTTCAAACCTTAAGAATCCGCAACTTGAACAAAGTAATCTATTTACATTGCTTTAGAATCCGACTTTAAACTATGTCATCTATTTTCAAACACCAAGCATCAGCAACTTGAACAAAGTCATCTACTTACAAGGCTTTAGAATCCGACTTTAAACGATATCATCTATTTTCAAACCTTAAGAATCCGAAACTTGAACAAAGTCATCTATTTACAATGCTTTAGAATCCGACTTTAACCGATATCATCTATTTTCAAAGCTTAAGAATCCGAAACTTGAACAAAGTCATCTATTTACAATGCTTTAGAATGCGACTTTAAACAATGTCATCTATTTTCAAACCTTAAGAATCCGCAACTGTAATAAAGTCATCTACTTACAATGCTTTAGAATCGTACTTTAAACAATATCATCTATTTTAAACCTTAAGAGTCCGCCACTGTAACAAAGTCATCTATTTACAATGCTTTAGAATCCGACTTTAAACGATATCATCTATTTTCAAACCTTAAGAATCCGCAACTTGAACAAAGTCATCTATTTACAATGCTTTAGAATCCGACTTTAAACTATGTCATCTATTTTCAAACATCAAGCATCCGCAACTTGAACAAAGTCATCTACTTACAAGGCTTTAGAATCCGACTTTAAACGATATCATCTATTTTCAAACCTTAAGAATCCGCAACTTGAACAAAGTCATCTATTTACAATGCTTTAGAATCCGACTTTAAACTATGTCATCTATTTTCAAACATCAAGCATCCGCAACTTAAACAAGGTCATCTATTTACAATGCTTTAGAATCCGACTATAAACGATATCATCTATTTTCAAACCTAAAGTATCGGCCACTTGAACAAAGTCATCTATTTACAATGCTGTAGAATCCGACTTTAAACGATATCATCTATTTTCAAACCTTAAGAATCCGCAACTTAACAAAGTCATCTATTTACAATGGTTTGTAATCCGATCTTAAACGATATCATCTATTTTCAAACCTTAAGAATCCGCAACTTGAACACAGTCATCTATTTACAATGCTTAGAATCCGACTTTAAACGATATCATCTATTTTCAAAGCTTAAGAATCGGCAACTTGAACAAAGTCATCTATTTACAATGCTTTAAAATCCGACGTTAAACGAAATCATCTATTTTCAAACCTAAAAAACTCGCAACTTGAACAAAGTCATCTATTTACAATGCTTTAGAATCCGATTTTAAACGATATCATCTATTTTCAAACCTTAAGAATCCGCAATTTGAACAAAGTCATCTATTTACAATGCTTTAGAATCCGACTATAAACGATATATTCTATTTTCAAACCTTAAGAATCCGCAACTTGAACAAAGTCATCTATTTACAATGCTTTGGAATCCGACTTTAAACGATATCATCTATTTTCAAACCTTAAGAATCCGCAACTTGAACAAAGTCATCTATTTACAATACTTTAGAATCCGACTTTAAACGATATCATCTATTTTCAAACCTTAAGAATCCGCAACTTGAACAAAGTCATTTATTTACAATGCTTTAGAATCCGACTTAAAACGATATCATCTATTTTCAAACCTTAAGAATCCGCAACTTAGACAAAGTAATCTATTTACAATGCTTTAGAATCCGACTTTAAACGATATAATCTATTTTCAAACCTTAAGAATCCGCAACTTGAACAAAGTCATCTATTTACAATGCGTTAAGATCCGACTTTAAACGATATCATCTATTTTAAAACCTTAAGAATCGGCAACTTGAACAAAGTCATCTATTTACAATGCTTTAGAATCCGACTTTAACCGATATCATCTATTTTCAAACCTTCAGAATCCGAAACTTGAACAAAGTCATCTATTTACAATGCTTTAGAATGCCACTTTAAACAATGTCATCTATTTCCAAACCTAAAGAATCCGCAACTGTAATAAAGTCATCTTCTTACAATGCTTTAGAATCGTACTTTAAACAATATCATCTATTTCAAACCTTAAGAGTCCGCCACTTGAACAAAGTCATCTATTTACAATGCTTTAGAATCCGACTTTAAACGATATCATCTATTTTCAAACCTTAAGAATCCGCAACTTGAACAAAGTAATCTATTTACATTGCTTTAGAATCCGACTTTCAACTATGTCATCTATTTTCAAACACCAAGCATCAGCAACTTGAACAAAGTCATCTACTTACAAGGCTTTAGAATCCGACTTTAAACGATATCATCTATTTTCAAACCTTAAGAATCCGAAACTTGAACAAAGTCATCTATTTACAATGCTTTAGAATCCGACTTTAACCGATATCATCTATTTTCAAAGCTTAAGAATCCGAAACTTGAACAAAGTCATCTATTTACAATGCTTTAGAATGCGACTTTAAACAATGTCATCTATTTTCAAACCTTAAGAATCCGCAACTGTAATAAAGTCATCTACTTACAATGCTTTAGAATCGTACTTTAAACAATATCATCTATTTCAACCATTAAGAGTCCGCCACTTGAACAAAGTCATCTATTTACAATGCTTTAGAATCCGACTTTAAACGATATCATCTATTTTCAAACCTTAAGAATCCGCAACTTGAACAAAGTCATCTATTTGCAATGCTTTAGAATCCGACTTTAAACTATGTCATCTATTTTCAAACATCGAGCATCCGCAACTTGAACAAAGTCATCTATTTACAATGCGTTAGAATCCGACTTTAAACGATATCATCTATTTTCAAACCTCAAGAATACGCAACTTGAACACAGTCATCTATTTAAAATGCTTTAGAATCCGACTTTAAACGATATCATCTATTTTCAAACCTAAAGAACCTGCAACTTGAACAAAGTCATCTATTTACAATGCTTTAGAATCCGATTTTCAACGATATCATCTATTTTCAAACCTTAAGAATCCGACATTTGAAAAAAGTCATCTATTTACAATGCTTTAGAATCCGACTTTAAACGATATCATCTATTTTCAAACCTTTAGAATCCGCAACTTGAACAAAGTCATTTATTTACAATGCTTTAGAATCCGACTTTAAACGATATCATCTATTTTCAAACCTTAAGAATTTGCAACTTAGACAAAGTCATCTATTTACAATGCTTTAGAATCCGACTTTAAACGATATCATCTATTTTCAAACCTTAAGAATCCGCAACTTGAACAAAGTCATCTATTTACAATGCGTTAAGATCCGACTTTAAACGATATCATCTATTTTCAAACCTTAAGAATCCGCAACTTGAACAAAGTCATCTATTTACAATGCTTTAGAATCCGACTTTAACCGATATCATCTATTTTCAAACCTTAAGAATCCGAAACTTGAACAAAGTCATCTATTTACAATGCTTTAGAATGCGACTTTAAACAATGTCATCTATTTTCAAACCTTAAGAATCCGCAACTGTAATAAAGTCATCTACTTACAATGCTGTAGAATCGTACTTTAAACAATATCATCTATTTCAAACCTTAAGAGTCCGCCACTTGAACAAAGTCATCTATTTACAAGGCTTTAGAATCCGACTTTAAACGATATCATCTATTTTCAAACCTTAAGAATCCGCAACTTGAACAAAGTCATCTATTTACAATGCTTTAGAATCCGACTTTAAACTATGTCATCTATTTTCAAACATCAAGCATCCGCAACTTGAACAAAGTCATCTACTTACAAGGCTTTAGAATCCGACTTTAAACGATATCATCTATTTTCAAACCTTAAGAATCCGCAACTTGAACAAAGTCATCTATTTACAATGCTTTAGAATCCGACTTTAACCGATATCATCTATTTTCAAACCTTAAGAATCCGAAACTTGAACAAAGTCATCTATTTACAATGCTTTAGAATGCGACTTTAAACAATGTCATCTATTTTCAAACCTTAAGAATCCGCAACTGTAATAAAGTCATCTACTTACAATGCTTTAGAATCGTACTTTAAACAATATCATCTATTTCAAACCTTAAGAGTCTGCCACTTGAACAAAGTCATCTATTTACAATGCTTTAGAATCCGACTTTAAACGATATCATCTATTTTCAAACCTTAAGAATCCGCAACTTGAACAAAGTCATCTATTTACAATGCTTTAGAATCCGACTTTAAACTATGTCATCTATTTTCAAACATCAAGCATTCGCAACTTGAACAAAGTCATCTATTTACAATGCGTTAGAATCCGACTTTAAACGATATCATCTATTTTCAAACCTCAAGAATCCGCAACTTGAACACAGTCATCTATTTACAATGCTTTAGAATCCGACGTTAAACGATATAATCTATTTTCAAACCTTAAGAATCCGCAACTTGAACAAAGTCATCTATTTACAATGCTTTAGAATCCGACTTAAAACAATATCATCTATTTTCAAACCTTAAGAATCCGCAACTTTAACAAAGTCATCTATTAACAATGCTTTAGAATCCGACTTTAAACGATATAATATATTTTCAAACTATCAGAGTCCGCAACTTGAACAAAGTCATTAATTTACAATGCTTTAGAATCCGACTTTAACCGATATTATCTATTTTCAATCCTTAAGTATCGGCAACTTGAACAAAGTCATCTATTTACAATGCTTTAGAATCCGACTTTAAACGATATCATCTATTTTCAATTCTTAAGAATCGGCAACTTGAACAAAGTCATCTATTTACAATGCTTTAGAATCCGACTTTAAACGATATTATCTATTTTCAAACCTTAAGAATGCGCAACTTGAACAAAGTCATTTATTTACAATGCTTTAGAATCCGACTTTAAACGATATCATCTATTTTCAAACCTTAAGAATCCGCAACTTGAACAAATTCATCTATTTACAATGCTTTGGAATCCGACTGTAAACGATGTCATCTTTTTTCAAAGCTTAAGAATCGGCAACTTGAACAAAGTCATCTATTTACAATGCTTTAGAATTCGACTTCAAACGATATCATCGATTTTCAAACCTTAAGAATCCGCAACTTGAACAAAGTCATCTATTTACAATGCTTTAGAATCACTCTTGCAACGATATCATCTGATTTAAAACCTTAAGTATCCGCAACTTGAACAAAGTCATCTATTTACAATGCTTTTGAATCCTACTTTAAACATTGTCTTCTATTTTCAAACCTTAAGAATCCGCAACTTAAACAAAGTCATCTATTTACAATGCTTTAGAATCCGACTTAAAACGATATCATCTATTTTCACCCCCTTAAGAATCCGCAACTTGAACAAAGTCATTTATTTACAATGCTTTAGAATCCGACTTTAAACGATATCATCTATTTTCAAACCTTAAGTATCCGCAACTTGAACAAAGTCATCTATTTACAATGCTGTAGAATCCGACTTTAAACGATATCATCTATTTTCAAACTTTAAGAATCCGCAACTTGAACAAAGTCATCTATTTACAATGCTTTAGAATCCGACTTTAAAGAATATCATCTATTTTCAAACCTTAAGAATCCGCAACTTGAACAAAGTCATCTATTTACAATGCTTTAGAATCCGACTTTAACCGATATCATCTATTTTCAAACCTTAAGTATCCGCAACTTGAACAAAGTCATCTATGTACAATGCTTTAGAATGCGACTTTAAACAATGTAATCTATTTTCAAACCTTAAGAATCCGCAACTGTAATAAAGTCATCTACTTACAATGCTTTAGAATCGTACTTTAAACAATATCATCTATTTTCAAACCTTCAGAGTCCGCCACTTGAACAAAGTCATCTATTTACAATGCTTTAGAATCCGACTTTAAACGATATCATCTATTTTAAAACCTTAAGAATCCGCAACTTGAACAAAGTCATCTATTTACAATGCTTTAGAATCCGACTTTAAACTATGTCATTCATTTTCAAACATCAAGCATCCGCAACTTGAACAAGGTCATCTATTTACAATGCTTTAGAATCCGACTATAAACGATATCATCTATTTTCAAACCTAAAGTATCGGCCACTTGAACAAAGTCATCTATTTACAATGCTGTAGAATCCGACTTTAAACGATATCATCTATTTTCAAACTTTAAGAATCCGCAACTTAACAAAGTCATCTATTTACAATGGTTTGTAATCCGATCTTAAACGATATCATCTATTGTCAAACCTTAAGAATCCGCAACTTGAACACAGTCATCTATTTACAATGCTTAGAATCCGACTTTAAACGATATAATCTATTTTCAAAGCTTAAGAATCGGCAACTTGAACAAAGTCATCTATTTACAATGCTTTAGAATCCGACTTTAAACGATATCATCTATTTTCAAACCTAAAGAACTCGCAACTTGAACAAAGTCATCTATTTACAATGCTTTAGAATTCGATTTTAAACGATATCATCTATTTTCAAACCTTAAGAATCCGCAATTTGAACAAAGTCATCTATTTATAATGCTTTAGAATCCGACTTTAAACGATATCATCTATTTTCAAACCTTAAGAATCCGCAACTTGAACAAAGTCATCTATTTACAATGCTTTAGAATCTGACTTTAAACGATATCATCTATTTTCAAACCTTAAGAATCCGCAACTTGAACAAAGTCATCTATTTACAATACTTTAGAATCCGACTTTAAACGATATCATCTATTTTCAAACCTTAAGAATCCGCAACTTGAACAAAGTCATTTATTTACAATGCTTTAGAATCCGACTTTAAACGATATCATCTATTTTCAAACCTTAAGAATCCGCAACTAAGACAAAGTCATCTATTTACAATGCTTTAGAATCCGACTTTAAACAATATCATCTATTTTCAAACCTTAAGAATCCGCAACTTGAACAAAGTCATCTATTTACAATGCGTTAAGATCCGACTTTAAACGATATCATCTATTTTCAAACCTTAAGAATCCGCAACTTGAACAAAGTCATCTATTTACAATGCTTTAGAATCCGACTTTAACAGATATCATCTATTTTCAAACCTTAAGAATCCGAAACTTGAACAAAGTCATCTATTTACAATGCTTTAGAATGCGACTTTAAACAATGTCATCTATTTTCAAACCTTAAGAATCCGCAACTGTAATAAAGTCATCTACTTACAATGCTTTAGAATCGTACTTTAAACAATATCATCTATTTCAAACCTTAGGAGTCCGCCACTTGAACAAAGTCATCTATTTACAATGCTTTAGAATCCGACTTTAAACGATATCATCTATTTTCAAACTATAAGAATCCGCAACTTGAACAAAGTCATCTATTTACAATGCTTTAGTATCCGACATTAAACTATGTCATCTATTTTAAAACATCAAGCATCTGCAACTTGAACAAAGTCATCTATTTACAATGCGTTAGAATCTGACTTTAAACGATATCATCTATTTTAAAACCTTAAGAATCCGCAACTTGAACACAGTCATCTATTTACAATTCTTTAGAATCCGACTTTAAACGATATCATCTATTTTCAAACCTTAAGAATCCGCAACTTGAACAAAGTCATCTATTTACAATGCTTTAGAATCCGACTTAAAACAATATGATCTATTTTCTAACCTTAAGAATCCGCAACTTGAACAAAGTCATCTATTAACAATGCTTTAGAATCCGACTTTAAACGATATAATATATTTTCAAACTATCAGAGTCCGCAACTTGAACAAAGTCATCTATTTACAATGCTTTAGAATCCGACTTTTACCGATATTATCTATTTTCAATCCTTAAGTATCGGCAACTTGAACAAAGTCATCTATTTACAATGCTTTAGAATCCGACTTTAAACGATATCATCTATTTTCAATCCTTTAGAATCGGCAACTTGAATAAAGTCATCTATTTACAATGCTTTAGAATCCGACTTTAAACGATATCATCTATTTTCAAACCTTAAGAATCCGCAACTTGAACAAAGTCATTTATTTACAATGCTTTAGAATCCGACTTTAAACGATATCATCTATTTTCAAACCTTAAGAATCCGCAACTGTAATAAAGTCATCTACTTACAATGCTTTAGAATCGTACTTTATACAATATCATCTATTTTCAAACCTTAAGAGTCCGCCACTTGAACAAAGTCATCTATTTACAATGCTTTAGAATCCGACTTTAAACGATATCATCTATTTTCAAACCTTAAGAATCCGCAACTTGAACAAAGTCATCTATTTACAATGCTTTAGAATCCGACTTTAAACGATATCATCTATTTTCAATCGTTAAGAATCAGCAACTTGAACAAAGTCATCTATTTACAATGCTTTAGAATCGAACTTAAAACGATATCATCTATTTTCAAACCTACAGAATCGGCAACTTGAACAAAGTCATCTATTTACAGTGCTTTAGAATCCGACTTTAAACCATATCATCTATTTTAAAACCTTAAGAATCGGCAACTTGAACAAAGTCATCTATTTACAATGCTTTGGAATCCGACTTAAAACGATATCATCTATTTTCAATCCTTAAGAATCGGCAACTTGAACAAAGTCATCTATTTACAATGCTTTAGAATCCGACTTTAAACGATATCATCTATTTTCAAACCTTAAGAATCCGCAACTTGAACAAAGTCATTTATTTACAATGCTTTAGAATCCGACTTTAAACGATATCATCTATTTTCAAACCTTAAGAATCCGCAACTTGAACAAAGTCATCTATTTACAATGCTTTAGAATCCGACTTTAAACGATATCATCTATTTTCAAACCTTAAGAATCCGCAACTTGAACAAAGTCATTTATTTACAATGCATTAGAATCCGACTTTAAACGATATCATCTATTTTCAAACCTTAAGAATCCGCAACTTGAACAAAGTCATCTATTTACAATGCTTTGGAATCCGACTTTAAACGATGTCATCTTTTTTCAAAGCTTAAGAATCATCAACTTGAACAAAGTCATCTATTTACAATGCTTTAGAATTCGACTTTAAACGATATCATCGATTTTCAAACCTTAAGAATCCGCAACTTGAACAAAGTAATCTATTTACATTGCTTTAGAATCCGACTTTAAACTATGTCATCTATTTTCAAACACCAAGCATCAGCAACTTGAACAAAGTCATCTACTTACAAGGCTTTAGAATCCGACTTTAAACGATATCATCTATTTTCAAACCTTAAGAATCCGAAACTTGAACAAAGTCATCTATTTACAATGCTTTAGAATCCGACTTTAACCGATATCATCTATTTTCAAAGCTTAAGAATACGAAACTTGAACAAAGTCATCTATTTACAATGCTTTTGAATGCGACTTTAAACAATGTCATCTATTTTCAAACCTTAAGAATCCGCAACTGTAATAAAGTCATCTACTTACAATGCTTTAGAATCGTACTTTAAACAATATCATCTATTTCAAACCTTAAGAGTCCGCCACTTGAACAAAGTCATCTATTTACAATGCTTTAGAATCCGACTTTAAACGATATCATCTATTTTCAAACCGTAAGTATCCGCAACTTGAACAAAGTCATCTATTTACAATGCTTTAGAATCCGACTTTAAACTATGTCATCTATTTTCAAACATCGAGCATCCGCAACTTGAACAAAGTCATCTATTTACAATGCGTTAGAATCCGACTTTAAACGATATCATCTATTTTCAAACCTCAAGAATACGCAACTTGAACACAGTCATCTATTTAAAATGCTTTAGAATCCGACTTTAAACGATATCATCTATTTTCAAACCTTAAGAACCTGCAACTTGAACAAAGTCATCTATTTACAATGCTTTAGAATCCGATTTTCAACAATATCATCTATTTTCAAACCTTAAGAATCCGACATTTGAAAAAAGTCATCTATTTACAATGCTTTAGAATCCGACTTTAAACGATATCATCTATTTTCAAACCTTAAGAATCCGCAACTTGAACAAAGTCATTTATTTACAATGCTTTAGAATCCGACTTTAAACGATATCATCTATTTTCAAACCTAAAGAATCCGCAACTTAGACAAAGTCATCTATTTACAATGCTTTAGAATCCGACTTTAAACGATATCATCTATTTTCAAACCTTAAGAATCCGCAACTTGAACAAAGTCATCTATTTACAATGCGTTAAGATCCGACTTTAAACGATATCATCTATTTTCAAACCTTAAGAATCCGCAACTTGAACAAAGTCATCTATTTACAATGCTTTAGAATCCGACTTTAACCGATATCATCTATTTTCAAACCTGAAGAATCCGAAACTTGAACAAAGTCATCTATTTACAATGCTTTAGAATGCGACTTTAAACAATGTCATCTATTTTCAAACCTTAAGAATCCACAACTGTAATAAAGTCATCTATTTACAATGCTGTAGAATCGTACTTTAAACAATACTATCTATTTCAAACCTTAAGAGTCCGCCACTTGAACAAAGTCATCTATTTACAATGCTTTAGAATCCGACTTTAAACGATATCATCTATTTTCAAACCTTAAGAATCCGCAACTTGAACAAAGTCATCTATTTACAATGCTTTAGAATCCGACTTTAAACTATGTCATCTATTTTCAAACATCGAGCATCCGCAACTTGAACAAAGTCATCTATTTACAATGCGTTAGAATCCGACTTTAAACGATATCATCTATTTTCAAACCTCAAGAATACGCAACTTGAACACAGTCATCTATTTAAAATGCTTTAGAATCCGACTTTAAACGATATCATCTATTTTCAAACCTAAAGAACCTGCAACTTGAACAAAGTCATCTATTTACAATGCTTTAGAATCCGATTTTCAACGATATCATCTATTTTCAAACCTTAAGAATCCGACATTTGAAAAAAGTCATCTATTTACAATGCTTTAGAATCCGACTTTAAACGATATCATCTATTTTCAAACCTTAAGAATCCGCAACTTGAACAAAGTCATTTATTTACAATGCTTTAGAATCCGACTTTAAACGATATCATCTATTTTCAAACCTTAAGAATCCGCAACTTAGACAAAGTCATCTATTTACAATGCTTTAGAATCCGACTTTAAACGATATCATCTATTTTCAAACCTTAAGAATCCGCAACTTGAACAAAGTCATCTATTTACAATGCGTTAAGATCCGACTTTAAACGATATCATCTATTTTCAAACCTTAAGAATCCGCAACTTGAACAAAGTCATCTATTTACAATGCTTTAGAATCCGACTTTAACCGATATCATCTATTTTCAAACCTTAAGAATCCGAAACTTGAACAAAGTCATCTATTTACAATGCTTTAGAATGCGACTTTAAACAATGTCATCTATTTTCAAACCTTAAGAATCCGCAACTGTAATAAAGTCATCTACTTACAATGCTGTAGAATCGTACTTTAAACAATATCATCTATTTCAAACCTTAAGAGTCCGTCACTTGAACAAAGTCATCTATTTACAATGCTTTAGAATCCGACTTTAAACGATATCATCTATTTTCAAACCTTAAGAATCCGCAACTTGAACAAAGTCATCTATTTACAATGCTTTAGAATCCGACTTTAAACTATGTCATCTATTTTCAAACATCAAGCATCCGCAACTTGAACAAAGTCATCTACTTACAAGGCTTTAGAATCCGACTTTAAACGATATCATCTATTTTCAAACCTTAAGAATCCGCAACTTGAACAAAGTCATCTATTTACAATGCTTTAGAATCCGACTTTAACCGATATCATCTATTTTCAAACCTTAAGAATCCGAAACTTGAACAAAGTCATCTATTTACAATGCTTTAGAATGCGACTTTAAACAATGTCATCTATTTTCAAACCTTAACAACCGCAACTGTAATAAAGTCATCTACTTACAATGCTTTAGAATCGTACTTTAAACAATATCATCTATTTCAAACCTTAAGAGTCCGCCACTTGAACAAAGTCATCTATTTACAATGCTTTAGAATCCGACTTTAAACGATATCATCTATTTTCAAACCTTAAGAATCCGCAACTTGAACAAAGTCATCTATTTACAATGCTTTAGAATCCGACTTTAACAGATATCATCTATTTTCAAACCTTAAGAATCCGAAACTTGAACAAAGTCATCTATTTACAATGCTTTAGAATGCGACTTTAAACAATGTCATCTATTTTCAAACCTTAAGAATCCGCAACTGTAATAAAGTCATTAATTTACAATGCTTTAGAATCGTACTTTAAACAATATCATCTATTTCAAACCTTAAGAGTCCGCCACTTGAACAAAGTCATCTATTTACAATGCTTTAGAATCCGACTTTAAACGATATCATCTATTTTCAAACTATAAGAATCCGCAACTTGAACAAAGTCATCTATTTACAATGCTTTAGAATCCGACTTTAAACTATGTCATCTATTTTAAAACATCAAGCATCTGCAACTTGAACAAAGTCATCTATTTACAATGCGTTAGAATCCGACTTTAAACGATATCATCTATTTTCAAACCTTAAGAATCCGCAACTTGAACACAGTCATCTATTTACAATTCTTTAGAATCCGACTTTAAACGATATCATTTATTTTCAAACCTTAAGAATCCGCAACTTGAACAAAGTCATCTATTTACAATGCTTTAGAATCCGACTTAAAACAATATCATCTATTTTCTAACCTTAAGAATCCGCAACTTGAACAAAGTCATCTATTAACAATGCTTTAGAATCCGACTTTAAACGATATAATATATTTTCAAACTATCAGAGTCCGCAACTTGAACAAAGTCATCTATTTACAATGCTTTAGAATCCGACTTTTACCGATATTATCTATTTTCAATCCTTAAGTATCGGCAACTTGAACAAAGTCATCTATTTACAATGCTTTAGAATCCGACTTTAAACGATATCATCTATTTTCAATCCTTTAGAATCGGCAACTTGAATAAAGTCATCTATTTACAATGCTTTAGAATCCGACTTTAAACGATATCATCTATTTTCAAACCTTAAGAATCCGCAACTTGAACAAAGTCATTTATTTACAATGCTTTAGAATCCGACTTTAAACGATATCATCTATTTTCAAACCTTAAGAATCCGCAACTGTAATAAAGTCATCTACTTACAATGCTTTAGAATCGTACTTTATACAATATCATCTATTTTCAAACCTTAAGAGTCCGCCACTTGAACAAAGTCATCTATTTACAATGCTTTAGAATCCGACTTTAAACGATATCATCTATTTTCAAACCTTAAGAATCCGCAACTTGAACAAAGTCATCTATTTACAATGCTTTAGAATCCGACTTTAAACGATATCATCTATTTTCAATCGTTAAGAATCAGCAACTTGAACAAAGTCATCTATTTACAATGCTTTAGAATCGAACTTAAAACGATATCATCTATTTTCAAACCTACAGAATCGGCAACTTGAACAAAGTCATCTATTTACAGTGCTTTAGAATCCGACTTTAAACCATATCATCTATTTTCAAAGCTTGAGAATCGGCGACTTGAACAAGTAATTAATTAACAATGCTTTAGAATCCGACTTGAAACGATATCATCTATTTTAAAACCTTAAGAATCGGCAACTTGAACAAAGTCATCTATTTACAATGCTTTGGAATCCGACTTAAAACGATATCATCTATTTTCAATCCTTAAGAATCGGCAACTTGAACAAAGTCATCTATTTACAATGCTTTAGAATCCGACTTTAAACGATATCATCTATTTTCAAACCTTAAGAATCCGCAACTTGAACAAAGTCATTTATTTACAATGCTTTAGAATCCGACTTTAAACGATATCATCTATTTTCAAACCTTAAGAATCCGCAACTTGAACAAAGTCATCTATTTACAATGCTTTAGAATCCGACTTTAAACGATATCATCTATTTTCAAACCTTAAGAATCCGCAACTTGAACAAAGTCATTTATTTACAATGCTTTAGAATCCGACTTTAAACGATATCATCTATTTTCAAACCTTAAGAATCCGCAACTTGAACAAAGTCATCTATTTACAATGCTTTGGAATCCGACTTTAAACGATGTCATCTTTTTTCAAAGCTTAAGAATCATCAACTTGAACAAAGTCATCTATTTACAATGCTTTAGAATTCGACTTCAAACGATATCATCGATTTTCAAACCTTAAGAATCCGCAACTTGAACAAAGTAATCTATTTACATTGCTTTAGAATCCGACTTTAAACTATGTCATCTATTTTCAAACACCAAGCATCAGCAACTTGAACAAAGTCATCTACTTACAAGGCTTTAGAATCCGACTTTAAACGATATCATCTATTTTCAAACCTTAAGAATCCGAAACTTGAACAAAGTCATCTATTTACAATGCTTAAGAATCCGACTTTAACCGATATCATCTATTTTCAAACCTTCAGAATACGAAACTTGAACAAAGTCATCTATTTACAATGCTTTAGAATGCGACTTTAAACAATGTCATCTATTTTCAAACCTTAAGAATCCGCAACTGTAATAAAGTCATCTACTTACAATGCTTTAGAATCGTACTTTAAACAATATCATCTATTTCCAACCTTAAGAGTCCGCCACTTGAACAAAGTCATCTATTTACAATGCTTTAGAATCCGACTTTAAACGATATCATCTATTTTCAAACCTTAAGAATCCGCAACTTGAACAAAGTCATCTATTTACAATGCTTTAGAATCCGACTTTAAACTATGTCATCTATTTGCAAACATCGAGCATCCGCAACTTGAACAAAGTCATCTATTTACAATGCGTTAGAATCCGACTTTAAACGATATCATCTATTTTCAAACCTCAAGAATACGCAACTTGAACACAGTCATCTATTTAAAATGCTTTAGAATGCGACTTTAAACGATATCATCTATTTTCAAACCTAAAGAACCTGCAACTTGAACAAAGTCATCTATTTACAATGCTTTAGAATCCGATTTTCAACAATATCATCTATTTTCAAACCTTAAGAATCCGACATTTGAAAAAAGTCATCCATTTACAATGCTTTAGAATCCGACTTTAAACGATATCATCTATTTTCAAACCTTAAGAATCCGCAACTTAAACAAAGTCATTTATTTACAATGCTTTAGAATCCGACTTTAAACGATATCATCTATTTTCAAACCTTAAGAATCCGCAACTTAGACAAAGTCATCTATTTACAATGCTTTAGAATCCGACTTTAAACGATATCATCTATTTTCAAACCTTAAGAATCCGCAACTTGAACAAAGTCATCTATTTACAATGCGTTAAGATCCGACTTTAAACGATATCATCTATTTTCAAACCTTAAGAATCCGCAACTTGAACAAAGTCATCTATTTACAATGCTTTAGAATCCGACTTTAACCGATATCATCTATTTTCAAACCTGAAGAATCCGAAACTTGAACAAAGTCATCTATTTACAATGCTTTAGAATGCGACTTTAAACAATGTCATCTATTTTCAAACCTTAAGAATCCGCAACTGTAATAAAGTCATCTACTTACAATGCTGTAGAATCGTACTTTAAACAATATCATCTATTTCAAACCTTAAGAGTCCGCCACTTGAACAAAGTCATCTATTTACAATGCTTTAGAATCCGACTTTAAACGATATCATCTATTTTCAAACCTTAAGAATCCGCAACTTGAACAAAGTCATCTATTTACAATGCTTTAGAATCCGACTTTAAACTATGTCATCTATTTTCAAACATCGAGCATCCGCAACTTGAACAAAGTCATCTATTTACAATGCGTTAGAATCCGACTTTAAACGATATCATCTATTTTCAAACCTCAAGAATACGCAACTTGAACACAGTCATCTATTTAAAATGCTTTAGAATCCGACTTTAAACGATATCATCTATTTTCAAACCTAAAGAACCTGCAACTTGAACAAAGTCATCTATTTACAATGCTTTAGAATCCGATTTTCAACGATATCATCTATTTTCAAACCTTAAGAATCCGACATTTGAAAAAAGTCATCTATTTACAATGCTTTAGAACCGACTTTAAACGATATCATCTATTTTCAAACCTTAAGAATCCGCAACTTGAACAAAGTCATTTATTTACAATGCTTTAGAATCCGACTTTAAACGATATCATCTATTTTCAAACCTTAAGAATCCGCAACTTAGACAAAGTCATCTATTTACAATGCTTTAGAATCCGACTTTAAACGATATCATCTATTTTCAAACCTTAAGAATCCGCAACTTGAACAAAGTCATCTATTTACAATGCGTTAAGATCCGACTTTAAACGATATCATCTTTTTTCAAACCTTAAGAATCCGCAACTTGAACAAAGTCATCTATTTACAATGCTTTAGAATCCGACTTTAACCGATATCATCTATTTTCAAACCTTAAGAATCCGAAACTTGAACAAAGTCATCTATTTACAATGCTTTAGAATGCGACTTTAAACAATGTCATCTATTTTGAAACCTTAAGAATCCGCAACTGTAATAAAGTCATCTACTTACAATGCTGTAGAATCGTACTTTAAACAATATCATCTATTTCAAACCTTAAGAGTCCGTCACTTGAACAAAGTCATCTATTTACAATGCTTTAGAATCCGACTTTAAACGATATCATCTATTTTCAAACCTTAAGAATCCGCAACTTGAACAAAGTCATCTATTTACAATGCTTTAGAATCCGACTTTAAACTATGTCATCTATTTTCAAACATCAAGCATCCGAAACTTGAACAAAGTCATCCACTTACAAGGCTTTAGAATCCGACTTTAAACGATATCATCTATTTTCAAACCTTAAGAATCCGCAACTTGAACAAAGTCATCTATTTACAATGCTTTAGAATCCGACTTTAACCGATATCATCTATTTTCAAACCTTAAGAATCCGAAACTTGAACAAAGTCATCTATTTACAATGCTTTAGAATGCGACTTTAAACAATGTCATCTATTTTCAAACCTTAAGAATCCGCAACTGTAATAAAGTCATCTACTTACAATGCTTTAGAATCGTACTTTAAACAATATCATCTATTTCAAACCTTAAGAGTCCGCCACTTGAACAAAGTCATCTATTTACAATGCTTTAGAATCCGACTTTAAACGATATCATCGATTTTCAAACCTTAAGAATCCGCAACTTGAACAAAGTCATCTATTTACAATGCTTTAGAATCCGACTTTAAACTATGTCATCTATTTTCAAACATCAAGCATTCGCAACTTGAACAAAGTCATCTATTTACAATGCGTTAGAATCCGACTTTAAACGATATAATCTCTTTTCAAACCTCTAGAATCCGCAACTTGAACACAGTCATCTATTTACAATGCTTTAGAATCCGACTTTAAACGATATAATCTATTTTCAAACCTTAAGAATCCGCAACTTGAACAAAGTCATCTATTTACAATGGTTTAGAATCCGACTTAAAACAATATCATCTATTTTCAAACCTTAAGAATCCGCAACTTGAACAAGGTCATCTATTTACAATGCTTTAGAATCCGACTTTAAACGATATAATATATTTTCAAACTATCAGAGTCCGCAACTTGAACAAAGTCATCTATTTACAATGCTTTAGAATCCGACTTTAACCGATATTATCTATTTTCAATCCTTAAGTATCGGCAACTTGAACAAAGTCATCTATTTACAATGCTTTAGAATCCGACTTTAAACGATATCATCTATTTTCAATTCTTAAGAATCGGCAACTTGAACAAAGTCATCTATTTACAATGCTTTAGAATCCGACTTTAAACGATATTATCTATTTTCAAACCTTAAGAATCCGCAACTTGAACAAAGTCATTTATTTACAATGCTTTAGAATCCGACTTTAAACGATATCATCTATTTTCAAACCTTAAGAATCCGCAACTTGAACAAAGTCATCTATTTACAATGCTTTGGAATCCGACTTTATACGATGTCATCTTTTTTCAAAGCTTAAGAATCGGCAACTTGAACAAAGTCATCTATTTACAATGCTTTAGAATTCGACTTCAAACGATATCATAGATTTTCAAACCTTAAGAATCCGCAACTTGAACAAAGTCATCTATTTACAATGCTTTAGAATCACTCTTTCAACGATATCATCTGATTTAAAACCTTAAGAATCCGCAACTTGAACGAAGTCATCTATTTACAATGCTTTTGAATCCTACTTTAAACATTATCTTCTATTTTCAAACCTTAAGAATCCGCAACTTGAACAAAGTCATCTATTTACAATGCTTTAGAATCCGACTTAAAACGATATCATCTATTTTCACCCCCTTAAGAATCCGCAACTTGAACAAAGTCATTTATTTACAATGCTTTAGAATCCGACTTTAAACGATATCATCTATTTTCAAACCTTAAGTATCCGCAACTTGAACAAAGTCATCTATTTACAATGCTTTTGAATCCTACTTTAAACATTATCTTCTATTTTCAAACCTTAAGAATCCGCAACTTAAACAAAGTCATCTATTTACAATGCTTTAGAATCCGACTTAAAACGATATCATCTATTTTCACCCCCTTAAGAATCCGCAACTTGAACAAAGTCATTTATTTACAATGCTTTAGAATCCGACTTTAAACGATATCATCTATATTCAAACCTTAAGTATCCGCAACTTGAACAAAGTCATCTATTTACAATGCTTTAGAATCCGACTTTAAACGATATCATCTATTTTCAAACTTTAAGAATCCGCAACTTGAACAAAGTCATCTATTTACAATGCTTTAGAATCCGACTTTAAATGATATCATCTATTTTCAAACCTTAAGAATCCGCAACTTGAACAAAGTCATCTATTTACAATACTTTAGAATCCGACTTTAACCGATATCATCTATTTTCAAACCTTAAGTATCCGCAACTTGAACAAAGTCATCTATGTACAATGCTTTAGAATGCGACTTTAAACAATGTAATCTATTTTCAAACCTTAAGAATCCGCAACTGTAATAAAGTCATCTACTTACAATGCTTTAGAATCGTACTTTAAACAATATCATCTATTTTCAAACCTTCAGAGTCCGCCACTTGAACAAAGTCATCTATTTACAATGCTTTAGAATCCGACTTTAAACGATATCATCTATTTTCAAACCTTAAGAATCCGCAACTTGAACAAAGTCATCTATTTACAATGCTTTAGAATCCGACTTTAAACTATGTCATCTATTTTCAAACATCAAGCATCCGCAACTTGAACAAGGTCATCTATTTACAATGCTTTAGAATCCGACTATAAACGATATCATCTATTTTCAAACCTAAAGTATCGGCCACTTGAACAAAGTCATCTATTTACAATGCTGTAGAATCCGACTTTAAACGATATCATCTATTTTCAAACTTTAAGGATCCGCAACTTAACAAAGTCATCTATTTACAATGGTTTGTAATCCGATCTTAAACGATATCATCTATTGTCAAACCTTAAGAATCCGCAACTTGAACACAGTCATCTATTTACAATGCTTAGAATCCGACTTTAAACGATATAATCTATTTTCAAAGCTTAAGAATCGGCAACTTGATCAAAGTCATCTATTTACAATGCTTTAGAATCCGACTTTAAACAATGTCATCTATTTTCAAACCTAAAGAACTCGCAACTTGAACAAAGTCATCTATTTACAATGCTTTAGAATTCGATTTACACGATATCATCTATTTCCAAACCTTAAGAATCCGCAATTTGAACAAAGTCATCTATTTACAATGCTTTAGAATCCGACTTTAAACGATATCATCTATTTTCAAACCTTAAGAATCCGCAACTTGAACAAAGTCATCTATTTACAATGCTTTAGAATCTGACTTTAAACGATATCATCTATTTTCAAACCTTAAGAATCCGCAACTGTAATAAAGTCATCTACTTACAATGCTTTAGAATCGTACTTTAAACAATATCATCTATTTTCAAACCTTCAGAGTCCGCCACTTGAACAAAGTCATCTATTTACAATGCTTTAGAATCCGACTTTAAACGATATCATCTATTTTCAAACCTTAAGAATCCGCAACTTGAACAAAGTCATCTATTTACAATGCTTTAGAATCCGACTTTAAACTATGTCATCTATTTTAAAACATCAAGCATCTGCAACTTGAACAAAGTCATCTATTTACAATGCGTTAGAATCCGACTTTAAACGATATCATCTATTTTCAAACCTTAAGAATCCGCAACTTGAACACAGTCATCTATTTACAATTCTTTAGAATCCGACTTTAAAAGATATCATCTATTTTCAAACCTTAAGAATCCGCAACTTGAACAAAGTCATCTATTTACAATGCTTTAGAATCCGACTTTAAACGATATCATCTATTTTCAAACCTTAAGAATCCGCAACTTGAACACAGTCATCTATTTACAATGCTGTAGAATCCGACTTTAAAAGATATCATCTATTTTCAAACCTTAAGAATCCGCAACTTGAACAAAGTCATCTATTTACAATGCTTTAGAATCCGACTTAAAACAATATCATCTATTTTCAATCGTTAAGAATCAGCAACTTGAACAAAGTCATCTATTTACAATGCTTTAGAATCGAACTTAAAACGATATCATCTATTTTCAAACCTTAAGAATCGGCAACTTGAACAAAGTCATCTATTTACAGTGCTTTAGAATCCGACTTTAAACCATATCATCCATTTTCAAAGCTTGAGAATCGGCGACTTGAAAAAGTAATTAATTAACAATGCTTTAGAATCCGACTTTAAACGATATCATCTATTTTCAAACCTTAAGAATCGGCAACTTGAACAAAGTCATCTATTTACAATGCTTTGGAATCCGACTTAAAACGATATCATCTATTTTCAATCCTTAAGAATCGGCAACTTGAACAAAGTCATCTATTTACAATGCTTTAGAATCCGACTTTAAACGATATCATCTATTTTCAAACCTTAAGAATCCGCAACTTGAACAAAGTCATTTATTTACAATGCTTTAGAATCCGACTTTAAACGATATCATCTATTTTCAAACCTTAAGAATCCGCAACTTGAACAAAGTCATCTATTTACAATGCTTTGGAATCCGACTTTAAACGATGTCATCTTTTTTCAAAGCTTAAGAATCATCAACTTGAACAAAGTCATCTATTTACAATGCTTTAGAATTCGACTTCAAACGATATCATCGATTTTCAAACTTTAAGAATCCGCAACTTTAACAAAGTCATCTATTTACAATGCTTTAGAATCACACTTGCAACGATATCATCTTATTTAAAACCTTAAGAATCCGCAACTTGAACGAAGTCATCTATTTACAATGCTTTTGAATCCTACTTTTAACATTATCTCCTATTTTCAAACCTTAAGAATCCGCAACTTGAACAAAGTCATCTATTTACAATGCTTTAGAATCCGACTTTAAACGATATCATCTATTTTCACCCCCTTAAGAATCCACAACTTGAACAAAGTCATTTATTTACAATGCTTTAGAATCCGACTTAAAACGATATCATCTATTTACAAACCTTAAGAATCCGCAACTTGAACAAAGTCATCTATTTACAATGCTTTAGAACCCGACTTTAAACGATATCATCTATTTTCAATCCTTAAGCATCAGAAACTTGAACAAAGTCATCTATTTACAATGCTTTAGAATCGAACTTAAAACGATATCATCTATTTTCAAACCTTAAGAATCGGCAACTTGACCAAAGTCATCTATTTACAGTGCTTTAGAATCCGACTTTAAACCATATCATCTATTTTCAAAGCTTGAGAATCGGCGACTTGAACAAGTCATTAATTAACAATGCTTTAGAATCCGACTTGAAACGATATCATCTATTTTAAAACCTTAAGAATCGGCAACTTGATCAAAGTCATCTATTTACAATGCTTTGGAATCTGACTTTAAACGATATCATCTATTTTCAAACATTAAGAATCCGCAACTTGAACAAGGTCATCTATTTACAATGCTTTAGAATCCGACTTTAAACGATATCATCTATTTTCAAACCTTAAGAATCCGCAACTTGAACAAAGTCATCTATTTACAATGCTTTAGAATCCGACTTTAAACGATATCATCTATTTTCAAACATTAAGAATCCGCAACTTGAACAAGGTCATCTATTTACAATGCTTTAGAATCCGACTTTAAACGATATCATCTATTTTCAAACCTAAAGTATCGGCCACTTGAACAAAGTCATCTATTTATAATGCTGTAGAATCCGACTGTAAACGATATCATCTATTTTCAAACCTTAAGAATCCGCAACTTGAACAAAGTCATCTATTTACAATGGTTTGGAATCCGATGGTAAACGATTGTATCTATTTTCAAACTTTAAGAATCCGCAACTTGAACACAGTTATCTATTTACAATGCTTTAGAATCCGACTTTAAACGATATCATCTATTTTCAAACCTTAAGAATCCGCAACTTAGACAAAGTCATCTATTTACAATGCTTTAAAATACGACTTTAACCGATATCATCTATTTTCAATCCTTAAGAATCGGCAACTAGAACAAAGTCATCTATTTACAATGCTTTAGAATCGAACTTGAAACGATATCATCTATTTTCAAACCTTAAGAAACGGCAAGTTGAACAAAGTCATCTATTTACAATACTTTAGAATCCGACTTTAAACGATATCATTTATTTTCAAACCTTAAGAATCCGCAACTTGAACAAAGTCATCTATTTACAATGCTTTAGAATCCGACTTTAAACGATATCATCTATTTTCAAAGCTTAAGAATCGGCAACTTGAACAAGTCATCTATTTACAATGCCTAAGAATCCGACTTTAAACGATATCATCTATTTTCAAACCTTAAGAATCCGCAACTTGAACAAAGTCATCTATTTACAATGCTTTGGACTCCGACTTTAAACGATATTATCTTTTTTCAAAGCTTAAGAATCGGCAACTTGAACAAAGTCATCTATTTACAATGCTTTAGAATCCGACTTCAAACGATATAATCGATTTTCAAACCAGAGGAATCCGCAACTTGAACAAAGTCATCTATTTACAATGCGTTAGAATCACACTTGCAACGATATCATCTGATTTAAAACCTTAAGAATCCGCAACTTGAACAAAGTCATCTATTTACAATGCTTTAGAATCCGACTTAAAACGATATCATCTATTTTCACCCCCTTAAGAATCCGCAACTTGAACAAAGTCATTTATTTACAATGCTTTAGAATCCGACTTAAAACGATATCATCTATTTACAAACCTTAAGAATCCGCAACTTGAACAAAGTCATCTATTTACAATGCTTTAGAATCCGACTTTAAACAATATCATCTATTTTCAAACCTTAAGAATCCGCAACTTGAACAAAGTCATCTATTTACAATGCTTTAGAATCCGACTTTAAACGATATCATCTATTTTCAAACCTTAAGAATCCGCAACTTGAACAAAGTCATCTATTTACAATGCTTTAGAATCCGACTTTAAACGATATTATCTATTTACAATCCTTAAAAATCAGCAACTTGAACAAAGTCATCTATTTACAATGCTTTAGAATCGAACTTAAAACGATATCATCTATTTTCAAACCTTAAGAATCAGCAACTTGAACAAAGTCATCTATTTACAGTGCTTTAGAATCCGACTTTAAACCATATCATCTATTTTCAAAGCTTGAGAATCGGCGACTTGAACAAGTCATTAATTAACAATGCTTTAGAATCCGACTTGAAACGATATCATCTATTTTAAAACCTTAAAAATCGGCAACTTGAACAAAGTCATCTATTTACAATGCTTTGGAATCTGACTTTAAACGATATCATCTATTTTCAAAGCTTAAGAATCCGCAACTTGAACAAAGTCATCTATTTACAATGCTGTATAATCCGACTTTAAATGATATCATCTATTTTCAAACCTTAAGAATACGAAACTTGAACATAGTAATCTATTTACAAAGCTTTAGTATCCGACATTAAACGATATCATCTAGTTTTAAACCTTAAGAACTCGCAACTTGAACAAAGTCATCTATTTACAATGCTTTAGAATCCGACTTTAAACGATATCATCTATTTTCAAACTTTAAGAATCCGCAACTTGAACAAAGTCATCTATTTACAATGCTTTAGAATCCAACTTTAAACGATATCATCTATTTTCAAACCTTAAGAATCCGACACTTAAACAAAGTCATCTATTTACAATACTTTAGAATCCGACTTTAAACGATATCATCTATTTTCCAACCTTAAGAATCCGTAACTTGAACAAAGTCATCTATTTACAATACTTTAGAATCCGACTTTAAACGATATCATCTATTTTCAAACTTTAAGAATCCGCAACTTGAACAAAGTCATCTATTTACAATGCTTTAGAATCGAACTTAAAACGATATCATCTATTTTCAAAGCTTAGGAATCGGCGACTTGAACAAGTCCTTAATTTACAATGCTTTAGAATCCGACTTGAAACGATATCATCTATTTTAAAACCTTCCGATCCGGTAACTTGAACAAAGTCATCTATTTACAATGCTTTGGAATCCGACTTTAAACGATATCATCTATTTTCAAAGCTTAAGAATCGGCAACTTGAACAAAGTCATCTATTTACAATGCTTTAGAATCCGACTTTAAACGATATCATCTATTTTCAAACCTAAAGAACTCGCAACTTGAACAAAGTCATCTATTTACAATGCTTTAGAATCCGATTTTAAACGATATCATCTATTTTCACCCCCTTAAGAATCCGCAACTTGAAAAAGTCATCTATTTACAATACTTTAGTATCCGACTTTAAACGATATCATCTATTTTCAAACCTTAAGAATTCGCAACTTGAACCAAGTCATCTATTTACAATGCTTTAGAATCCTACTTTAAACGATATAATCTATTTTCAAACCTTAAGAATCGGCAACTTGAACAAAGTCATCTATTTACAATGCTTTAGAATCCGACTTTAAACCATATCATCTATTTTCAAAGCTTGAGAATCGGCGACTTGAACAAGTAATTAATTAACAATGCTTTAGAATCCGACTTGAAACGATATCATCTATTTTAAAACCTTAAGAATCGGCAACTTGAACAAAGTCATCTATTTACAATGCTTTAGAATCCGACTTAAAACGATATCATCTATTTACAAACCTTAAGAATCCGCAACTTGAACAAAGTCATCTATTTACAATGCTTTAGAATCCGACTTTAAACAATATCATCTATTTTCAAACCTTAAGAATCCGCAACTTGAACAAAGTCATCTATTTACAATGCTTTAGAATCCGACTTTAAACGATATCATCTATTTTCAAACCTTAAGAATCCGCAACTTGAACAAAGTCATCTATTTACAATGCTTTAGAATCCGACTTTAAACGATATTATCTATTTACAATCCTTAAAAATCAGCAACTTGAACAAAGTCATCTATTTACAATGCTTTAGAATCGAACTTAAAACGATATCATCTATTTTCAAACCTTAAGAATCAGCAACTTGAACAAAGTCATCTATTTACAGTGCTTTAGAATCCGACTTTAAACCATATCATCTATTTTCAAAGCTTGAGAATCGGCGACTTGAACAAGTCATTAATTAACAATGCTTTAGAATCCGACTTGAAACGATATCATCTATTTTAAAACCTTAAAAATCGGCAACTTGAACAAAGTCATCTATTTACAATGCTTTGGAATCTGACTTTAAACGATATCATCTATTTTCAAAGCTTAAGAATCCGCAACTTGAACAAAGTCATCTATTTACAATGCTGTATAATCCGACTTTAAATGATATCATCTATTTTCAAACCTTAAGAATACGAAACTTGAACATAGTAATCTATTTACAAAGCTTTAGTATCCGACATTAAACGATATCATCTAGTTTTAAACCTTAAGAACTCGCAACTTGAACAAAGTCATCTATTTACAATGCTTTAGAATCCGACTTTAAACGATATCATCTATTTTCAAACTTTAAGAATCCGCAACTTGAACAAAGTCATCTATTTACAATGCTTTAGAATCCAACTTTAAACGATATCATCTATTTTCAAACCTTAAGAATCCGACACTTAAACAAAGTCATCTATTTACAATACTTTAGAATCCGACTTTAAACGATATCATCTATTTTCCAACCTTAAGAATCCGTAACTTGAACAAAGTCATCTATTTACAATACTTTAGAATCCGACTTTAAACGATATCATCTATTTTCAAACTTTAAGAATCCGCAACTTGAACAAAGTCATCTATTTACAATGCTTTAGAATCGAACTTAAAACGATATCATCTATTTTCAAAGCTTAGGAATCGGCGACTTGAACAAGTCCTTAATTTACAATGCTTTAGAATCCGACTTGAAACGATATCATCTATTTTAAAACCTTCCGATCCGGTAACTTGAACAAAGTCATCTATTTACAATGCTTTGGAATCCGACTTTAAACGATATCATCTATTTTCAAAGCTTAAGAATCGGCAACTTGAACAAAGTCATCTATTTACAATGCTTTAGAATCCGACTTTAAACGATATCATCTATTTTCAAACCTAAAGAACTCGCAACTTGAACAAAGTCATCTATTTACAATGCTTTAGAATCCGATTTTAAACGATATCATCTATTTTCACCCCCTTAAGAATCCGCAACTTGAAAAAGTCATGTATTTACAATACTTTAGTATCCGACTTTAAACGATATCATCTATTTTCAAACCTTAAGAATTCGCAACTTGAACCAAGTCATCTATTTACAATGCTTTAGAATCCTACTTTAAACGATATAATCTATTTTCAAACCTTAAGAATCGGCAACTTGAACAAAGTCATCTATTTACAATGCTTTAGAATCCGACTTTAAACCATATCATCTATTTTCAAAGCTTGAGAATCGGCGACTTGAACAAGTAATTAATTAACAATGCTTTAGAATCCGACTTGAAACGATATCATCTATTTTAAAACCTTAAGAATCGGCAACTTGAACAAAGTCATCTATTTACAATGCTTTGGAATCCGACTTAAAACGATATCATCTATATTCAATCCTTAAGAATCGGCAACTTGAACAAAGTCATCTATTTACAATGCTTTAGAATCCGACTTTAAACGATATCATCTATTTTCAAACCTTAATAATCCGCAACTTGAACAAAGTCATTTATTTACAATGCTTTAGAATCCGACTTTAAACGATATCATCTATTTTCAAACCTTAAGAATCCGCAACTTGAACAAAGTCATCTATTTACAATGCTTTGGAATCCGACTTTAAACGATGTCATCTTTTTTCAAAGCTTAAGAATCATCAACTTGAACAAAGTCATCTATTTACAATGCTTTAGAATTCGACTTCAAACGATATCATCTATTTTCAAACCTTAAGAATCCGCAACTTGAACAAAGTCATCTATTTACAATGCTTTAGAATCACACTTGCAACGATATCATCTTATTTAAAACGTTAAGAATCCGCAACTTGAACGAAGTCATCTATTTACAATGCTTTTAAATCCTACTTTTAACATTATCTCCTATTTTCAAACCTTAAGAATCCGCAACTTGAACAAAGTCATCTATTTACAATGCTTTAGAATCCGACTTAAAACGATATCATCTATTTTCACCCCCTTAAGAATCCACAACTTGAACAAAGTCATTTATTTACAATGCTTTAGAATCCGACTTAAAACGATATCATCTATTTACAAACCTTAAGAATCCGCAACTTGAACAAAGTCATCTATTTACAATGCTTTAGAACCCGACTTTAAACGATATCATCTATTTTCAATCCTTAAGCATCAGCAACTTGAACAAAGTCATCTATTGACAATGCTTTAGAATCGAACTTAAAACGATATCATCTATTTTCAAACCTTAAGAATCGGCAACTTGAACAAAGTCATCTATTTACAGTGCTTTAGAATCCGACTTTAAACCATATCATCTATTTTCAAAGCTTGAGAATCGGCGACTTGAACAAGTCATTAATTAACAATGCTTTAGAATCCGACTTGAAACGATATCATCTATTTTCACCCCCTTAAGCATCCGCAACTTGAACAAAGTCATTTATTTACAATGCTTTAGAATCCGACTTAAAACGATATCATCTATTTACAAACCTTAAGAATCCGCAACTTGAACAAAGTCATCTATTTACAATGCTTTAGAATCCGACTTTAAACAATATCATCTATTTTCAAACCTTAAGAATCCGCAACTTGAACAAAGTCATCTATTTACAATGCTTTAGAATCCGACTTTAAACGATATCATCTATTTTCAAACCTTAAGAATCCGCAACTTGAACAAAGTCATCTATTTACAATGCTTTAGAATCCGACTTTAAACGATATTATCTATTTACAATCCTTAAAAATCAGCAACTTGAACAAAGTCATCTATTTACAATGCTTTAGAATCGAACTTAAAACGATATCATCTATTTTCAAACCTTAAGAATCAGCAACTTGAACAAAGTCATCTATTTACAGTGCTTTAGAATCCGACTTTAAACCATATCATCTATTTTCAAAGCTTGAGAATCGGCGACTTGAACAAGTCATTAATTAACAATGCTTTAGAATCCGACTTGAAACGATATCATCTATTTTAAAACCTTAAAAATCGGCAACTTGAACAAAGTCATCTATTTACAATGCTTTGGAATCTGACTTTAAACGATATCATCTATTTTCAAAGCTTAAGAATCCGCAACTTGAACAAAGTCATCTATTTACAATGCTGTATAATCCGACTTTAAATGATATCATCTATTTTCAAACCTTAAGAATACGAAACTTGAACATAGTAATCTATTTACAAAGCTTTAGTATCCGACATTAAACGATATCATCTAGTTTTAAACCTTAAGAACTCGCAACTTGAACAAAGTCATCTATTTACAATGCTTTAGAATCCGACTTTAAACGATATCATCTATTTTCAAACTTTAAGAATCCGCAACTTGAACAAAGTCATCTATTTACAATGCTTTAGAATCCAACTTTAAACGATATCATCTATTTTCAAACCTTAAGAATCCGACACTTAAACAAAGTCATCTATTTACAATACTTTAGAATCCGACTTTAAACGATATCATCTATTTTCCAACCTTAAGAATCCGTAACTTGAACAAAGTCATCTATTTACAATACTTTAGAATCCGACTTTAAACGATATCATCTATTTTCAAACTTTAAGAATCCGCAACTTGAACAAAGTCATCTATTTACAATGCTTTAGAATCGAACTTAAAACGATATCATCTATTTTCAAAGCTTAGGAATCGGCGACTTGAACAAGTCCTTAATTTACAATGCTTTAGAATCCGACTTGAAACGATATCATCTATTTTAAAACCTTCCGATCCGGTAACTTGAACAAAGTCATCTATTTACAATGCTTTGGAATCCGACTTTAAACGATATCATCTATTTTCAAAGCTTAAGAATCGGCAACTTGAACAAAGTCATCTATTTACAATGCTTTAGAATCCGACTTTAAACGATATCATCTATTTTCAAACCTAAAGAACTCGCAACTTGAACAAAGTCATCTATTTACAATGCTTTAGAATCCGATTTTAAACGATATCATCTATTTTCACCCCCTTAAGAATCCGCAACTTGAAAAAGTCATCTATTTACAATACTTTAGTATCCGACTTTAAACGATATCATCTATTTTCAAACCTTAAGAATTCGCAACTTGAACCAAGTCATCTATTTACAATGCTTTAGAATCCTACTTTAAACGATATAATCTATTTTCAAACCTTAAGAATCGGCAACTTGAACAAAGTCATCTATTTACAATGCTTTAGAATCCGACTTTAAACCATATCATCTATTTTCAAAGCTTGAGAATCGGCGACTTGAACAAGTAATTAATTAACAATGCTTTAGAATCCGACTTTAAACGATATCATCTATTTTCAAAACTTAAGAATCCGCAACTTGAACAAAGTCATCTATTTACAATGCTTTGGAATCCGACTTTAAACGATGTCATCTTTTTTCAAAGCTTAAGAATCATCAACTTGAACAAAGTCATCTATTTACAATGCTTTAGAATTCGACTTCAAACGATATCATCGATTTTCAAACCTTAAGAATCCGCAACTTGAACAAAGTCATCTATTTACAATGCTTTAGAATCACACTTGCAACGATATCATCTTATTTAAAACCTTAAGAATCCGCAACTTGAACGAAGTCATCTATTTACAATGCTTTTAAATCCTACTTTTAACATTATCTCCTATTTTCAAACCTTAAGAATCCGCAACTTGAACAAAGTCATCTATTTACAATGCTTTAGAATCCGACTTAAAACGATATCATCTATTTTCACCCCCTTAAGAATCCACAACTTGAACAAAGTCATTTATTTACAATGCTTTAGAATCCGACTTAAAACGATATCATCTATTTACAAACCTTAAGAATCCGCAACTTGAACAAAGTCATCTATTTACAATGCTTTAGAACCCGACTTTAAACGATATCATCTATTTTAAAACCTTAAGAATCGGCAACTTGATCAAAGTCATCTATTTACAATGCTTTGGAATCTGACTTTAAACGATATCATCTATTTTCAAAGCTTAAGAATTGGAAACTTGAACAAAGTCATCTATTTACAATGCTTTAGAATCCGACTTGAAACGATATCATCTATTTTCAAACCTTAAGAATCCGCAACTTGAACAAAGTCATCTATTTACAATGCTTTAGAATCCGACTTAAAACGATATCATCTATTTTCAAACATTAAGAATCCGCAACTTGAACAAGGTAATCTATTTACAATGCTTTAGAATCCGACTTTAAACGATATCATCTATTTTCAAACCTAAAGTATCGGCCACTTGAACAAAGTCATCTATTTATAATGCTGTAGAATCCGACTTTAAACGATATCATCTATTTTCAAACCTTTAGAATCCGCAACTTGAACAAAGTCATCTATTTACAATGGTTTGGAATCCGATCTTAAACGATAGTATCTATTTTCAAACTTTAAGAATCCGCAACTTGAACACAGTTATCTATTTACAATGCTTTAGAATCCGACTTTAAACGATATCATCTATTTTCAAACCTTAAGAATCCGCAACTTAGACAAAGTCATCTATTTACAATGCTTTAAAATACGACTTTAAACGATATCATCTATTTTCAATCCTTAAGAATCGGCAACTTGAACAAAGTCATCTATTTACAATGCTTTAGAATCCGACTTTAAACGATATCATCTATTTTCAATTCTTAAGAATCGGCAACTTGAACAAAGTCATCTATTTACAATGCTTTAGAATCGAACTTGAAACGATATCATCTATTTTCAAACCTTAAGAAACGGCAAGTTGAACAAAGTCATCTATTTACAATACTTTAGAATCCGACTTTAAACGATATCATCTATTTTCAAACCTTAAGAATCCGCAACTTGAACAAAGTCATCGATTTACAATGCTTTAGAATCCGACTTTAAACGATATCATCTATTTTCAAAGCTTAAGAATCGGCAACTTGAACAAGTCATCTATTTACAATGCCTAAGAATCCGACTTTAAACGATATCATCTATTTTCAAACCTTAAGAATCCGCAACTTGAACAAAGTCATCTATTTACAATGCTTGTGACTCCGACTTTAAACGATATTATCTTTTTTCAAAGCTTAAGAATCGGCAACTTGAACAAAGTCATCTATTTACAATGCTTTAGAATCCGACTTCAAACGATATCATCGATTTTCAAACCAGAGGAATCCGCAACTTGAACAAAGTCATCTATTTACAATGCTTTAGAATCCGACTTAAAACGATATCATCTATTTTCACCCCCTTAAGAATCCGCAACTTGAACAAAGTCATTTATTTACAATGCTTTAGAATCCGACTTTAAACGATATCATCTATTTTAAAACCTTAATAATCGCCAACTTGATCAAAGTCATCTATTTACAATGCTTTGGAATCTGACTTTAAACGATATCATCTATTTTCAAAGCTTAAGAATCGGAAACTTGAACAAAGTCATCTATTTACAATGCTTTAGAATCCGACTTGAAACGATATCATCTATTTTCAAACCTTAAGAATCCGCAACTTGAACAAAGTCATCTATTTACAATGCTTTAGAATCCGACTTAAAACGATATCATCTATTTTCAAACATTAAGAATCCGCAACTTAGACAAAGTCATCTATTTACAATGCTTTAAAATACGACTTTAACCGATATCATCTATTTTCAATCCTTAAGAATCGGCAACTTGAACAAAGTCATCTATTTACAATGCTTTAGAATCCGACTTTAAACGATATCATCTATTTTCAATTCTTAAGAATCGGCAACTTGAACAAAGTCATCTATTTACAATGCTTTAGAATCGAACTTTAAACGATATCATCTATTTTCAAACCTTAAGAAACGGCAAGTTGAACAAAGTCATCTATTTACAATACTTTAGAATCCGACTTTAAACGATATCATCTATTTTCAAACCTTAAGAATCCGCAACTTGAACAAAGTCATCTATTTACAATGCTTTAGAATCCGACTTTAAACGATATCATCTATTTTCAAAGCTTAAGAATCGGCAACTTGAACAAGTCATCTATTTACAATGCCTAAGAATCCGACTTTAAACGATATCATGTATTTTCAAACATTAAGAATCCGCAACTTGAACAAAGTCATCTATTTACAATGCTTTGGACTCCGACTTTAAACGATATTATCTTTTTTCAAAGCTTAAGAATCGGCAACTTGAACAAAGTCATCTATTTACAATGCTTTAGAATCCGACTTCAAACGATATCATCGATTTTCAAACCAGAGGAATCCGCAACTTGAACAAAGTCATCTATTTACAATGCTTTAGAATCACACTTGCAACGATATCATCTGATTTAAAACCTTAAGAATCCGCAACTTGAACAAAGTCATCTATTTACAATGCTTTAGAATCCGACTTAAAACGATATCATCTATTTTCACCCCCTTAAGAATCCGCAACTTGAACAAAGTCATTTATTTACAATGCTTTAGAATCCGACTTTAAACGATATCATCTATTTTCAAACCTTAAGAATCCGCAACTTGAACAAAGTCATCTATTTACAATGCTTTAGAATCCGACTTACAACGATATCATCGATTTTCAAACCTTAAAAATCCGCAACTTGAACAAAGTCATCTATTTACAATGCTTTAGAATCCGACTTTAAACGATATTATCTATTTACAATCCTTAAAAATCAGCAACTTGAACAAAGTCATCTATTTACAATGCTTTAGAATCGAACTTAAAACGATATCATCTATTTTCAAACCTTAAGAATCGGCAACTTGAACAAAGTCATCTATTTACAGTGCTTTAGAATCCGACTTAAAACCATATCATCTATTTTCAAAGCTTGAGAATCGGCGACTTGAACAAGTCATTAATTAACAATGCTTTAGAATCCGACTTGAAACGATATCATCTATTTAAAAACCTTAAAAATCGGCAACTTGAACAAAGTCATCTATTTACAATGCTTTGGAATCTGACTTTAAACGATATCATCTATTTTCAAAGCTTAAGAATCCGCAACTTGAACAAAGTCATCTATTTACAATGCTGTATAATCCGACTTTAAATGATATCATCTATTTTCAAACCTTAAGAATACGGAACTTGAACATAGTAATCTATTTACAAAGCTTTAGTATCCGACATTAAACGATATCATCTAGTTTTAAACCTTAAGAACTCGCAACTTGAACAAAGTCATCTATTTACAATGCTTTAGAATCCGACTTTAAACGATATCATCTATTTTCAAACCTTAAGAATCCGCAACTTGAACAAAGTCATCTATTTACAATGCTTTAGAATCCAACTTTAAACGATATCATCTATTTTCAAACCTTAAGAATCCGACACTTAAACAAAGTCATCTATTTACAATACTTTAGAATCCGACTTTAAACGATATCATCTATTTTCCAACCTTAAGAATCCGTAACTTGAACAAAGTCATCTATTTACAATACTTTAGAATCCGACTTTAAACGATATCATCTATTTTCAAACTTTAAGAATCCGCAACTTGAACAAAGTCATCTATTTACAATGCTTTAGAATCGAACTTAAAACGATATCATCTATTTTCAAAGCTTAGGAATCGGCGACTTGAACAAGTCCTTAATTTACAATGCTTTAGAATCCGACTTGAAACGATATCATCTATTTTAA
Organism: Sepiola atlantica; assembly: GCA_963556195.1. Lineage (NCBI taxonomy): Eukaryota > Metazoa > Mollusca > Cephalopoda > Sepiida > Sepiolidae > Sepiola > Sepiola atlantica. The sequence continues at coordinate 485,749 of CAUVYP010001100.1, read as the reverse complement.
AACCTTCCGATCCGGTAACTTGAACAAAGTCATCTATTTACAATGCTTTGGAATCCGACTTTAAACGATATCATCTATTTTCAAAGCTTAAGAATCGGCAACTTGAACAAAGTCATCTATTTACAATGCTTTAGAATCCGACTTTAAACGATATCATCTATTTTCAAACCTAAAGAACTCGCCACTTGAACAAAGTCATCTATTTACAATGCTTTAGAAGCCGATTTTAAACGATATCATCTATTTTCAAACCTTAAGAATCCGCAACTTGAAAAAGTCATCTATTTACAATACTTTAGTATCCGACTTTAAACGATATCATCTATTTTCAAACCTTAAGAATCCGCAACTTGAACCAAGTCATCTATTTACAATGCTTTAGAATCCTACTTTAAACGATATAATCTATTTTCAAACCTTAAGAATCCGCAACTTGAACAAAGTCATCTATTTACAATACTTTAGAATCTGACTTTAAACGATATCATCTATTTTGAAACCTTATGCATCGGCAACTTGAACAAAGTCATCTATTTACAATGCTTTAGAATCCGACTTTAAACGATATCATCTTTTTTCAAACCTTAAGAATCGGCAACTTGAACAAAGTCATCTATTAACAATGCTTTAGAATGCGACTTTAAACAATATCATCTATTTCTAAACCTTAAGAATCCGCAACTGTAATAAAGTCATCTACTTACAATGCTTTAGAATCGCACTTAACACAATGTAATCTATTTTCAAACTTTAAGAGTCCGCCACTTGAACAAAGTTATCTATTTACAATGCTTTAGAATCCGACTTTAAACGATATCATCTATTTTCAAACCTTAAGAAATCGCAACTTGAACAAAGTCATCTATTTACAATGCTTTAGAATCCGACTTTAAACGATATCATCTATTTTCAAACCTAAAGTATCGGCCACTTGAACAAAGTCATCTATTTACAATGCTGTAGAATCCGACTTTAAACGATATCATCTATTTTCAAACCTTAAGAATCCGCAACTTAACAAAGTCATCTATTTACAATGGTTTGGAATCCGATCTTAAACGATATCATCTATTTTCAAACCTTAAGAATGTGCAACTTGTACACAGTCATCTATTTACAATGCTTTAGAATCCGACTTTAAACGATATCATCTATTTTCAAACCTTAATAATTCGCGACTTGAACAAAGTCATCTATTTACAATGCTTTAGAATCCGACTTTAAACGATATCATCTATTTTCAAACCTAAAGTATCGGCCACTTGAACAAAGTCATCTATTTACAATGCTGTAGAATGCGACTTTAAACGATATCATCTATTTTCAAACCTTAAGAATCCGCAACTTAACAAAGTCATCTATTTACAATGGTTTGGAATCCGATCTTAAACGATATCATCTATTTTCAAACCTTAAGAATGTGCAACTTGTACACTATCATCTATTTACAATGCTTTTGAATACTACTTTAAACATTATCTTCTATTTTCAAACCTTAAGAATCCGCAACTTGAACAAAGTCATCTATTTACAATGCTTTAGAATCCGACTTTAAACGATATCATCTATTTTCACCCCCTTAAGAATCCGCAACTTGAACAAAGTCATTTATTTACAATGCTTTAGAATCCGACTTTAAACGATATAATCTATTTTCAAACCTTAAGAATCCGCAACTTGAACAAAGTCATCTATTTACAATGCTTTAGAATCCGACTTTAACCGATATCATCTATTTTCAAACCTTAAGAATCCGCAACTTGAACAAAGTCCTCTATTTACAATGCTTTAGAATCCGACTTTAAACTATGTACTCTATTTTCAAACATCAAGCATCCGCAACTTGAACAAGGTCATCTATTTACAATGCTTTAGAATCCGACTTTAAACGATATCATCTATTTTCAAACCTAAAGTATCGGCCACTTGAACAAAGTCATCTATTTACAATGCTGTAGAATCCGACTTTAAACGATATCATCTATTTTCAAACCTTAAGAATCCGCAACTTGAACAAAGTCATCTATTTACAATGCTTTAGAATCCGACTTTAACCGATATCATCTATTTTCAAACCTTAAGAATCCGCAACTTGAACAAAGTCATCTATTTACAATGCTTTAGAATGCGACTTTAAACAATGTCATCTATTTTCAAACCTTAAGAATCCGCAACTGTAACAAAGTCATCTACTTACAAGTCTTTAGAATCGTACTTTAAACGATATCATCTTTTTTCAAACCTTAAGAGTCCGCATCTTGACCAAAGTAATCTATTTACAATGCTTTAGAATCCGATTTAAACCATATCATCTATTTTCAAAGCTTAAGAATCGGCAACTTGAACAAGTCATCTATTTACAATGCTTAAGAATCCGACTTTAAACGATCTCATCTATTTTCAAACCTTAAGAATCCGCAACTTGAACAAAGTCATCTATTTACAATGCTTTGGAATCCGACTTTAAACGATATCATCTTTTTTCAAAGCTTAAGAATCGGCAACTTGAACAAAGTCATCTATTTACAATGCTTTAGAATCCGACTTCAAACGATATCATCGATTTTCAAACATTAAGAATCCGCAACTTGAACAAAGTCATCTATTTACAATGCTTTAGAATCACACTTGCAACGATATCATCCGATTTAAAACCTTAAGAATCCGCAACTTGAACGAAGTCATCTATTTACAATGCTTTTGAATACTACTTTAAACATTATCTTCTATTTTCAAACCTTAAGAATCCGCAACTTGAACAAAGTCATCTATTTACAATGCATTAGAATCCGACTTTAAACGATATCATCTATTTTCACCCCTTTAAGAATCCGCAACTTGAACAAAGTCATTTATTTACAATGCTTTAGAATCCGACTTTAAACGATATAATCTATTTTCAAACCTTAAGAATCCGCAACTTGAACAAAGTCATCTATTTACAATGCTTTAGAATCCGACTTTAAAGGATATCATCTATTTTCAAACCTTAAGAATCCGCAACTTGAACAATTTCATCTATTTACAATGCTTTTAGAATCCGACTTTTACCGATATCATCTATTTTCAAACCTTAAGAATACGGAACTTGAACATAGTAATCTATTTACAATGCTTTAGTATCCGACATTAAACGATATCATCTAGTTTTAAACCTTAAGAACTCGCAACTTGAACAAAGTCATCTATTTACAATGCTTTAGAATCCGACTTTAAACGATATCATCTATTTTAAAACTTTAAGAATCCGCAACTTGAACAAAGTCATCTATTTACAATGCTTTAGAATCCCACTTTAAACGACATAATCTATTTTCAAACCTTAAGAATCCGACACTTGAAAAAGTCATCTATTTACAATACTTTAGAATCCGACTTTAAACGATATCATCTATTTTCAAACCTTAAGAATCCGCAACTTAACAAAGTCATCTATTTACAATGGTTTGTAATCCGATCTTAAACGATATCATCTATTTTCAAACCTTAAGAATCCGCAACTTGAACACAGTCATCTATTTACAATGCTTAGAATCCGACTTTAAACGATATCATCTATTTTCAAAGCTTAAGAATCGGCAACTTGAACAAAGCCATCTATTTACAATGCTTTAGAATCCGACTTAAAACAATATCATCTATTTTCAAACCTTAAGAATCCGAAACTGTAACAAAGTCATCTATTAACAATGCTTTAGAATCCGACTTTAAACGAAATAATCTATTTTCAAACTATCAGAGTCCGCAACTTGAACAAAGTCATCTATTTACAATGCTTTAGAATCCGACTTTAAACGATATCATCTATTTTCAATCCTTAAGAATCGGCAACTTGAACAAAGTCATCTATTTACAATGCTTTAGAATCGAACTTAAAACGATATCATCTATTTTCAAACCTTAAGAATCGGCAACTTGAACAAAGTCATCTATTTACAGTGCTTTAGAATCCGACTTTAAACGATATCATCTACTTTCAAAGCTTGAGAATCGGCGACTTTAACAAGTCATTAATTTACAATGCTTTAGAATCCGACTTAAAACGATATCATCTATTTTAAAACCTTAAGAATCGGAAACTTGAACAAAGTCATCTATTTACAATGCTTTGGAATCTGACTTTAAACGATATCATCTATTTTCAAAGCTTAAGAATCGGAAACTTGAACAAAGTCATCTATTTACAATGCTTTAGAATCCGACTTTAAACGATATCATCTATTTTCAAACCTAAAGAATCCGCAACTTGAACAAAGTCATCTATTTACAATGCTTTATAATCCGACTTTAAATGATATCATCTATTTTAAAACTTTAAGAATCCGTAACTTGAACAAAGTCATCTATTTACAATGCTTTAGAATCGAACTTTAAACGATATCATCTATTTTAAAACTTTAAGAATCCGCAACTTGAACAAAGTCATCTATTTACAATGCTTTAGAATCGAACTTTAAACGATATCATCTATTTTCAAACCTTAAGAATCGGCAACTTGAACAAAGTAATCTATTTACAGTGCTTTAGAATCTTACTTAAAACGATATCATCTATTTTCAAAGCTTGAGAATCGGCGACTTGAACAAGTCCTTAATTTACAATGCTTTAGAATCCGACTTAAAACGATATCATCTATTTTCAAAGCTTGAGAATCGGCGACTTGAACAAGTCCTTAATTTACAATGCTTTAGAATCTGACTTTAAACGATATCATCTATTTTGAAACCTTATGCATCGGCAACTTGAACAAAGTTATCTATTTACAATGCTTTAGAATCCGACTTTAAACGATATCATCTATTTTCAAACCTTAAGAAATCGCAACTTGAACAAAGTCATCTATTTACAATGCTTTAGAATCCGACTTTAAACGATATCATCTATTTTAAAACCTAAAGTATCGGCCACTTGAACAAAGTCATCTATTTACAATGATGTAGAATCCGACTTTAAACGATATCATCTATTTTCAAACCTTAAGAATCCGCAACTTAACAAAGTCATCTATTTACAATGGTTTGGAATCCGATCTTAAACGATATCATCTATTTTCAAACCTTAAGAATGTGCAACTTGTACACAGTCATCTATTTACAATGCTTTAGAATCCGACTTTAAACGATATCATCTATTTTCAAACCTTAATAATTCGCGACTTGAACAAAGTCATCTATTTATAATGCTTTAGAATCCGACTTTAAACTTATTATAATAGATTATATCATCTATTTTCAAACTATCAGAGTCCGCAACTTGAACAAAGTCATCTATTTACGATGCTTTAGAATCCGACTTTAACCGATATAATCTATTTTAAACCTTAAGAATCCTCAACTTGAACAAGGTCATCTATTTACAATGCTTTAGAATCCGACATTAAAATATATCATCTACTTTTAAACCTTAAGAACTCGCTACTTGAACAAAGTCATCTATTTACAATGCTTTAGAATCCGACTTTAACCGATATAATCTATTTTCAATCCTTAAGAATCCGCAACTTGAACAAAGTCATCTATTTACAATGCTTTAGAATCCGACTTTAAAAGATATCATCTATTTTCAATCCTTAAGAATCGGCAACTTGAACAAAGTCATCTATTTACAATGCTTTATAATCCGACTTTAAATGATATCATCTATTTTCAAACCTTAAGAATACGGAACTTGAACATAGTTATCTATTTACAAAGCTTTAGTATCCGACATTAAACGATATCATCTAGTTTTAAACCTTAAGAACTCGCAACTTGAACAAAGTCATCTATTTACAATGCTTTAGAATCCGACTTTAAACGATATCATCTATTTTCAAACCTTAAGAATCCGCAACTTGAACAAAGTCATCTATTTACAATGCTTTAGAATCCCACTTTAAACGATATCATCTATTTTCAAACCTTAAGAATCCGACACTTGAAAAAGTCATCTATTTACAATGCTTTAGAATCCGATTTTAAACGATATCATCTATTTTCAAACCTTAAGAATCCGCAACTTGAACAAAGTCATCTATTTACAATGCTTTAGAATCCGACTTTAAATGATATCATCTATTTTCAAACCTTAAGAATCCGCAACTTGAACAAAGTCATCTATTTACAATGCTTTAGAATCCCACTTTAAACGACATAATCTATTTTCAAACCTACACTTGAAAAGTCATCTATTAACAATACTTTAGAATCCGACTTTAAACGATCTCATCTATTTTCGAAACTTAAGAATCCGCAACTTGAACAAAGTCATCTATTTACAATGCTTTAGAATCCGATTTTAAACGATATCATCTATTTTCAAACCTTAAGAATCCGCAACTTGAACAAAGTCATCTATTTACAATGCTTTAGTAACCGACTTTAAACGATATCATCTATTTTCAAACCTTAATAATCCGCAACTTGAACAAAGTCATCTATTTACAATGCTTTAGAATCCGACTTTAAACGATATCATCTATTTTCAAACCTTAAGAATCCGCAACTTGAACAAAGTCATCTATTTACAATACTTTAGAATCCGACTTTAAACGATATCATCTATTTTCAAAGCTTATGAATCCGAAACTTGAACAAAGTCATCTATTTACAATGCTTTAGAATCCGACTTTAAACGATATCATCTATTTTCAAACCTTAAGAATCGGCAACTTGAACAAAGTCATCTATTTACAATGCTTTAGAATGCGACTTTAAACAATATCATCTATTTTCAAACCTTAAGAATCCGCAACTGTTATAAAGTCATCTACTTACAATGCTTTTGAATCGTACTTTAAACAATATAATCTATTTTCAAACCTTAAGAGTCCGCCACTTGAACTAAGTCATCTATTTACAATGCTTTAGAATCCGACTTTAAACGATATCATCTATTTTCAAACCTTAAGAAACCGCAACTTAAACAAAGTCATCTATTTACAATGCTTTAGAATCCGACTTCAAACGATATCATCGATTTTCAAACCATAAGAATCCGCAACTTGAACAAAGTCATCTATTTACAATGCTTTAGAATCACACTTGCAACGATATCATCTGATTTAAAACCTTAAGAACTCGCAACTTGAACAAAGTCATCTATTTACAATGCTTTAGAATCCTACTTTAAACGATATCATCTATTTTCAAACCTTAAGAATCCGCAACTTGAACGAAGTCATCTATTTACAATGCTTTAGAATCCTACTTTAAACGATATCATCTATTTTCAAACCTTAAGAATCCGCAACTTGAACAAAGTCATCTATTTACAATGCTTTAGAATCCGACTTTAAACGATATCATCTATTTTCAAACCTAAAGAATCCGCAACTTGAACAAAGTCATCTATTTACAATGCGTTAGAATCCGACTTTAAACGATATCATCTATTTTCAAACCTTAAGAATCCGCAACTTGAACAAAGTTATCTATTTACAATGCTTTATACTCCGACTTAAACCGATATCATCTATATTCACACCTTAAGAATCCGCAACTTGAACAAAGTCATCTATTTACAATGCTTTAGAATGCGACTTTAAACAATGTCATCTATTTTCAAACCTTAAGAATCCGCAACTGTAATAAAGTCATCTACTTACAATGCTTTAGAATCGTACTTTAAACATTATCTTCTATTTTCAAACCTTAAGAATCCGCAACTTGAACAAAGTCATCTATTTACAATGCTTTAGAATCCGACTTTAAACGATATCATCTTTTTTCAAACTTTAAGAACTCGCAACTTGAACAAAGTCATCTATTTAAAATGCTTTAGAATCCGACTTTAAAGGATATCATCTATTTTCAAACCTTTAGAATCCGCAACTTGAACAAAGTCATTTATTTACAATGCTTTAGAATCCGACTTTAAACGATATCATCTATTTTCAAACCTTAAGAATCCGCAACTTGAACAAAGTCATCTATTTACAATGCTTTAGAATCCGACTTTAAACGATATCATCTATTTTCTAACCTAAAGAATCCGCAACTTGAACAAAGTCATCTATTTACAATGCGTTAGAATCCGACTTTAAACGATATCATCTATTTTCAAACCTTAACAATCCGCAACTTGAACAAAGTTATCTGTTTACAATGCTTTATACTCCGACTACAACCGATATCATCTATATTCAAACCTTAAGAATCCGCAACTTGAACAAAGTCATCTATTTACAATGCTTTAGAATGCGACTTTAAACAATGTCATCTATTTTAATACCTTAAGAATCCGCAACTGTAATAAAGTCATCTACTTACAATGCTTTAGAATCGTACTTTAAACTATATCATCTATTTTCAAACCTTAAGAGACTGCCACTTGAACAAAGTCATCTATTTACAATGCTTTAGAATCCGACTTTAAACGATATCATCTATTTTCAAACCTAAAGAATCCGCAACTTGAACAAAATCATCTATTTACAATGCTTTAGAATCCGACTTTAAACTATGTCATTTATTTTCAAACATCAAGGATCCGCAACGTGAACAAGGTCATCTATTTACAATGCTTTAGAATCCGACTATAAACGATATCATCTATTTTCAAACCTAAAATATCGGCCACTTGAACAAAGTCATCTATTTACAATGCAGTAGAATCCGACTTTAAACGATATCATCTATTTTCAAACCTTAAGAATCCGCCACTTAACAAAGTCATCTATTTACAATGGTTTGGAATCCGATCTTAACCGATATCATCTATTTTCAAACCTTAAGAATCCGCAACTTGAACAAAGTCCTCTATTAACAATGCTTTTGAATCCGACTTAAAACAATATCATCTATTTTCAAACCTTAAGAATCCGCAACTTGAACAAAGTCATCTATTAACAATGCTTTAGAATCCCACTTTAAACGACATAATCTATTTTCAAACCTTAAGAATCCGACACTTGAAAAAGTCATCTATTTACCATATATTTTAGAATCAAACTTTAAACGATATCATCTATTTTCAAACCTTAAGAATCCGCAACTTGAACAAAGTCATCTATTAACAATGCTTTAGAATCCGACTTTAAACGATATAATCTATTTTGAAACTATCAGAGTCCGCAACTTGAACAAAGTCATCTATTTACAATGCTTTAGAATCCGACTTTGACCGATATCATCTATTTTCAATCCTTAAGAATCGGCAACTTGAACAAAGTCATCTATATACAATGCTTTAGAATCCGACTTTAAACGATATCATCTATTTTCAATCCTTAAGAATCGGCAACTTGAACAAAGTCATCTATTTACAATGCTTTAGAATCGAACTTAAAACGATATCATCTATTTTCAAACCTTAAGAATCGGCAACTTGAACAAAGTCATCTATTTACAGTGCTTTAGAATCCGACTTTAAACGATATCATCTACTTTCAAAGCTTGAGAATCGGCGACTTTAACAAGTCATTAATTTACAATGCTTTAGAATCCGACTTTAAACGATATCATCTATTTTCAAACCTTAAGAATCCGCAACTTGAACAAAGTCATCTATTTACAATGCTTTAGAATCCAACTTTAAACGATATCATCTATTTTCAAACCTTAAGAATCCGACACTTGAACAAAGTCATCTATTTACAATACTTTAGAATCCGACTTTAAACGATATCATCTATTTTCAAACCTTAAGAATCCGCAACTTGAACAAAGTCATCTATATACAATACTTTAGAATCCGACTATAAACGATATCATCTATTTTCAAACCTAAAGTATCGGCCACTTGAACAAAGTCATCTATTTACAATGCTGTAGAATCCGACTTTAAACGATATCATCTATTGCTAAACCTTTAGAATCCGCAACTTAAAAAAGTCATCTATTTACAATTGTTTGGAATCTAATCTTAAACGATATCATCTATTTTCAAACCTTAAGAATCCGCAACTTGTACACAGTCATCTATTTACAATGCTTTAGAATCCGACTTTAAACGATATCATCTATTTTCAAACCTTAAGAATCCGCAACTTGAACAAAGTCCTCTATTTACAATGCTTTAGAATCCGACTTAAAACAATATCATCTATTTTCAAACCTTAAAAATCCGCAACTTGAACAAAGTCATCTATTAACAATGCTTCAGAATCCGACTTTAAACGATATAATCTATTTTCAAACCATCAGAGTCCGCAACTTGAACAAAGTCATCTATTTACAATGCTTTAGAATCCGACTTTAAACGATATCATCTATTTTCAATCCTTAAGAATCGGCAACTTGAACAAAGTCGTCTATTTACAATGCTTTAGAATCGAACTTTAAACGATATCATCAATTTTCAAACCTTAAGAATCGGCAACTTGAACAAAGTCATCTATTTACAGTGCTTTAGAATCCGACTTTAAACGATATCATCTATTTTCAAAGCTTAAGAATCGGCAACTTGAACAAAGTCATCTATTTACAATGCTTTAGAATCCGACTTTAAACGATATCATCTATTTTCAAACCTAAAGAATCCGCAACTTGAACAAAGTCATCTACTTACAATGCTTTATACTCCGACTTTAAATGATATCATCTATTTTCAAACCTTAAGAATACGGAACTTGAACATAGTAATCTATTTACAATGCTTTCGTATCCGTCATTAAACGATATCATCTAGTTTTAAACTTTTAGAACTCGCAACTTGAACAAAGTCATCTATTTACAATGCTTTAGAATCCGACTTTAACGATCTCATCTATTTTCAAACCTTAAGAATCCGCAACTTGAACAAAGTCATCTATTTACAATGCTTTGGAATCCGACTTTAAACGATATCATCTTTTTTCAAAGCTTAAGAATCGGCAACTTGAACAAAGTCATCTATTTACAATGCTTTAGAATCCGACTTCAAACGATATCATCGATTTTCAAACATTAAGAATCCGCAACTTGAACAAAGTCATCTATTTACAATGCTTTAGAATCACACTTGCAACGATATCATCCGATTTAAAACCTTAAGAATCCGCAACTTGAACGAAGTCATCTATTTACAATGCTTTTGAATACTACTTTAAACATTATCTTCTATTTTCAAACCTTAAGAATCCGCAACTTGAACAAAGTCATCTATTTACAATGCATTAGAATCCGACTTTAAACGATATCATCTATTTTCACCCCTTTAAGAATCCGCAACTTGAACAAAGTCATTTATTTACAATGCTTTAGAATCCGACTTTAAACGATATAATCTATTTTCAAACCTTAAGAATCCGCAACTTGAACAAAGTCATCTATTTACAATGCTTTAGAATCCGACTTTAAAGGATATCATCTATTTTCAAACCTTAAGAATCCGCAACTTGAACAATTTCATCTATTTACAATGCTTTAGAATCCGACTTTTACCGATATCATCTATTTTCAAACCTTAAGAATACGGAACTTGAACATAGTAATCTATTTACAATGCTTTAGTATCCGACATTAAACGATATCATCTAGTTTTAAACCTTAAGAACTCGCAACTTGAACAAAGTCATCTATTTACAATGCTTTAGAATCCGACTTTAAACGATATCATCTATTTTAAAACTTTAAGAATCCGCAACTTGAACAAAGTCATCTATTTACAATGCTTTAGAATCCCACTTTAAACGACATAATCTATTTTCAAACCTTAAGAATCCGACACTTGAAAAAGTCATCTATTTACAATACTTTAGAATCCGACTTTAAACGATATCATCTATTTTCAAACCTTAAGAATCCGCAACTTAACAAAGTCATCTATTTACAATGGTTTGTAATCCGATCTTAAACGATATCATCTATTTTCAAACCTTAAGAATCCGCAACTTGAACACAGTCATCTATTTACAATGCTTAGAATCCGACTTTAAACGATATCATCTATTTTCAAAGCTTAAGAATCGGCAACTTGAACAAAGCCATCTATTTACAATGCTTTAGAATCCGACTTAAAACAATATCATCTATTTTCAAACCTTAAGAATCCGAAACTGTAACAAAGTCATCTATTAACAATGCTTTAGAATCCGACTTTAAACGAAATAATCTATTTTCAAACTATCAGAGTCCGCAACTTGAACAAAGTCATCTATTTACAATGCTTTAGAATCCGACTTTAAACGATATCATCTATTTTCAATCCTTAAGAATCGGCAACTTGAACAAAGTCATCTATTTACAATGCTTTAGAATCGAACTTAAAACGATATCATCTATTTTCAAACCTTAAGAATCGGCAACTTGAACAAAGTCATCTATTTACAGTGCTTTAGAATCCGACTTTAAACGATATCATCTACTTTCAAAGCTTGAGAATCGGCGACTTTAACAAGTCATTAATTTACAATGCTTTAGAATCCGACTTAAAACGATATCATCTATTTTAAAACCTTAAGAATCGGAAACTTGAACAAAGTCATCTATTTACAATGCTTTGGAATCTGACTTTAAACGATATCATCTATTTTCAAAGCTTAAGAATCGGAAACTTGAACAAAGTCATCTATTTACAATGCTTTAGAATCCGACTTTAAACGATATCATCTATTTTCAAACCTAAAGAATCCGCAACTTGAACAAAGTCATCTATTTACAATGCTTTATAATCCGACTTTAAATGATATCATCTATTTTAAAACTTTAAGAATCCGTAACTTGAACAAAGTCATCTATTTACAATGCTTTAGAATCGAACTTTAAACGATATCATCTATTTTAAAACTTTAAGAATCCGCAACTTGAACAAAGTCATCTATTTACAATGCTTTAGAATCGAACTTTAAACGATATCATCTATTTTCAAACCTTAAGAATCGGCAACTTGAACAAAGTAATCTATTTACAGTGCTTTAGAATCTTACTTAAAACGATATCATCTATTTTCAAAGCTTGAGAATCGGCGACTTGAACAAGTCCTTAATTTACAATGCTTTAGAATCCGACTTAAAACGATATCATCTATTTTCAAAGCTTGAGAATCGGCGACTTGAACAAGTCCTTAATTTACAATGCTTTAGAATCTGACTTTAAACGATATCATCTATTTTGAAACCTTATGCATCGGCAACTTGAACAAAGTTATCTATTTACAATGCTTTAGAATCCGACTTTAAACGATATCATCTATTTTCAAACCTTAAGAAATCGCAACTTGAACAAAGTCATCTATTTACAATGCTTTAGAATCCGACTTTAAACGATATCATCTATTTTAAAACCTAAAGTATCGGCCACTTGAACAAAGTCATCTATTTACAATGATGTAGAATCCGACTTTAAACGATATCATCTATTTTCAAACCTTAAGAATCCGCAACTTAACAAAGTCATCTATTTACAATGGTTTGGAATCCGATCTTAAACGATATCATCTATTTTCAAACCTTAAGAATGTGCAACTTGTACACAGTCATCTATTTACAATGCTTTAGAATCCGACTTTAAACGATATCATCTATTTTCAAACCTTAATAATTCGCGACTTGAACAAAGTCATCTATTTATAATGCTTTAGAATCCGACTTTAAACTTATTATAATAGATTATATCATCTATTTTCAAACTATCAGAGTCCGCAACTTGAACAAAGTCATCTATTTACGATGCTTTAGAATCCGACTTTAACCGATATAATCTATTTTAAACCTTAAGAATCCTCAACTTGAACAAGGTCATCTATTTACAATGCTTTAGAATCCGACATTAAAATATATCATCTACTTTTAAACCTTAAGAACTCGCTACTTGAACAAAGTCATCTATTTACAATGCTTTAGAATCCGACTTTAACCGATATAATCTATTTTCAATCCTTAAGAATCCGCAACTTGAACAAAGTCATCTATTTACAATGCTTTAGAATCCGACTTTAAAAGATATCATCTATTTTCAATCCTTAAGAATCGGCAACTTGAACAAAGTCATCTATTTACAATGCTTTATAATCCGACTTTAAATGATATCATCTATTTTCAAACCTTAAGAATACGGAACTTGAACATAGTTATCTATTTACAAAGCTTTAGTATCCGACATTAAACGATATCATCTAGTTTTAAACCTTAAGAACTCGCAACTTGAACAAAGTCATCTATTTACAATGCTTTAGAATCCGACTTTAAACGATATCATCTATTTTCAAACCTTAAGAATCCGCAACTTGAACAAAGTCATCTATTTACAATGCTTTAGAATCCCACTTTAAACGATATCATCTATTTTCAAACCTTAAGAATCCGACACTTGAAAAAGTCATCTATTTACAATGCTTTAGAATCCGATTTTAAACGATATCATCTATTTTCAAACCTTAAGAATCCGCAACTTGAACAAAGTCATCTATTTACAATGCTTTAGAATCCGACTTTAAATGATATCATCTATTTTCAAACCTTAAGAATCCGCAACTTGAACAAAGTCATCTATTTACAATGCTTTAGAATCCCACTTTAAACGACATAATCTATTTTCAAACCTACACTTGAAAAGTCATCTATTAACAATACTTTAGAATCCGACTTTAAACGATCTCATCTATTTTCGAAACTTAAGAATCCGCAACTTGAACAAAGTCATCTATTTACAATGCTTTAGAATCCGATTTTAAACGATATCATCTATTTTCAAACCTTAAGAATCCGCAACTTGAACAAAGTCATCTATTTACAATGCTTTAGTAACCGACTTTAAACGATATCATCTATTTTCAAACCTTAATAATCCGCAACTTGAACAAAGTCATCTATTTACAATGCTTTAGAATCCGACTTTAAACGATATCATCTATTTTCAAACCTTAAGAATCCGCAACTTGAACAAAGTCATCTATTTACAATACTTTAGAATCCGACTTTAAACGATATCATCTATTTTCAAAGCTTATGAATCCGAAACTTGAACAAAGTCATCTATTTACAATGCTTTAGAATCCGACTTTAAACGATATCATCTATTTTCAAACCTTAAGAATCGGCAACTTGAACAAAGTCATCTATTTACAATGCTTTAGAATGCGACTTTAAACAATATCATCTATTTTCAAACCTTAAGAATCCGCAACTGTTATAAAGTCATCTACTTACAATGCTTTTGAATCGTACTTTAAACAATATAATCTATTTTCAAACCTTAAGAGTCCGCCACTTGAACTAAGTCATCTATTTACAATGCTTTAGAATCCGACTTTAAACGATATCATCTATTTTCAAACCTTAAGAAACCGCAACTTAAACAAAGTCATCTATTTACAATGCTTTAGAATCCGACTTCAAACGATATCATCGATTTTCAAACCATAAGAATCCGCAACTTGAACAAAGTCATCTATTTACAATGCTTTAGAATCACACTTGCAACGATATCATCTGATTTAAAACCTTAAGAACTCGCAACTTGAACGAAGTCATCTATTTACAATGCTTTTGAATCCTACTTTAAACGATATCATCTATTTTCAAACCTTAAGAATCCGCAACTTGAACGAAGTCATCTATTTACAATGCTTTAGAATCCTACTTTAAACGATATCATCTATTTTCAAACCTTAAGAATCCGCAACTTGAACAAAGTCATCTATTTACAATGCTTTAGAATCCGACTTTAAACGATATCATCTATTTTCAAACCTAAAGAATCCGCAACTTGAACAAAGTCATCTATTTACAATGCGTTAGAATCCGACTTTAAACGATATCATCTATTTTCAAACCTTAAGAATCCGCAACTTGAACAAAGTTATCTATTTACAATGCTTTATACTCCGACTTAAACCGATATCATCTATATTCACACCTTAAGAATCCGCAACTTGAACAAAGTCATCTATTTACAATGCTTTAGAATGCGACTTTAAACAATGTCATCTATTTTCAAACCTTAAGAATCCGCAACTGTAATAAAGTCATCTACTTACAATGCTTTAGAATCGTACTTTAAACATTATCTTCTATTTTCAAACCTTAAGAATCCGCAACTTGAACAAAGTCATCTATTTACAATGCTTTAGAATCCGACTTTAAACGATATCATCTTTTTTCAAACTTTAAGAACTCGCAACTTGAACAAAGTCATCTATTTAAAATGCTTTAGAATCCGACTTTAAAGGATATCATCTATTTTCAAACCTTTAGAATCCGCAACTTGAACAAAGTCATTTATTTACAATGCTTTAGAATCCGACTTTAAACGATATCATCTATTTTCAAACCTTAAGAATCCGCAACTTGAACAAAGTCATCTATTTACAATGCTTTAGAATCCGACTTTAAACGATATCATCTATTTTCTAACCTAAAGAATCCGCAACTTGAACAAAGTCATCTATTTACAATGCGTTAGAATCCGACTTTAAACGATATCATCTATTTTCAAACCTTAACAATCCGCAACTTGAACAAAGTTATCTGTTTACAATGCTTTATACTCCGACTACAACCGATATCATCTATATTCAAACCTTAAGAATCCGCAACTTGAACAAAGTCATCTATTTACAATGCTTTAGAATGCGACTTTAAACAATGTCATCTATTTTAATACCTTAAGAATCCGCAACTGTAATAAAGTCATCTACTTACAATGCTTTAGAATCGTACTTTAAACTATATCATCTATTTTCAAACCTTAAGAGACTGCCACTTGAACAAAGTCATCTATTTACAATGCTTTAGAATCCGACTTTAAACGATATCATCTATTTTCAAACCTAAAGAATCCGCAACTTGAACAAAATCATCTATTTACAATGCTTTAGAATCCGACTTTAAACTATGTCATTTATTTTCAAACATCAAGGATCCGCAACGTGAACAAGGTCATCTATTTACAATGCTTTAGAATCCGACTATAAACGATATCATCTATTTTCAAACCTAAAATATCGGCCACTTGAACAAAGTCATCTATTTACAATGCAGTAGAATCCGACTTTAAACGATATCATCTATTTTCAAACCTTAAGAATCCGCCACTTAACAAAGTCATCTATTTACAATGGTTTGGAATCCGATCTTAACCGATATCATCTATTTTCAAACCTTAAGAATCCGCAACTTGAACAAAGTCCTCTATTAACAATGCTTTTGAATCCGACTTAAAACAATATCATCTATTTTCAAACCTTAAGAATCCGCAACTTGAACAAAGTCATCTATTAACAATGCTTTAGAATCCCACTTTAAACGACATAATCTATTTTCAAACCTTAAGAATCCGACACTTGAAAAAGTCATCTATTTACCATATATTTTAGAATCAAACTTTAAACGATATCATCTATTTTCAAACCTTAAGAATCCGCAACTTGAACAAAGTCATCTATTAACAATGCTTTAGAATCCGACTTTAAACGATATAATCTATTTTGAAACTATCAGAGTCCGCAACTTGAACAAAGTCATCTATTTACAATGCTTTAGAATCCGACTTTGACCGATATCATCTATTTTCAATCCTTAAGAATCGGCAACTTGAACAAAGTCATCTATATACAATGCTTTAGAATCCGACTTTAAACGATATCATCTATTTTCAATCCTTAAGAATCGGCAACTTGAACAAAGTCATCTATTTACAATGCTTTAGAATCGAACTTAAAACGATATCATCTATTTTCAAACCTTAAGAATCGGCAACTTGAACAAAGTCATCTATTTACAGTGCTTTAGAATCCGACTTTAAACGATATCATCTACTTTCAAAGCTTGAGAATCGGCGACTTTAACAAGTCATTAATTTACAATGCTTTAGAATCCGACTTTAAACGATATCATCTATTTTCAAACCTTAAGAATCCGCAACTTGAACAAAGTCATCTATTTACAATGCTTTAGAATCCAACTTTAAACGATATCATCTATTTTCAAACCTTAAGAATCCGACACTTGAACAAAGTCATCTATTTACAATACTTTAGAATCCGACTTTAAACGATATCATCTATTTTCAAACCTTAAGAATCCGCAACTTGAACAAAGTCATCTATATACAATACTTTAGAATCCGACTATAAACGATATCATCTATTTTCAAACCTAAAGTATCGGCCACTTGAACAAAGTCATCTATTTACAATGCTGTAGAATCCGACTTTAAACGATATCATCTATTGCTAAACCTTTAGAATCCGCAACTTAAAAAAGTCATCTATTTACAATTGTTTGGAATCTAATCTTAAACGATATCATCTATTTTCAAACCTTAAGAATCCGCAACTTGTACACAGTCATCTATTTACAATGCTTTAGAATCCGACTTTAAACGATATCATCTATTTTCAAACCTTAAGAATCCGCAACTTGAACAAAGTCCTCTATTTACAATGCTTTAGAATCCGACTTAAAACAATATCATCTATTTTCAAACCTTAAAAATCCGCAACTTGAACAAAGTCATCTATTAACAATGCTTCAGAATCCGACTTTAAACGATATAATCTATTTTCAAACCATCAGAGTCCGCAACTTGAACAAAGTCATCTATTTACAATGCTTTAGAATCCGACTTTAAACGATATCATCTATTTTCAATCCTTAAGAATCGGCAACTTGAACAAAGTCGTCTATTTACAATGCTTTAGAATCGAACTTTAAACGATATCATCAATTTTCAAACCTTAAGAATCGGCAACTTGAACAAAGTCATCTATTTACAGTGCTTTAGAATCCGACTTTAAACGATATCATCTATTTTCAAAGCTTAAGAATCGGCAACTTGAACAAAGTCATCTATTTACAATGCTTTAGAATCCGACTTTAAACGATATCATCTATTTTCAAACCTAAAGAATCCGCAACTTGAACAAAGTCATCTACTTACAATGCTTTATACTCCGACTTTAAATGATATCATCTATTTTCAAACCTTAAGAATACGGAACTTGAACATAGTAATCTATTTACAATGCTTTCGTATCCGTCATTAAACGATATCATCTAGTTTTAAACTTTTAGAACTCGCAACTTGAACAAAGTCATCTATTTACAATGCTTTAGAATCCGACTTTAACGATATCATCTATTTTCAAACCTTAAGAATCCGCAACTTTAACAAAGTCATCTATTTACAATGCTTTAGAATCCGACTTTAACCGATATCATCTATTTTCAATCCTTAACAATCGGCAACTTGAACAAAGTCATCTATTTACAATGCTTTAGTATCCGACTTCAAACGATATCATCTATTTTCAATCCTTAAGAATCGGCAACTTGAACAAAGTCATCTATTTACAATGCTTTAGAATCGAACTTAAAACGATATCATCTATTTTCAAACCTTAAGAATCGGCAACTTGAACAAAGTCATCTATTTACAGTGCTTTAGAATCCGACTTTAAACGATATCATCTCCTTTCAAAGCTTGAGAATCGGCGACTTTAACAAGTCATTAATTTACAATGCTTTAGAATCCGACTTGAAACGATATCATCTATTTTAAAACCTTAAGAATCGGAAACTTGAACAAAGTCATCTATTTACAATGCTTTGGAATCTGACTTTAAACGATATCATCTATTTTCAAAGCTTAAGAATCGGAAACTTGAACAAAGTCATCTATTTACAATGCTTTAGAATCCGACTTCAAACGATATCATCTATTTTTAAACCTAAAGAATCCGCAACTTGAACAAAGTCATCTATTTACAATGCTTTATAATCCGACTTTAAATGATATCATCTGATTTAAAACCTTAAGAATCCGCAACTTGAACGAAGTCATCTATTTACAAAGCTTTAGTATCCGACATTAAACGATATCATCTAGTTTTAAACCTTAAGAACTCGCAACTTGAACAAAGTCATCTATTTACAATGCTTTAGAATCCGACTTTAAACGATATCATCTATTTTCAAACCTTAAGATTCCGCAACTTGAACAAAGTCATCTATTTACAATGCTTTAGAATCGAACTTTAAACGATATCATCTATTTTCAAACCTTAAGAATCCGACACTTGAACAAAGTCATCTATTTACAATACTTTAGAATCCGACTTTAAACGATATCATCTATTTTCCAACCTTAAGAATCCGCAACTTGAACAAAGTCATTAATTTACAATACTATAGAATCTGACTTTAAACGATATAATCTATTTTCAAACTTTAAGAATCCGCAACCTGAACAAAGTCATCTATTTACAATGCTTTAGAATCCGACTTTAAACGATATCATCTATTTTCAACCCTGAAGAATCCGCAACTTGAACTAAGTCATCTATTTACAATGCTTTAGAATGCGACTTTAAACGATATCATCTATTTTCAAACCTTAAGAATCCGCAACTTGAACAAAGTGATCTACTTACAATGCTTTAGAATCCGACTTAAAACAATATCATCTATTTTCAAACCTTAAGAATCCGCAACTTGAACACAGTCATCAATTAACAATGCTTTAGAATCCGACTTTAAACGATAAATCTATTTTCAAACTATCAGAGTCCGCAACTTGAACAAAGTCATCTATTTACAATGCTTTAGAATCGAATTTTAAACGATATCATCTATTTTCAAACCTTAAGAATCGGCAACTTGAACAAAGTCATCTATTTACAGTGCTTTAGAATCCGACTTAAAACGATATCATCTATTTTCAAAGCTTGAGAATCGGCGACTTGAACAAGTCCTTAATTTACAATGCTTTAGAATCCGACTTGAAACGATATCATCTATTTTAAAACCTTCAGATCCGGTAACTTGAACAAAGTCATCTATTTACAATGCTTTGGAATCCGACTTTAAACGATATCATCTATTTTCAAAGCTTAAGAATCGGCAACTTGAACAAAGTCATCTATTTACAATGCTTTAGAATCCGACTTTAAACGATATCATCTATTTTCAAACCTAAAGAACTCGCAACTTGAACAAAGTCATCTATTTACAATGCTTTAGAATCCGATTTTAAACGATATCATCTATTTTCAAACCTTAAGAATCAACAACTTGAAAAAGTCATCTATTTACAATACTTTAGAATCCGACTTTAAACGATATCATCTATTTTCAAACCTTAAGAATCCGCAACTTGAACAAAGTCATCTATTTACAATGCTTTAGAATCCGACTTTAAACGATATAATCTATTTTCAAACCTTAAGAATCCGCAACTTGAACAAAGTCATCTATTTACAATACTTGAGAATCCGACTTTAAACGATATCATCTATTTTGAAACCTTATGCATCGGCAACTTGAACAAAGTCATCTATTTACAATGCTTTAGAATCCGACTTTAAACGATATCATCTATTTTCAAACCTTAAGAATCGGCAACTTAAACAAAGTCATCTATTTACAATGCTTTAGAATGCGACTTTAAACAATATCATCTATTTTCAAACCTTAAGAATCCGCAACTGTAATAAATTCATCTACTTACAATGCTTTAGAATCGCACTTTAAACAATATAATCTATTTTCAAACCTTAAGAGTCCGCCACTTGAACAAAGTCATCTATTTACAATGCTTTAGAATCCGACTTTAAACGATATCATCTATTTTCAAACCTTAAGAAACCGCAAGTTGAACAAAGTCATCTATTTACAATGCTTTAGAATCCGACTTTAAACGATATCATCTATTTTAAAACCTAAAGTATCGGCCACTTGAACAAAGTCATCTATTTACAATGCTGTAGAATCCGACTGTAAACGACATCATCTATTTTCAAACCTTAAGAATCCGCAACTTAACAAAGTCATCTATTTACAATGGTTTGGAATCCGATCTTAAACGATATCATCTATTTTAAAACCTTAAGAATGTGCAACTTGTACACAGTCATCTATTTACAATGCTTTAGAATCCGACTTTAAACGATATCATCTATTTTCAAACCTTAATAATTCGCGACTTGAACAAAGTCATCTATTTATAATGCTTTAGAATCCGACTTTAAACGATATCATCTATTTTCAAACTATCAGAGTCCGCAACTTGAACAAAGTCATCTATTTACAAGGCTTTAGAATCCGACTTTAACCGATATCATCTATTTTAAACCTCAAGAATCTGCTACTTGAACAAGGTCATCTATTTACAATGCTTTAGAATCCGACATTAAAATATATCATCTAGTTTTAAACCTTAAGAACTCGCTACTTGTACAAAGTCATCTATTTACAATGCTTTAGAATCCGACTTTAACCGATATAATCTATTTTCAATCCTTAAGAATCCGCAACTTGAACAAAGTCATCTATTTACAATGCTTTAGAATCCGACTTTAAAAGATATCATCTATTTTCAATCCTTAAGTATCGGCAACTTGAACAAAGTCATCTATTTACAATGCTTTATAATCCGACTTTAAATGATATCATCTATTTTCAAACCTTAAGAATACGTAACTTGAACATAGTAATCTATTTACAATGCTTTAGTATCCGACATTAAACGATATTATCTAGTTTTAAACCTTAAGAACTCGCAACTTGAACAAAGTCATCTATTTACAATGCTTTAGAATCCCACTTTAAACGACATAATCTATTTTCAAACCTTAAGAATCCGACACTTGAAAAAGTCATCTATTTACAATACTTTAGAATCCGACTTTAAACGATATCATCTATGTTCAAACCTTAAGAATCCGCAACTTGAACAAAGTCATCTATTTACAATGCTTTAGAATCCGACTTTAAACGATATCATCTATTTTCAAACCTTAAGAATCCGCAACTTGAACAAAGTCATCTATTTACAATGCTTTAGAATCCCACTTTAAACGACATAATCTATTTTCAAATCTTAAGAATCCGACACTTGAAAAGTCATCTATTTACAATACTTTAGAATCCGACTTAAACGATATCATCTATTTTCGAACCTTAAGAATCCGCAACTTGAACAAAGTCATCTATTTACAATGCTTTAGAATCCGATTTTAAACGATATCATCTATTTTAAAACCTTTAGAATCCGCAACTTGAACAAAGTCATCTATTTACAATGCTTTAGAAACCGACTTTAAACGATATCATCTATTTTCAAACCTTAATAATCCGCAACTTGAACAAAGTCATCTATTTACAATGCTTTAGAATCCGACTTTAAACGATATCATCTATTTTCAAACCTTAAGAATCCGCAACTTGAACAACGTCATCTATTTACAATACTTTAGAATCCGACTTTAAACGATGTCATCTATTTTCAAAGCTTATGAATCCGCAACTTGAACAAAGTCATCTATTTACAATGCTTTAGAATGCGACTTTCAACGATATCATCTATTTTCAAACCTTAAGAATCGGCAACTTGAACAAAGTCATCTATTTACAATGCTTTAGAATGCGACTTTAAACGATATCATCCATTTTCAAACCTTAAGAATCTGCAACTGTAATAAAGTCATCTACTTACAATGCTTTAGAATCGTACTTTAAACAATATAATCTATTTTCAAACCTTAAGAGTCCGCCACTTGAACTAAGTCATCTATTTACAATGCTTTAGAATCCGACTTTAAACAATATCATCTATTTTCAAACCTTAAGAATCTGCGACTTGAACAAAGTCATCTATTTATAATGCTTTAGAATCCCACTTTAAACGATATAATCTATTTTCAAACTATCATAGTCCGCAACTTGAACAAAGTCATCTATTTACAATGCTTTAGAATCCGACTTTAACCGATATCATCTATTTTTTAAACCTCAAGAATCCGCAACTTGAACAAGGTCATCTATTTACAATGCTTTGGAATCCGACATTAAAATATATCATCTAGTTTTAAACCTTAAGAATCCGACACTTGAACAAAGTCATCTCTTTACAATACTTTAGAATCCGACTTTAAACGATATCATCTATTTTCCAACCTTAAGAATCCGCAACTTGAACAAAGTCATCTATTTACAATACTTTAGAATCCGACTTTAAACGATATCATCTATTTTCAAACCTAAAGTATCGGCCACTTCACAAAGTCATCTATTTACAATGGTTTGGAATCCGATCTTAAACGATATCATCTATTTTCAAACCTTAAGAATGTGCAACTTGTACACAGTCATCTATTTACAATGCTTTAGAATTCGACTTTAAACGATATCATCTATTTTCAAACGTTAAGAATCTGCGACTTGAACAAAGTCATCTATTTATAATGCTTTAGAATCCCACTTTAAACGATATAATCTATTTTCAAACTATCATAGTCCGCAACTTGAACAAAGTCATCTATTTACAATGCTTTAGAATCCGACTTTAACCGATATCATCTATTTTTTAAACCTCAAGAATCCGCAACTTGAACAAGGTCATCCATTTACAATGCTTTAGAATCCGACATTAAAATATATAATCTAGTTTTAAACCTTAAGAATCCGACACTTGAACAAAGTCATCTCTTTACAATACTTTAGAATCCGACTTTAAACGATATCACCTATTTTCCAACCTTAAGAATCCGCAACTTGAACAAAGTCATCTATTTACAATACTTTAGAATCCGACTTTAAACGATATCATCTATTTTCAAACTTTAAGAATCCGCAACTTGACCAAAGTCATCTATTTACAATGCTTTAGAATCCGACTTTAAACGATATCATTTATTTTCAACCCTTAAGAATCCGCAACTTTAACAAAGTCATCTATTTACAATGCTTTAGACTCCGACTTTAAACGATATCATCTATTTTCAAACCTTAAGAATCCGCAACTTGAACAAAGTCATCTATTTACAATGCTTTAGAATCCGACTTTAAACGATATCATCTATTTTCAAAACTTAAGAATCCGCAACTTGAACAAAGTCATTTATTTACAATGCTTTAGAATGCGACTTTAAACAATGTCATCTATTTTAATACCTTAAGAATCCGCAACTGTTATAAAGTCATCTACTTTCAATGCTTTAGAATCGTACTTTAAACATTATCTTCTATTTTCAAACCTTAAGAATCCGCAACTTGAACAAAATCATCTATTTACAATGCATTAGAATCCGACTTTAAACGATATCATCTATTTTCAAACCTTAAGAACTCGCAACTTGAACAAAGTCATCTATTTACAATGCTTTAGAATCCGACTTTAAAGGATATCATCTATTTTCAAACCTTAAGAATCCGCAACTTGAACAAAGTCATTTATTTACAATGCTTTAGAATCCGACTTTAAACGATATCATCTATTTTCAAAACTTAAGAATCCGCAACTTGAACAGTCATCTATTTACAATGCTTTAGAATCCGACTTTTAACGATATCATCTATTTTCAAACCTAAAGAATCCGCAACTTGAACAAAGTCATCTATTTACAATGCGTTAGAATCCGACTTTAAACGATATCATCTATTTTCAAACCTTAAGAATCCGCAACTTGAACAAAGTTATCTATTTACAATGCTTTATACTCCGACTTAAACCGATATCATCTATATTCAAACCTTAAGAATCCGCAACTTGAACAAAGTCATCTATTTACAATGCTTTAGAATGCGATATTAAACAATGTCATCTATTTTAATTCCTTAAGAATCCGCAACTGTAATAAAGTCATCTACTTACAATGCTTTAGAATCGTACTTTAAACAATATCATCTATTTTCAAACCTTAAGAGTCTGCCACTTGAACAAAGTCATCTATTTACAATACTTTAGAATCCGACTTTAAACGATATACTCTATTTTCCAACCTTAAGAATCCGCAACTTGAACAAAGTCATCTATTTACAATGCTTTAGAATCCGACTTTAAACGATATCATCTATTTTCAAACCTTAAGAATCCGCAACTTAACAAAGTCATCTATTTACAATGGTTTGGAATCCGATCTTAAACGATATCATCTATTTTCAAACCTTAAGAATGTGCAACTTGTACACAGTCATCTATTTACAATGCTTTAGAATCCGACTTTAAACGATATCATCTATTTTCAAACCTTAATAATCCGCGACTTGAACAAAGTCATCTATTTATAATGCTTTAGAATCCGACTTTAAACGATATAATCTATTTTCAAACTATCAGAGTCCGCAACTTGAACAAAGTCATCTATTTACAATGCTTTAGAATCCGACTTTAACCGATATCGTCTATTTTAAACCTCAAGAATCCGCAACTTGAACAAGGTCATCGATTTACAATGCTTTAGAATCCGACATTAACATATATCATCTAGTTTTAAACCTTAAGAACTCGCAACTTGAACAAAGTCATCTATTTACAATGCTTTAGAATCCGACTTTAACCGATATAATCCATTTTCAATCCTTAAGAATCAGCAACTTGAACAAAGTCATCTATTTACAATGCTTTAGAATCCGACTTTAAAAGATATCATCTATTTTCAATCCTTAAGAATCGGCAACTTGAACAAAGTCATCTATTTACAATGCTTTATAATCCGACTTTAAATGATATCATCTATTTTCAAACCTTAAGAATACGTTACTTGAACATAGCAATCTATTTACAATGCTTTAGTATCCGACATTAAACGATATCATCTAGATTTAAACATTCAGAACTCGCAACTTGAACAAAGTCATCTATTTACAATGCTTTAGAATCCGACTTTAAACGATATCATCTATTTTCAAACCTTAAGAATCCGCAACTTGAACAAAGTCATCTATTTACAATGCTTTAGAATCCCACTTTAAACGACATAATCTATTTTCAAACCTTAAGAATCCGACACTTGAAAAAGTCATCTATTTACAATACTTTAGAATCCGACTTTAAACGATATCATCTATTTTCAAACCTTAAGAATCCGCAACTTGAACAAAGTCATCTATTTACAATGCTTTAGAATCCGACTTTAAACGATATCATCTATTTTCAAACCTTAAGAATCAGCAACATGAACAAAGTAATCTATTTACAATGCTTTAGAATCCGATTTTAAACGATATCATCTATTTTCAAACCTTAAGAATCCGTAACTTGAACAAAGTCATCTATTTACAATGCTTTAGAATCCGACTTTAAACAATATCATCTATTTTCAAACCTTAAGAATCCGCAACTTGAACAAAGTCATCTATAAACAATGCTTTAGAATCCGACTTTAAACGATATAATCTATTTTCAAACTATCAGAGTCCGCAACTTGAACAAAGTCATCTATTTACAATGCTTTAGAATCCGACTTTAACCGATATCATCTATTTTCAATCCTTAAGAATCGGCAACTTACACAAAGTCATCTATTTACAATGCTTTAGAATCCGACTTTAAACGATATCATCTATTTTCAATCGTTAAGAATCGGCAACTTGAACAATGTCATCTATTTACAATGCTTTAGAATCAAACTTAAAACGATATCATCTATTTTCAAACCTTAAGAATCGGCAACTTGAACCAAGTCATCTATTTAAAATGCTTTGGAATCTGACTTTAAACGATATCATCTATTTTCAAAGCTTAAGAATCGGAAACTTGAACAAAGTCATCTATTTACAATGCTTTAGAATCCGACTTTAAACGATATCATCTACTTTCAAAGCTTGAGAATCGGCGACTTGAACAAGTCATTAATTTACAATGCTTTAGAATCCGACTTGAAACGATATCATCTATTTTCAAACCTTTAGAATCGGCAACTTGAACCAAGTCATCTATTAAAAATGCTTTGGAATCTGACTTTAAACGATATCATCTATTTTCAAAGCTTAAGAATCGGAAACTTGAACAAAGTCATCTATTTACATTGCTTTAGAATCCGACTTTAAACGATATCATCTATTTTCAAACCTTAAGAATACGGAACTTGAACATAGTAATCTATTTACAATGCTTAAGTATCCGACATTAAACGATATCCTCTAGTTTTTAACCTTAAGAACTCGCAACTTGAACAAAGTCATCTATTTACAATGCTTTAGAATCCGATTTGAAACGATATCATCTATTTTCAAACCTTAAGAATCCGCAACTTGAACAAAGTCATCTATTTACAATGCTTTAGAATCCAACTTTAAACGATATCATCTATTCTCAAAGCTTAAGAATCGGCAACTTGAACAAAGTCATCTATTTACAATGCTTTGGAATCCGACTTTAAACGATATCATCTATTTTCAAAGCTTAAGAATCGGAAACTTGAACAAAGTCATCTATTTACAATGCTTTAGAATCCGACTTTAAACGATATCATCTATTTTCAAACCTAAAGAACTCGAAACTTGAACAAAGTCATCTATTTACAATGCTTTAGAATCCGATTTTAAACGATATCATCTATTTTCAAACCTTAAGAATCCGCAACTTGAAAAAGTCATCTATTTACAATACTTAAGAATCCGACTTTAAACGATATCATCTATTTTCAAACCTTAAGAATCCGCAACTTGAACAAAGTCATCTATTTACAATGCTTTAGAATCCGACTTAAAACAATATCATCTATTTTCAAACCTTAAGAATCCGCAACCTGAACAAAGTCATCTATTAACAATGCTTTAGAATCCGACTTTAAACGATATAATCTATTTTCAAACTATCAGAGTCCGCAACGTGAACAAAGTCATCTATTTACAATGCTTTAGAATCCGACTTTAACCGATATCATCTATTTTTAATCCTTAAGTATCGGCAACTTGAACAAAGTCATCTATTTACAATGCTTTAGAATCCGACTTTAAACGATATCATCTATTTTCAATCCTTAAGAATCGGAAACTTGAACAAAGTCATCTATTTACAATGCTTTAGAATCGAACTTTTAACGATATCATCTATTTTCAAACCTTCAGAATCGGCAACTTGAACAAAGTCATCTATTTACAGTGCTTTAGAATCCGACTTAAAACGATATCCTCTAGTTTCAAAGCTTGAGAATCGGCGACTTGAACAAGTCCTTAATTTACAATGCTTTAGAATCCGACTTGAAACGATATCATCTATTTTAAAACCTTTAGATCCGGTAACTTTAACAAAGTCATCTATTTACAATGCTTTAGAATCCGACTTTAAACGATATCATCTATTTTCAAAGCTTAAGAATCGGCCACTTGAACAAAGTCATCTATTTACAATGCTTTAGAATCCGACTTTAAACGATATCATCTATTTTCAAACCTAAAGAACTCGGAACTTGAACAAAGTCATCTATTTACAATGCTTTAGAATCCGATTTTAAACGATATCATCTATTTTCAAACCTTAAGAATCCGCAACTTTAAAAAGCCATCTATTTACAATACTTTAGAATCCGACTTTAAACGATATCATCTATTTTCAAACCTTAAGAATACGTAACTTGAACATAGTAATCTATTTGCAATGCTTTAGTATCCGACATTTAACGATATCATCTAGTTTTAAACCTTAAGAACTCACAGCTTGAACAAAGTCATCTATTTACAATGCTTTAGAATCCGACTTTAACCGATATCATCTATTTACAAAGCTTGAGAATCGGCGACTTGAACAAGTCATCTGGTTACAATGCTTTAGAATCCGACTTTAAACGATATCATCTATTTTAAAACCTTAAGAATCGGCAACTTGAACAAAGTCATCTATTTACAATGCTTTGGAATCCGACTTTAAACGATATCATCGATTTTCAAAGCTTCAGAATCGGCAACTTGAACAAAGTCATCTATTTACAATGCTTTAGAATCCGACTTTAAACGATATCATCTATTTTAAAACATTAAGTATCCGCACCTGAACAAAGTCATCTATTTACAATGCTTTAGAATCTCACTTAAACGACATCATCTATTTTCAAACCTTAAGAGTCCGATACTTGAACAAAGTCATCTATTTACCATACTTTCGAATCTTACTTTAAACGATATCATCTATTTTCAAACCTTAAGAATCCGCAACTTGAACAAAGTCATCTATTTACAATGCTTATCCGATTTAAAACGATATCATCTATTTTCAAACCTTTAGAATCCGCAACTTGAACAAAGTCATCTATTTACAATTCTTTAGAATCCGACTTTAAACGATATCATCTATTTTCAAACCTTAAGAATCCGCAACTTGAACAAAGTCATCTATTTACAATGCTTTAGAATCCGACTTGAAACGATATAATCTATTTTCAAACTTTAAGAATCGGCAACTTGAACAAAGTCATCTACTTACAATGCTTTAGAATCCGATTTTAAACCATCTACTCTATTTTAAAACCTTAAGAATCGGTAACTTGAACAAAGTCATCTATTTACAATGCTTTAGAAACCGACTTTAAACGATATCATCTATTTTCAAACCTTAATAATCCGCAACTTGAACAAAGTCATCTATTTACAATGCTTTAGAATCCGACTTTAAACGATATCATCTATTTTCAAACCTTAAGAATCTGCAACTTGAACAAAGTCATCTATTTACAATACTTTAGAATCCGACTTTAAACGATATCATCTATTTTCAAACCTTATGAATCCGCAACTTGAACAAAGTCATCTATTTACAATGCTTTAGAATCCGACTTTAAACGATATCATCTATTTTCAAACCTTAAGAATCGGCAACTTGAACAAAGTCATCTATTTACAATGCTTTAGAATGCGACTTTAAACCCTATCATCTATTTTCAAACCTGAAGAATCCGCAACTGTAATAAAGTCATCTACTTACAATGCTTTAGAATCGTACTTTAAAAGATATCATCTATTTTCAAACCTTAAGAGTCCGCCACTTGAACTAAGTCATCTATTTACAATGCTTTAGAATCCGACTTTAAACGATATCATCTATTTTCAAACCTTAAGAAACCGCAACTTGAACAAAGTCATCTATTTACAATGCTTTAAAATCCGACTTTAAACGATATCATCTATTTTCAAACCTAAAGTATCGGCCACTTAACAAAGTCATCTATTTACAATGGTTTGAAATCCGATCTTAAACGATATCATCTATTTTCAAACCTTAAGAATGTGCAACTTGTACACAGTCATCTATTTACAATGCTTTAGAATCCGACTTTAAACGATATCATCTATTTTCAAACCTTAATAATCCGCGACTTGAACAAAGTCATCTATTTACAATGTTTAGAATCCGACTTTAAACGATATAATCTATTTTCAAACTATCAGAGTCCGCAACTTGAACAAAGTCATCTATTTACAATGTTTTAGAATCCGACTTTAACCGATATCATCTATTTTAAACCTTGAGAATCGGCAACTTGAACAAAGTCATGTATTTACAGTGCTTTAGAATCCGACTTAAAACGATATCATCTATTTTTAAAGCTTGAGAATCGGCGACTTGAACAAGTCCCTGATTTACAATGCTTTAGAATCCGACTTGAAACGATATCATCTATTTTCAAACTTTAAGAATTCGCAACTTGAACAAAGTCATCTATTTACAATGCTTTAGAATCCGACTTTAAACGATATCATCTATTTTCAACCCTTAAGAATCCGCAACTTGAACAAAGTCATCTATTTACAATGCTTTAGAATGCGACTTTAAACGATATCATCTATTTTCAAACCTTAAGAATCCGCAACTTGAACAAAGTCATCTATTTACAATGCTTTAGAATCCGACTGAAAACAATATCATCTATTTTCAAACCTTAAGAATCCGCAACTAGAACAAAGTCATCTATTAACAATGCTTTAGAATCAGACTTGAAACGATATAATCTATTTTCAAACTATCAGAGTCTGCCACTTGAACAAAGTCATCTATTTACAATGCTTTAGAATCCGACTTTAAACGATATCATCTATTTTCAAACCTTAAGAATCTGCAACTTGAACAAAGTCATCTATTTACAATACTTTAGAATCAGACTTTAAACGATATCATCTATTTTCAAACCTTATGAATCCGCAACTTGAACAAAGTCATCTATTTACAATGCTTTAGAATCCGACTTTAAACGATATCATCTATTTTCAAACCTTAAGAATCGGCAACTTGAACAAAGTCATCTATTTACAATGCTTTAGAATGCGACTTTAAACCCTATCATCTATTTTCAAACCTTAAGAATCCGCAACTGTAATAAAGTCATCTACTTACAATGCTTTAGAATCGTACTTTAAAAGATATCATCTATTTTCAAACCTTAAGAGTCCGCCACTTGAACTAAGTCATCTATTTACAATGCTTTAGAATCCGACTTTAAACGATATCATCTATTTTCAAACCTTAAGAAACCGCAACTTGAACAAAGTCATCTATTTACAATGCTTTTAAATCCGACTTTAAACGATATCATCTATTTTCAAACCTAAAGTATCGGCCACTTAACAAAGTCATCTATTTACAATGGTTTGAAATCCGATCTTAAACGATATCATCTATTTTCAAACCTTAAGAATGTGCAACTTGTACACAGTCATCTATTTACAATGCTTTAGAATCCGACTTTAAACGATATCATCTATTTTCAAACCTTAATAATCCGCAACTTGAACAAAGTCATCTATTTACAATGTTTTAGAATCCGACTTTAACCGATATCATCTATTTTAAACCTTAAGAATCGGCAACTTGAACAAAGTCATCTATTTACAGTGCTTTAGAATCCGACTTAAAACGATATCATCTATTTTTAAAGCTTGAGAATCGGCGACTTGAACAAGTCCCTGATTTACAATGCTTTAGAATCCGACTTGAAACGATATCATCTATTTTCAAACTTTAAGAATCACCAACTTGAACAAAGTCATCTATTTACAATGCTTTAGAATCCGACTTTAAACGATATCATCTATTTTCAACCCTTAAGAATCCGCAACTTGAACAAAGTCATCTATTTACAATGCTTTAGAATGCGACTTTAAACGATATCATCTATTTTCAAACCTTAAGAATCCGCAACTTGAACAAAGTCATCTATTTACAATGCTTTAGAATCCGACTTAAAACAATATCATCTATTTTCAAACCTTAAGAATCGGACACTTGAACAAAGTCATCTATTTACAGTGCTTTAGAATCCGACTTAAAACGATATCATCTATTTTCAAAGCTTGAGAATCGGCGACTTGAACAAGTCCTTAATTTACAATTCTTTAGAATCCGACTTGAAACGATATCATCTATTTTAAAACTTTCAGATCCGGTAACTTGAACAAAGTCATCTATTATCAATGCTTTGGAATCCGACTTTAAACGATATCATCTATTTTCAAACCTTAAGAATCCGCAACTTGAAAAAGTCATCTATTTACAATACTTTAGAATCCGACTTTAAACGATATCATCAATTTTAAAACCTTAAGAATCCGCAACTTGAACAAAGTCATCTATTTACAATGCTTTAGAATCTTACCTTAAACGATATCATCTATTTTCAAACCTTAAGAATCCGCAACTTGAACAAAGTCATCTATTTACAATGCTTTAGAATCCGACTTTTAACTATGTCATCTATTTTCAAACATCAAGCATCTGCAACTTGAACAAGGTCATCTATTTACAATGCTTTAGAATCCGACTATAAACGATATCATCTATTTTCAAACCTAAAGTATCGGCCACTTGAACAAAGTCATCTATTTACAATGCTGTAGAATCCGACTTTAAACGATATCATCTATTTTCAAACCTTAAGAATCCGCAACTTAACAAAGTCATCTATTTACAATAATCTGGAATCCGATCTTAAACGATATCATCTATGTTCAAACCTTAAGAATCCGCAACTTGAACACAGTCATCTATTTACAATGCTTTAGAATCCGACTTTAAACGATATCATCTATTTTCAAACCTTAAGAATCCGCAACTTGAACAAAGTTATCAATTAAAAATGCTTTAGAATCCGACTTAAAACGATATAATCTATATTCAAACAATCAGAGTCCGCAACTTGAACAAAGTCATCTATTTACAATGCTTTAGAATCCGACTTTAACCGATATCATCAATTTTCAATCCTTAAGTATCGGCAACTTGAACAAAGTCATCTATTTACAATGCTTTAGAATCCGACTGTAAACGATATCATCTATTTTCAATCCTTAAGAATCGGCAACTTAAACAAAGTCATCGATTTACAATGCTTCAGAATCGAACTTTAAACGATATCATCTATTTTCAAACCTTAAGTATCGGCGACTTGAACAAAGTCATCTATTTACAATGCTTTTGAATCCGACTTTAAACGATATCATCTATTTTCAATCCTTAAGAATCGGCAACTTGAACAAAGTCATCTATTTACAATGCTTTAGAATCGAACTTTAAACGATATCATCTATTTTCAAACCTTAAGAATCGGCAACTTGAACAAAGTCATCTATTTACAGTGCTTTGGAATCCGACTTAAAACGATATCATCTATTTTCAAAGCTTGAGAATCGGCGACTTGAACAAGTCCTTAATTTACAATGCTTTAGAATCCGACTTGAAACAATATCATCTATTTTAAACCTTTCAGATCCGGTAACTTGAACAAAGTCATCTATTATCAATGCTTTGGAATCCGACTTTAAACGATATCATCTATTTTAAAACCTTAAGAATCCGCAACTTGAAAAAGTCATCTATTTACAATACTTTAGAATCCGACTTTAAACGATATCATCTATTTTCAAACCTTAAAAATCCGCAACTTGAACAAAGTCATCTATTTACAATGCTTTAGAATCCGACCTTAAACGATATCATCTATTTTCAAACCTTAAGAATCCGCAACTTGAACAAAGTCATCTATTTACAATGCTTTAGAATCCGACTTTAAACTATGTCATCTATTTTCAAACATCAAGCATCTGCAACTTGAACAAGGTCATCTATTTACAATGCTTTAGAATCCGACTATGAACGATATCATCTATTTTCAAACCTAAAGTATCGGCCACTTGAACAAAGTCATCTATTTACAATGCTGTAGAATCCCACTTTAAACGATATCATCTATTTTCAAACCTTAAGAATCCGCAACTTAACAAAGTCATCTATTTACAATAATTTGGAATCCGATCTTAAACGATATCATCTATTTTCAAACCTTAAGAATCCGCAACTTGAACACAGTCATCTATTTACAATGCTTTAGAATCCGACTTTAAACGATATCATCTATTTTCAAACCTTAAGAATCCGCAACTTGAACAAAGTCATCTATTTACAATGCTTTAGAATCCGACTTAAAACAATATCATCTATTTTCAAACCTTAAGAATCCGCAACTTGAACAAAGTCATCTATTAACAATGCTTTAGAATCCGACTTTAAACGATATAATCTATATTCAAATTATCAGAGTCCGCAACTTGAACAAAGTCATCTATTTACAATGCTTTAGAATCCGACTTTAACCGATATCATCTATTTTCAATCCTTAAGTATCGGCAACTTGAACAAAGTCATCTATTTACAATGCTTTAGAATCCGACTTTAAACTATGTCATCTATTTTCAATCCTTAAGAATCGGCAACTTGAACAAAGTCATCGATTTACAATGCTTCAGAATCGAACTTTAAACGATATCATCTATTTTCAAACCTTAAGAATCGGCAACTTGAACAATGTCATCTATTTACAGTGCTTTAGAATCCGACTTTAAACGATATCATCTATTTTCAAAGCTTGAGAATCGGCGACTTGAACAAGTCATTAATTAACAATGCTTTAGAATCCGACTTGAAACGATATCATCTATTTAAAAAACTTAAGAATCGGCAACTTGAACAAGGTCATCTATTTACAATGCTTTGGAATCCGACTTTAAACGATATCATCTATTTTCAAAGCTTAAGAATCGGCAACTTGAACAAAGTCATCTATTTACAATGCTTTAGAATCCGACTTTAAACGATATCATCTATTTTCAAACCTAAAGAATCCGCAAATTGTACAAAGTCATCTATTTACAATGCTTTATAATCAGACTTTAAATGATATCATCTATTTTCAAAACTAAAGCATCCGCAACTGTAATAAAGTCATCTACTTACAATGCTTTATAATCGTACTTTAAACAATATCATCTATTTTCAAACCTTAAGAATCGGCAACTTGAACAAAGTCATCTATTTACAGTGCTTTAGAATCCGACTTAAAACGATATCATCTATTTTCAAAGCTTGAGAATCGGCGACTTGAACAAGTCCTTAATTTACAATGCTTTAGAATCTGACTTGAAACGATATCATCTATTTTAAAACTTTCAGATCCGGTAACTTGAACAAAGTCATCTATTATCAATGCTTTGGAATCCGACTTTAAACGATATCATCTATTTTAAAACCTTAAGAATCCGCAACTTGAAAAAGTCATCTATTTACAATACTTTAGAATCCGATTTAAACGATATCATCTATTTTCAAACCTTAAGAATCCGCAACTTGAACAAAGTCATCTATTTACAATGCTTTAGAATCCGACTTTAAACTATGTCATCTATTTTCAAACATCAAGCATCTGCAACTTGAACAAGGTCATCTATTTACAATGCTTTAGAATCCGACTATAAACGATATCATCTATTTTCAAACCTAAAGTATCGGCCACTTGAACAAAGTCATCTATTTACAATGCTGTAGAATCCGACTTTAAACGATATAATCTATTTTCAAACCTTAAGAATCCGCAACTTAACAAAGTCATCTATTTACAATAATTTGGAATCCGATCTTAAACGATATCATCTATGTTCAAACCTTAAGAATCCGCAACTTGAACACAGTCATCTATTTACAAAGCTTTCGAATCCGACTTTAAACGATATCATCTATTTTCAAACCTTAAGAATCCGCAACTTGAACAAAGTCATCTATTTACAATGCTTTAGAATCCGACTTAAAACAATATCATCTATTTTCAAACCTTAAGAATCCGCA
The DNA here is from genome assembly GCA_963556195.1 of Sepiola atlantica. Classification (NCBI taxonomy): domain Eukaryota; kingdom Metazoa; phylum Mollusca; class Cephalopoda; order Sepiida; family Sepiolidae; genus Sepiola; species Sepiola atlantica. The sequence goes on along the minus strand of CAUVYP010001100.1, from coordinate 449,027 downwards.
ACTTGAACAAAGTCATCTATTAACAATGCTTTAGAATCCGACTTTAAACGATATAATATATATTCAAACAATCAGAGTCCGCAACTTGAACAAAGTCATCTATTTACAATGCTTTAGAATCCGACTTTAACCGATATCATCAATTTTCAATCCTTAAGTATCGGCAACTTGAACAAAGTCATCTATTTACAATGCTTTAGAATCCGACTTTAAACGATATCATCTATTTTCAATCCTTAAGAATCGGCAACGTGAACAAAGTCATCGATTTACAATGCTTCAGAATCGAACTTTAAACGATATCATCTATTTTCAAACCTTAAGTATCGGCGACTTGAACAAAGTCATCTATTTACAATGCTTTTGAATCCGACTTTAAACGATATCATCTATTTTCAATCCTTAAGAATCGGCAACTCGAACAAAGTCATCTATTTACAATGCTTTAGAATCGAACTTTAAACGATATCATCTATTTTCAAACCTTTAGAATCGGCAACTTGAACAAAGTCATCTATTTACAGTGCTTTAGAATCCGACTTAAAACGATATCATCTCTTTTCAAAGCTTGAGAATCGGCGACTTGAACAAGTCCTTAATTTACAATGCTTTAGAATCCGACTTGAAACGATATCATCTATTTTAAAACTTTCAGATCCGGTAACTTGAACAAAGTCATCTATTATCAATGCTTTGGAATCCGACTTTAAACGATATCATCTATTTTAAAACCTTAAGAATCCGCAACTTGAAAAAGTCATCTATTTACAATACTTTAGAATCCGACTTTAAACGATATCATCTATTTTAAAACCTTAAGAATCCGCAACTTGAACAAAGTCATCTATTTACAATGCTTTAGAATCCGACCTTAAACGATATCATCTATTTTCAAACCTTAAGAATCCGCAACTTGAACAAAGTCATCTATTTACAATGCTTTAGAATCCGACTTTAAACTATGTCATCTATTTTCAAACATCAAGCATCTGCAACTTGAACAAGGTCATCTATTTACAATGCTTTAGAATCCGACTATAAACGATATCATCTATTTTCAAACCTTAAGAATCCGCAACTTGAACAAAGTCATCTATTAACAATGCTTTAGAATCCGACTTTAAACGATATAATCTATATTCAAACTATCAGAGTCCGCAACTTGAACAAAGTCATCTATTTACAATGCTTTAGAATCCGACTTGAACCGATATCATCTATTTTCAAACTTTAAGAATCCGCAACTTGAACAAAGTCATCTATTTACAATGCTTTAGAATCCGACTTTAAACGATATCATCTATTTTCAACCCTTAAGAATCCGCAACTTGAACAAAGTCATTAATTAACAATGCTTTAGAATCCGACTTGAAACGATATCATCTATTTAAAAACCTTAAGAATCGGCAACTTGAACAAAGTCATCTATTTACAATGCTTTGGAATCCGACTTTAAACGATATGATCTATTTCCAAGCTTTAGAATCGGCAACTTGAACAAAGTCATCTATTTACAATGCTTTAGAATCCGACTTTAAACGATATCATCTATTTTCAAACCTAAAGAATCCGCAACTTGTACAAAGTCATCTATTTACAATGCTTTATAATCCGACTTTAAATGATATCATCTATTTTCAAAACTAAAGCATCCGCAACTGTAATAAAGTCATCTACTTACAATGCTTTAGAATCGTACTTTAAACAATATCATCTATTTTCAAACCTTAAGAATCGGCAACTTGAACAAAGTCATCTATTTACAGTGCTTTAGAATCCGACTTAAAACGATATCATCTATTTTCAAAGCTTGAGAATCGGCGACTTGAACAAATCCTTAATTTACAATGCTTTAGAATCCGACTTGAAACGATATCATCTATTTTAAAACCTTCAGATCCGGTAACTTGAACAAAGTCATCTATTTACAATGCTTTGGAATCCGACTTTAAACGATATCATCTATTTTCAAACCTTAAGAGTCCGCCACTTGCAAAAGTCATTTATTTACAATACTTTAGAATCCGACTTTAAACGATATCATCTATTTTCAAACCTTAAGAATCCGCAACTTGAACAAAGTCATCTATTTACAATGCTTTAGAATCCGACTTTAAACGATATAATCTATTTTCAAACCTTAAGAATCCGCAACTTGAACAATATCATCTATTTACAATTCTTTAGAATCCGACTTTAAACTATGTCATCAATTTTCAGACATCAAGCATGCGCAACTTGAACAAGGTCATCTATTTACAATGCTTTAGAATCCGACTATAAACGATATCATCTATTTTCAAACCTAAAGTATCGGCCACTTGAACAAAGTCATCTATTTACAATGCTGTAGAATCCGACTTTAAACGATATCATCTATTTTCAAACCTTAAGAATCCGCAACTTAACAAAGTCATCTATTTACAATAATTTGGAATCCGATCTTAAACGATATCATCTATTTTCAAACCTTAAGAATCCGCAACTTGAACACAGGCATCTATTTACAATGCTTTAGAATCCGACTTTAAACGATATCATCTATTTTCAAACCTTAAGAATCAGCAACTTGAACAAAGTCATCTATTTACAATGCTTTAGAATCCGACTTAAAACAATATCATCTATTTTCAAACCTTAAGAATCCGCAACTTGAACAAAGTCATCTATTAACAATGCTTTAGAATCCGACTTTAAACGATATAATCTATTTTCAAACTATCAGAGTCCGCAACTTGAACAAAGTCATCTATTTACAATACTTTAGAATCCGACTTTAACCGATATCATCTATTTTCAAACCTTAAGAATCCGCAACTTGAACAAAGTCATCTATTTACAATGCTTTAGAATCGAACTTTAAACGATATCATCTATTTTAAAACCTTAAGAATCGGCAACTTGAACAAAGTCATCTATGTACAATGCTTTAGTATCCGACATTAAACGATATCATCTATTTTCAAACCAACACAATCCGCTACTTGAACAAAGTCATCTATTTACAATGCTTTGGAATCCGACTTAAAGCGATATAATCTATGTTTAAACCTCAAAAATCCGCAACTTGAACAAAGTCATCTATTTACACAGCTTTATAATCCGACTTTAAATGATATCATCTATTTTCAAACCCTAAGTATCCGCAACTTGAACAAAGTCATCTATTTACAATGCTTTGGAATCCGACTTTAAACGATATTATCTATTTTCAAACCTTAAGAATCCGCAACTTGAACAAAGTCACCTATTTACAATGCTTTAGTATCCGACATTAAACGATATCATCTATTTTCAAACCTTAAGAATCAGCAACTTGAACAAAGTCATCTATTTACAATGCTTTAGAATCCGACTGTAAACGATATCATCTATTTTCAAACTTTAAGAATCCGACACTTGAACAAAGTCATCTATTTACAATACTTTAGAATCCGACTTTAAACGATATAATCTATTTTCAAACCTTAAGAATCGGCAACTTGAACAAAGTCATCAATTTACAATGCTTTAGAATCCGACTTTAAACGATATCATCTATTTTCAAACCTTAAGAATCCGCAACTTGAACAAAGTCATCTATTTACAATGCTTTAAAATCCGACTTTAAACGATATCATCTATTTTTAAACCTTAAGAATCTGCAACTTGAAACAAAGTCATCTATTTACAATGCTTTAGAATCCGACTTTAAACGATATCATCTATTTTCAAACCTTAAGAATCCGCAACTTGAACAAAGTCATCTATTTACAATACTTTAGAATCCGACTTTAAACGATATCATCTATTTTCAAACCTTTAGAATTTGCAACTTGAACAAAATCATCTATTTACAATGCTTTAGAATCCGACTTTAAACGATATTATCTATTTTCAAACCTTAAGAATCCGCAACTTGAACAAAGTCATCTATTTACAATGCTTTAGAATGCGACTTTAAACAATATCATCTATTTTCAAGCCTTAAGAATCCGCAACTGTAATAAAGTCATCTACTTACAATGCTTTAGAATCGTACTTTAAACAATATCATCCATTTTCAAACCTTAAGAGTCCGCCACTTGAACAAAGTCATCTATTTACAATGCTTTAGAATCCGACTTTAAACGATATCATCTATTTTCAAACCTTAAGAATCCGCATCTTAAACAAAGTCATCTATTTACAATGCTTTAGAATCCGACTTTAAACGATATCATCTATTTTCAAACCTAAAGAATCGGCCACTTGAACAAAGTCATCTATTTACAATGCTGTAGAATCCAACTTTAAACTATATCATCTATTTTCAAACTTTAAGAATCTGCAACTTAACAAAGTCATCTATTTACAATGGTTTGGAATCCGATCTTAAACGATATCATCTATTTGCAAACCTTAAAAATCCGCAACTTGAACAAAGTCATCTATTTACAATGCTTTAGAATCCGACTTTAAACGATATCATCTATTTTCAAACCTTAAGAATCCGCAACTTGAACAAAGTCATCTATTTACAATGCTTTAGAATCAAATTTTAAACGATATCATCTATTTTAAAACCTTAAGAATCCGCAACTTGAACAAAGTCATCTATTTACAATGCTTTAGAATCCGACTTTAAACGATATAATCTATTTTCAAACCTTAAGAATCCGCAACTTGAACAAAGTCATCTATTTACAATGCTTTAGAATCCGACTTTAAACGATATAATCTATTTTCAAACCTTAAGAATCCGCAACTTGAACAAAGTCATCTATTTACAATACTCTAGAATCCGACTTTAAACGATATCATCTATTTTCAAACCTTAAGAATCCGCAACTTGAACAAAGTCATCTATTTACAATGCTTTAGAATCCGACTTTAAACGATATAATCTTTTTTCAAACCTTAAGAATCCGTAACTTGAACAAAGTCATCTATTTACAATGCTTTAGAATGCGACTTTAAACAATATCATCTATTTTAAAACCTTAAGAATCCGCAACTTGAACAAAGTCATCTATTTACAATGCTTTAGAATCCGACTTTAAACGATATCATCTATTTTAAAACTATCAGAGTCCGCAACTTGAACAAAGTCATTTATTTACAATGCTTTAGAATCCGACTTTAACCGATATCATCTATTTTCAATCCTTAAGAATCGGCAACTTGAACAAAGTCATCTATTTACAATGCTTTAGAATCCGACTTTAAACGATATCATCTATTTTCAAAGCTCAAGAATCTGCAACTTGAACAAAGTCATCTATTTACAGTGCTTTAGAATCCGACTTTAAACGATATAATCTATTTTCAAAGCTTGAGAATCGGAGACTTGAACAAGCGATCTATTTACAATGCTTTAGAATCCGACTTTAACCGATATCATCTATTTTAAAACCTTAAGAATCGGCAACTTGAACAAAGTCATCTATTTACAATGCTTTGGAATCCGACTTTAAACGATATCATCTATTTTCAAAGCTTAAGAATCGGCAACTTGAACAAAGTCATCTATTTACAATGCTTTAGTATCCGACATTAAACGATATCATCTATTTTCAAACCTAAAAAATCCGCAACTTGAACAATGTAATCTATTTACAATGCTTTATAATTCGACTTTAAATTATATCATCTATTTTAAAACCTTAAGAATACGTAACTTGAACATAGTAATCTATTTGCAATGCTTTAGTATCCGACATTAAACGATATCATCTAGTTTTAAACCTTAAGAACTCACAGCTTGAACAAAGTCATCTATTTACAATGCTTTAGAATCGAACTTTAAACGATATCATCTATTTTCAAACCTTAAGAATCGGCAACTTGAACAAAGTCATCTATTTACAGTGCTTTAGAATCCGACTTTAACCGATATCATCTATTTTCAAAGCTTGAGAATCAGCGACTTGAACAAGTAATCTGGTTACAATGCTTTAGAATCTGACTTTAAACGATATCATCTATTTTAAAACCTTAAGAATCCGCAACTTGAACAAAGTCATCTATTTACAATGCTTTGGAATCCGACTTTAAACGATATCATCTATTTTAAAAGCTTAAGAATCGGCAACTTGAACAAAGTCATCTATTTACAATGATTTAGAATCCGACTTTAAACGATATCATCTATTTTCAAACCTTAAGAATCAGCAACTTGAACTAAGTCATCTATTTACAATGCTTTAAAATCCGATATTAAACGATATCATCTATTTTTAAACCTTAAGAATCTGCAACTTGAACAAAGTAATCTATTTACAATGCTTTAGAATCCGACTTTAAACGATATCATCTATTTTCAAACCTTTAGAATCCGCAACTTGAACAAAGTCATCTATTTACAATACTTTAGAATCCGACTTTAAACGATATCATCTATTTTCAAACCTTAAGAATCCGCAACTGTAACAAAATCATCTATTTACAATGCTTTAGAATCCGACTTAAAACGATATCATCTATTTTCAAACCTTTAGAATCCGCAACTTGAACAAAGCTATCTATTTACAATGCTTTAGAAAGCGACTTTAAACAATATCATCTATTTTCATGCCTTAAGAATCAACAACTGTAATAAAGTCATCTACTTACAATGCTTTAGAATCGTACTTTAAACAATATCATCTATTTTCAAACCTTAAGAGTCCGCCACTTGAACAAAGTAATCTATTTACAATGCTTCAGAATCCGACTTTAAACTATGTCATCTATTTTCAAACATCAAAAATCCGCAACTTGAACAAAGTCGTCTATTTACAATGCTTTGGAATCCGACTTTAAGCGATATAATCTATGTTCAAACCTAAAAATCCGCTACTTGAACAAAGTCATCTATTTACACAGCTTTATAATCCGACTTTAAATGATATCATCTATTTGCAAACCTTAAGAATCAGCAACTTGAACAAAGTCATCTATTTACAATGCTTTAGAATCCGACTTTAAACGATATCATCTATTTTCAAACCTTAAGAATCCGCAACTTGAACAAAGTCATCTATTTACAATGCTTTAGAATCCGACTTTAAACGATATCATCTATTTTCAAACCTTAAGAATCCGCAACTTGAACAAAGTAATCTATTTACAATGCTTTAGAATCCGACTTTAAACGATATCATCTATTTTAAAACCTTAAGAATCCTACACTTGAACAAAGTCATCTATTTACAATACTTTAGAATCCGACTTAAAACGATATCATCTATGTTCAAACCTTAGGAATCCGCAACTTGAACAAAGTCATCTATTTACAATGCTTTAGAATCCGACTTTAAACGATATCATCTATTTTCAAACCTTAAGAATCCGCAACTTGAACTAAGTAATCTATTTACAATGCTTTAAAATCCGACTTTAAACGATATCATCTATTTTAAAACCTTAAGAATCTGCAACTTGAACAAAGTCATCTATTTACAATGCTTTAGAATCCGACTTTAAACGATATCATCTATTTTCAAACCTTTAGAATCCGCAACTTGAACAAAGTCATCTATTTACAATACTTTAGAATCCGACTTTAAACGATATCATCTATTTTCAAACCTTAAGAATCCGCAACTTGAACAAAATCATCTATTTACAATGCTGTAAAATCCGACTTTAAACGATATCATCTATTTTCAAACCTTAAGAATCCGCAACTTGAACAAAGCTATCTATTTACAATGCTTTAGAATCCGACTTTAAACGATATCATGTATTTTCAAACATTAAGAATGCGCAACTTGAACAAAGTCATCTACTTACAATGCTTTAGAATCGTACTTTTAACAATATCATCTATTTTCAAACCTTAAGAGTCCGCCACTTGAACAAAGTAATTTATTTACAATGCTTCAGAATCCGATTTTAAACGATATCATCTATTTTCAAACCTTAAGAATCCGCAACTTGAACAAAGTCATCTATTTACAATGCTTTAGAATCCGACTTTTAACTATGTCATCTATTTTCAAACATCAAGAATCCGCAACTTTAACAAAGTCATCTATTTAAAATGCTTTAGAATCCGACTTTAAGTGATATAATCTATGTTCAAACCTAAAAAATCCGCAACTTGAAGAAAGTCATCTATTTACACAGCTTTATAATCCGACTTTAAATGATATCATCTATTTTCAAACCTTAAAAATCCGCAACTTGAACAAAGTCATCTATTTACAATGCTTTGGAATCCGACTTTAAACGATATCATCTATTTTCAAAGCTTAAGAATCGGCAACTTGAACAAAGTAAACTATTTACAATGCTTTAGTATCCGACATTAAACGATATCATCTATTTTCAAACCTTAAGAATCAGCAACTTGAACAAAGTCATCTATTTACAATGCTTTAGAATCCGACTTTAAACGATATCATCTATTTTAAAACCTTAAGAATCCGCAACTTGAACAAAGTCATCTATTTACAATGCTTTAGAATCCGACTTTAAACGATATCGTCTATTTTCAAACCTTAAGAATCCGCAACTTGAACAAAGTCATCTATTTACAATACTTTAGAATCCGACTTTAAACGATATCATCTATTTTCAAACCTTTAGCATCCGCAACTTGAACAACATCATCTATTTACAATGCTTTAGAATCCGACTATAAACGATATCATCTATTTTCAAACCTTAAGAATCCGCAACTTGAACAAAGTCATCTATTTACAATGCTTTAGAATGCGACTTTAAACAATATCATCTATTTTCAAACCTAAAGAATCCGCAACTGTAATAAAGTCATCTACTTACAATGCTTTAGAATTGTACTTTAAACAATATCATCTATTTTCAAACCTTAAGAGTCCGCCACTTGAACAAAGTAATCTATTTACAATGCTTTAGAATCCAACTTTAAACGATATCATCTATTTTCAAACCTTAAGAATCCGCAACTTGACCAAAGTCATCTATTTACACTGCTTTAGAATCCGACTTTAAACTATGTCATCTATTTTCAAACATCAAGAATCCGCAACTTGAACAAAGTAATCTATTTACAATGCTTTAGAATCCGACTTTAAACGATATCATGTATTTTCAAACCTAAAGTATCGGCCACTTGAACAAAGTCATCTATTTACAATGCTTTAGAATCCGACTTTAAACAATATCATCTATTTTCAAACCTTAAGAATCCGCAACTGTACAAAGTCACCTATTTACAATGGTTTGGAATCCGATCTTCAACGATATCATCTATTTGCAAACCTTAATAATCCGCAACTTGAACAAAGGCATCTATTTACAATGCTTTAGAATCCGATTTGAAACGATATCATCTATTTTCAAACCTTAAGAGTCGGCAACTTGAATAAAGTAATCAATTTACTATGCTTTAGAATCCGACTTTAACCGATATCATCTATTTTCAAACATTAAGAATCGGCAACTTCAACAAGTCATCTACTTACAATGCTTTGGAATCCGACTTTAAACGATATCATCTATTTTCAAATCTTAAGAATCCGCAACTTGAACAAAGTCATCTATTTACAAAAACTTTAGAATCCGACTTTAAACGATATCATCTATTTTCAAACCTTAAGAATCCTACACTTGAACAAAGTCATCTATTTACAATACATTAGAATCCGACTTTAAACGATATCATCTATTTTCAAACCTTAAGAATCCGCAACTTGAACAAAGTCATCTATTTACAATGCTTTAGAATCCGACTTTAAACGATATCATCTATTTTCAAACCTTAAGAATCCGCAACTTGAACTAAGTCATCTATTTACACGGCTTTAAAATCCGACTTTAAACGATATCATCTATTTTCAAACCTTAAGAATCTGCAACTTGAACAAAGTCATCTATTTACAATGCTTTAGAATCCGACTTTTAACGATATCATCTATTTTCAAACCTTTAGAATCCGCAACTTGAACAAAGTCATCTATTTACAATACTTTAGAATCCGACTTTAAACGATATCATCTATTTTCAAAAGTTAAGAATACGCAAGTGTAACAAAATCATCTATTTACAATGCTTTAGAATCCGACTTTAAACGATATCATCTATTTTCAAACCTTAAGAATCCGCAACTTGAACAAAGCTATCTATTTACAATGCTTTAGAAAGCGACTTTGAACAATATCATCTATTTTCATGCCTTAAGAATCCGCAACTGTAATAAAGTCATCTACTTACAATGCTTTAGAATCGTACTTTAAACAATATCATCTATTTTCAAACCTTACGAGTCCGCCACTTGAACAAAGTAATCTATTTACAATGCTTCAGAATCCGACTTTGAACAATATCATCTATTTTCAAACCTTAAGAATCCGCAACTTGAACAAAGTCATCTATTTACAATGCTTTAGAATCCGACTTTAAACTATGTCATCTATTTTCAAACATCAAGAATCCGCAACTTGAACAAAGTCATCTATTTAAAATGCTTTGGAATCCGACTTTAAGCGATACAATCTATGTTCAAACCTTAAGAATCCGCAACTTGAACAAGGTCATCTATTTACAATGCTTTAGAATCCGACTTTAAACGATATCATCTATTTTCAAACCTTTAGAATCCGCAACTTGAACAAAGTCATCTATTTACAATACTTTAGAATCCGACTTTAAACGATATCATCTGTTTTCAAACCTTAAGAATCCGCAACTTGAACAAAGTCATCTATTTACAATGCTTTAGAATCCGACTTTAAACGATATCATCTATTTTCAAACCTTAAGAATCCGCAACTTGAACAAAGTCATCTATTTACAATGCTTTAGAATCCGACTTTAAACGATATAATCTATTTTCAAACCTTAAGAATCCGCAACTTGAACAAAGTCATCTATTTACAATGCTTTAGAATCCGACTTTAAACGATATCATCTATTTTCAAACCTTAAGAATCCGCAACTTGAACAAAGTCATCTATTTACAATACTTTAGAATCCGACTTTAAACGATATCATCTATTTTCAAACCTTAAGAATCCGCAACTTAAACAACATCATCTATTTACAATGCTTTAGAATCCGACTTTAAACGATATCATCTATTTTCAAACCTTAAGAATCCGCAACTTGAACAAAGTCATCTATTTACAATGCTTTAGAAAGCGACTTTAAACAATATCATCTATTTTCATGCCTTAAGAATCCGCAACTGTAATAAAGTCATCTACTTACAATGCTGTAGAATCGTACTTTAAACAATATCATCTATTTTCAAACCTTAAGAGTCCGCCACTTGAACAAAGTAATCTATTTACAATGCTTCAGAATCCGACTTTAAATGATATCATCTATTTTCAAACCTAAACAATCCGCAACTTAAACAAAGTCATCTATGTACACAGCTTTATAATCCGACTTTAAATAATATCATCTATTTTCAAACCTTAAGAATCCGCGACTTGAACAAAGTCATCTATTTACAATGCTTTAGAATACGACTTTAAACGATATCATCTATTTTCAAACATTAAGAATCCGCAACTTGAACAAAGTCATCTATTTACAATGCTTTAGAATCCGATTTTAAACGATATCATCTATTTTCAAACCTTAAGAATCCGCAACTTGAACAAAGTCATCTATTTACAATGCTTTAGAATCCGACTTTAAACGATATAATCTATTTTCAAACCTTAAGAATCCGCCACTTAAACAAAGTCATCTATTTACAATGCTTTAGAATCCGACTTTAAACGATATCATCTATTTTCAAACCTTAAGAACTCGCAACTTGAACAAAGTCATCTATTTACAATGCTTTAGAATCCGACTTTAAACGATATCATCTATTTTCAAACCTTAAGAATCCGCAACTTGAACAAAGTCATCTATTTACAATGCTTTAGAATGCGACTTTAAACAATATCATCTATTTTCAAACCTTAAGAATCCGCAACTTGAACAAAGTCATCTATTTACAATGCTTTAGAATCCGACTTTAAACGATATCATCTATTTTCAAACTATCAGAGTCCGCAACTTGAACAAAGTCATTTATTTACAATGCTTTAGAATCCGACTTTAACCGATATCATCTATTTTCAATCCTTAAGAATCGGCAACTTAAACAAAGTCATCTATTTACAATGCTTTAGAATCCGACTTTAAACGATATCATCTATTTTCCAACCTTAAGAATCCGCAACTTGAACAAAGTCATCAATTTACAATGATTTAGTATCTTACTTTAAACGACATAATCTATTTTCAAACTTTAAGAATCGGCCACTTGAACAAAGTCATCTATTTACAATGCTTAAGAATCCGACTTGAAAAGATATCATCTATTTTCAAACTTTAAGAATCCGGAACTGGAACAAAGTCATCTATTTACAATGCTTTAGAATCCGACTTTAAACGATATCATCTATTTTCAAACATCAAGAATCAGCAACTTGAACAAAGTCATGTATTTACAATGCTTTAGAATGCGACTTTAAACATTATCATCTATTTTCAAACGTAAAGAATCCGCAACTGTAATAAAGTCATCTACTTACAATGCTTTAGAATCGTACTTTAAACAATATCCTCTATTTTCAAACATTAAAAGTCCGCCACTTCAACAAAGTCATCTATTTACAATGCTTTAGAATCCGACTTTAAACGATATCATCTATTTTCAAACATTAAGTATCTGCAACTTGAACAAAGTCATCTATTTACAATGCTTTAGAATCCGACTTTAAACGATATCATCTATTTTCAAACATCAAGAATCGTCAACGTGAACAAAGTCATCTACTTACAATGCTTTAAAATCCGACTTTAAACGATATCATCTATTTTCAAACCTTAAGAATCCAGAACTTGAACAAAGTCATCTATTTACAATGCTTTAGAATCCGACTATAAACGATATCATCATAAAACCTTAAGAATCCGCAACTTGAACAAAGTCATCTATTTACAATGCTTTAGAATCCGACTTTAAACGCTATCATCTATTTTCAAACCTTAAGAATCCAGAACTTGACCAAAGTCATCTATTTACAATGCTTTCGAATCCGATTTCAAACGATATCATCCATTTTCAAACTTTAAGAATCCGGAACTGGAACAAAGTCATCTATTTACAATGCTTTAGAATCCGACTTTAAACGATATCATCTATTTTCAAACATAAAGTATCCGCAACTTGAACAAAGTCATCTATTTACAATGCTTTAGAATCCGACTTAAACGATATTATCTATTTTAGTCCGCCACTTGAACAAAGTCATCTATTTACAATGCTTTAGAATCCGACTTGAAACGATATCATCTATTTTCAAACTTTAAGAATCCGGAACTAGAACAAAGTCATCTATTTACAATGCTTTAGAATCCGACTTTAAACGATATCATCTATTTTAAAACCTTAAGAATCGGCCACTTGAACAAAGTCATCTATTTACAATGCTGTAGAGTCCGACTTTAAACGATATCATCTATTTTCAACCCTTAAGAATTCGCAACTTAACAAAGTCATCTCTTTACAATGGTTTGCAATCCGATCTTAAACGATATCATCTATTTTCAAACCTTAAGAGTCCGCAACTTTTACAAAGTCATCTATTTACAATGCTTTAGAATCCGACTTTAAACGATATCATCTATTTTCAACCCTTAAGAATCCGCAACTGGAACAAAGTCATCTATTTACAATGCTCTAGCAGCCGACTTTAAACGATATCATCTATTTTCAACTCTTAACAATCCGCAACTTGAACAATGTCATCTATTTACAATGCTTTAGAATGCGACTTTCAACATTATCATCTATTTTCAAACCTAAAGAATCCGCAACTGTAATAAAGTCATCTACTTACAATGCTTTAGAATCGTACTTTAAACAATATCATCTATTTTAGTTAGCCACTTGAACAAAGTCATCTATTTACAATGCTTTAGAATCCGACTTGAAACTATATCATCTATTTTCAATCCTTAAGAATCGGCAACTTAAACAAAGTCATCTATTTACAATGCTTTAGAATCCGACTTTAAACGATATCATCTATTTTCAAAGCTTAAGAATCGGCCACTTGAACAAAGTCATCTATTTACAATGCTTTAGAATCGAACTTTAAACGATATCATCTATTTTCCCCCCCTTAAGAATCGGCAACTTGAACAAAGTCATCTATTTACAGTGCTTTAGAATCCGACTTTAAACGATATAATCTATTTTCATGCCTTAAGAATCCGCGACTTGAACAAGTGATCTATTTACCATGCTTTAGAATCCGACTTTAACCGATATCATCTATTTTAAAACCTTAAGAATCGGCAACTTGAACAAAGTAATCTATTTACAATGCTTTGGAATCCGACTTTAAACGATATCATCTATTTTCAAAGCTTAAGAATCGGTTACTTGAACAAAGTCATCTATTTACAATGCTTTAGTATCCGACATTAAACGATATCATCTATTTTCAAACCTAAAAAATCCGCAACTTGAACAAAGTCATCTATTTACAATGCTTTGGAATCCGACTTCAAGCGATATAATCTAGTTCAAACCTAAAAAATCCGCAACTTGAACAAAGTCATCTATTTACACAGCTTTATAATCCGACTTTAAATGATATCATCTATTTTCAAACCTTAAGAATCCGCAACTTGAACAAAGTCATCTATTTACAATGCTTTGGAATCTGACTTTAAACGATATCATCTATTTTCAAACCTTAAGAATCCGCAACTTGAACAAAGTCATCTATTTACAATGCTTTAGAATCCGACTTTAAACGATATCATCTATTTTCAAACCTTAAGAATCCGACACTTGAACAAAGTCATCTATTTACAATGCTTTAGAATCCGACTTTAAACTATATCATATATTTTAAAACATTAAGAATCCGCAACTTGAACAAAGTCATCTATTTACAATGCTTTAGAATCCAACTTTTAACGATATCATCTATTTTCAAACCTAAAAAATCGGCCACTTGAACAAAGTCATCTATTTACAATGCTGTAGAATCAGACTTTAAACGATATCATCTATTTTCAAACCTTAAGAATCCGCAACTTAACAAAGTCATCTATTTACAATGGTTTGGAATCCGATCTTAAACGATATAATATATTTTCAAACCTTAAGAATCCGCAACTTGAACAAAGTCATCTATGTACAATGCTTTAGAATCCGACTTTAAACGATATCATTAATTTTCAAACCTTAATAATCCGCAACTTAAACAAAGTAATCTATTTACAATGCTTTAGAATCCGACTTTAAACGATATCATCTATTTTCAAACCTTAAGAATCCGCAACTTGAACAAAGTCATCTATTTACAATACGTTAGAATCCGACTTTAAACGATATCATCTATTTTCAAACCTTATGAATCCGCAACTTGAACAAAGTCATCTATTTACAATGCTTTAGAATCCGACTTAAAACGATATCATCTATTTTCAAACCTTAAGAATCGGCAACTTGAACAAAGTCATTTATTTACAATGCTTTAGAATGCGACTTTAACCAATATCATCTATTTTCACACCTTAAGAATCCGCAACTGTAATAGAGTCATCTACTTACAATGCTTTAGAATCGTACTTTAAACAATATAATCTATTTTCAAACCTTAAGAGTCCGCCACTTGAACTAAGTCATCTATTTACAATGCTTTAGAATCCGACTTTAAACGATATCATCTATTTTAAAACCTTAAGAAACCGCAACTTGAACAAAGTCACCTATTTACAATGCTTTAGAATCCAACTTTAAACGATATCATCTATTTTCAAACCTAAAGTATCGGCCACTTAACAAAGTCATCTATTTACAATGGTTTTGAATCCGAACTTAACCGATATCATCTATTTTCAAACCTTAAGAATGTGCAACTTGTACACAGTCATCTATTTACAATGCTTTAGAATCCGACTTTAAACGATATCATCTATTTTCAAACCTTAATAATCCGCGACTTGAACAAAGTCATCTATTTATAATGCTTTAGAATCTCACTTTAAACGATATAATCTATTTTCAAACTATCAGAGTCCGCAACTTGAACAAAGTCATCTATTTACAATGCTTTAGAATCCGACTTTAACCGATATAATCTATTTTAAACCTCAAGAATCCGCAACTTGAACAAGGTCATCTATTTACAATGCTTTAGAATCCGACATTAAAATATATTATCTAGTTTTAAACCTTAAGAACTCGCAACTTGAACAAAGTCATCTATTTACAATGCTTTAGAATCCGACTTTAAACGATATCATCTATTTTCGAACCTTAAAAATCGGCAACTTGAACAAAGTCATCTATTTACAGTGTTTAAGAATCCGACTTTAAACGATATCATCTATTCTCAAAGCTTAAGAATCGCCAACTTGAACAAAGTCATCTATTTACAATGCCTTGGAATCCGACTTTAAACGATATCATTTATTTTCTAAGCTTAAAAATCGGCAACTTGAACAAAGTTATCTATTTACAATGCTTTAGAATCCGACTTCAAACGATATCATCTATTTTCAAACCCAATAAATCCGCAACTTTTTTTTTTTTTTTTTTTTTTTTTTTTGGCTAAGAAAGCATACGCACAAGCCATGTAAGATAGGCAAAAATTTAATCAGTGTACAAAAATAAATCAAGTTTTCTCTTGAAAGCACTGATAGTAGGCGCTTGGATGACCTCAGCGGGAAGCCTGTTCCAGGGGTTGACAGAACGAATTGAGAAGGATGCTTGACGCCTCTGAAGCCGAAATTTACGACAGTAGAGCTTCTGGTCATGACCTCGAAGGCCTCTGTCTGGCGCACGAGTAAAGAATTCGTCAGCGGGGAGATTGATGAGCCCATTCAGGATTTTGTAAACCAGGATGAGGTCCCCTCGCATCCTTCGAATTTCGAGCGTCGGAAGTTGAAGACGGTGGAGTCTTTCTTCATACGAGAGATCGGCAAAGCCATAAATCATTTTGGTTGCACGCCTCTGGATGCGTTCAACATGAAGTATATCCTTTCGGAGATAGGGACTGCACGCCTCAACACCGTACTCCAGCAAAGGTCGAACAAGCGTCAAATAGAGTGGACGGAACACTTCGGCCGTCAGGTTGATGAAGGAACGTCGAATTTCAAACAAGACGCCCCGGGCTTTGCTGGACATTTCAACGCAGTGACGAGACGGTTTGAAAGAGCTATCCACTCTTACACCCTTGAACAAAGTTATCTATTTACAATGCTTTAGAATACGACTTTCAGCGATATCATCTATGTTCAAACCATAAAAATCCTCAACTTGAACAATGTAATCTATTTACAATGCTTTATAATCAAACTTTAAATCTAATCATCTATTTTAAAACCTTCAGAATACGTAACTTGAACATAGTAATCTATTTGCAATGCTTTAGTATCCGACATTAAACGATATCATCTAGTTTTAAACCTTAAGAACTCACAGCTTGAACAAAGTCATCTATTTACAATGCTTTAGAATCGAACTTTAAACGATATCATCTATTTTCAAACCTTAAGAATCAGCAACTTGAACAAAGTCATCTATTTACAGTGCTTTAGAATCCGACTTTAACCGATATCATCTATTTTCAAAGCTTGAGAATCGGCGATTGAACAAGTCATCTGGTTACAATGCTTTAGAATCCGACTTTAAACGATATCATCTATTTTAAAACCTTAAGAATCGGCAACGTGAACAAAGTCATCTATTTACAATGCTTTGGAATCCGACTCTAAACGATATCATCTATTTTCAAAGCTTAAGAATCGGCAACTTGAACAAAGTCATCTATGTACAATGCTTTAGAATCCGACTTTAAACGATATCATCTATTTTCAAACCTTAAAAATCCGCAACTTGAACAAAGTCATCTATTTACAATGCTTTAGAATCCCACTTTAAACGACATCATCTATTTTCAAACCTTAAGAGTCCGACACTTGAACAAAGTCATCTATTTACAATACTTTAGAATCCGACTTTTAACGATATCATCTATTTTCAAACCGTAAGAATCCGCAACTTGAACAAAGTCATCTATTTACAATGCTTTAGAATCCGATTTAAAACGATATCATCTATTTTCAAACCTTAAGAATCCGCAACTTGAACAAAGTCATCTATTTACAATGCTTTAGAATCCGACTTTAAACGATATCATCTATTTTCAAACCTTAAGAATCCGCAACTTGAACAAAGTAATCTATTTACAATGCTTTAGAATCCGACTTTAAACGATATAATCTATTTTCAAACTTTAAGAATCGGCAACTTGAACAAAGTCATCTACTTACAATGCTTTAGAATCCGATTTTAAACCATCTCATCTATGTTAAAACCTTAAGCATCCGCAACTGGAACAAAGTCATCTATTTACAATGCTTTAGAATCCTACTTTAAACGATATCATCTATTTTCAAACCTTAAGAATCCGCCACTTGAACAAAGTCATCTATTTACAATGCTTTAGAATCCGATTTTAAACGATATCATCTATTTTCAAACCTTAAGAATCGGCGACTTGAACAAGTCCTTAATTTACAACGCTTTAGAATCCGACTTGAAACGATATCATCTATTTTCAAACTTTAAGAATCCGCAACTTGAACAAAGTCATCTATTTACAATGCTTTAGAATCCGACTTTAAACGATATCATCTATTTTCAAACCTTAAGAATCCGCAACTTGAACAAAGTCATCTATTTACAATACTTTAGAATCCAACTTTAAACGATATCATCTATTTTCAAACTATCAGAGTCCGCAACTTGAACAAAGTAATCTATTTACAATGCTTTAGAATCCGACTTTAAACGATATCATCTATTTTCAAACCTTAAGAATCCGCAACTGGACCACAGTCATCTATTTACAATGCTTTAGAATGCGACTTTAAACAATATCATCGATTTTCAAACTTTAAGAATCCGCAACTGTAATAAAGTCATCTACTTACAATGCTTTAGAATCGTACTTTAAACAATATAATCTATTTTCAAACTTTAAGAGTCCGCCACTTGAACAAAGTCATCTATTTACAATGCTTTAGAATCCGACTTTAAACGATATCATCTATTTTCAAACCTTAAGAAACCGCAACTTGAACAAAGTCATCTATTTACAATGCTTTAGTATCCGACTTTAAACGATATCATCTATTTTCAAACCTTAAGTATCGGCCACTTAACAAAGTCATCTATTTACAATGGTTTGGAATCCGATCTTAAACGATATCATCTATTTTCAAACCTTAAGAATGTGCAACTTAAACAAAGTCATCTATTTACAATGCTTTAGAATCCGACTTTAAACGATATCATCTATTTTCAAACCTTAAGAACTCGCAACTTGAACAAAGTCATCTATTTACAATGCTTTAGAATCCGACTTTAAACGATATCATCTATTTTCAAACCTTAAGAATCCGCAACTTGAACAAAGTCATCTATTTACAATGCTTTAGAATGCGACTTTAAACAATATCATCTATTTTCAAACCTTAAGAATCCGCAACTTGAACAAAGTCATCTATTTACAATGCTTTAGAATCCGACTTTAACCGATATCCTCTATTTTCAATCCTTAAGAATCGGCAACTTAAACAAAGTCATCTATTTACAATGCTTTAGAATCCGACTTTAAACGATATCATCTATTTTCAAATCTTAAGAATCCGCAACTTGAACAAAGTCATCAATTTACAATGATTTAGTATCTTACTTTAAACGACATAATCTATTTTCAAACTTTAAGAATCGGCCACTTGAACAAAGTCATCTATTTACAATGCTTAAGAATCGGACTTGAAAAGATATCATCTATTTTCAAACTTTAAGAATCCGGAACTGGAACAAAGTCATCTATTTACAATGCTTTAGAATCCGACTTTAAACGATATCATCGTTTTTCAAACATAAAGTATCTGCAACTTTAACAAAGTCACCTATTTACAATTCTTTAGTATCCGACTTTAAACGATATCATCTATTTTCAAACATCAAGAATCAGCAACTTGAACAAAGTCATGTATTTACAATGCTTTAGAATGCGACTTTAAACATTATCATCGATTTTCAAACTTTAAGAATCCGCAACTGTAATAAAGTCATCTACTTACAATGCTTTAGAATCGTACTTTAAACAATATAATCTATTTTCAAACTTTAAGAGTCCGCCACTTGAACAAAGTCATCTATTTACAATGCTTTAGAATCCGACTTTAAACGATATCATCTATTTTCAAACCTTAAGAAACCGCAACTTGAACAAAGTCATCTATTTACAATGCTTTAGTATCCGACTTTAAACGATATCATCTATTTTCAAACCTTAAGTATCGGCCACTTAACAAAGTCATCTATTTACAATGGTTTGGAATCCGATCTTAAACGATATCATCTATTTTCAAACCTTAAGAATGTGCAACTTAAACAAAGTCATCTATTTACAATGCTTTAGAATCCGACTTTAAACGATATCATCTATTTTCAAACCTTAAGAACTCGCAACTTGAACAAAGTCATCTATTTACAATGCTTTAGAATCCGACTTTAAACGATATCATCTATTTTCAAACCTTAAGTATCGGCCACTTAACAAAGTCATCTATTTACAATGGTTTGGAATCCGACTTTAAACAATATAATCTATTTTCAAACTTTAAGAGTCCGCCACTTGAACAAAGTCATCTATTTACAATGCTTTAGAATCCGACTTTAAACGATATCATCTATTTTCAAACCTTAAGAATCCACAACTTGAACAAAGTCATCTATTTACAATGCTTTAGAATCCGACTATAAACGATATCATCATAAAACCTTAAGAATCCGCAACTTGAACAAAGTCATCTATTTACAATGCTTTAGAATCCGACTTTAAACGCTATCATCTATTTTCAAACCTTAAGAATCCGGAACTTGACCAAAGTCATCTATTTACAATGCTTTAGAATCCGATTTCAAACGATATCATCTATTTTCAAACTTTAAGAATCCGGCACTGGAACAAAGTCATCTATTTACAATGCTTTAGAATCCGACTTTAAACGATATCATCTATTTTCAAACATAAAGTATCCGCAACTTGAACAAAGTCATCTATTTACAATGCTTTAGAATCCGACTTAAACGATATCATCTATTTTAGTCCGCCACTTGAACAAAGTCATCTATTTACAATGCTTTAGAATCCGACTTGAAACGATATCATCTATTTTCAAACTTTAAGAATCCGGAACTAGAACAAAGTCATCTATTTACAATGCTTTAGAATCCGACTTTAAACGATATCATCTATTTTAAAACCTTAAGAATCGGCCACTTGAACAAAGTCATCTATTTACAATGCTGTAGAGTCCGACTTTAAACGATATCATCTATTTTCAACCCTTAAGAATTCGCAACTTAACAAAGTCATCTCTTTACAATGGTTTGCAATCCGATCTTAAACGATATCATCTATTTTCAAACCTTAAGAGTCCGCAACTTTTACAAAGTCATCTATTTACAATGCTTTAGAATCCGACTTTAAACGATATCATCTATTTTCAACCCTTAAGAATCCGCAACTGGAACAAAGTCATCTATTTACAATGCTCTAGCAGCCGACTTTAAACGATATCATCTATTTTAAAACTTTAAGAATCCGCAACTTGAACAAAGTCATCTATTTACAATGCTTTAGAATCCGACTTTAAACGATATCATCTATTTTCAAACCTTAAGAATCCGCAACTTGAACAATGTCATCTATTTACAATGCTTTAGAATGCGACTTTCAACATTATCATCTATTTTCAAACCTAAAGAATCCGCAACTGTAATAAAGTCATCTACTTACAATGCTTTAGAATCGTACTTTAAACAATATCATCTATTTTAGTCCGCCACTTGAACAAAGTCATCTATTTACAATGCTTTAGAATCCGACTTGAAACTATATCATCTATTTTCAATCCTTAAGAATCGGCAACTTAAACAAAGTCATCTATTTACAATGCTTTAGAATCCGACTTTAAACGATATCATCTATTTTCAAAGCTTAAGAATCGGCCACTTGAACAAAGTCATCTATTTACAATGCTTTAGAATCGAACTTTAAACGATATCATCTATTTTCCCCCCCTTAAGAATCGGCAACTTGAACAAAGTCATCTATTTACAGTGCTTTAGAATCCGACTTTAAACGATATAATCTATTTTCATGCCTTAAGAATCCGCGACTTGAACAAGTTATCTATTTACCATGCTTTAGAATCCGACTTTAACCGATATCATCTATTTTAAAACCTTAAGAATCGGCAACTTGAACAAAGTAATCTATTTACAATGCTTTGGAATCCGACTTTAAACGATATCATCTATTTTCAAAGCTTAAGAATCGGCAACTTGAACAAAGTCATCTATTTACAATGCTTTAGTATCCGACATTAAACGATATCATCTATTTTCAAACCTAAAAAATCCGCAACTTGAACAAAGTCATCTATTTATAATGCTTTGGAATCCGACTTAAAGCGATATAATCTATGTTCAAACCTACAAAAATCCGCAACTTGAACAAAGTCATGTATTTACGCAGCTTTATAATCCGACTTTAAATGATATCATCTATTTTCAAACCTTAAGAATCCGCAACTTGAACAAAGTCATCTATTTACAATGCTTTGGAATCTGACTTTAAACGATATCATCTATTTTCAAACCTTAAGCATCCGCAACTTGAACAAAGTCATCTATTTACAATGCTTTACAATCCGACTTTAAACGATATCATCTATTTTAAAACCTTAAGAATCCGACACTTGAACAAAGTCATCTATTTACAATGCTTTAGAATCCGACTTTAAACTATATCATCTATTTTAAAACATTAAGAATCCGCAACTTGAACAAAGTCATCTATTTACAATGCTTTAGAATCCAACTTTTAACGATATCATCTATTTTCAAACCTAAAAAATCGGCCACTTGAACAAAGTCATCTATTTACAATGCTGTAGAATCCGACTTTAAACGATATCATCTATTTTCAAACATTAAGAATCCGCAACTTAACAAAGTCATCTATTTACAATGGTTTGGAATCCGATCTTAAACGATATAATATATTTTCAAACCTTAAGAATCCGCAACTTGAACAAAGTCATCTATGTACAATGCTTTAGAATCCGACTTTAAACGATATCATTAATTTTCAAACCTTAATAATCCGCAACTTAAACAAAGTAATCTATTTACAATGCTTTAGAATCCGACTTTAAACGATATCATCTATTTTCAAACCTTAAGAATCCGCAACTTGAACAAAGTCATCTATTTACAATACGTTAGAATCCGACTTTAAACGATATCATCTATTTTCAAACCTTATGAATCCGCAACTTGAACAAAGTCATCTATTTACAATGCTTTAGAATCCGACTTAAAACGATATCATCTATTTTCAAACCTTAAGAATCGGCAACTTGAACAAAGTCATTTATTTACAATGCTTTAGAATGCGACTTAAACCAATATCATCTATTTTCACACCTTAAGAATCCGCAACTGTAATAAAGTCATCTACTTACAATGCTTTAGAATCGTACTTTAAACAATATAATCTATTTTCAAACCTTAAGAGTCCGCCACTTGAACTAATTCATCTATTTACAATGCTTTAGAATCCGACTTTAAACGATATCATCTATTTTAAAACCTTAAGAAACCGCAACTTGAACAAAGTCACCTATTTACAATGCTTTAGAATCCGACTTTAAACGATATCATCTATTTTCAAACCTAAAGTATCGGCCACTTAACAAAGTCATCTATTTACAATGGTTTGGAATCCGAACTTAACCGATATCATCTATTTTCAAACCTTAAGAATGTGCAACTTGTACACAGTCATCTATTTACAATGCTTTAGAATCCGACTTTAAACGATATCATCTATTTTCAAACCTTAATAATCCGCGACTTGAACAAAGTCATCTATTTATAATGCTTTAGAATCTCACTTTAAACGATATAATCTATTTTCAAACTATCAGAGTCCGCAACTTGAACTAAGTCATCTATTTACAATGCTTTAGAATCCGACTTTAACCGATATAATCTATTTTAAACCTCAAGAATCCGCAACTTGAACAAGGTCATCTATTTACAATGCTTTAGAATCCGACATTAAAATATATCATCTAGTTTTAAACCTTAAGAACTCGCAACTTGAACAAAGTCATCTATTTACAATGCTTTAGAATCCGACTTTAAACGATATCATCTATTTTCGAACCTTAAAAATCGGCAACTTGAACAAAGTCATCTATTTACAGTGTTTAAGAATCCGACTTTAAACGATATCATCTATTCTCAAAGCTTAAGAATCGGCAACTTGAACAAAGTCATCTATTTACAATGCCTTGGAATCCGACTTTAAACGATATCATTTATTTTCTAAGCTTAAAAATCGGCAACTTGAACAAAGTTATCTATTTACAATGCTTTAGAATCCGACTTCAAACGATATCATCTATTTTCAAACCCAATAAATCCGCAACTTTTTTTTTTTTTTTTTTTTTTTTTTTTTGGCTAAGAAAGCATACGCACAAGCCATGTAAGATAGGCAAAAATTTAATCAGTGTACAAAAATAAATCAAGTTTTCTCTTGAAAGCACTGATAGTAGGCGCTTGGATGACCTCAGCGGGAAGCCTGTTCCAGGGGTTGACAGAACGAATTGAGAAGGATGCTTGACGCCTCTGAAGCCGAAATTTACGACAGTAGAGCTTCTGGTCATGACCTCGAAGGCCTCTGTCTGGCGCACGAGTAAAGAATTCGTCAGCGGGGAGATTGATGAGCCCATTCAGGATTTTGTAAACCAGGATGAGGTCCCCTCGCATCCTTCGAATTTCGAGCGTCGGAAGTTGAAGACGGTGGAGTCTTTCTTCATACGAGAGATCGGCAAAGCCATAAATCATTTTGGTTGCACGCCTCTGGATGCGTTCAACATGAAGTATATCCTTTCGGAGATAGGGACTGCACGCCTCAACACCGTACTCCAGCAAAGGTCGAACAAGCGTCAAATAGAGTGGACGGAACACTTCGGCCGTCAGGTTGATGAAGGAACGTCGAATTTCAAACAAGACGCCCCGGGCTTTGCTGGACATTTCAACGCAGTGACGAGACGGTTTGAAAGAGCTATCCACTCTTACACCCTTGAACAAAGTTATCTATTTACAATGCTTTAGAATACGACTTTCAGCGATATCATCTATGTTCAAACCATAAAAATCCTCAACTTGAACAATGTAATCTATTTACAATGCTTTATAATCCGACTTTAAATCTAATCATCTATTTTAAAACCTTCAGAATACGTAACTTGAACATAGTAATCTATTTGCAATGCTTTAGTATCCGACATTAAACGATATCATCTAGTTTTAAACCTTAAGAACTCACAGCTTGAACAAAGTCATCTATTTACAATGCTTTAGAATCGAACTTTAAACGATATCATGTATTTTCAAACCTTAAGAATCAGCAACTTGAACAAAGTCATCTATTTACAGTGCTTTAGAATCCGACTTTAACCGATATCATCTATTTTCAAAGCTTGAGAATCGGCGACTTGAACAAGTCATCTGGTTACAATGCTTTAGAATCCGACTTTAAACGATATCATCTATTTTAAAACCTTAAGAATCGGCAACGTGAATAAAGTCATCTATTTACAATGCTTTGGAATCCGACTTTGAACGATATCATCTATTTTCAAAGCTTAAGAATCGGCAACTTGAACAAAGTCATCTATGTACAATGCTTTAGAATCCGACTTTAAACGATATCATCTATTTTCAAGCCTTAAGAATCCGCAACTGTAATAAAGTAATCTACTTACAATGCTTTAGAATCGTACTTTAAACAATATCATCTATTTTCAAAGCTTCAGAGTCCGCGACTTGAACAAAGTCATCTATTTACAATGCTTTAGAATCCGACTTTAAACGATATCATCTATTTTCAAACCTTAAGAATCCGCAACTTGAACAAAGTCATCTATTTACAATGCTTTAGAATCCGACTTTAAACTATGTCATCTATTTTCAAACATCAAGAATCCGCAACTTGAACAAAGTCATCTATTTACAATGCTTTAGTATCCGACATTAAACGATATCATCTATTTTTAAAACTTAACAACTCGAAACTTGAACAAAGTCATCTATTTACAATGCTTTAGAATCCGACTTTAAGCGATATAATCTATTTGAAAATCTTGACAATCCGCAACTGTAACAAAGTCATCTATTTCCAATGCTTTAGAATCCGACTTTAAACAATATCATCTATTTTCAAACCTTGAGAATCTGCAACTTGAACAAAGTCATCTATTTACAATGCTTTAGAATCCGACTTTGACCGATATCATCTATTTTCAAACCTCAAGAATCCGCAACTGGAACAAAGTCATCTATTTACAATGCTTTAGAATCCGACATTAAAATATATCATCTAGAACTCGCAACTTGAACAAAGTCATCTATTTACAATGCTTTAGAATCCGACTTGAAACGATATCATCTATTTTCGAACCTTAAGAATCGGCAACTTGAACAAAGTAATCTATTTACAGTTCTTTAGAATCCGACTTTAAACGATATCATCTATTTTCAAAGTTTGAGAATCGGCGACTTGAACAAGTCATCTATTTACAATGCTTTAGGATCCGACTTAAAACGATATCATCTATTTTAAAACCTTAAGAATCGGCAACTTGAACAAAGGCATCTATTTACAATGCTTTGGAATCCGACTTTAAACGATATCATCTATTTTAAAATCTTAAGAATCGGTAACTTGAACAAGGTCATCTATTTACAATGCGTTGGAATCCGACTTTAAACGATATCATCTATTTTCAAACCTTCAGAGTTCGCAACTTGAACAAGTCATATATTTACAATGCTTAAGAATCCGACTTTAACCGATATCATCTATTTTAAAACCTCAAGTATCCGCAACTTGAACAAAGTCCCCTATTTACAATGATTTAGAATCCGTCTTTAAAAGATATCATCTATTTTCAAACTCTAAGAATCCAAAACTTGAACAAAGTCATCTATTTACAATGCTTTGGAATGCGACTTTAAACGATATCATCTATTGTCAAACCTAAAAGAACCGCAACTTGAACAAAGTCATCTATTTACAATGCTTTAGAATCCGACTTTAAACGACATCAGTTATTTCCAAACCTTAAGAATCCGCAACTGGAACTGAGTCATCTATTTACAATGCTTTAGTATCCGACATTAAAATATATCATCTAGTTTTAAACTTTAAGAAAACGGAACTTGAACAAAGTCATCTATTTACAATGCTTTAGAATCAGACTTGAAACGATATCATCTATTTTCGAACCTTAAGAATCGGCAACTTGAACAAAGTCATCTATTTACAGTGCTTTAGAATCCGACTTCAAACGATATCATCTATTTTCAAAGCTTGAGAATCGGCGACTTGAAAAAGTCATCTATTTACAATGCTTTAGAATCCGACTTTAAACGATATCATCTATTTTAAAACCTTAAGATTCGGCAACTTGAACAAAGTCATCTATTTATTGTGCTTTTGAATCCGACTTTAAACGATATCATCTATTTTCAAAGCTTAAGAATCGGCAACTTGAACAAAGTCATCTATTTACAATGCTTAAGAATCCGACTTTAAACGATATAATCTATTTTCAAACCTGAAAATTCCGAAACTTGAATAAAGTCATCTATTTACAATGCTTTAGAATCCGACTTTAAGCGATATAATGTATGTTCAAACCTAAACAATCCGCAACTTGAACAAAGTCATCTATTTACAATGCTTTATAATCCGACTTTAAATGATATCATCTATTTTAAAACCTTAAGAAAACGTAACTTGAACATAGTAATCTATTTACAATGCTTTAGTGTCTGACATTAAACGATATCATCTAGTTTTAATCCTTAAGAACTCGCAACTTGAACAAAGTCATCTATTTACAATGCTTTAGAATCCGACTTTAAACGATATCATCTATTTACAAACCTTAAGAATCCGCAACTTGAACAAAGTCATCTATTTACAATGCTTTAGAATCCGACTTTAAACGATATCATCTATTTTCAAACCTAAAGAATCCGACACTTGAACAAAGTCATCTATTTACAATACTTTAGAATCCGACTTTAAACGATATCATTTATTTTCAAACCTTAAGAATCCGCAACTTGAACAAAGTCATCTATTTACAATGCTTTAGTATCCGACTTTAAACCATGTCATCTATTTTACATAGCTTAAAAATCGGCAAATTGAACAAGTCATCTTTTTACAATGCTTTAGAATCAGACTTTAAACGATATCATCTATTTTCAAACCTTAAGAATCCGCAACTTGAACAAAGTCATCTATTTACAATGCTTTGGAATCCGACTTTAAACGATATCATCTTTTTTCAAAGCTTAAGAATCCGCAACTTGAACAAAGTCATCTATTTACAATGCTTTAGAATCCGACTTCAAACGATATCATCGATTTTCAAACCTTAAGAATCCGCAACTTGAACAAAGTCATCTATTTACAATGCTTTAGAATCACACTTGCAACAATATCATCTGATTTAAAAGCTGAAGAATCCGCAACTTGAAGGAAGTCATCTATTAACAATGCTTTTGAATCCTACTTTAAACATTATCTTCTATTTTCAAACCTTAAGAATCCGCAACTTGAACAAAGTCATCTATTCACAATGCTTTAGAATCCGACTGTCAACGATATCATCTATTTTCAAACCTTAAGAATCCGCAACTTGAACAAAGTCATCTATTTACAATGCTTTAGAATCCGACTTTAAACGATATCATCTATTTTCAATCCTTTAAGAATCAGCAACTTGAACAAAGTCATCTATTTACAATGCTTTAGAATCGAACTTTAAACGATATCATCTATTTTCAAACCTTAAGAATCGGCAACTTGAACAAAGTCATCTATTTACAGTGCTTTAGAATCCGACTTTAAACGATATCATCTATTTTCAAAGCTTGAGAATCGGCGATTTGAACAAGTCATTAATTTAAAATGCTTTAGAATCCGACTTGAAACGATATCATCTATTTTAAAACATTAAGAATCGGCAGCTTGAACAAAGTTATCTATTTACAATGCTTTGGAATCTGACTTTAAACGATATCATCTATTTTCAAAGCTTAAGAATCGGCAACTTGAACAATGTCATCTATTTACAATGCTTTAGAATCCGACTTTAAACGATATCATCTATTTTAAAACCTTAAGATTCGGCAACTTGAACAAAGTCATCTATTTACAATGCTTTAGAATCAGACTTGAAACGATATCATCTATTTTCGAACCTTAAGAATCGGCAACTTGAACAGTCATCTATTTACAGTGCTTTAGAATCCGACTTTAAACGATATCATCTATTTTCAAAGCTTGAGAATCGGCGACTTGAACAAGTCATCTATTTACAATGCTTTAGAATCCGACTTTAAACGATATCATCTATTTTAAAACCTTAAGATTCGGCAACTTGAACAAAGTAATCTATTTACAATGCTTTGGAATCCGACTTTAAACGATATTATCTATTTTCAAAGCTTAAGAATCGGCAACTTGAACAAAGTCATCTATTTACAATGCTTTAGAATCCGACTTTAAACGATATAATCTATTTTCAAACCTGAAAATTCCGAAACTTGAATAAAGTCATCTATTTACAATGCTTTAGAATCCGACTTTAAGCGATATAATGTATATTCAAACCTAAACAATCCGCAACTTGAACAAAGTCATCTATTTACAATGCTTTATAATCCGACTTTAAATGATATCATCTATTTTCAAACCTTAAGAATACGTAACTTGAACATAGTAATCTATTTACAATGCTTTAGTATCCGACATTTAACGATATCATCTAGTTTTAATCCTTAAGAACTCGCAACTTGAACAAAGTCATCTATTTACAATGCTTTAGAATCCGACTTTAAACGATATCATCTATTTACAAACCTTAAGAATCCGCAACTTGAACAAAGTCATCTATTTACAATGCTTTAGAATCCGACTTTAAACGATATCATCTATTTTCAAACCTAAAGAATCCGACACTTGAACAAAGTCATCTATTTACAATACTTTAGAACCCGACTTTAAACGATATCATTTATTTTCAAACTTTAAGAATCCGCAACTTGAACAAAGTCATCTATTTACAATGCTTTAGAATCCGACTTTAAACCATATCATCTATTTTACAAAACTTAAGAATCGCAACTTGAACAAGTCATCTTTTTACAATGCTTAAGAATCAGACTTTAAACGATATCATCTATTTTCAAACCTTAAGAATCCGCAACTTGAACAAAGTCATCTATTTACAATGCTTTGGAATCCGACTTTAAACGATATCATCTTTTTTCAAAGCTTAAGAATCCGCAACTTGAACAAAGTCAACTATTTACAATGCTTTAGAATCCGACTTCAAACGATATCATCGATTTTCAAACCTTAAGAATCCGCAACTTGAACAAAGTCATCTATTTACAATGCTTTAGAATCACACTTGCAACAATATAATCTGATTTAAAAGCTGAAGAATCCGCAACTTGAACGAAGTCATCTATTAACAATGCTTTTGAATCCTACTTTAAACATTATCTTCTATTTTCAAACCTTAAGAATCCGCAACTTGAACAAAGTCATCTATTCACAATGCTTTAGAATCGGACTGTCAACGATATCATCTATTTTCAAACCTTAAGAATCCGCAACTTGAACAAAGTCATCTATTTACAATGCTTTAGAATCCGACTTTAAACGATATCATCTATTTTCAATCCTTAAGAATCGGCAACTTGAACAAAGTCATCTATTTACAATGCTTTAGAATCCGACTTTAAACGATATCATCTATTTTCAATCCTTAAGAATCGGCAACTTGAACAAAGTCATCTATTTACAATGCTTTAGAATCGAACTTTAAACGATATCATCTATTTTCAAACCTTAAGAATCGGCAACTTGAACAAAGTCATCTATTTACAGTGCTTTAGAATCACACTTTAAACGATATCATCTATTTTCAAAGCTTGAGAATCGGCGATTTGAACAAGTCATTAATTTAAAATGCTTTAGAATCCGACTTGAAACGATATCATCTATTTTAAAAACTTAAGAATCGGCAGCTTGAACAAAGTTATCTATTTACAATGCTTTGGAATCTGACTTTAAACGATATCATCTATTTTCAAACCTAAAGAATCCGACACTTGAACAAAGTCATCTATTTACAATACTTTAGAACCCGACTTTAAACGATATCATTTATTTTCAAACTTTAAGAATCCGCAACTTGAACAAAGTCATCTATTTACAATGCTTTAGAATCCGACTTTAAACCATATCATCTATTTTACAAAACTTAAGAATCGGCAACTTGAACAAGTCATCTTTTTACAATGCTTAAGAATCAGACTTTAAACGATATCATCTATTTTCAAACCTTAAGAATCCGCAACTTGAACAAAGTCATCTATTTACAATGCTTTGGAATCCGACTTTAAACGATATCATCTTTTTTCAAAGCTTAAGAATCCGCAACTTGAACAAAGTCAACTATTTACAATGCTTTAGAATCCGACTTCAAACGATATCATCGATTTTCAAACCTTAAGAATCCGCAACTTGAACAAAGTCATCTATTTACAATGCTTTAGAATCACACTTGCAACAATATAATCTGATTTAAAAGCTGAAGAATCCGCAACTTGAACGAAGTCATCTATTAACAATGCTTTTGAATCCTACTTTAAACATTATCTTCTATTTTCAAACCTTAAGAATCCGCAACTTGAACAAAGTCATCTATTCACAATGCTTTAGAATCGGACTGTCAACGATATCATCTATTTTCAAACCTTAAGAATCCGCAACTTGAACAAAGTCATCTATTTACAATGCTTTAGAATCCGACTTCAAACGATATCATCTATTTTCAATCCTTAAGAATCGGCAACTTGAACAAAGTCATCTATTTACAATGCTTTAGAATCCGACTTTAAACGATATCATCTATTTTCAATCCTTAAGAATCGGCAACTTGAACAAAGTCATCTATTTACAATGCTTTAGAATCGAACTTTAAACGATATCATCTATTTTCAAACCTTAAGAATCGGCAACTTGAACAAAGTCATCTATTTACAGTGCTTTAGAATCACACTTTAAACGATATCATCTATTTTCAAAGCTTGAGAATCGGCGATTTGAACAAGTCATTAATTTGAAATGCTTTAGAATCCGACTTGAAACGATATCATCTATTTTAAAAACTTAAGAATCGGCAGCTTGAACAAAGTTATCTATTTACAATGCTTTGGAATCTGACTTTAAACGATATCATCTATTTTCAAAGCTTAAGAATCGGCAACTTGAACAAAGTCATCTATTTACAATGCTTTAGAATCCGACTTTAAACGATATCATCTATTTTCAAACTTTAAAAAATCCGCAACTTGAACAAAGGCTTTATAATCCGACTTTAAATGATATCATCTATTTCTAAACCTTGAGAATACGTAACTTGAACATAGTAATCTATTTACAATGCTTTAGTATCCGACATTAAACGATATCATGTAGTTTTAAAACTTAAGAACTCGCAACTTGAACAAAGTCATCTATTTACAATGCTTTAGAATCTGACTTTTTACGATATCATCTATTTTCAAACCTTAAGAATACGCAACTTGAACAAAGTCATCTATTTACAATGCTTTAGAATCCGACTTGAAACGATATCATCTATTTTAAAACCTTAAGAATCGGCAACTTGAACAAAGTCATCTATTTACAATGCTTTGGAATGCGACTTTAAACGATATCATCTATTTTCA
Source organism: Sepiola atlantica (assembly GCA_963556195.1). Taxonomy (NCBI): domain Eukaryota; kingdom Metazoa; phylum Mollusca; class Cephalopoda; order Sepiida; family Sepiolidae; genus Sepiola; species Sepiola atlantica. Next base: position 416,143 of record CAUVYP010001100.1, on the reverse strand, counting down.
AAGCTTAAGAATCGGCAACTTGAACAAAGTCATCTATTTACAATGCTTTAGAATCCGACTTTAAACGATATCATCTATTGTCAAACCTAAAGAATCCGCAACTTGAACAAAGTCATCTATTTACAATGCTGTATAATCCGACTTTAAATGATATCATCTATTTTCAAACCTTAAGAATCCGCAACTGTAATAAAGTCATCTACTTACAATGCTTTAGAATTGTACTTTAAACAATATCATCTATTTTCAAACCTTAAGAGTCCGCCACTTGAACAAAGTCATCTATTTACAATGATTTAGAATCCGACTTGAAACGATATCATCTATTTTCAAACCTTAAGAATCCGCAACTTGAACAAAGTCATCTATTAACAATGCTTAGAATCCGACTTTAAACTATGTCATCTATTTTCAAACATTAAGAATCCGCAACTTGACCAAGGTCATCTATTTACAATGCGTTAGAATCCGACTTTAAACGATATGATCTAGTTTCACTCCCTTAAGAACTCGCAACTTGAACAAAGTCATCTATTTACAATGCTTTAGAATACGACTTTTAACGATATCATCTATTTTCAAACCTTAAGAATACGCAACTTGAACAAAGTCATCTATTTACAATGCTTTAGAATCCGGCTTTAAACGATATCATCTATTTTAAAACCTTAAGAATCCGACACTTGAACAAAGTCATCTATTTACAATACTTTAGAATCCGACTTTAAACGATATCATCTATTTTCAAACTTTAAGAATCCGCAACTTGAACAAAGTCATCTATTTACAATGCTTTAGAATCGAACTTTAAACGATATCATCTATTTTCAAACCTTAAGAATCGGCAACTTGAACAAAGTCATCTATTTACAGTGCTTTAGAATCCGACTTTAAACGATATCATCTATTTTCAAAGCTTGAGAATCGGCGATTTGAACAAGTCATTAATTTAAAATGCTTTAGAATCCGACTTGAAACGATATCATCTATTTTAAAACCTTAAGAATCGGCAGCTTGAACAAAGTAATCTATTTACAATGCTTTGGAATCTGACTTTAAACGATATCATCTATTTTCAAAGCTTAAGAATCGGCAACTTGAACAATGTCATCTATTTACAATGCTTTAGAATCCGACTTTAAACGATATCATCTATTTTTAAACCTTAAGATTCGGCAACTTGAACAAAGTCATCTATTTACAATGCTTTAGAATCAGACTTGAAACGATATCATCTATTTTCGAACCTTAAGAATCGGCAACTTGAACAGTCATCTATTTACAGTGCTTTAGAATCCGACTTTAAACGATATCATCTATTTTCAAAGCTTGAGAATCGGCGACTTGAACAAGTCATCTATTTACAATGCTTTAGAATCCGACTTTAAACGATATCATCTATTTTAGAACCTTAAGATTCGGCAACTTGAACAAAGTTATCTATTTACAATGCTTTGGAATCCGACTTTAAACGATATTATCTATTTTCAAAGCTTAAGAATCGGCAACTTGAACAAAGTCATCTATTTACAATGCTTTAGAATCCGACTTTAAACGATATAATCTATTTTCAAACCTGAACATTCCGAAACTTGAATAAAGTCATCTATTTACAATGCTTTAGAATCCGACTTTAAGCGATATAATGTATATTCAAACCTAAACAATCCGCAACTTGAACAAAGTCATCTATTTACAATGCTTTATAATCCGACTTTAAATGATATCATCTATTTTCAAACCTTAAGAATACGTAACTTGAACATAGTAATCTATTTACAATGCTTTAGTATCCGACATTTAACGATATCATCTAGTTTTAATCCTTAAGAACTCGCAACTTGAACAAAGTCATCTATTTACAATGCTTTAGAATCCGACTTTAAACGATATCATCTATTTACAAACCTTAAGAATCCGCAACTTGAACAAAGTCATCTATTTACAATGCTTTAGAATCCGACTTTAAACGATATCATCTATTTTCAAACCTAAAGAATCCGACACTTGAACAAAGTCATCTATTTACAATACTTTAGAACCCGACTTTAAACGATATCATTTATTTTCAAACCTTAAGAATCCGCAACTTGAACAAAGTCATCTATTTACAATGCTTTAGAATCCGACTTTAAACCATATCATCTATTTTACAAAACTTAAGAATCGGCAACTTGAACAAGTCATCTTTTTACAATGCTTAAGAATCATACTTTAAACGATATCATCTATTTTCAAACCTTAAGAATCCGCAACTTGAACAAAGTCATCTATTTACAATGCTTTGGAATCCGACTTTAAACGATATCATCTTTTTTCAAAGCTTAAGAATCCGCAACTTGAACAAAGTCAACTATTTACAATGCTTTAGAATCCGACTTCAAACGATATCATCGATTTTCAAACCTTAAGAATCCGCAACTTGAACAAAGTCATCTATTTACAATGCTTTAGAATCACACTTGCAACAATATCATCTGATTTAAAAGCTGAAGAATCCGCTACTTGAACGAAGTCATCTATTAACAATGCTTTTGAATCCTACTTTAAACATTATCTTCAATTTTCAAACCTTAAGAATCCGCAACTTGAACAAAGTCATCTATTCACAATGCTTTAGAATCGGACTGTCAACGATATCATCTATTTTCAAACCTTAAGAATCCGCAACTTGAACAAAGTCATCTATTTACAATGCTTTAGAATCCGACTTTAAACGATATCATCTATTTTCAATCCTTAAGAATCGGCAACTTGAACAAAGTCATCTATTTACAATGCTTTAGAATCCGACTTTAAACGATATCATCTATTTTCAATCCTTAAGAATCGGCAACTTGAACAAAGTCATCTATTTACAATGCTTTAGAATCGAACTTTAAACGATATCATCTATTTTCAAACCTTAAGAATCGGCAACTTGAACAAAGTCATCTATTTACAGTGCTTTAGAATCCGACTTTAAACGATATCATCTATTTTCAAAGCTTGAGAATCGGCGATTTGAACAAGTCATTAATTTAAAATGCTTTAGAATCCGACTTGAAACGATATCATCTATTTTAAAAACTTAAGAATCGGCAGCTTGAACAAAGTTATCTATTTACAATGCTTTGGAATCTGACTTTAAACGATATTATCTATTTTCAAAGCTTAAGAATCGGCAACTTGAACAAAGTCATCTATTTACAATGCTTTAGAATCCGACTTTAAACGATATCATCTATTTTCAAACTTTAAAAAATCCGCAACTTGAACAAAGGCTTTATAATCTGACTTTAAATGATATCATCTATTTTCAAACCTCGAGAATACGTAACTTGAACATAGTAATCTATTTACAATGCTTTAGTATCCGACATTAAACGATATCATGTAGTTTTAAACCTTAAGAACTCGCAACTTGAACAAAGTCATCTATTTACAATGCTTTAGAATCCGACTTTTTACGATATCATCTATTTTCAAACCTTAAGAATACGCAACTTGAACAAAGTCATCTATTTACAATGCTTTAGAATCCGACTTTAAACGATATCATCTATTTTAAAACCTACAGAATCCAACACTTGAACAAAGTCATCTATTTACAATACTTTAGAATCCGACTTGAAACGATATCATCTATTTTAAAACCTTAAGAATCGGCAACTTGAACAAAGTCATCTATTTACAATGCTTTGGAATGCGACTTTAAACGATATCATCTATTTTCAAAGCTTAAGAATCGGCAACTTGAACAAAGTCATCTATTTACAATGCTTTAGAATCCGACTTTAAACGATATCATCTATTTTCAAACCTAAAGAATCCGCAACTTTAACAAAGTCATCTATTTACAATGCTGTATAATCCGACTTTAAATGATATCATCTATTTTCAAACCGTAAGAATCCGCAACTGTAATAAAGTCATCTACTTACAATGCTTTAGAATTGTACTTTAAACAATATCATCTATTTTCAAACCTTAAGAGTCCGCCACTTGAACAAAGTCATCTATTTACAATGATTTAGAATCCGACTTGAAACGATATCATCTATTTTCAAACCTTAAGAATCCGCAACTTGAACAAAGTCATCTATTTACAATGCTTAGAATCCGACTTTAAACTATGTCATCTATTTTCAAACATTAAGAATCCGCAACTTGACCAAGGTCATCTATTTACAATGCGTTAGAATCCGACTTTAAACGATATGATCTAGTTTCACCCCCTTAAGAACTCGCAACTTGAACAAAGTCATCTATTTACAATGCTTTAGAATACGACTTTTAACGATATCATCTATTTTCAAACCTTAAGAATACGCAACTTGAACAAAGTCATCTATTTACAATGCTTTAGAATACGGCTTTAAACGATATCATCTATTTTAAAACCTTAAGAATCCGACACTTGAACAAAGTCATCTATTTACAATACTTTAGAATCCGACTTTAAACGATATCATCTATTTTCAAACCTTAAGAATCCGCAACTTGAACAAAGTCATCTATTTACAATGCTTTAGAATCCGACTTTAAACCATATCATCTATTTTCAAAGCTTAAGAATCAACAACTTGAACAAGTCATCTATTTACAATGCTTAAGAATCACACTTTAAACGATATCATCTATTTTCAAACCTTAAGAATCCGCAACTTGAACAAAGTCATCTATTTACAATGCTTTTAAATCCGACTTTTAAACATATCATCTTTTTTCAAAGCTTAAGAATCGGCAACTTGAACAAAGTCATCTATTTACAATGCTTTAGAACTACACTTGCAACGATATCATCTGATTTAAAATCTTAAGAATCCGCAACTTGAACGAAGTCATCTATTTACAATGCTTTTGAATCCTACTTTAAACATTATCTTCTATTTTCAAACCTTAAGAATCCGCAACTTGAACAAAGTCATTTATTTACAATGCTTTAGAATCCGACTTCAAACGATATCATCGATTTTCAAACCTTAAGAATCCGCAACTTGAACAAAGTCATCTATTTACAATGCTTTAGAACTACACTTGCAACGATATCATCTGATTTAAAATCTTAAGAATCCGCAACTTGAACGAAGTCATCTATTTACAATGCTTTTGAATCCTACTTTAAACATTATCTTCTATTTTCAAACCTTAAGAATCCGCAACTTGAACAAAGTCATTTATTTACAATGCTTTAGAATCCGACTTCAAACGATATCATCTATTTTCAAACCTTAAGAATCCGCAACTTGAACAAAGTCATCTATTTACAATGCTTTAGAATCCGACTTTAAACGATATCATCTATGTTCAAACCTTAAGAATCCGCAACTTGAACAATGTTATCTATTTACAATGCGTTAGAATCCGACTTTAAACGATATCATCTATTTTCAAACCTTAAGAATCCGCAACTTGAACAAAGTCATCTATTTACAATGCTTTAGACTCCGACTTTAACCGATATCATCTATTTTCAAACCTTAAGAATCCGCAACCTGAACAAAGTCATCTATTTACAATGCTTTAGAATGCGACTTTAAACAATGTCATCTATTTTAACATTTAAGAATCCGAAACTGTAATAAAGTCATCTACTGACAATGCTTTAGAATCGTACTTTAAACAATATCATCTATTTTCAAACCTTAAGAGTCCGCCACTTTAACAAATCATCTATTTACAATGCTTTTGAAGCCTACTTTAAACATAATCTTCTATTTTAAAACCTTAAGAATCCGCAACTTGAACAAAGTCATCTATTTACAATGCGTGAGAATCCGACTTTAAACGATATCATCTATTTTCAAACCTTAAGAATCCGCAACTTGAACAAAGTCATCTATTTACACTGCTTTAGAATCCGACTTTAAACGATATCATCTATTTTCAAACCTTAAGAATCCGCAACTTGAACAAAGTCATCTATTTACAATGCTTTAGAATCTGACTTTAAACCATATCATCTATTTTCAAAGCTTAAGAATCGGCAACTTGAACAAGTCATCTATTTACAATGCTTTTGAATCCGACTTTAAACGATATCATCTATTTTCAAACCTTAAGAATCCGCAACTTGAACAAAGTCATCTATTTACAATGCGTTAGAATACGACTTTAAACGATATAATCTAGTTTTAAACCTTAAGAACTCGCATCTTGAACAAAGTCATCTATTTACAATGCTTTAGAATCCGACTTTTAACGATATCATCTATTTTCTAACCTTAAGAATACGCAACTTGAACAAAGTCATCTATTTACAATGCTTTAGAATCCGACTTTAAACGATATCATCTATTTTAAAACCTTAAGAATCCGACACTTGAACAAAGTCATCTATTTACAATACTTTAGAATCCGACTTTAAACGATATCATCTATTTTCAAACCTTAAGAATCCGCAACTTGAACAAAGTCATCTATTTACAATGCTTTAGAATCCGACTTTAAACCATATCATCTATTTTCAAAGCTTAAGAATCGGCAACTTGAACAAGTCATCTATTTACAATGCTTAAGAATCCGACTTTAAACGATATCATCTATTTTCAAACCTTAAGAATCCGCAACTTGAACAAAGTCATCTATTTACAATGCTTTTAAATCCGACTTTAAAACATATCATCTTTTTTCAAAGCTTAAGAATCGGCAACTTGAACAAAGTCATCTATTTACAATGCTTTTGAATCCTACTTTAAACATTATCTTCTAGTTTCAAACCTTAAGAATCCGCAACCTGAACAAAGTCATCTATTTACAATGCTTTAGAATCCGACTTTAAACAATGTCATCTATTTTAACATTTAAGAATCCGCAACTGTAATAAAGTCATCTACTTACAATGCTTTAGAATCCCACTTTAAACAATATCATCTATTTTAAAACCTTAAGAGTCCGCCACTTGAACAAATCATCTATTTACAATGCTTTTGAAGATTACTTTAAACATTATCTTCTATTTTCAAACCGTAAGAATCCGCAACTTGAACAAAGTCATCTATTTACAATGCGTTAGAATCCGACTTTAAACGATATCATCTATTTTCAAACCTTAAGAATCCGCAACTTGAACAAAGCCATCTATTTACAATGCTTTAGAATCCGACTTTAAACGATATCATCAATTTTCAAACCTTAAGAATCCGCAACTTGAACAAAGTCATTTATTTACAATGCTTTAGAATCCGACTTTAACCGATATCATCTATTTTCAAACCTTAAGAATCCGCAACTTGAACAAAGTCATCTATTTACAATGCTTTAGAATCCGACTTTAAACGATATCATCTATTTTCAAACCTTAAGAATCCGCAACTTGAACAAAGTAATCTATTTACAATGCGTTAGAATCGGACTTTAAACGATATAATCTATTTTCAAACCTTAAGAATCCGCAACTTGAACAAAGTAATCTTTTTACAATGCTTTAGAATCCGACTTAAACCGATATCATCTATTTTCAAACCTTAAGAATCCGCAACTTGAACAAAATCATCTATTTACAATGCTTTAGAATCCGACTTTAAACTATGTCATCTATTTTCAAACATCAAGCATCCGCAACTTGAACAAGGTCATCTATTTACAATGCTTAAGAATCCGACTATAAACGATATCATCTATTTTCAAACCTTAAGAATCCGCAACTTGAACAAAGTCATCTATTTACAATGCTTTAGAATCCGACTTTAAACGATATAATCTATTTTCAAACCTTAAGAATCCGCAACTTGAACAAAGTCATCTATTTACATTGCGTTAGAAACCGACTTTACACGATATCATCTATTTTCAAACCTTAAGAATTCGCAACTGGAACAAAGTCATCTATTTACAATGCTTTAGAATCCGACTTTAAACGATATCATCTATTTTCAAACCATAAGAGTCCGCAACTTGAACAAAGTCATCTATTTACAATGCTTTAGAATCCGACTTTAAACGATATCATCTCTTTTAAAATCTTCAGAATCTGCAACTTGAACAAAGTCATCTATTTACAATGCTTTAGTATCCGACATTAAACGATATCATCTACTTTCAAACCTTGAGAATCCTCAACTTGAACAAAGTCATCTATTTACAATGCTTTAGAATCCGACTTTAAACGATATCATCTATTTTAAAACATTAAGAATCCGCAACTTGAACAAAGTAATCTATATACAATGCTTTAGAATCCGACTTTACACGATATAATCCATTTTCAAACATCAAGAATCCGCAACTTGAACAAAGTCAAAGATTTACAATGCTTTAGAATCCGACTTGAAACGATATAATCTATTTTACAACCTTAAGAGTCCGCCACTGAACAAAGTCATCTATTTACAATGCTGTAGAATCCGACTTTAAACAATATCATCTATTTTCAAACCTTAACAATCGGCAACTTGAACAAAGTCATCTATTTACAATGATTTAGAATCCGACTTTAAACGATATAATCTATTTTACTACTTTAAAAATCTGCAACTTGAACAAAGTCATCTATTTACAATGCTTTAGAATCCGACTTTAAACGATATTATCTGTTTTCAAACCTTAAGTAGCCGCAACTAGAACAAAGTCATCTATTTACAATGCTTTAGAATCCGACTTTAAACGATATCATCTATTTTCAAACATTAAGTATCCGCAACTTGAACAAAGTCATCTATTTACAATGCTTTAGAATCCGACTTAAACGATATCATCTGTTGTCAAACATTTCGGATCCGCAACACTAACAAAGTCATCTATTTACAATGCTTTAGAATCCGACTTTAAACGATATCATCTATTTTCAAACATCAAGAATCCGCAACTTGAACAAAGTCAAAGATTTACAATGCTTTAGAATCAGACTTTAAACGATATCATCGATTTTTAAACATTATGAATCACCCACTTGAACAAAGTAATCTATTTACAATGCTTTAGAATCCGACTTTAAACGATATCATCTATTTTCAAACATCAAGAATCCGCAACTTGAACAAAGTCAAAGATTTACAATGCTTTAGAATCAGACTTTAAACGATATCATCGATTTTTAAACATTATGAATCACCCACTTAAACAAAGTAATCTATTTACAATGCTTTAGAATCCGACTTTAAACAATATCATCTATTTTCAAACCATATAAGTCCGACACTTGAACAAAGTCATCTATTTACAATGCTTTAGAATCCGACTTTAAACGATATCATCTATTTTCAAACATTAAGTATCTGCAACTTGAACAAAGTCATCTATTTACAATGCTTTAGAATCCGACTTAAACGATATAATCTATTTTCAAACATTAAGGTTCCGCTACTCTTACAAAGTCATCTATTTACAATTCTTTAGTATCTGACATTAAACGATATCATCTACTTTTAAACCTTAACAACTCGCAACTTGAACACAGTCATCTAGTTACAATGCTTTAGAATCCGACTTTAAACGATATCATCTATTTTCAATCCTTAAGAATCGGCAACTGGACAAAGTCATCTATTTACAATGCTTTAGAATCGAACTTTAAACGATATCATCTATTTTCAAACCTTCAGAATCGGCAACTTGAACAAAGTCGTCTATTAACAGTGCTTTAGAACTCGACTTTAACCGATATCATCTATTTTCAAAGCTTGCGAATCGGCGACTTGAACAAAGTAATCTATTTACAATGCTTTAGTATTCTGACATTAAACGATATCATCTACTTTTTAACCTTAACAACTCGCAACTTGAACAAAGTCCTCTATTTACAATGCTTTAGAATCCGACTTTAAACGATATCATCTATTTTCAATCCTTAAGAATCGGCAACTTGAACAAAGTCATCTATTTACAATGCTTTAGAATCGACCTTTAAACAATATCATCTATTTTCAAGTCTTAAGAGTCCGCAACTTGAACAAAGTCATCTATTTACAATGCTTTAGAATCCGACTTTAAACGATATCATCTATTTTCAAACCCTAAGGATCCGCAACTTGAACAAAGTCATCTATTTACAATGCTTTAGAATCCGACTTTAAACGATATAATCTATTTTGAAACCCTAAGAATCCACCAACTTGAACAAAGTCATCTATTTACAATGCTTTAGAATCCGACTTTAAACGATATCATCTATTTTCAAACTTTAGCAGTCCGTAACTTGAACAAAGTAATCTATTTACAATGCTTTAGAATCCGACTTTAAACGATAACATCTATTTTCACACCTTAAGAATCGGCAACTTGAACAAAGTCATCTATTTACAATTCTTTAAAATCTGATTTGAAACGATATCATCTATTTTCAAACCTTAAGAGTCTGCAACTTGAACAAAGTAATCTATTTACTATCCTTTAGAATCCGACTTTAAAAGATATCATCTATTTTCAAACAAAGATTCGCAACGTGAACAAAGTCATCTACTTACAATGCTTTAGAATCCGACTTTAAACGATATCATCTATTTTCAAACCTTAAGAATCCGCAACTTGAACAAAGTCATCTATTTACAATGCTTAAGAATCCGACTATAAACGATATCATCTATTTTAAAACCTTAAGAATCCGCAACTTGAACAAAGTCATCTATTTACAATGCTTCAGAATCCGACTTTAAACAATATCATCTATTTTTAAACCTTAAGAATCCGCAACTTGAACAAAATCATCTATTTATCATGCTTTAGAATCCGACTTTAAACGATATCATATATTTTCAAACATTAAGAATCCGCAACTTAAAAAAGTAATCTATTTACACTGCTTTAGTATCCGACATTAAACGATATTATCTACTTTCCAACCTTGTGAATCCTTACTTGAACAAAGTCATCTATTTACAATGCTTTAGAATCCGACTTTAACCGATATAATCTACTTTCAAACCTTGACAATCCGCAAATTGAACAAAGTCATCTATTTCCAATGCTTTAGAATCTGACTTTAAACAATATCATCTATTTTCAAACCTTAAGAATCCTCAACTTGAACAAAGTAATCTATTTACAATGCTTTAGAATCCGACTTGAAACGATGTCATCTATTTTCAAACTATAAGAGTCCGCAACTTGAACAAAGTCATCTATTTACAATGCGTTAGAATCCGACTTTAAACGATATCATCTATTTTCAAATCTTAAGAATCCGCTACTTGAACAAAGTCATCTATTTACAATGATTTAGAATCCGACTGTAAACTATATTATCTATTTTCAAACTTTAAGATCTGGCAACTTGAACAACGTCATCTATTTACAATGCTTTAGAATCCGACTTGAAACGATATAATCTATTTTCAAAACTTAAGAATCCGCAACTCGAACAAAGTCATCTATTTACATTGCTTTAGAATCCGACTTTCAACGATATCATCTATTTTCAAACCTTAAGCATCCGCAACTTTAACACAGTCATCTATTTACAATGCTTTAGAATCCGACTTTAAACGATATCATCTATTTTCAAACTCTCAGAGTCCGCAATTTGAACAAAGTCATCCATTTACAATGCTTTAGAATCCGACTTTAAACAATATCATCTATTTTCAAACCTTGAGAATCCTCAGCTTGAACACAGTCATCTATTTACAATGCTTTAGAATCCGACTTTCCACGATATCATCTACTTATAAACCATAAGAGTCCGACACTTGAACAAAGTCATCTATTTACAATGCTTTAGAATCCGACTTTAACCGATATCATCTATTTTCAAACCTTAGCAGTCCGCAACTTAAACAAAGTCATCTATTTACAATGCTTTAGAATCCGACTTTAAACGAGAACATCTATTTTCACATCTTAAGCATCGGAAACTTGAACAACGTCATCTATTTACAATGCTTTAGAATCCGACTTTAAACGATATCATCTATTTTAAAACATTAAGAATCTGCAACTTAAACAAAGTCATCTATTTACAATGCTTTAGTATCCGACATAAAACGATATTATCTACTTTTAAACGTTGACAACTCGCAACTTGAAGAATGTCATCTATTTACAATGCTTTAGAATCCGACTTTAAACGATATCATCTATTTTCAAACATTAAGAATCCGCAACTTCAACAAAGTAATCTATTTACAATGCTTTAGAATCCAACTTTAAACGATACAATCTATTTTCAAACCTTGAGAATCGGCAACTTGAACACAGTCATCTATTTACAATGCTTTAGAATCCGACTTGAAAGTATATCATCTATTTTCAAACATTAAGAGTCCGCAACTGAACAAAGTCATCTATTTACAATGCTGTAAAATCCGACTTTAAACGATATCGTCTATTTTCAAACATTAAGAATCGGAAACTTGAACAAAGTCATCTATTTACAATGCTTTAGAACTCGACTTAAAACGATATCATCTATTTTCTAAACCTGAAGAATCTGCAACTTGAAAAAAGTAATCTATTTACAATGCTTTAGAATCCGACTTTAAACGATATCATCTATTTTTAAACCTTAAAAATCGGGAACTTGTACAAAGTTATCTATTTACTATGCTTTAGAATCCGACTTTAAACGATATCATCTATTTTCAAACCTTAAGAATCAGTAACTTAAACAAAGTCATCTATTTACAATGCTTTAGTATCCGACATTAAACGATATCATCTATTTTTAAACCTTAACAACTCGAAACTTGAACAAAGTCATCTATTTACAATGCTTTTAAATCCGATTTTAAGCGATATAATCTATTTTAAAATCTTGACAATCCGCAACTGTAACAAAGTCATCTATTTCCAATGCTTTAGAATCCGACTTTAAACAATATCATCTATTTTCAAACCTTGAGAATCCGTAACTTGAACAAAGTCATCTACTTACAATGCTTTAGAACCCGACTATAACCGATATCATCTATTTTCAAACCTCAAGAATCTGCAACTTGAACAAGGTCATCTATTAACAATGCTTTAAAATCCGACATTAAAATATATTATCTAGAACTAGCAACTTGAACAAAGTCATCTATTTACAATGCTTTAGAATCCGACTTTAAACGATATCATCTATTTTCGAACCTTAAGAATCGGCAACTTGAACAAAGTAATCTATTTACAGTTCTTTAGAATCCGACTTTAAACGATATCATCTATTTTCAAAGCTTGAGAATCGGCGACTTGAACAAGTCATCTATTTACAATGCTTTAGAATCCGACTTTAAACTATATCATCTATTTTAAAACATTAAGAATCGGAAACTTGAACAAAGTCATCTATTTACAACGCTTTGGAATTAGACTTTAAACGATATCATCTATTTTCAAAGCTTAAGAATCGGCAACTTGAACAAAGTCATATATTTACAATGTTTTAGAATCCGACTTTATACGATATCATCTATTTTCAAACCTCAAGAATCCGCAACTTGAACAAGATCATCTATTAACAATGCTTTAAAATCCGACATACAAATATATCATCTAGAACTCGCAACTTGAACAAAGTCATCTATTTACAATGCTTTAAATTCCGACTTTAAACGATATCATGGATTTTCGAACCTTAAGAATCTGCAACTTGAACAAAGTAATCTATTTACAGTACTTTAGAATCCGACTTTAAACGATATCATCTATTTTCAAAGCTTGAGAATCGGCGACTTGAACAAGTCATCTATTTACAATGCTGTAGAATCCGACTTTAAACGATATCATCTATTTTAAAACCTTAAGAATCGGCAACTTGAACAAAGTCATCTATTTACAACGCTTTGGAATTCGACTTTAAACGATATCATCTATTTTCAAAGCTTAAGAATCGGCAACTTGAACAAAGTCATATATTTACAATGCTTTAGAATCCGACTTTATACGATATCATCTATTTTCAAACCTAAAGAATCCGCAACTTGAACCAAGTCATCTATTTACAATGCTTTAGAATCCGACTTTAAACGATATCATCGATTTGCGAACCTTAAGAATCGGCAACTTGAACAAAGTAATCTATTTACAGTTCTTTAGAATCCGACTTCAAACGATTTCATCTATTTTCAAAGCTTGAGAATCGGCGACTTGAACAAAGTCATCTATTTACAATGCTTTAGAATCCGACTTTGACCGATATCATCTATTTTCAAACCTCAAGAATCCGCAACTTGAACAAAGTCATCTATTTACAATGCTTTAGAATCCGACTTTGAAACGATATCATCTAGTTTTAAACCTTTAGAACTCGGAACTTGAACCAAGTCATCTATTTACAATGCTTTAGAATCCGACTTGAAACGATATCATCTATTTTCGAACCTTTAAAATCGGCAACTTAAACAAAGTCATCTATTTACAGTGCTTTAGAATCCGACTTGAAACGATATCATCTATTTTCAATGCTTGAGAATCGGCGACTTGAACAAGTCATCTATTTACAATGCTTTAGAATCCGACTTTGAAACGATATCATCTTTTTTAAAACCTTAAGAATTCGGCAACTTGAACAAAGTCATCTATTTACAATGCTTTGGAATCACACTTTAAACGATATCATCTATTTTCAAAGCTTAAGAATCGGCAACTTGAACAAAGTCATCTATTTACAATGGTTTAGAATCCGACTTAAAACGATATAATCTATGTTCAAACTTAAAAAATCCGCAACTTAAACAAAGTTATCTATTTACGATGCTTTATAATCCGACTTTAAATGATATCATCTATTTTCAAACCTTAAGAATACGTGACTTGAACATAGTAATCTATTTTCAATGCTTTAGTATCCGACATCAAACGATATCATCTAGTTTTAAACCTTAAGAACTCGCAACTTGAACAAAGTTATCTATTTACAATGCTTTAGAATCCGACTTTAAACGATATCATCTATTTTCAAACCTTAAGAATCCGCAACTTGAACAACGTCATCTATTTACAATGCTTTAGAATCCGACTTAAAACAATATTATCTATTTTCAAACCTTAAGAATCCGACACTTGCACAAAGTCATCTATTTACAATACTTTAGAATCCGACTTTAAACGATATCATCTATTTTCAAACCTTAAGAATCCGCAACTTGAAAAAGTCATCTATTTACAATGCTTTAGAATCCGACTTTAAACGATATCATCTATTTTCAAACTTTAAGCATACGTACTTGAACATAGTAATCTATTTACAATGCTTTAGTATCCGACATCAAACGATATCATCTAGTTTTAAACCTTAAGAACTCGCAACTTGAACAAAGTCATCTATTTACAATGCTTTAGAATCCGACTTTAAACGATATCATCTATTTTCAAACCTTAAGAATCGGCAACTTGAACAAAGTCATCTATTTACAATGCTTTAGAATCCGACTTTAAACGATATCATCTATTTTCAAACCTTAAGAATCCGACACTTGAACAAAGTCATCTATTTACAATACTTTAGAATCCGACTTTAAATGATATCATCTATTTTCAAACCTTAAGAATCCGCAACTTGAAGAAAGTCATCTATTTACAATGCTTTAGTATCCGACTTAAACGATATCATCTATTTTCAAACCTTAAGAATCCGCCACTTGAGCAAAGTCATCTATTTACAATGCTGTAGAATCCGACTTTAAACGATATCATCTATTTTCAAACCTTAAGAATCCGCAACTTGAACAAAGTCATCTATTTACAATGCTTTAGAATCCGACTTTAAACGATATCATCTATTTTCAAACCTTAAGAATCCGGAACTTGAAAAAAATCATCTATTTACAATGCTTTAGAATCCCACTTTAAACAATATCATCTATTTTCAAACCTTAAGAATCCGCAACTTGAACAAAGTCATCTATTTACAATACTTTAGAATCCGACTTTAACCGATATCATCTATTTTCAAACCTTAAGAATCCGGAACTTGAACAAAATCATCTATTTACAATGCTTTAGAATCCGACTTTAAACGATATCATCTATTTTATACCTTAAGAATCCGCAACTTGAACAAAGTCATCTATTTACAATGCTTTAGAATGCGACTTTAAACAATATCATCTATTTTCAAGCCTTAAGAATCCGCAACTGTAATAAAGTAATCTACTTACAATGCTTTAGAATCGTACATTAAACAATATCATCTATTTTCAAAGCTTAAGAGTCCGCGACTTGAACAAAGTCATCTATTTACAATGCTTTAGAATCCGACTTTAACCGATATCATCTATTTTCAAACCTTAAGAATCCGCAACTTGAACAAAGTCATCTATTTACAATGCTTTAGAATCCGACTTTAAACTATGTCATCTATTTTCAAACATCAAGAATCCGCAACTTGAACAAAGTCATCTATTTACAATGCTTTAGTATCCGACATTAAACGATATCATCTATTTTTAAAACTTAACAACTCGAAACTTGAACAAAGTCATCTATTTACAATGCTTTAGAATCCGACTTTAAGCGATATAATCTATTTGAAAATCTTGACAATCCGCAACTGTAACAAAGTCATCTATTTCCAATGATTTAGAATCCGACTTTAAACAATATCATCTATTTTCAAACTTTGAGAATCCGCAACTTGAACAAAGTCATCTATTTACAATGCTTTAGAATCCGACTTTAACCGATATCATCTATTTTCAAACCTCAAGAATCCGCAACTTGAACAAAGTCATCTATTTACAATGCTTTAGAATCCGACATTAAAATATATCATCTAGAACTCGCAACTTGAACAAAGTCATCTATTTACAATGCTTTAGAATCCGACTTGAAACGATATCATCTATTTTCGAACCTTAAGAATCGGCAACTTGAACAAAGTAATCTATTTACAGTTCTTTAGAATCCGACTTTAAACGATATCATCTATTTTCAAAGTTTGAGAATCGGCGACTTGAACAAGTCATCTATTTATAATGCTTTAGGATCCGACTTTAAACGATATCATCTATTTTCAAACCTTAAGAATCGGCAACTTGAACAAAGGCATCTATTTACAATGCTTTGGAATCCGACTTTAAACGATATCATCTATTTTAAAATCTTAAGAATCGGTAACTTGAACAGAGTCATCTATTTACAATGCTTTAGAATCCGACTTTAAACGATATCATCTATTTTCAAACCTAAAAAATCCGCAACTTGAACAAGGTCATCTATTTACAATGCGTTGGAATCCGACTTTAAATGATATCATCTATTTTCAAACCTTAAAAATACGTGACTTGAACTTAGTAATCTATTTTCAATGCTTTAGTATCCGACATTAAACGATATCATCTAGTTTTAAACCTTAAGAACTCGCAACTTGAACAAAGTCATCTATTTACAATGCTTTAGAATCCGACTTTAAACGATATCATCTATTTTCAAACCTTAAGAATCCGCAACTTGAACAAAGTCATCTATTTACAATGCTTTAGAATCCGACTTAAAACAATATCATCTATTTTCAAACCTGAAGAATCCGACACTTGCACAAAGTCATCTATTTACAATACTTTAGAATCCGACTTTAAACGATATCATCTATTTTCAAACCTTAAGAATCCGCAACTTGAAAAAGTCATCTATTTACAATGCTTTAGAATCCGACTTTAAACGATATCATTTATTTTCAAACTTTAAGCATACGTACTTGAACATAGTAATCTATTTACAATGCTTTAGTATCCGACATCAAACGATATCATCTAGTTTTAAACCGTAAGAACTCGCAACTTGAACAAAGTCATCTATTTACAATGCTTTAGAATCCGACTTTAAACGATATCATCTATTTTCAAACGTTAAGAATCCGCAACTTGAACAAAGTCATCTATTTACAATGCTTTAGTATCCGACTTTAAACGATATCATCTATTTTCAAACCTTAAGAATCCGACACTTGAACAAAGTCATCTATTTACAATACTTTAGAATCCGACTTTAAATGATATCATCTATTTTCAAACCTTAACAATCCGCAACTTGAAGAAAGTCATCTATTTACAATGCTTTAGTATCCGACTTAAACGATATCATCTATTTTCAAACCTTAAGAATACGCCACTTGAGCAAAGTCATCTATTTACAATGCTGTAGAATCCGACTTTAAACGATATCATCTATTTTCAAACCTTAAGAATCCGCAACTTGAACAAAGTCATCTATTTACAATGCTTTAGAATCCGACTTTAAACGATATCATCTATTTTCAAACCTTAAGAATCCGGAACTTGAACAAAATCATCTATTTACAATGCTGTAGAATCCCACTTTAAACAATATCATCTATTTTCAAACCTTAAGAATCCGCAACTTGAACAAAGTCATCTATTTACAATACTTTAGAATCCGACTTTAACCGATATCATCAATTTTCAAACCTTAAGAATCCGGAACTTGAACAAAATCATCTATTACCAATGCTTTAGAATCCGACTTTAAACGATATCATCTATTTTCAAACCTTAAGAATCCGCAACTTGAACAAAGTCTTCTATTTACAATGCTTTAGAATGCGACTTTAAACAATATCATCTATTTTCAAGCCTTAATAATCCGCAACTGTGATAAAGTAATCTACTTACAATGCTTTAGAATCGTACTTTAAACAATATCATCTATTTTCAAAGCTTAAGAGTCCGCGACTTGAACAAAGTCATCTATTTACAATGCTTTAGAATTCGACTTTAAACGATATCATCTATTTTCAAACCTTAAGAATCCGCAACTTGAACAAAGTCATCTATTTACAATGCTTTAGAATCCGACTTTAACCGATATCATCTATTTTCAAACCTTAAGAATCCGGAACTTGAACAAAATCATCTATTTACAATGCTTTAGAATCCGACTTTAAACGATATCATCTATTTTCAAGCCTTAAGAATGCGCAACTGTTATAAAGTAATCTACTTACAATGCTTTAGAATCGTACTTTAAACAATATCATCTATTTTCAAAGCTTAAGAGTCCGCGACTTGAACAAAGTCATCTATTTACAATGCTTTAGAATTCGACTTTAAACGATATCATCTATTTTCAAACCTTAAGAATCCGCAACTTGAACAAAGTCATCTATTTACAATGCTTTAGAATCCGACTTTAAACTATGTCATCTATTTTCAAACATCAAGAATCCGCAACTTGAACAAAGTCATCTATTTACAATGCTTTAGTATCCGACATTAAACGATATCATCTATTTTTAAAACTTAACAACTCGAAACTTGAACAAAGTCATCTATTTACAATGCTTTAGAATCCGACTTTAAGCGATATAATCTATTTGAAAATCTTGACAATCCGCAACTGTAACAAAGTCATCTATTTCCAATGCTTTAGAATCCGACTTTACACAATATCATCTATTTTCAAACTTTGAGAATCGGCAACTTGAACAAAGTCATCTATTTACAATGCTTTAGAATCCGACTTTAACCGATATCATCTATTTTCAAACCTCAAGAATCCGCAACTTGAACAAAGTCATCTATTTACAATGCTTTAGAATCCGACTTGAAACGATATCATCTATTTTCGAACCTTAAGAATCGGCAACTTGAACAAAGTAATCTATTTACAGTTCTTTAGAATCCGACTTTAAACGATATCATCTATTTTCAAAGTTTGAGAATCGGCGACTTGAACAAGTCATCTATTTACAATGCTTTAGGATCCAACTTTAAACGATATCATCTATTTTAAAACCTTAAGAATCGGCAACTTGAACAAAGGCATCTATTTACAATGCTTTGGAATCCGACTTTAAACGATATCATCTATTTTAAAATCTTAAGAATCGGTAACTTGAACAAAGTCATCTATTTACAATGCTTTAGAATCCGACTTTAAACGATATCATCTATTTTCAAACCTAAAAAATCCGCAACTTGAACAAGGTCATCTATTAACAATGCGTTGGAATCCGACTTTAAACGATATCATCTATTTTCAAACCTTCAGAGTTCGCAACTTAAACAAGTCATATATTTACAATGCTTAAGAATCCGACTTAAACCGATATCATCTATTTTAAAACCTCAAGTATCACCAACTTGAACAAAGTCCCCTATTTACAATGCTTTAGAATCCGTCTTAAAAAGATATCATCTATTTTCAAACCTTAAGAATCCAAAACTTGAACAAAGTCATCTATTTACAATGCTTTGGAATGCGACTTTAAACGATATCATCTATTGTCAAACCTAAAAGATCCGCAACTTGAACAAAGTCATCTATTTACAATGCTTTAGAATCCGACTTTAAACGACATCATCTATTTTCAAACCTTAAGAATCCGCAACTGGAACTGAGTCATCTATTTACAATGCTTTAGTATCCGACATTAAAATATATCATTTAGTTTTAAACTTTAAGAACTCGGAACTTGAACAAAGTCATCTATTTACAATGCTTTAGAATCAGACTTGAAACGATATCATCTATTTTCGAACCTTAAGAATCGGCAACTTGAACAAAGTCATCTATTTACAGTGCTTTAGAATCCGACTTTAAACAATATCATCTATTTTTAAAGCTTGAGAATCGGCGACTTGAACAAGTCATCTATTTACAATGCTTTAGAATCCGACTTTAAACGATATCATCTATTTTAAAACCTTAAGATTCGGCAACTTGAACAAAGTCATCTATTTACAATGCTTTGGAATCCGACTTTAAACGATATCATCTATTTTCAAAGCTTAAGAATCGGAAACTTGAACAAAGTCATCTATTTACAATGCTTTAGAATCCGACTTTAAACGATATAATCTATTTTAAAACCTGAAAATTCCGAAACTTGAATAAAGTCATCTATTTACAATGCTTTAGAATCCGACTTTAAGCGATATAATGTATGTTCAAACCTAAACAATCCGCAACTTGAACAAAGTCATCTATTTACAATGCTTTATAATCCGACTTTAAATGATATTATCTATTTTCCAACCTTAAGAATACGTAACTTGAACATAGTAATCTATTTACAATGCTTTAGTATCCGACATTAAACGATATCATCTAGTTTTAATCCTTAAGAACTCGCAACTTGAACAAAGTCATCTATTTACAATGCTTTAGAATCCGACTTTAAACGATATCATCTATTGACAAACCTTAAGAATCCGCAACTTGAACAAAGTCATCTATTTACAATGCTTTAGAATCCGACTTTAAACGATATCATCTATTTTCAAACCTAAAGAATCCGACACTTGAACAAAGTCATCTATTTACAATGCTTTAGAATCCGACTTTAAACGATATCATTTATTTTCAAACCTTAAGAATCCGCAACTTGAACAAAGTCATCTATTTACAATGCTTTAGAATCCGACTTCAAACGATATCATCGATTTTCAAACCTAAAGAATCCGCAACTTGAACCAAGTCATCTATTTACAATGCTTTAAAATCACACTTGCAACAATATCATCTGATTTAAAAGCTGAAGAATCCGCAACTTGAACGAGGTCATCTATTAACAATGCTTTTGAATCCTACTTTAAACATTATCTTCTATTTTCAAACCTTAAGAATCCGCAACTTGAACAAAGTCATCTATTCACAATGCTTTAGAATCCGACTGTCAACGATATCATCTATTTTCAATCCTTAAGAATCGGCAACTTGAACAAAGTCATCTATTTACAATGCTTTAGAATCCGACTTTAAACGATATCATCTATTTTCAATCCTTAAGAATCGGCAACTTGAACAAAGTCATCTATTTACAATGCTTTAGAATCCGACTTTAAACGATATCATCTATTTTCAAAGCTTGACAAGCGGCGATTTAAACAAGTCATTAATTTAAAATGCTTTAGAATCCGACTTGAAACGATATCATCTATTTTAAAACCTTAAGAATCGGCAACTTGAACAAAGTTATCTATTTACAATGCTTTGGAATCCGACTTTAAACGATATCATCTATTTTCAAAGCTTAAGAATAAGCAACTTGAACAAAGTCATCTATTTAAAATGCTTTAGAATCCGACTTTAAAAGATATCATCTATTTTCAAACCTTAAAAAATCCGCAACTTGAACAAATGCTTTATAATCCGACTTTAAATGATATCATCTATTTTCAAACCTTAAGAATACGTAACTTGAACATAGTAATCTATTTACAATGCTTTAGTATCCGACATTAAACGATATCATGTAGTTTTAAACCTTAAGAACTCGCAACTTGAACAAAGTCATCTATTTACAATTCTTTAGAATCCGACTTTAAACGATATCATCTATTTTCAAACCTTAAGAATCCGCAACTTGAACAAAGTCATCTATTTACAATGCTTTAGAATCCGACTTTAAACTATGTCATCTATTTTCAAACATAAAGAATCCGCAACGTGACCAAGGTTATCTATTTACAATGCGTTAGAATCCGACTTTACACGATATGATCTAGTTTCACCCCCTTAAGAACTCGCAACTTGAACAAAGTCATCTATTTACAATGCTTTAGAATCCGGCTTTTTACGATATCATCTATTTTCAAACCTTAAGAATACGCAACTTGAACATAGTAATCTATTTACAATGCTTTAGAATCCGACTTTAAACCGATATCATCTATTTTAAAACCTTAAGAATCCGACACTTGAACAAAGTCATCTATTTACAATACTTTAGAATCCGACTTTAAACGATATCATCTATTTTCAAACCTTAAGAATCCGCAACTTGAACAAAGTCATCTATTTACAATGCTTTAGAATCCGACTTTAAACCGATATCATCTATTTTCAAAGCTTAAGAATCAACAACTTGAACAAGTCATCTATTTACAATGCTTAAGAATCCGACTTTAAACGATATCATCTATTTTCAAACCTTAAGAATCCGCCACTTGAACAAAGTCATCTCTTTACAATGCTTTTAAATCCGACTTTAAAACATATCATCTTTTTTCAAAGCTTAAGAATGGGCAACTTGAACAAAGTCATCTATTTACAATGCTTTAGAATCCGACTTCAAACGATATCATCGATTTTCAAACCTTACGAATCCGCAACTTGAACAAAGTCATCTATTTACAATGCTTTAGAACTACACTTGCAACGATATCATCTGATTTAAAACCTTAAGGATCCGCAACTTGAACGAAGTCATCTATTTACAATGCTTTTGAATCCTACTTTAAACATTATCTTCTAGTTTCAAACCTTAAGAATCCGCAACTTGAACAAAGTCATCTATTTACAATGCGTTAGAATCCGACTTTAAACGATATAATCTATTTTCAAACCTTAAGAATCCGCAACTGGAACACAGTCATCTATTTACAATGCTTTAGAATCCGACTTAAACCGATATCATCTATTTTCAAACCTTAAGAATCCGCACCTGTAACAAAGTCATTTATTTACAATGCTTTAGAATCCGACTTCAAACGATATCATCTATTTTTAAACCTTAAGAATCCGCAACTTGAAGAAAGTCATCTATTTACAATGCTTTAGAATCCGACTTTAAACGATATCATCTATTTTCAAACCTTAAGAATCCGCAACTTGAACAAAGTTATCTATTTACAATGCGTTGGAATCCGACTTTAAACGATATCATCTATTTTCAAACCTTAAGAATCCGCAACTGTTGCAAAGTCATCTATTTCCAATGCTTTAGAATCCGACTTAAACCGATATCATCTATTTTCAAACCTTAAGAATCCGCAACCTGAACAAAGTCATCTATTTACAATGCTTTAGAATGCGACTTTAAACAATGTCATCTATTTTAACCTTTAAGAATCCGAAACTGTAATAAAGTCATCTACTGACAATGCTTTAGAATCGTACTTTAAACAATATCATCTATTTTCAAACCTTAAGAGTCCGCCACTTTAACACATCATCTATTTACAATGCTTTTGAAGCCTACTTTAAACATTATCTTCTATTTTCAAACCTTAAGAATCCGCAACTTGAACAAAGTCATCTATTTACAATGCGTGAGAATCCGACTTTAAACGATATCATCTATTTTCAAACCTTAAGAATCCGCAACTTGAACAAAGTCATCTATTTACAATGCTTTAGAATCCGACTTTAAACGATATCATCTATTTTCAAACCTTAAGAATCCGCAACTTGAACAAAGTCATCTATTTACAATGCTTTAGAATCCGACTTTAAACCATATCATCTATTTTCAAAGCTTAAGAATCGGCAACTTGAACAAGTCATCTATTTACAATGCTTAAGAATCCGACTTTAAACGATATCATCTATTTTCAAACCTTAAGAATCCGCAACTTGAACAAAGTCATCTATTTACAATGCTTTGGAATCCGACTTTAAACGATATTATCTTTTTTCCCAGCTTAAGAATCGGCAACTTGAACAAAGTCATCTATTTACAATGCTTTAGAATCCGACTTCAAACGATATCATCGATTTTCAAACCTAAAGAATCCGCAACTTGAACAAAGTCATCTATTTACAATGCTTTAGAACTACACTTGCAACGATATGATCTGATTTAAAACCTTAAGAATCCGCAACTTGAACGAAGTCATCTATTTACAATGCTTTTGAATCCTACTTTTAACATTATCTTCTAGTTTCAAACCTTAAGAATCCGCAACTTGAACAAAGTCATCTATTTACAATGCGTTAGAATCCGACTTTAAACGATATAATCTAGTTTTAAACCTTAAGAACTCGCAACTTGAACAAAGTCATCTATTTACAATGCTTTAGAATCCGACTTTTAACGATATCATCTATTTTCAAACCTTAAGAATACGCAACTTGAACAAAGTCATCTATTTACAATGCTTTAGAATCCGACTTTAACCGATATCATCTATTTTCAAACCTCAAGAATCCGCAACTTGAACAAAGTCATCTATTTACAATGCTTTAGAATCCGACATTAAAATATATCATCTAGAACTCGCAACTTGAACAAAGTCATCTATTTACAATGCTTTAGAATCTGACTTGAAACGATATCATCTCTTTTCAAACTTTAAGAATCGGCAACTTGAACAAAGTAATCTATTTACAGTTCTTTAGAATCCGACTTTAAACGATATCATCTATTTTCAAAGTTTGAGAATCGGCGACTTGAACAAGTCATCTATTTACAATGCTTTAGGATCTGACTTTAAACGATATCATCTATTTTAAAACCTTAAGAATCGGCAACTTGAACAAAGGCATCTATTTACAATGCTTTGGAATCCGACTTTAAACGATATCATCTATTTTAAAATCTTAAGAATCGGTAACTTGAACAGAGTCATCTATTTACAATGCTTTAGAATCCGACTTTAAACGATATCATCTATTTTCAAACCTAAAAAATCCGCAACTTGAACAAGGTCATCTATTTACAATGCGTTGGAATCCGACTTTAAACGATATCATCTATTTTCAAACCTTCAGAGTTCGCAACTTAAACAAGTCATCTATTTACAATGCTTTAGAATCCGACTTTGAAACGATATCATCTATTTTAAAACCTTAAGAATTCGGCAACTTGAACAAAGTCATCTATTTACAATGCTTTGGAATCACACTTTAAACGATATCATCTATTTTCAAAGCTTAAGAATCGGCAACTTGAACAAAGTCATCTATTTACAATGCTTTAGAATCCGACTTAAACGATATAATCTATGTTTAAACCTAAAAAATCCGCAACTTGAACAAAGTTATCTATTTACGATGCTTTATAATCCGACTTTAAATGATATCATCTATTTTCAAACCTTAAAAATACGTGACTTGAACATAGTAATCCATTTTAAATGCTTTAGTATCCGACATTAAACGATATCATCTAGTTTTAAACCTTAAGAACTCGCAACTTGAACAAAGTCATCTATTAACAATGCTTTAGAATCCGACTTTAAACGATATCATCTATTTTCAAACGTTAAGAATCCGCAACTTGAACAAAGTCATCTATTTACAATGCTTTAGAATCCGACTTAAAACAATATCATCTATTTTCAAACCTTAAGAATCCAACACTTGCACAAAGTCATCTATTTACAATACTTTAGAATCCGACTTTAAACGATATCATCTATTTTCAAACCTTAAGAATCCGCAACTTGAAAAAGTCATCTATTTACAATGCTTTAGAATCCGATTTTAAACGATATCATTTATTTTGAAACTTTAAGCATACGTACTTGAACATAGTAATCTATTTACAATGCTTTAGTATCCGACATCAAACGATATCATCTAGTTTTAAACCGTAAGAACTCGCAACTTGAACAAAGTCATCTATTTACAATGCTTTAGAATCCGACTTTAAACGATATCATCTATTTTCAAACCTTAAGAATCCGCAACTTGAACAAAGTCATCTATTTACAATGCTTTAGAATCCGACTTTAAACTATGTCATCTATTTTCAAACATAAAGAATCCGCAACTTGACCAAGGTTATCTATTTACAATGCGTTAGAATCCGACTTTACACGATATGATCTAGTTTCACCCCCTTAAGAACTCGCAACTTGAACAAAGTCATCTATTTACAATGCTTTAGAATCCGGCTTTTTACGATATCATCTATTTTCAAACCTTAAGAATCCGCCACTTGAGCAAAGTCATCTATTTACAATGCTGTAGAATCCGACTTTAAACGATATCATCTATTTTCAAACCTTAAGAATCCGCAACTTGAACAAAGTCATCTATTTACAATGCTTTAGAATCCGACTTTAAACGATATCATCTATTTTCAAACCTTAAGAATCCGGAACTTGAACAAAATCATCTATTTACAATGCTGTAGAATCCCACTTTAAACAATATCATCTATTTTCAAACCTTAAGAATCCGCAACTTGAACAAAGTCATCTATTTACAATACTTTAGAATCCGACTTTAACCGATATCATCTATTTTCAAACCTTAAGAATCCGGAACTTGAACAAAATCATCTATTTACAATGCTTTAGAATCCGACTTTAAACGATATCATCTATTTTCAAACCTTAAGAATCCGCAACTTGAACAAAGTCATCTATTTACAATGCTTTAGAATGCGACTTTAAACAATATCATCTATTTTCAAGCCTTAAGAATCCGCAACTGTGATAAAGTAATCTACTTACAATGCTTTAGAATCGTAATTTAAACAATATCATCTATTTTCAAAGCTTAAGAGTCCGCGACTTGAACAAAGTCATCTATTTACAATGCTTTGGAATCCGACTTTAAACGATATCATCTATTTTCAAACCTTAAGAATCCGCAACTTGAACAAAGTCATCTATTTACAATGCTTTAGAATCCGACTTTAACCGATATCATCTATTTTCAAACCTTAAGAATCCGGAACTTGAACAAAATCATCTATTTACAATGCTTTAGAATCCGACTTTAAACGATATCATCTATTTTCAAGCCTTAAGAATCCGCAACTGTAATAAAGTAATCTACTTACAATGCTTTAGAATCGTACTTTAAACTATATCATCTATTTTCAAAGCTTAAGAGTCCGCGACTTGAACAAAGTCATCTATTTACAATGCTTTAGAATCCGACTTTAAACGATATCATCTATTTTCAAACCTTAAGAATCCGCAACTTGAACAAAGTCATCTATTTACAATGCTTTAGAATCCGACTTTAAACTATGTCATCTATTTTCAAACATCAAGAATCCGCAACTTGAACAAAGTCATCAATTTACAATGCTTTAGTATCCGACATTAAACGATATCATCTATTTTACAAACTTAACAACTCGAAACTTGCACAAAGTCATCTATTTACAATGCTTTAGAATCCGACTTTAAGCGATATAATCTATTTGAAAATCTTGACAATCCGCAACTGTAACAAAGTCATCTATTTACAATGCTTTAGAATCCGACTTAAACCGATATCATCTATTTTCAAACCTTAAGAATCCGCAACCTGAACAAAGTCATCTATTTACAATGCTTTAGAATGCGACTTTAAACAATGTCATCTATTTTAACATTTAAGAATCCGAAACTGTAATAAAGTCATCTACTGACAATGCTTTAGAATCGTACTTTAAACAATATCATCTATTTTCAAACCTTAAGAGTCCGCCACTTTAACAAATCATCTATTTACAATGCTTTTGAAGCCTACTTTAAACATTATCTTCTATTTTCAAACCTTAAGAATCCGCAACTTGAACAAAGTCATCTATTTACAATGCGTGAGAATCCGACTTTAAACGATATCATCTATTTTCAAACCTTAAGAATCCGCAACTTGAACAAAGTCATCTATTTACAATGCTTTAGAATCCGACTTTAAACGATATCATCTATTTTCAAACCTTAAGAATCCGCAACTTGAACAAAGTCATCTATTTACAATGCTTTGGAATCCGACTTTAAACGATATCATCTATTTTCAAAGCTTAAGAATCGGCAACTTGAACAAAGTCATCTATTTACAATGCTTTAGAACTACACTTGCAACGATATGATCTGATTTAAAACCTTAAGAATCCGATACTTGAACGAAGTCATCTATTTACAATGCTTTTGAATCCTACTTTAAACATTATCTTCTAGTTTCAAACCTTAAGAATCCGCAACTTGAACAAAGTCATCTATTTACAATGCGTTAGAATCCGACTTTAAACGATATAATCTAGTTTTAAACCTTAAGAACTCGCAACTTGAACAAAGTCATCTATTTACAATGCTTTAGAATCCGACTTTTAACGATATCATCTATTTTCAAACCTTAAGAATACGCAACTTGAACAAAGTCATCTATTTACAATGCTTTAGAATCTGACTTTAAACGATATCATCTATTTTAAAACCTTAAGAATCCGACACTGGAACAAAGTCATCTATTTACAATACTTTAGAATCCGACTTTAAACGATATCATCTATTTTCAAACCTTCAGAATCCGCAACTTGAACAAAGTCATCTATTTACAATGCTTTAGAATCCGACTTTAAACCATATCATCTATTTTCAAAGCTTAAGAATCGGCAACTTGAACAAGTCATCTATTTACAATGCTTAAGAATCCGACTTTAAACGATATCATCTATTTTCAAACCTTAAGAATCCGCAACTTGAACAAAGTCATCTATTTACAATGCTTTTAAATCCGACTTTAAAACATATCATCTTTTTTCAAAGCTTAAGAATCGGCAACTTGAACAAAGTCATCTATTTACAATGCTTTTGAATCCTACTTTAAACATTATCTTCTAGTTTCAAACCTTAAGAATCCGCAACTTGAACAAAGTCATCTATTTACAATGCGTTAGAATACGACTTTAAACGATATCATCTATTTTCAAAACTTAAGAATCCGCAACTTGAACAAAGTCATCTATTTACAATGCTTTAGAATCCGACTTAAACCGATATCATCTATTTTCAAACCTTAAGAATCCGCAACCTGAACAAAGTCATCTATTTACAATGCTTTAGAATGCGACTTTAAACAATGTCATCGATTTTTACATTTAAGAATCCGAAACTGTAATAAAGTCATCTATTTACAATGCTTTAGAATCCGACTTTAAACCATATCATCTATTTTCAAAGCTTAAGAATCGGCAACTTGAACAAAGTCATCTATTTACAATGCTTAAGAATCCGACTTTAAACGATATCATCTATTTTCAAACCTTAAGAATCCGCAACTTGAACAAAGTCATCTATTTACAATGCTTTGGAATCCGACTTTAAACGATATCATCTTTTTTCCCAGCTTAAGAATCGGCAACTTGAACAAAGTCATCTATTTACAATGCTATGGAATCCGACTTCAAACGATATCATCGATTTTCAAACCTTAAGAATCCGCAACTTGAACAAAGTCATCTATTTACAATGCTTTAGAACTACACTTGCAACGATATGATCTGATTTAAAACCTTAAGAATCCGCAACTTGAACGAAGTCATCTATTTACAATGCTTTTGAATCCTACTTTTAACATTATCTTCTAGTTTCAAACCTTAAGAATCCGCAACTTGAACAAAGTCATCTATTTACAATGCGTTAGAATACGACTTTAAACGATATAATCTAGTTTTAAACCTTAAGAACTCGCAACTTGAACAAAGTCATCTATTTACAATGCTTTAGAATCCGACTTTTAACGATATCATCTATTTTCAAACCTTAAGAATACGCAACTTGAACAAAGTCATCTATTTACAATGCTTTAGAATCCGACTTTAACCGATATCATCTATTTTCAAACCTCAAGAATCCGCAACTTGAACAAAGTCATCTATTTACAATGCTTTAGAATCCGACATTAAAATATATCATCTAGAACTCGCAACTTGAACAAAGTCATCTATTTACAATGCTTTAGAATCCGACTTGAAACGATATCATCTCTTTTCAAACTTTAAGAATCGGCAACTTGAACAAAGTAATCTATTTACAGTTCTTTAGAATCCGACTTTAAACGATATCATCTATTTTCAAAGTTTGAGAATCGGCGACTTGAACAAGTCATCTATTTACAATGCTTTAGGATCCGACTTTAAACGATATCATCTATTTTAAAACCTTAAGAATCGGCAACTTTAACAAAGGCATCTATTTACAATGCTTTGGAATCCGACTTTAAACGATATCATCTATTTTAAAATCTTAAGAATCGGTAACTTGAACAGAGTCATCTATTTACAATGCTTTAGAATCCGACTTTAAACGATATCATCTATTTTCAAACCTAAAAAATCCGCAACTTGAACAAGGTCATCTATTTACAATGCGTGGAAATCCGACTTTAAACGATATCATCTATTTTCAAACCTTCAGAGTTCGCAACTTAAACAAGTCATCTATTTACAATGCTTTAGAATCCGACTTTGAAACGATATCATCTATTTTAAAACCTTAAGAATTCGGCAACTTGAACAAAGTCATCTATTTACAATGCTTTGGAATCACACTTTAAACGATATCATCTATTTTCAAAGCTTAAGAATCGGCAACTTAAACAAAGTCATCTATTTACAATGCTTTAGAATCCGACTTAAAACGATATAATCTATGTTTAAACCTAAAAAATCCGCAACTTGAACAAAGTTATCTATTTACGATGCTTTATAATCCGACTTTAAATGATATCATCTATTTTCAAACCTTAAAAATACGTGACTTGAACATAGTAATCTATTTTCAATGCTTTAGTATCCGACATTAAACGATATCATCTAGTTTTAAATCTTAAGAACTCGCAACTTGAACAAAGTCATCTATTTACAATGCTTTAGAATCCGACTTTAAACGATATCATCTATTTTCAAACCTTAAGAATCCGCAACTTGAACAAAGTCATCTATTTACAATGCTTTAGAATCCGACTTAAAACAATATCATCTATTTTCAAACCTTAAGAATCCGACACTTGCACAAAGTCATCTATTTACAATACTTTAGAATCCGACTTTAAACGATATCATCTATTTTCAAACCTTAAGAATCCGCAACTTGAAAAAGTCATCTATTTACAATGCTTTAGAATCCGACTTTAAACGATATCATTTATTTTGAAACTTTAAGCATACGTACTTGAACATAGTAATCTATTTACAATGCTTTAGTATCCGACATCAAACGATATCATCTAGTTTTAAACCGTAAGAACTCGCAACTTGAACAAAGTCATCTATTTACAATGCTTTAGAATCCGACTTTAAACGATATCATCTATTTTCAAACCTTAAGAATCCGCAACTTAAACAAAGTCATCTATTTACAATGCTTTAGAATCCGACTTTAAACGATATCATCTATTTTCAAACCTTAAGAATCCGACACTTGAACAAAGTCATCTATTTACAATACTTTAGAATCCGACTTTAAATGATATCATCTGTTTTCAAACCTTAAGAATCCGCAACTTGAAGAAAGTCATCTATTTACAATGCTTTAGTATCCGACTTAAACGATATCATCTATTTTCAAACCTTAAGAATCCGCAACTTGAAAAAAGTCATCTATTTACAATGCTTTAGAATCCGACTTTAAACCATATCATCTATTTTCAAAGATTAAGAATCGGCAACTTGAACAAGTCATCTATTTACAATGCTTAAGAATCCGACTTTAAACGATATCATCTATTTTCAAACCTTAAGAATCCGCAACTTGAAAAAAGTCATCTATTTACAATGCTTTGGAATCCGACTTTAAACGATATCATCTTTTTTCAAAGCTTAAGAATCGGCAACTTGAACAAAGTCATCTATTTACAATGCTTTAGAATCCGACTTCAAACGATATCATCGATTTTCAAACCTTAAGAATCCGCAACTGGAACAAAGTCATCTATTTACAATGCTTTAGAACAACACTTGCAACGATACTATCTATTTTCAAACCTTAAGAATCCGCAACTTGAACGAAGTCATCTATTTACAATGCTTTTGAATCCTACTTTAAACATTATCTTCTAGTTTGAAACCTTAAGAATCCGCAACTTGAACAAAGTCATCTATTTACAATAGGGTAGAATCCGACTTTAAACGATATAATCTAGTTTTAAACCTTAAGAACTCGCAACTTGAACAAAGTCATCTATTTACAATGCTTTAGAATCCGACTTTTAACGATATCATCTATTTTCAAACCTTAAGAATACGCAACTTGAACAAAGTCATCTATTAACAATGCTTTAGAATCTTACTTTAAACGATATCATCTATTTTCAAACCTTAAGAATCTGCAACTTGAACAAAGTCATCTATTTACAATGCTTTAGAATCCGACTTTAAACCATATCATCTATTTTCAAAGCTTAAGAATCGGCAACTTGAACAAGTCATCTATTTACAATGCTTAAGAATCCGACTTTAAACGATATCATCTATTTTCAAACCTTAAGAATCCGCAACTTGAACAAAGTCATCTATTTACAATGCTTTTAAATCCGACTTTAAAACATATTATCTTTTTTCAAAGCATAAGAATCGGCAACTTTAACAAATCATCTATTTACAATGCTTTTGAATCCTACTTTAAACATTATCTTCTAGTTTCAAACCTTAAGAATCCGCAACTTGAACAAAGTCATCTATTTACAATGCGTTAGAATACGACTTTAAACGATATCATCTATTTTCAAACCTTAAGAATCCGCAACTTGAACAAAGTCATCTATTTACAATGCTTTAGAATCCGACTTAAACCGATATCATCTATTTTCAAACCTTAAGAATCCGCAATCTGAACAAAGTCATCTATTTACAATGCCTTAGAATGCGACTTTAAACAATGTCATCTATTTTAACATTTAAGAATCCGAAACTGTAATAAAGTCATCTACTTACAATGCTTTAGAATCGTACTTTAAACAATATCATCTATTTTCAAACCTTAAGAGTCCGCCACATGAACAAATCATCTATTTACAATGCTTTTGAA
The DNA here is from genome assembly GCA_963556195.1 of Sepiola atlantica. Classification (NCBI taxonomy): domain Eukaryota; kingdom Metazoa; phylum Mollusca; class Cephalopoda; order Sepiida; family Sepiolidae; genus Sepiola; species Sepiola atlantica. Next base: position 382,868 of record CAUVYP010001100.1, on the reverse strand, counting down.
GATTACTTTAAACATTATCTTCTATTTTCAAACCTTAAGAATCCGCAACTTGAACAAAGTCATCTATTTACAATGCGTTAGAATCCGACTTTAAACGATATCATCTATTTTCAAACCTTAAGAATCCGCAACTTGAACAAAGCCATCTATTTACAATGCTTTAGAATCCGACTTTAAACGATATCATCTATTTTTAAACCTTAAGAATCCGCAACTTGAACAAAGTCATTTATTTACAATGCTTTAGAATCCGACTTTAAACGATATCATCTATTTTCAAACCTTAAGAATCCGCAACTTGAACAAAGTCATCTATTTACAATGCTTTAGAATCCGACTTTAAACGATATCATCTATTTTCAAACCTTAAGAATCCGCGACTTGAACAAAGTAATCTATTTACAATGCGTTAGAATCGGACTTTTAACGATATCATCTATTTTCAAACCTTAAGAATCCGCAACTAGAACAAAGTAATCTTTTTACAATGCTTTAGAATCCGACTTAAACCGATATCATCTATTTTCAAACCTTAAGAACCCGCAACTTGCACAAAGTCATCTATTTACAATGCTTTAGAATCCGACTTTAAACTATGTCATCTATTTTCAAACATCAAGCATCCGCAACTTGAACAAGGTCATCTATTTACAATGCTTAAGAATCCGACTATAAACGATATCATCTATTTTCAAACCTTAAGAATCCGCAACTTGAACAAAGTCATCTATTTACAATGCTTTAGAATCCGACTTTAAACTATGTCATCTATTTTCAAACATCAAGCATCCGCCACTTGAACAAGGTCATCTATTTACAATGCTTTAGAATCCGACTATAAACGATATCATCTATTTTCAAACCTTAAGAATCCGCAACTTGAACAAAGTCATCTATTTACAATGCTTTAGAATGCGACTTTAAACAATGTCATCTATTTTCAAACCTTAAGAATCCGCAGCTGTAATGAAGTCATCTACTTACAAGTCTTTAGAATCGTATATTAAACAATATCATCTATTTTCAAACCTTAAGAGTCCGCCACTTGACCAAAGTCATCTATTTACAATGCTTTAGAATCCGACTTTAAACGATATCATCTATATTCAAACCTTAAAAATCCGCAACTTGAACAAAGTCATCTATTTACAATGCTTTAGAATCCGACTTTAAACTATGTCATCTATTTTCAAACATCGAGCATCCGCAACTTGAACAAGGTCATCTATTTACAATGCTTTATAATCCGACTTTAAACGATATCATCTATTTTCAAACCAAAAGTATCGGCCACTTGAACAAAGTCATCTATTTACAATGCTGTAGAATCCGACCTTAAACGATATCATCTATTTGCAAACCTTAAGAATCCGCAACTTAACAAAGTCATCTATTTACAATGGTTTGGAATCCGATCTTAAACGATATCATCTATTTTCAAACGTTAAGAATCCGCAACTTGAACACAGTCATCTATTTACAATGCTTTAGAATCCGACTTTAAACGATATCATTTATTTTCAAACCTTAAGAATCCGCAACTTGAACAAAGTCATCTATTTACAATGCTTTAGTATCCGACTTAAAACCATATCATCTATTTTCCAGATTTAAGAATCCGCAACTTGAACAAAGTCATCAATTAACTATGCTTTAGAATCCGACTTTAAACGATATCATCTATTTTCAAACTATCAGAGTCCGCAACTTGAACAAAGTCATCTATTTACAATGCTTTAGAATCCGACTTTAAACGATATCATCTATTTTAAAACCTAAAGAATCCGACACTTGAACAAAGTCATCTACTTACAATACATTAGAATCCGACTTTAAACGATATCATCTATTTTAAAAGCTTAAGAATCCGCAACTTGAACAAGTCATCTATTTACAATGCTTTAGAATCCGACTTTAAACGATATCATCTATTTTCAAACCTTAAGAATCCGGAACTTGAACAAAGTCATCTATTTACAATGCTTTGGAATCCCACTTTAAACGATATCATCTTTTTTCAAAGCTTAAGAATCGGTACCTTGAACAAAGTTATTTATTTACAATGCTTTAGAATCCGACTTCAAACGATATCATCGATTTTCAAACCTTAAGAATCCGCAACTTGAACAAAGTCATCAATTTACAATGTTTTAGAATCACACTTGCAACGATATGATCTGATTTAAAACCTTAAGAATCCGCAACTTGAACGAAGTCATCTATTTACAATGCTTTTGAATCCAACTTCAAACATTATCTTCTATTTTCAAACCTTAAGAATCCGCAACTTGAACAAAGTCATCTATTTACAATGCTTTAGAATCCGACTTTAAACGATATCATCTATTTTCAAACCTTAAGAATCCGCAACTTGAACAAAGTCATTTATTTACAATGCTTTAGAATCCGACTTTAAACGATATCATCTATTTTCAAACCTTAAGAATCCGCAACTTGAACAAAGTCATCTATTTACAATGCTTTAGAATTCGACGTTAAACGATATCATCTATTTCCAAACCTTAAGAATCCGAAACTTGAACAAAGTCATCTATTTACAATGCTTTAGAATCCGACTTTAACCGATATCATCTATTTTCAAACCTTAAAAATCCGCAACTTGAACAAAGTCATCTATTTACAATGCTTTAGAATGCGACTTTAAACAATGTCATCTATTTTCAAACCTTAAGAATCCGCAACTGTAACAAAGTCATCTACTTACAATGCTTTAGAATCGTACTTTAAACAATATCATCTATTTTCAAACCTTAAGAGTCCGCTACTTGAACAAAGTCATCTATTTACAATGCTTTAGAATCCGACTTTAAACGATATCATCTATTTTCAAACCTTAAGAATCCGAAACTTGAACAAAGTCATCTATTTCCAATGCTTTAGAATCCGACTTTAAACCATATCATCTATTTTCAAAGCTTAAGAATCGGCAACTTGAACAAGTAATCTATTTACAATGCTTAAGAATCCGACTTTAAACGATACTATCTATTTTCAAACCTTAAGAATCCGCAACTTGAACAAAGTCATCTATTTACAATGCTTTAGAATCCGACTTAAAACAATATCATCTATTTTCAAACCTTAAGAATCCGCAACTTGAACAAAGTTATCTATTTACAATGCTTTAGAATCCGACTTTACATGATATCATCTATTTTCAAACCTTAAGAATCCGCAACTTGAACAAAGTTATCTATTTACAATGCTTTGGAGTCCGACTTTAACCGATATCATCTATTTTCAAACATTAAGAATCCGCAACTTGAACAAAGTCATCTATTTACAATGCTTTAGAATGCGACTTTAAACAACGTCATCTTTTTTCAAACCTTAAGAATCCGCAACTGTAATAAAGTCATCTACTTACAATGCTTTAGAATCGTACTTAAACAATATCATCTATTTTCAAACCTTAAGAATCCGCAACTTGAACAAAGTCATCTATTAACAATGCTTTAGAATCCGACTTTAAACGATATCATCTATTTTCAAACTATCAGAGTCCGCAACTTGAACAAAGTCATCTATTTACAATATTTTAGAATCCGACTTTAACCGTTATCATCTATTTTCAATCCTTAAGTATCGGCAACTTGAACAAAGTCATCTATTTACGATGCTTTAGAATCCGACTTTAAACGATATCATCTATTTTCAATCCTTAAGAATCGGCAACTTGAACAAAGTCATCTATTTACAATGCTTTAGAATCGAACTTTAAACGATATCATCTATTTTCAAACCTTAAGAATCGGCAACTTGAACAAGGTCATCTATTTACAGTGCTTTAGAATCCGGCTTTAAACGATATCATCTATTTTCAAAGCTTGAGAATCGGCGACTTAAACAAGTCATTAATTAACAATGCTTTAGAATCCGACTTGAAACGATATCATCTATTTAAAAACCTTAAGAATCGGCAACTTGAACAAAGTCATCTATTTACAATGCTTTGGAATCCGACTTTAAACGATATCATCTATTTTCAAAGCTTAAGAATCGGCAACTTGAACAAAGTCATCTATTTACAATGCTTTAGAATCCGACTTTAAACGATATCATCTATTTTCAAACCTAAAGAATCCGCAACTTGAACAAAGTCATCTATTTACAATGCTTTATAATCCGACTTTAAATGATATCATCTATTTTCAAACTTTAAGAATCCGCAACTGTAATAAAGTCATCTACTTACAATACTTTAGAATCGTACTTTAAACAATATCATCTATTTTCAAACCTTAAGAGTCCGCCACTTGAACAAAGTCATCTATTTACAATGAATTAGAATCCGACTTGAAACGATATCATCTATTTTAAAACCTTAAGAATCCGCAACTTGAACAAAGTCATCTATTTACAATGCTTTAGAATCCGACTTAAAACGATATCATCTATTTTCAAATATTAAGAATCTGCAACTTGAACAAGGTTATCTATTTACAATGCTTTAGAATCCGACTATAAACGATATCATCTATTTTCAAACCTAAAGTATCGGCCACTTGAATAAATTCATCTATTTACAATGCTGTAGAATCCGACTTTAAACGATATCATCTATTTTCAAACCTTAAGAATCCGCAACTTAACAAAGTCATCTATTTACAATGCTTTGGAATCCGACTTTAAACGGTATCATCTATTTTCAAAGCTTAAGAATCAGCAACTTGAACAAAGTCATCTATTTACAATGCTTTAGAATCCGACTTTAAAAGATATCATCTATTTTCAAACCTAAAGAACTCGCAACTTGAACAAGTCATCTATTTACAATGCTTTAGAATCCGATTTTAAACGATATCATCTATTTTCAATCTACAAGTATCGGCAACTTGAACAAAGTCATCTATTTACAATGCTTTAGAATCCGACTTTAAACGATATCATCTATTTTCAAACTATCAGAGTCCGCAACTTGAACAAAGTCATCTATTTACAATATTTTAGAATCCGACTTTAACCGATATCATCTATTTTCCATACTTAAGTATCGGCAACTTGAACAAAGTCATCTATTTACAATGCTTTAGAATCCGACTTTAAACGATATCATCTATTTTCAATCCTTAAGAATCGGCAACTTGAACAAAGTCATCTATTTACAATGCTTTAGAATCGAACTTTAAACGATATCATCTATTTTCAAACCTTAAGAATCGGCAACTTGAACAAAGTCCTCTATTTACAGTGCTTTAGAATCCGACTTTAAACGATATCATCTATTTTCAAAGCTTGAGAATCGGCGACTTAAACAAGTCATTAATTAACAATGCTTTAGAATCCGACTTGAAACGATATCATCTATTTAAAAACCTTAAGAATCGGCAACTTGAACAAAGTCATCTATTTACAATGCTTTGGAATCCGACTTTAAACGATATCATCTATTTTCAAACCTTAAGAATCCGCAACTTGAACACAATCATCTATTTACAATGCTTTAGAATCCGACTTTAAACGATATCATCTATTTTCAAACCTTAAGAATCCGCAACTTGAACAAAGTCATCTATTAACAATGCTTTAGAATCCGACTTTAAACGATATAATCTATTTTCAAACTATCAGAGTCCGCAACTTGAACAAAGTCATCTATTTACAATATTTTAGAATCCGACTTTAACCGTTATCATCTATTTTCAATCCTTAAGTATCGGCAACTTGAACAAAGTCATCTATTTACAATGCTTTAGAATCCGACTTTAAACGATATAATCTATTTTCAATCCTTAAGAATCGGCAACTTGAACAAAGTCATCTATTTACAATGCTTTAGAATCGAACTTTAAACGATATCATCTATTTTCAAACCTTAAGAATCGGCAACTTGAACGAAGTCATCTATTTACAGTGCTTTAGAATCCGGCTTTAAACGATATCATCTATTTTCAAAGCTTGAGAATCGGCGACTTAAACAAGTCATTAATTAACAATGCTTTAGAATCCGACTTGAAACGATATCATCTATTTAAAAACCTTAAGAATCGGCAACTTGAACAAAGTCATCTATTTACAATGCTTTGGAATCCGACTTTAAACGATAACATCTATTTTATAAGCTTAAGAATCGGCAACTTGAACAAAGTCATCTATTTACAATGCTTTAGAATCCGACTTTAAACGATATCATCTATTTTCAAACCTAAAGAATCCGCAACTTGAACAAAGTCATCGATTTACAATGCTTTATAATCCGACTTTAAATGATATCATCTATTTTCAAACCTAAAGAATCCGCAACTTGAACAAAGTCATCTATTTACAATGCGTTAGAATCCGACTTTAAACGATATCATCTATTTTCAAACCTTAAGAGTCCGCCACTTGAACAAAGTCATCTATTTACAATGCTTTAGAATCCGACTTGAAACGATATCATCTATTTTAAAACCTTAAGAATCCGCAACTTGAACAAAGTCATCTATTTACAATGCTTTAGAATCCGACTTAAAACGATATCATCTATTTTCAAACCTTAAGAATCTGCAACTTGAACAAGGTTATCTATTTACAATGCTTTAGAATCCGGCTTTAAACGATATCATGTATTTTCAAACCTAAAGTATCGGCCACTTGAACAAAGTCATCTATTTACAATGCTGTAGAATCCGACTTTAAACGATATCATCTATTTTAAAACCTTAAGAATCGGACATTTGAACAAAGTCATCTATTTACAATGCTTTGGAATCCGACTTTAAACGGTATCATCTATTTTCAAAGCTTAAGAATCGGCAACTTGAACAAAGTCATCTATTTACAATGCTTTAGAATCCGACTTAAAAGATATCATCTATTTTCAAACCTAAAGAACTCGCAACTTGAACAATGTCATCTATTTACAATGCTTTAGAATCCGATTTTAAACGATATCATCTATTTTCAATCCTTAAGTATCGGCAACTTGAACAAAGTCATCTATTTACAATGCTTTAGAATCCGACTTTAAACGATATCATCTATTTTAAAACTATCAGAGTCCGCAACTTGAACAAAGTCATCTATTTACAATATTTTAGAATCCGACTTTAACCGATATCATCTATTTTCAATACTTAAGTATCGGCGACTTGAACAAAGTCATCTATTTACAATGCTTTAGAATCCGACTTTAAACGATATCATCTATTTTCAATCCTTAAGAATCGGCAACTTGAACAAAGTCATCTATTTACAATGCTTTAGAATCGAACTTTAAACGATATCATCTATTTTCAAACCTTAAGAATCGGCAACTTGAACAAAGTCATCTATTTACAGTGCTTTAGAATCCGACTTTAAACGATATCATCTATTTTCAAAGCTTGAGAATCGGCGACTTAAACAAGTCATTAATTAACAATGCTTTAGAATCCAACTTGAAACGATATAATCTATTTAAAAACCTTAAGAATCGGCAACTTGAACAAAGTCATCTATTTACAATGCTTTGGAATCCGACTTTAAACGATATCATCTATTTTCAAAGCTTAAGAATCGGCAACTTGAACAAAGTCATCTATTTACAATGCTTTAGAATCCGACTTTAAACGATATCATCTATTTTCAAACCTAAAGTATCGGCCACTTGAACAAAGTCATCTATTTACAATGCTGTAGAATCCGACCTTAAACGATATCATCTATTTTCAAACCTTAAGAATCCGCAACTTAACAAAGTCATCTATTTACAATGGTTTGGAATCCGATCTTAAACGATATCATCTATTTTCAAACGTTAAGAATCCGCAACTTGAACACAGTCATCTATTTACAATGCTTTAGAATCCGACTTTAAACGATATCATTTATTTTCAAACCTTAAGAATCCGCAACTTGAACACAGTCATCTATTTACAATGCTTTAGTATCCGACTTAAAACCATATCATCTATTTTCCAGCTTTAAGAATCCGCAACTTGAACAAAGTCATCAATTAACTATGCTTTAGAATCCGACTTTAAACGATATCATCTATTTTCAAACTATCAGAGTCCGCAACTTGAACAAAGTCATCTATTTACAATGCTTTAGAATCCGACTTTAAACGATATCATCTATTTTAAAACCTAAAGAATCCGACACTTGAACAAAGTCATCTACTTACAATACATTAGAATCCGACTTTAAACGATATCATCTATTTTAAAAGCTTAAGAATCCGCAACTTGAACAAGTCATCTATTTACAATGCTTTAGAATCCGACTTTAAACGATATCATCTATTTTCAAACCTTAAGAATCCGGAACTTGAACAAAGTCATCTATTTACAATGCTTTGGAATCCCACTTGTAACGATATCATCTTTTTTCAAAGCTTAAGAATCGGTACCTTGAACAAAGTTATTTATTTACAATGCTTTAGAATCCGACTTCAAACGATATCATCGATTTTCAAACCTTAAGAATCCGCAACTTGAACAAAGTCATCAATTTACAATGTTTTAGAATCACACTTGCAACGATATGATCTGATTTAAAACCTTAAGAATCCGCAACTTGAACGAAGTCATCTATTTACAATGCTTTTGAATCCAACTTCAAACATTATCTTCTATTTTCAAACCTTAAGAATCCGCAACTTGAACAAAGTCATCTATTTACAATGCTTTAGAATCCGACTTTAAACGATATCATCTATTTTCAAACCTTAAGAATCCGCAACTTGAACAAAGTCATTTATTTACAATGCTTTAGAATCCGACTTTAAACGATATTATCTATTTTCAAACCTTAAGAATCCGCAACTTGAACAAAGTCATCTATTTACAATGCTTTAGAATTCGACTTTAAACGATATCATCTATTTCCAAACCTTAAGAATCCGAAACTTGAACAAAGTCATCTATTTACAATGCTTTAGAATCCGACTTTAACCGATATCATCTATTTTCAAACCTTAAAAATCCGCAACTTGAACAAAGTCATCTATTTACAATGCTTTAGAATGCGACTTAAAACAATGTCATCTATTTTCAAACCTTAAGAATCCGCAACTGTAATAAAGTCATCTACTTACAATGCTTTAGAATCGTACTTTAAACAATATCATCTATTTTCAAACCTTAAGAGTCCGCTACTTGAACAAAGTCATCTATTTACAATGCTTTAGAATCCGACTTTAAACGATATCATCTATTTTCAAACCTTAAGAATCCGCAACTTGAACAAAGTCATCTATTTACAATGCTTTAGAATCCGACTTTAAACCATATCATCTATTTTCAAAGCTTAAGAATCCGCAACTTGAACAAGTAATCTATTTACAATGCTTAAGAATCCGACTTTAAACGATACTATCTATTTTCAAACCTTAAGAATCCGCAACTTGAACAAAGTCATCTATTTACAATGCTTTAGAATCCGACTTTAAACGATATCATCTATTTTCAAACCTTAAGAATCCGCAACTTGAACAAAGTTATCTATTTACAATGCTTTAGAATCCGACTTTACATGATATCATCTATTTTCAAACCTTAAGAATCCGCAACTTGAACAAAGTTATCTATTTACAATGCTTTAGAGTCCGACTTTAACCGATATCATCTATTTTCAAACATTAAGAATCCGCAACTTGAACAAAGTGATCTATTTACAATGCTTTAGAATGCGACTTTAAACAACGTCATCTATTTTCAAACCTTAAGAATCCGCAACTGTAATAAAGTCATCTACTTACAATGCTTTAGAATCGTACTTAAACAATATCATCTATTTTCAAACCTTAAGAATCCGCAACTTGAACAAAGTCATCTATTAACAATGCTTTAGAATCCGACTTTAAACGATATAATCTATTTTCAAACTATCAGAGTCCGCAACTTGAACAAAGTCATCTATTTACAATATTTTAGAATCCGACTTTAACCGTTATCATCTATTTTCAATCCTTAAGTATCGGCAACTTGAACAAAGTCATCTATTTACAATGCTTTAGAATCCGACTTTAAACGATATCATCTATTTTCAATCCTTAAGAATCGGCAACTTGAACAAAGTCATCTATTTACAATGCTTTAGAATCGAACTTTAAACGATATCATCTATTTTCAAACCTTAAGAATCGGCAACTTGAACAAAGTCATCTATTTACAGTGCTTTAGAATCCGGCTTTAAACGATATCATCTATTTTCAAAGCTTGAGAATAGGCAACTTAAACAAGTCATTAATTAACAATGCTTTAGAATCCGACTTGAAACGATATCATCTATTTAAAAACCTTAAGAATCGGCAACTTGAACAAAGTCATCTATTTACAATGCTTTGGAATCCGACTTTAAACGATATCATCTATTTTCAAAGCTTAAGAATCGGCAACTTGAACAAAGTCATCTATTTACAATGCTTTAGAATCCGACTTTAAACGATATCATCTATTTTCAAACCTAAAGAATCCGCAACTTGAACAAAGTCATCTATTTACAATGCTTTATAATCCGACTTTAAATGATATCATCTATTTTCAAACTTTAAGAATCCGCAACTGTAATAAAGTCATCTACTTACAATACTTTAGAATCGTACTTTAAACAATATCATCTATTTTCAAACCTTAAGAGTCCGCCACTTGAACAAAGTCATCTATTTACAATGCATTAGAATCCGACTTGAAACGATATCATCTATTTTAAAACCTTAAGAATCCGCAACTTGAACAAAGTCATCTATTTACAATGCTTTAGAATCCGACTTAAAACGATATCATCTATTTTCAAATATTAAGAATCTGCAACTTGAACAAGGTTATCTATTTACAATGCTTTAGAATCCGACTATAAACGATATCATCTATTTTCAAACCTAAAGTATCGGCCACTTGAATAAATTCATCTATTTACAATGCTGTAGAATCCGACTTTAAACGATATCATCTATTTTCAAACCTTAAGAATCCGCAACTTAACAAAGTCATCTATTTACAATGCTTTGGAATCCGACTTTAAACGGTATCATCTATTTTCAAAGCTTAAGAATCAGCAACTTGAACAAAGTCATCTATTTACAATGCTTTAGAATCCGACTTTAAAAGATATCATCTATTTTCAAACCTAAAGAACTCGCAACTTGAACAAGGTCATCTATTTACAATGCTTTAGAATCCGATTTTAAACGATATCATCTATTTTCAATCTACAAGTATCGGCAACTTGAACAAAGTCATCTATTTACAATGCTTTAGAATCCGACTTTAAACGATATCATCTATTTTCAAACTATCAGAGTCCGCAACTTGAACAAAGTCATCTATTTACAATGCTTTAGTATCCGACATTAAACGATATCATCTACTTTCAAACCTTGAGAATCCTCAACTTGAACAAAGTCATCTATTTACAATGCTTTAGAATCCGACTTTAAACGATATCATCTATTTTCAAACTATCAGAGTCCGCAACTTGAACAAAGTCATCTATTTACAATATTTTAGAATCCGACTTTAACCGATATCATCTATTTTCCATACTTAAGTATCGGCAACTTGAACAAAGTCATCTATTTACAATGCTTTAGAATCCGACTTTAAACGATATCATCTATTTTCAATCCTTAAGAATCGGCAACTTGAACAAAGTCATCTATTTACAATGCTTTAGAATCGAACTTTAAACGATATCATCTATTTAAAAACCTTAAGAATCGGCAACTTGAACAAAGTCATCTATTTACAATGCTTTGGAATCCGACTTTAAACGATATCATCTATTTTCAAACCTTAAGAATCCGCAACTTGAACACAGTCATCTATTTACAATGCTTTAGAATCCGACTTTAAACGATATCATCTATTTTCAAACCTTAAGAATCCGCAACTTGAACAAAGTCATCTATTAACAATGCTTTAGAATCCGACTTTAAACGATATAATCTATTTTTAAACTATCAGAGTCCGCAACTTGAACAAAGTCATCTATTTACAATATTTTAGAATCCGACTTTAACCGTTATCATCTATTTTCAATCCTTAAGTATCGGCAACTTGAACAAAGTCATCTATTTACAATGCTTTAGAATCCGACTTTAAACGATATAATCTATTTTCAATCCTTAAGAATCGGCAACTTGAACAAAGTCATCTATTTACAATGCTTTAGAATCGAACTTTAAACGATATCATCTATTTTCAAACCTTAAGAATCGGCAACTTGAACGAAGTCATCTATTTACAGTGCTTTAGAATCCGGCTTTAAACGATATCATCTATTTTCAAAGCTTGAGAATCGGCGACTTAAACAAGTCATTAATTAACAATGCTTTAGAATCCGACTTGAAACGATATCATCTATTTAAAAACCTTAAGAATCGGCAACTTGAACAAAGTCATCTATTTACAATGTTTTGGAATCCGACTTTAAACGATAACATCTATTTTATAAGCTTAAGAATCGGCAACTTGAACAAAGTCATCTATTTACAATGCTTTAGAATCCGACTTTAAACGATATCATCTATTTTCAAACCTAAAGAATCCGCAACTTGAACAAAGTCATCGATTTACAATGCTTTATAATCCGACTTTAAATGATATCATCTATTTTCAAACCTAAAGAATCCGCAACTTGAACAAAGTCATCTATTTACAATGCGTTAGAATCCGACTTTAAACGATATCATCTATTTTCAAACCTTAAGAGTCCGCCACTTGAACAAAGTCATCTATTTACAATGCTTTAGAATCCGACTTGAAACGATATCATCTATTTTAAAACCTTAAGAATCCGCAACTTGAACAAAGTCATCTATTTACAATGCTTTAGAATCCGACTTAAAACGATATCATCTATTTTCAAACCTTAAGAATCTGCAACTTGAACAAGGTTATCTATTTACAATGCTTTAGAATCCGGCTTTAAACGATATCATGTATTTTCAAACCTAAAGTATCGGCCACTTGAACAAAGTCATCTATTTACAATGCTGTAGAATCCGACTTTAAACGATATCATCTATTTTAAAACCTTAAGAATCGGACATTTGAACAAAGTCATCTATTTACAATGCTTTGGAATCCGACTTTAAACGGTATCATCTATTTTCAAAGCTTAAGAATCGGCAACTTGAACAAAGTCATCTATTTACAATGCTTTAGAATCCGACTTTAAAAGATATCATCTATTTTCAAACCTAAAGAACTCGCAACTTGAACAATGTCATCTATTTACAATGCTTTAGAATCCGATTTTAAACGATATCATCTATTTTCAATCCTGAAGTATCGGCAACTTGAACAAAGTCATCTATTTACAATGCTTTAGAATCCGACTTTAAACGATATCATCTATTTTCAAACTATCAGAGTCCGCAACTTGAACAAAGTCATCTATTTACAATATTTTAGAATCCGACTTTAACCGATATCATCTATTTTCAATACTTAAGTATCGGCAACTTGAACAAAGTCATCTATTTACAATGCTTTAGAATCCGACTTTAAACGATATCATCTATTTTCAATCCTTAAGAATCGGCAACTTGAACAAAGTCATCTATTTACAATGCTTTAGAATCGAACTTTAAACGATATCATCTATTTTCAAACCTTAAGAATCGGCAACTTGAACAAAGTCATCTATTTACAGTGCTTTAGAATCCGACTTTAAACGATATCATCTCTTTTCAAAGCTTGAGAATCGGCGACTTAAACAAGTCATTAATTAACAATGCTTTAGAATCCAACTTGAAACGATATCATCTATTTAAAAACCTTAAGAATCGGCAACTTGAACAAAGTCATCTATTTACAATGCTTTGGAATCCGACTTTAAACGATATCATCTATTTTCAAAGCTTAAGAATCGGCAACTTGAACAAAGTCATCTATTTACAATGCTTTAGAATCCGACTTTAAACGATATCATCTATTTTCAAACCTAAAGAATCCGCAACTTGAACAAAGTCATCTATTTACAATGCTTTATAATCCGACTTTAAATGATATCATCTATTTTCAAACTTTAAGAATCCGCAACTGTAATAAAGTCATCTACTTACAATGCTTTAGAATAATACTTCAAACAATATCATCTATTTTCAAACCTTAAGAGTCCGCCACTTGAACAAAGTCATCTATTTACAATGCTTTAGAATCCGACTTTGAAACGATATCATCTATTTTAAAACCTTAAGAATCCGCAACTTGAACAAAGTCATCTATTTACAATGCTTTAGAATCCGACTTAAAACGATATCATCTATTTTCAAACATTAAGAATCTGCAAATTGAACAAGGTTATCTATTTACAATGCTTTAGAATCCGACTTTAAACGATATCATCTATTTTCATACCTAAAGTATCGGCCACTTGAACAAAGTCATCTATTTACAATGCTGTAGAATCCGACTTTAAACGATATCATCTATTTTCAAACTTTAAGAATCCGCAATTTGAACAAAGTCATCTATTTACAATGCTTTAGAATCCGACTTTAAACGATATCATCTATTTTCAAACCTTAAGAATCCGCAACTTGAACAAAGTCATCTATTTACAATGCTTTAGAATCTGACTTTACCCGATATCATCTATTTTCAAACCTTAAGAATCCGCAACTTGAACAAAGTCATCTATTTACAACACTTTAGAATCCGACTTTAAACGATATCATCTATTTTCAAACCTTAAGAATCCGCAACTTGAACAAAGTCATTTATTTACAATGCTTTAGAATCCGACTTTAAACGATATCATCTATTTTCAAACCTTAAGAATCCGCACCTTAGACAAAGTTATCTATTTACAATGCTTTGGAATCCGACTTTAAACGATATCATCTATTTTATAACCTTAAGAATCCGCAACTTGAACAAAGTCATCTATTTACAATGCGTTAAGATCCGACTTTAAACGATATCATCTATTTTCAAACCTTAAGAATCCGCAACTTGAACAAAGTCATCTATTTACAATGCTTTAGAATCCGACTTTAACCGATATCATCTATTTTCAAACCCTTAGAATCCGAAACTTGAACAAAGTCATCTATTTACAATGCTTTAGAATGCGACTTTAAACAATGTCATCTATTTTCTAACCTTAAGAATCCGCAACTGTAATAAAGTCATCTACTTACAATGCTTTAGAATCGTACTTTAAACAATATCATCTATTTCAAACCTTTAGAATCCGCCACTTGAACAAAGTCATCTATTTACAATGCTTTAGAATCCGACTTTAAACGATATCATCTATTTTCAAACCTTAAGAATCCGAAACTTGAACAAAGTCATCTATTTACAATGCTTTAGAATCCGACTTTAAACTATGTCATCTATTTTCAAACATCAAGCATCCGGAACTTGAACAAAGTCATCTATTTACAATGCGTTAGAATCCGACTTTAAACGATATCATGTATTTTCAAACCTTAAGAATCCGCAACTTGAACACAGTCATCTATTTACAATGCTTTAGAATCCGACTTTAAACGATATCATCTATTTTCAAACCTTAAGAATCCGCAACTTGAACAAAGTCATCTATTTACAATGCTTTAGAATCCGACTTAAAACAATATCATCTATTTTCAAACCTTAAGAATCCGCAACTTGCACAAAGTCATCTATTAACAATGCTTTAGAATCCGACTTCAAACGATATAATATATTTTCAAACTATCAGAGTCCGCAACTTGAACAAATCATCTATTTACAATGCTTTAGAATCCGACTTTAACCGATATTATCTATTTTCAATCCTTAAGTATCGGCAACTTGAACAAAGTCATCTATTTACAATGCTTTAGAATCCGACTTTAAACGATATCATCTATTTTCAATCCTTAAGAATCCGCAACTTAGACAAAGTCATCTATTTACAATGCTTTGGAATCCGACTTTAAACGATATCATCTATTTTATAACCTTAAGAATCCGTCACTTGAACAAATTCATCTATTTACAATGCGTTAAGATCCGACTTTAAACGATATCATCTATTTTCAAACCTTAAGAATCCGCAACTTGAACAAAGTCATCTATTTACAATGCTTTAGAATGCGACTTTAAACGATATCATCTATTTTCAAACCTAAAGAATCCGCAACTTGAACAAAGTCATCTATTTACAATGCGTTAGAAACCGACTTTAAACGATGTCATCTTTTTTCAAAGCTTAAGAATCGGCAACTTGAACCAAGTCATCTATTTACAATGCTTTAGAATTCGACTTCAAACGATATCATCGATTTTCAAACCTTAAGAATCCGCAACTTGAACAAAGTCATCTATTTACAATGCTTTAGAATCACACTTGCAACGATATCATCTGATTTAAAACCTTAAGAATCCGCAACTTGAACGAAGTCATCTATTTACAATGCTTTTGAATCCTACTTTAAACATTATCTTCTATTTTCAAACCTTAAGAATCCGCAACTTGAACAAAGTCATCTATTTACAATGCTTTAGAATCCGACTTAAAACGATATCATCTATTTTCACCCCCTTAAGAATCCGCAACTTGAACAAAGTCAAAGATTTACAATGCTTTAGAATCAGACTTTAAACGATATCATCTATTTTCAAACCTTAAGAATCCGCAACTTGAACAAAGTCATCTATTTACAATGCTTTAGAATCCGACTTTAAAGGATATCATCTATTTTTAAACCTTAAGAATCCGCAACTTTAACAAAGTCATCTATTTACAATGCTTTAGAATCCGACTTTTACCGATATCATCTATTTTCAAATCTTAAGAATCGGCAACTTGAACAAAGTCATCTATTTACAATGATTTAGAATGCGACTTTAAACAATGTAATCTATTTTCAAACCTTAAGAATCCGCAACTGTAATAAAGTCATCTACTTACAATGCTGTAGAATCGTACTTTAAACAATATCATCTATTTTCAAACCTTAAGAGTCCGCCACTTGAACAAAGTCATCTATTTACAATGCTTTAGAATCCGACTTAAAACGATATCATCTATTTTCAAACCTTAAGAATCCGCAACTTGAACAAAGTCATCTATTTACAATGCTTTAGAATCCGACTTTAAACTATGTCATCTATTTTCAAACACTAAGCATCCGCAACTTGAACAAGGTCATCTATTTACAATGCTTTAGAATCTGACTATAAACGATATCATCTATTTTCAAACATAAAGTATCGGCAACTTGAACCAAGTCATCTATTTACAATGCTTTAGAATCCGACTTTAACCGATATTATCTATTTTCAATCCTTTAGTATCGGCAACTTGAACAAAGTCATCTATTTACAATGCTTTAGAATCCTACTTTAAACGATATCATCTATTTTCAATCCTTAAGAATCGGCAACTTGAACAAAGTCATCTATTTACAATGCTTTAGAATCCGACTTTAAACGATATCATCTATTTTCAAACCTTAAGAATCCGCAACTTGAACAAGGTCATTTATTTACAATGCTTTAGAATCCGACTATAAACGATATCATCTATTTTCAAACCTAAAGTATCGGCCACGTGAACAAAGTCATCTATTTACAATGCTTTAGAATCCGACTTTAACCGATATTATCTATTTTCAATCCTTTAGTATCGGCAACTTGAACAAAGTCATCTATTTACAATGCTTTAGAATCCGACTTTAAACGATATCATCTATTTTCAATCCTTAAGAATCCGCAACTTGAACAAAGTCATCTATTTACAATGCTTTAGAATCCGACTTTAAACGATATCATCTATTTTCAAACCTTAAGAATCCGCAACTTGAACAAAGTCATTTATTTACAATGCTTTAGAATCCGACTTGAAACGATATCATCTATTTTAAAACCTTAAGAATCGGCAACTTGAACAAAGTCATCTATTTACAATGCTTTGGAATCTGACTTTAAACGATATCATCTATTTTCAAAGCTTAAGAATCGGAAACTTGAACAAAGTCATCTATTTACAATGCTTTAGAATCCGACTTAAAACGATATCATCGATTTTCAAACCTTAAGAATCCGCAACTTGAACAAAGTCATCTATTTAAAATGCTTTAAAATCCGACTTAAAACGATATCATCTATTTTCAAACATTAAGAATCCGCAACTTGAACAAAGTCATCTATTTACAATGCTTTAGAATCCGACTCTAAACGATATTATCTATTTTTAAACCTTAAGAATCCGCAACTTGAACAAAGTCATCTATTTACAATGCTTTAAAATCCGACTTTAAACGATATCATCTATTTTCCAACCTAAAGTATCGGACACTTGAAGAAAGTCATCTATTTACAATGCTGTAGAATCCGACTTTAAACGATATCATCTATTTTCAAACCTTAAGAATCCGCAACTTAACAAAGTCATCTATTTACAATGGTTTGGAATCCGATCTAAAACGATATCATCTATTTTCAAACCTTAAGAATCCGCACCTTGAACACAGTCATCTATTTACAGTGCTTTAGAATCCGACTTTAAACGATATCATCTACTTTCAAAGCTTGAGAATCGGCGACTTGAACAAGTCATTAATTTACAATGCTTTAGAATCCGACTTGAACCGATATCATCTATTTTCAAACCTTAAGAATCGGCAACTTGAACAAAGTCATCTATTTACAATGCTTTGGAATCCGACTTTAAACGATATCATCTATTTGCAAAGCTTAAGAATCGGCAACTTGAACAAAGTCATCTATTTACAATGCTTTAGAATCCGACTTTAAACGATATCATCTATTTTCAAACCTAAAGAATCCGCAACTTGAACAAAGTCATCTATTTACAATGCTTTATAATCCGACTTTAAATGATATCATCTATTTTCAAACCTTAAGAATACGGAACTTGAACATAGTAATCTATTTACAATGCTTTAGTATCCGACATTAAACGATATCATCTATTTTTAAACCTTAAGAACTCGCAACTTGAACAAAGTCATCTATTTACAATGCTTTATACTCCGACTTAAACCGATATCATCTATATTCAAACCTTAAGAATCCGCAACTTGAACAAAGTCATCTATTTACAATGCTTTAGAATCCGACTTTAAACGATATCATCTATTTTCAAACCTTAAGAATCCGCAACTTGAACAAAGTCATCTATTTACAATGCTTTAGAATCCGACTTTAAACGATATCATCTATTTTCAAACCTTAAGAATCCGCAACTTAACAAAGTCATCTATTTACAATTGTTTGGAATCCGATCTTAAACGATATCATCTATTTTCAAACCTTAAGAATCCGCAACTTGAACAAAGTCATCTATTTACAATGCGTTAGAAACCGACTTTAAACGATATCATCTATTTTCAAACCTTAAGAATCCGCAACTGGAACAAAGTCATCTATTTACAATGCTTTAGAATCCGACTTCAAACGATATCATCTATTTTCAAACCTTAATAATCCGCGACTTGAACAAAGTCATCTATTTACAATGCTTTAGAATCCGACTTTAAACAATATCATCTATTTTCAAACCTAAAGTATCGGCCACTTGAACGAAGTCATCTATTTACAATGCGGTAGAATCCGACTTTAAACGATATCATCTATTTTCAAACCTTAAGAATCCGCAACTTTAACAAAGTCATCTATTTACAATGCTTTAGAATCCGACTTTAACCGATATCATCTATTTTCAAACCTTAAGAATCCGCAACTCGAACAAAGTCATCTATTTACAATGCTTTAGAATAACACTTGCAACGATATCATCTGATTTAAAACCTTAAGAATCCGCAACTTGAACGAAGTAATCTATTTACAATGGTTTTGAATCCTACTTTAAACATTATCTTCTATTTTCAAACCTTAAGAATCCGCAACTTGAACAAAGTCATCTATTTACAATGCTTTAGAATCCGACTTTAAACGATATCATCTATTTTCACCCCCTTAAGAATCCGCAACTTGAACAAAGTCATCTATTTACAATGCTTTAGAATCCGACTTTAAACGATATAATCTATTTTCAAACCTTAAGAATCCGCAACTTGAACAAAGTCATCTATTTACAATGCTTTAGAATCCGACTTTAAACGATATCATCTATTTTCAAACCTTAAGAATCCGCAACTTGAACAAAGTCATCTATTTACAATGCTTTAGAATCCGACTTTAAAAGAAAATCATCTATTTTCAAACCTTAAGAATCCGCAACTTGAACAAAGTCATCTATTTACAATGCTTTAGAATCCGACTTTTACCGATATCATCTATTTTCAAACCTGTAGAATCCGCAACTTGAACAAAGTCATCTATTTACAATGCTTTAGAATGCGACTTTAAACAATGTCATCTATTTTCAAACCTTAAGAATCCGCAACTGTAATAAAGTCATCTACTTACAATGCTTTAGAATCGTACTTTAAACAATATCATCTATTTTCAAACCTTAAGGGTCCGCCACTTGAACAAAGTCATCTATTTACAATGCTTTAGAATCCGACTTTAAACGATATCATCTATTTTCAAACCTTAAGAATCCGCAACTTGAACAAAGTCATCTATTTACAATGCTTTAGAATCCGACTTTAAACAATATCATCTATTTTCAAACATCAAGCATCCGCAACTTGAACAAGGTCATCTATTTACTATGCTTTAGAATCCGACTATAAACGATATCATCTATTTTCAAACCTAAAGTATCGGCCACTTGAACAAAGTCATCTATTTACAATGCTGTAGAATCCGACTTTAAACGATATCATCTATTTTCAAACCTTAAGAATCCGCAACTTGAAAAAAGCCATCTATTTACAATGGTTTGTAATCCGATCTTAAACGATATCATCTATTTTAAAACCTTAAGAATCCGCAACTTGAACACAGTCATCTATTTACAATGCTTAGAATCCGACTTTAAACGATATCATCTATTTTCAAACCTTACGAATCCGCAACTTGAACAAAGTCATCTATTTACAATGCTTTAGAATCCGACTTAAAACAATATCATCTATTTTCAAACCTTAAGAATCCGCAACTTGAACAAAGTCATCTATTAACAATGCTTTAGAATCCGACTTTAAACGATACAATCTATTTTCAAACTATCAGAGTCCGAAACGTGCATAAAGTCATCTATTTACAATGCTTTAGAATCCGACTTTAACCGATATCATCTATTTTCAATCCTTAAGAATCCGCAACTTGAACAAAGTCATCTATTTACAATGCTTTAGAATCCGACTTTAAACGATATCATCTATTTTCAAACCTTAAGAATCCGCAACTTGAACAAAGTCATCTATTTACAATGCTTTGGAATCCGACTTTAAACGATGTCATCTTTTTTCAAAGCTTAAGAATCGGCAACTTGAACAAAGTCATCTATTTACAATGCTTTAGAATTCGACTTCAAACGATATCATCGATTTTCAAACCTTAAGAATCCGCAACTTGAACAAAGTCATCTATTTACAATGCTTTAGAATGCGACTTTAAACAATGTCATCTATCTTAATACCTTAAGAATCCGCAACTGTAATAAAGTCATCTACTTACAATGCTTTAGAATCGTACTTTAACCATTATCTTCTATTTTCAAACCTTAAGAATCCGCAACTTGAACAAAGTCATCTATTTACAATGCTTTAGAATCCGACTTTAAACGATATCATCTATTTTCAAACCTTAAGAATCCGCAACTTGAACAAAGTCATCTATTTACAATGCTTTAGAATCCGACTTTAAACTATGTCATCTATTTTCAAACATCAAGCATCCGCAACTTGAACAAGGTCATCTATTTACAATGATTTAGAATCCGACTATAAACGATATCATCTATTTTTAAACCTAAAGTATCGGCCACTTGAACAAAGTCATCTATTTACAATGCTTTAGAATCCGACTTTAAACGATATCATCTATTTTCAAACCTAAAGAATCCGCAACTGGAACAAAGTCATCTATTTACAATGCTTTATAATCCGACTTTAAATGATATCATCTATTTTCAAAACTTAAGCATCCGCAACTGTAATAAAGTCATCTACTTACAATGCTTTAGAATCGTACTTTAAACAATATCATCTATTTTCAAACCTAAAGTATCGGCCACTTGAACAAAGTCATCTATTTACAATGCTGTAGAATCCGACTTTAAACGATATCATCTATTTTAAAACCTTAAGAATCGGCAACTTGAACAAAGTCATCTATTTACAATGCTTTGGAATCCGACTTTAAACGATATCATCTATTTTGAAACCTTAAGAATCCGCAACTTGAACAAAGTCATCTATTTACAATACTTTAGAATCCGACTTTTAACGATATCATCTATTTTCAAACCTTAAGAATCCGCAACTTGCACAAAGTCATCTATTTACAATGCTTTAGAATCCGACTTTAAACGATATCATCTATTTTCAAACCTTAAGAATCCGCAACTTGAACAAAGTCATCTATTTACAATGCTTTAGAATGCGACTTTAAACAATATCATCTATTTTCAAACCTCAAGAATCCGCAACTTGAACAAAGTCATCTATTTACAATGCTTTAGAATCCGACTTTAAACGATATAATCTTTTTTCAAACTATCAGAGTCCGCAACTTGAACAAAGTCATTTATTTACAATGCTTTAGAATCGTACTTTAACCGATATCATCTATTTTCAATCCATGAACAAAGTCATCTATTTACAATGCTTTAGAATCTGACTTAAAACAATATCATCTATTTTCAAACCTTAAGAATCCGCAACTTGAACAAAGTCATCTATTAACGATGCTTTAGAATCCGACTTTAAACGATATAATCTATTTTCAAACTATCAGAGTCCGCAACTTGAACAAAGTCATCTATTTACAATGCTTTAGAATCCGACTTTAAACGATATCATCTATTTTCAAACCTAAAGTATCGGCCACTTGAACAAAGTCATCTATTTACAATGCTGTAGAATCCGACTTTAAACGATATCATCTATTTTAAAACCTTAAGAATCGGCAACTTGAACAAAGTCATCTATTTACAATGCT
Source organism: Sepiola atlantica (assembly GCA_963556195.1). NCBI lineage: Eukaryota > Metazoa > Mollusca > Cephalopoda > Sepiida > Sepiolidae > Sepiola > Sepiola atlantica. The sequence continues at coordinate 359,919 of CAUVYP010001100.1, read as the reverse complement.
TTGGAATCCGACTTTAAACGATATTATCTATTTTCAAAGCTTAAGAATCGGCAACTTGAACAAAGTCATCTATTTACAATGCTTTAGAATCTTACTTTAAACGATATCATCTATTTTCAAACCTAAAGAATCCGCAACTGTAATAAAGTCATCTACTTACAATGCTTTAGAATCGTACTTTAAACGATATCATCTATTTTCAAACATTAAGAATCCGCAACTTGAACAAGGTCATCTATTTACAATGCTTTAGAATCGTACTTTAAACGATATCATCTATTTTCAAACCTTAAGTATCGGCCACTTGAACAAAGTCATCTATTTACAATGCTGTAGAATCCGACTTTAAACGATATCATCTATTTTAAAACCTTAAGAATCGGCAACTTGAACAAAGTCATCTATTTACAATGCTTTAGAATCCGACTTTAAACGATATCATCTATTTTCAAACCTAAAGAACTCGCAACTTGAACAAAGTCATCTATTTACAATGCTTTAGAATCCGATTTTAAACGATATCATCTATTTACAACTTTAAGAATCCGCAATTTGAACAAAGTCATCTATTTACAATGCTTTAGAATCTGACTTTAAACGATATCATCTATTTTCAAACCTTAAGAATCCGCAACTTGAACAAAGTCATCTATTTACAATGCTTTAGAATCCGACTTAAAACGATATCATCTATTTTCAAACCTTAAGAATCCGCAACTTGAACAAAGTCATCTATTTACAATAATTTAGAATCCGACTTTAAACGATATCATCTATTTTCAAACCTTAAGAATCCGCAACTTGAACAAAGTCATCTATTTACAATGCTTTAGAATCCGACTTTAAACGATATCATCTATTTTCAAACCTTAAGAATCCGCAACTTGAACAAAGTCATCTATTTACAATGCTTTAGAATGCGACTTTAAACAATATCATCTATTTTCAAACCTTAAGAATCCGCAACTTGAACAAAGTCATCTATTTACAATGCTTTAGAATCCGACTTTAAACGATATCATCTATTTTCTAACCTTTAGAATCGGAAACTTTAACAAAGTCATCTATTTACAATGCTTTAGAATCCGACTTTAAACGATATCATCTATTTTCAAAACTTAAGAATCGGCAAATTGAACAAAGTCCTCTATTTAAAATGATTTAGAATCCGACTTTAAACGATATCATCTATTTTCAAACCTTAAGAATCGGCAATTTGAACTATATCATCTATTTACAATGCTTTAGAATCTCACTTTAAACGATATCATCTATTTTCAAACCTTAAGAATGCACAACTTTAACAATGTCATCTATTTACAAATCTTTAGAATCCGACTTACAACAATATCATCTATTTTCAAACGTTAAGAATCGGCAACTTGAACAAAGTCATCTATTAACAATGCTTTAGAATCCGACTTTAAACGATATCATCTATTTTAAAACTTTAAGAATCGGCAACTAGAACAAAGTCATCTATTTACAATGCTTTAGAATCCGACTTTAAACGATATCATCTATTTTCAAACTTTTAGAATCCGCAACTTGAACAAAGTCATCTATTTACAATGCTTTGGAATCCGACTTTAAAAGATATCATCTATTTTCAAACCTTAAGAATCCGCAACTTGAACAAAGTCATCTATTTACAATGGTTTACAATCCGACTTTAAACGATATCATCGATTTTGCAACTTTTAGAATCCGTAACTTGAACAAAGTCATCTATTTACAATGCTTTAGAATCCGACTTTAAACATTATCATCTTTTTTCACACCTTAAGAATCCACAACTTTAACAATGTCATCTATTTACAATTCTTTAGAATCCGACTTACAACAATATCATCTATTTTCAAACGTTAAGAATCGGCAACTTGAACAAAGTCATCTATTTACAATGATTTAGAATTCGACTTTAAATGATATCATCTATTTTCAAACCTTAAGAATCGGCAACTTGAACAAAGTAATCTATTTACAGTGCTTTAGAATCCGACTTTAAACGATATCATCTATTCCCAAACCTTAAGAATGCGCAACTTGAACAAAGTAATCTATTTACAATGCATTAGAATCAGACTTTCAACAATATCATCTATTTTCAAACCTTAAGAATCTGCAACTTGAACAAAGTGATCAATTTACAATGCTTTAGAATCCGACTTTAAACGATATAATCTATTTTCAAAGCTTAAGAACGGGCAATTTGTAAGAAAGCCATCTATTTACAATGCTTTAGAATCTCACTTTAACCGACATCATCGATTTTCAAACCGTAAGAATCAGTAACTTGAACAAAATCATCTATTTACAATGCTTTAGAATCCGACTTTAAACGATATTATCTATTTTCAAACCTTAAGAATCCGCAACTTGAACAAAGTCATCTATTTACAATGCGTTAGAATCCGACTTTAAACGATATCATCTATTTTCAAACCTTAAGAATCCGCAACTTGATCAAAGTCATCTATTTACAATGCTTTAGAATCACACTTGCAACGATATCATCTGATTTAAAATGCTTTTGAATCCTACTTCAAACATTATCTTCTATTTTCAAACCTTAAGAATCCGATCCTTGAACAAAGTCATCTATTTACAATGCTTTAGAATCCGACTTAAAACGATATCATCTATTTTCACCCCCTTAGGAATCCGCAACTTGAACAAAGTCATTTATTTACAATGGTTTAGAATCCGACTTTAAACGATATTATCTATGTTCAAAGCTTAAGAATCCGCAACTTTAACAAAGTCATCTATTTACAATGCTTTAGGAGCCGACTTTAAACGATATCATCTATTTTCAAACCTTAAGAATCCGCAACTTGAACAAAGTCATCTATTTACAATGCTTTAGAATCCGACTTTAAAGGATATCATCTATTTTCAAACCTTAAGAATCCGCAACTTGAACAAAGTCATCTATTTACAATGCTTTAGAATCCGACTTTTACCGATATCATCTATTTTCAAACCTTAAGAATCCGCAACTTGAACAAAGTCATCTATTTACAATGCTTTAGAACGCGACTTTAAACAATGTCATCTATTTTCAAACCTTAAGAATCCGCAACTGTAATAAAGTCATCTACTTACAATGCTTTAGAATCGTACTTTAAACAATATCATCTATTTTCAAACCTTAAGAGTCCGCCACTTGAACAAAGTCATCTATTTACAATGCTTTACAATTCGACTTTAAACGATATCATCTATTTTCAAACCTTAAGAATCCGCAACTTGAACAAAGTCATCTATTTACAATGCTTTAGAATCCGACTTTAAAGGATATAATCTATTTTCAAAGCTTTAGAATCGGCAACTTGAACAAAGTAATCTATTTACAATGCTTTAGAATCCGACTTTACACGATATCATCTATTTTCAAACCTAAAGAACTCGCAACTTGAACAAAGTCATCTATTTACAATGCTTTAGAATCCGATTTTAAACGATATCATCTATTTACAACTTTAAGAATCCGCAATTTGAACAAAGTCATCTATTTACAATGCTTTAGAATCTGACTTTATACGATATCATCTATTTTCAAACCTTAAGAATCCGCAACTTGAACAAAGTCATCTATTTACAATGCTTTAGAATCCGACTTTAAACGATATCATCCATTTTCAACCCTTAAGAATCCGCAACTTGAACAAAGTCATCTATTTACAATAATTTAGAATCCGACTTTTAACGATATCATCTATTTTCAAACCTTAAGAATCCGCAACTTGAACAAAGTCATCTATTTACAATGCTTTAGAATCCGACTTTAAACGATATCATCTATTTTCAAACCTTAAGAATCCGCAACTTGAACAAAGTCATCTACTTACAATGCTTTAGAATCGTACTTTAAACAATATCATCTATTTTCAAACCTTAAGAGTCCGCCACTTAAACAATGTCATCTATTTACAATGCTTTAGAATCCGACTTGAAACGATATCATCTATTTTCGAACCTTAAGAATCCGCAACTTGAACAAAGTCATCTATTTACAATGCTTTAGAATCCGACTTAAAACGATATCATCTATTTTCAAACATTAAGAATCCGCAACTTGAACAAGGTCATCTATTTACAATGCTTTAGAATCCGACTTGAAACGATATGATCTATTTTCAAACCTTAAGAATCCGCAACTTGAACAAAGTCATCTATTTACAATGCTTTAGAATCCGACTTAAAACGATATCATCTATTTTCAAACATTAAGAATCCGCAACTTGAACAAAGTCATCTATTTACAATGCTTTAGAATCCGATTTTAAACGATATCATCTATTTTCAAACCTAAAGTATCGGCCACTTGAACAAAGTCATCTATTTACAATGCTGTAGAATCCGACTTTAAACGATATCATCTATTTTAAAACCTTAAGAATCGGCAACTTGAACAAAGTCATCTATTTACAATGCTTTGGAATCCGACTTTAAACGATATCATCTATTTACAACTTTAACTATTTAACTAACTATGTTCAAAGCTTAAGAATCGGCAAATTGAACAAAGTCCTCTATTTAAAATGATTTAGAATCCGACTTTAAACGATATCATCTATTTTCAAACCTTAAGAATCGGCAATTTGCACTAAGTCATCTATTTACAATGCTTTAGAATCTCACTTTAAACGATATCATCTATTTTCAAACCTTAAGAATCGGCAACTGGAACAAAGTCATCTATTTACAATGCTTTAGAATCCGACTTTTAACGATGTCATCTATTTTCAAACCTTAAGAATCGGCAATTTGAACTAAGTCATCTATTTACAATGCTTTAGAATCTCACTTTAAACGATATCATCTATTTTAAAACCTTAAGAATCGGCAACTTGAACAAAGTCATCTATTTACAATGCTTTAGAATCCGATTTTAAACGATATCACCTATTTTCGAACGTTAAGAATCGGCAACTTAAACAAAGTCATCTATTTACAGTGCGTTAGAATCCGACTTTAAACGATATTATCTATTAACGATATACTCTATTTTCAAACCTCAAGAATCCGCAACTTGAACAAAGTCATCTATTTACAATGCTTTAGAATCCGATTTTAAACGATATCACCTTTTTTCGAACGTTAAGAATCGGCAACTTAAACAATGTCATCTATTTACAGTGCGTTAAAATCCGACTTTAAACGATATAATCTAGTGTTAAACTTTAAGAACTCGCAACTTGAACAAAGTCATCTAGTTACAATGCTTTAGAATACGGCTTTAAACAATATCATCTATTTTCAAAGCTTAAGAATCGGCGACTTGAACATGTCATCTATTTACAATGCTTTAGAATCCGACTTTAAACGATATCATCTATTTTCAAACTTTTAGAATCCGCAACTTGAACAAAATCATCTATTTACAATGCTTTGGAATCTGACTTTAAAAGATATCATCTATTTTCAAACCTTAAGAATCCGCAACTTGAACAAAGTCATCTATTTACAATGTTTTAGAATCCGACTTTAAACGACATCATCGATTTTTAAACTTTTAGAATCCGTAACTTGAACAAAGTCATCTATTTACAATGCTTTAGAATCCGACTTTTAACATTATCATCTTTTTTCACACCTTAAGAATCCACAACTTTAACAATGTCATCTATTTACAATTCTTTAGAATCCGACTTACAACAATATCATCTATTTTCAAACGTTAAGAATCGGCAACTTGAACAAAGTCATCTATTTACAATGATTTAGAATCCGACTTTTAATGATATCATCTATTTTCCAACCTTAAGAATCGGCAACTTGAACAAAGTAATCTATTTACAGTGCTTTAGAATCCGACTTTAAACGATATCATCTATTCCCAAACCTTAAGAATGCGCAACTTGAACAAAGTCATCTATTTACAATGCTTTAGAATCAGACTTTAAACAATATCATCTATTTTCAAACCTTAAGAATCTGCAACTTGAACAAAGTGATCAATTTACAATGCTTTAGAATCCGACTTTAAACGATATAATCTATTTTCAAAGCTTAAGAACGGGCAATTTGTAAGAAAGCCATCTATTTACAATGCTTTAGAATCTCACTTTAACCGACATAATCGATTTTCAAACCGTAAGAATCGGTAACTTGAACAAAGTCATCTATTTACAATGCTTTAGAATCCGACTTTAAACGATATTATCTATTTTCAAACCTTTAAAATCCGCAACTTGAACAAAGTCATCTATTTACAATGCGTTAGAATCCGACTTTAAACGATATCATCTATTTTCAAACCTTAAGAATCCTCAACTTGATCAAAGTCATCTATTTACAATGATTTAGAATCACACTTGCAACGATATCATCTGATTTAAAACCTTAAGAATCCGCAACTTGAACGAAGTCATCTATTTACAATGCTTTAGAATCCGACTTTAAACGATATCATCTATTTTCACCCCCTTAAGAATCCGCAACTTCAACAAAGTCATTTATTTACAATGATTTAGAATCCGACTTTAAACGATATAATCTATTTTCAAACCTTAAGAATCCGCAACTTGAACAAAGTCATCTATTTACAATGCTTTAGAATCCGACTTTAAACGATATTATCTATTTTCAAACCTTAAGAATCCGTAACTTGAACAAAGTCATCTATTTACAATGCTTTAGAATCCGACTTTAAAGGATATCATCTATTTTCAAACCTTAAGAATCCGCAACTTGAACAAAGTCATCTATTTACAATGCTTTAGAATCCGACTTTTACCGATATCATCTATTTTCAAACCTTAAGAATCCGCAACTTGAACAATGTCATCTATTTACAATGCGTTAGAATGCGACTTTAAACAATGTCATCTATTTTCAAACCATTAAGAATCCGCAACTGTAATAAAGTCATCTACTTACAATGCTTTAGAATCGTACTTTAAACAATATCATCTATTTTCAAACCTTAAGAGTCCGCCACTTGAACAAAGTCATCTATTTACAATGCTATACAATTCGACTTTAAACGATATCATCTATTTTCAAACCTTGAGAATCCGCAACTTGAACAAAGTCATCTATTTACAATGCTTTAGAATCCGACTTTAAACTATGTCATCTATTTTCAAACATCAAGCATCCGCAACTTGAACAAGGTCATCGATTTACAATGCTTTAGAATCCGACTATAAACGATATCATTTATTTTCAAACCTAAAGTATCGGCCACTTGAACAAAGTCATCTATTTACAATGCTGTAGAATCCGACTTTAAACGATATCATCTATTTTCAAACCTTAAGAATCCGCAACTGAACAAAGTCATCAATTTACAATGGTTTGTAATCCGATCTTAAACGATATCATCTATTTTCAAACCTGAAGAATCCGAAACTTGAATACAGTCATCTATTTACAATGCTTAGAATCCGACTTTAAACGATATCATCTATTTTCAAACCTTAAGAATCCGCAACTTGAACAAAGTCATCTATTTACAATGCTTTAGAATCCGACTTAAAACAATATCATCTATTTTCAAACCTTAACAATCCGCAACTTGAACAAAGTCATCTATTTACAATGCTTCAGAATCACACTTTAAACGATATAATCTATTTTACAAACTATCAGAGTCCGCAACGTGAACAAAGTCATCTATTTACAATGCTTTGGAATCCGACTTTAAACGATATCATCTATTTTCAAAGCTTAAGAATCGGCAACTTGAACAAAGTCATCTATTTACAATGCTTTAGAATCCGACTTTAAACGATATCATCTATTTTCAAACCTTAAGAATCCGCAACTTGAAAAAGTCATCTATTTACAATACTTTAGAATCCGACTTTAAACGATATCATCTATTGTCAAACCTTAAGAATCCGCAACTTGAACAAAGTCATCTATTTACAATGCTTAAGAATCCGACTTTAAACGATATCATCTATTTTCAAACCTTAAGAATCCGCAACTTGAACAAAGTCATCTATTTACAATGCTTTAGAATCCGACTTTAAACTATGTCATCTATTTTCAAACATCAAGCATCCGCAACTTGAACAAAGTCATCTATTTACAATGCTTTAGAATCATACTATAAACGATATCATCTATTTTCAAACCTAAAGTATCGGCCACTTGAACAAAGTCATCTATTTACAATGCTGTAGAATCCGACTTTAAACGATATCATCTATTTTCAAACCTTAAGAATCCGCAACTTAACAAAGTCATCTATTTACAATAATTTGGAATCCGATCTTAAACGATATCATCTATTTTCAAACCTTAAGAATCCGCAACTTGAACACAGTCATCTATTTACAATGCTTTAGAATCCGACTTTAAACGATATCATCTATTTTCAAACCTTAAGAATCCGCAACTTGAACAAAGTCATCTATTTACAACGCTTTAGAATCCGACTTAAAACAATATCATCTATTTTCAAACCTTAAGAATCCGCTACTTGAACAAAGTCATCTATTAACAATGCTTTAGAATCCGACTTTAAACGATATAATATATTTTCAAACTATCAGAGTCCGCAACTTGAACAAAGTCATCTATTTACAATGCTTTAGAATCCACTTTAACCGATATCATCTATTTTCAATCCTTAAGTATCGGCAACTTTAACAAAGTCATCTATTTACAATGCTTTAGAATCCGATATTAAACGATATCATCTATTTTCAATCCTTAAGAATCGGCAACTTGAACAAAGTCATCTATTTACAATGCTTTAGAATCGAACTTTAAACGATATTATCTATTTTCAAACCTTAAGAATCCGCAACTTGAACAAAGTCATCTATTTACAGTGCTTTAGAATCCGACTTTAAACGATATCATCTATTTTCAAAGCTTGAGAATCGGCGACTTGAACAAGTCATTAATTAACAATGCTTTAGAATCCGACTTGAAACGATATCATCTATTTAAAAACCTTAAGAATCGGCAACTTGAACAAAGTCATCTATTTACAATGCTTTAGAATCCGACTTGAAACGATATCATCTATTTTCAAACCATAAGGGTCCGCAACTTGAACAAAGTCATCTATTTACAATGCTTAAGAATCCGACTTTAAACGATATCATTTATTTTAAAATCTTAAGAATCGGCAACTTGAACAAAGTCATCTATTTACAATGCTTTAGAATGCAACTTTAAACAATATCATCTATTTTCAAGCCTTAAGAATCCGCAACTGTAATAAAGTCAGCTACTTACAATGCTTTAGAATCGTACTTTAAACAATATCATCTATTTTCAAACCTTAAGAGTCCGCAACTTGAACAAAGTCATCTATTTACAATGCTTTAGAATCCGACTTTAAACGATATCATCTATTTTAAAATCTTAAGAATCCGCTACTTGAACAAAGTCATCTATTTACAATGATTTAGAATCCGACTGTAAACTATATTATCTATTTTCAAACTTTTAGAATCGGCAACTTGAACAACGTCATCTATTTACAATGCTTTAGAATCCGACTTGAAACGATATAATCTATTTTCAAAACTTAAGAATCCGCAACTGGAACAAAGTCATCTATTTACAATGCTTTAGAATCCGACTTTCAACGATATCATCTATTTTCAAACCTTAAGCATCCGCAACTTGAACACAGTCATCTATTTACAATGCTTTAGAATCCGACTTTAAACATGATCATCTATTTTCAAACCGAAAGAATCGGAAACTTGAACAAAGTCATCTATTTACAATCCTTTAGAATCCGAATTAAAACAATATTATCTATTTTCAAACCTTAAGAACTAGCAACTTGAACAAAGTTATCTATTTACAATGCTTTAGAATCCGACTTTAAACGATATCATCTATTTTCAAACATCAAGATTCCGCAACTTGCACAAGTCATCTATTTACAATGCTAAAGAATCCGACTTTAAACGATATCATCTATTTTCAAACCTCAAGAATCCGCAACTTGAATACAGTCCTCTATTTACAATGCTTTACAAACCGTCTTTAAAAGATATCATCTATTTTCAAACCTTAAGAATCAGAAACTTGAACAAAGTCATCTATTTACAAGGCTTTAGAGTCCAACTTTAAACGATATCATCTATTTTCAAACCTAAAAAATCGCAACTTGAACAAAGTCATCTATTTACAATGCTTTGGAATCCGACTTTAAGCGATATCATCTATTTTAAAACCTAAAAAATTCGCAACTTGAACAAAGTCATCAATTTATAATGCTTTATAATCCGACTTTAAATGATATCATCTATTTTCAAACCTCAAGAATACGTAACTTGAACATAATAATCTATTTACAATGCTTTAGTATCCGACATTAAACGATATCATCTATTTTCAAACCTTCAGTATCAGACACTTGAACAAAGTCATCTATTTACAATGCTTTGGAATCCGACTTTAAACGATATCATCTATTTTCAAACCTAAAGAATCCGCAACTTAAACAAAGTCATCTATTTACAATGCTTTAGAATCTGACTTTAAACAATATCATCTATTTTCAAACCTTAAGAATCCGCAACTTGAACAAAGTCATCTATTAACAATGCTTTAGAATCCGACTTTAAACGATATCATCTATTTTCAAACCTTTAGAGTCCGCAACTTGAACAAAGTCATCTATTTACAATGCTTTAGCATCCGACTTTACCGATATCATCTATTTTCAAACTTCAAGAATCGGCCACTTGAACAAGGTCATCTATTTACAATGCTTTAGTATCCGACATTAAACGATATCATCTAGTTTTAAACTTTAAGAACTCGCAACTTGAACAAAGTCATCTATTTACAATGCTTTAGAATCCGACTTTAACCGATATCATCTATTTTTAACCCTTAAGAATCTTCCACTGGAAAAAAGTAATCTATTTGCAATGCTTTGGAATCCGACTTTAAACGATATCATCTATTTTCAAACCTAAAGAATCTGCAACTTGAACACAGTCATCTGTTTACAATGCTTTAGAATCCGACTTAAAACAATATCATCTATTTTCAAACCTTAAGAATCCGCAACTTGAACAAAGTCATCTATTAACAATGCTTTAGAATCCGACTTTAAACGATATAATCTATTTTCAAACTATCAGAGTCCGCAACTTGAACAAAGTCATCTATTTACAATGCTTTAGAATCCGACTTTAACCGATATCATCTATTTTCAATCCTTAAGTATCGGCAACTTTAACAAAGTCATCTATTTACAATGCTTTAGAATCCGATATTAAACGATATCATCTATTTTCAATCTTTAAGAATCAGCAACTTGAACAAAGTCATCTATTTACAATGCTTTAGAATCGAACTTTAAACGATATCATCTATTTTCAAACCTTAAGAATCCGCAACTTGAACAAAGTCATCTATTTACAGTGCTTTAGAATCCGACTTTAAACGATATCATCTATTTTCAAAGCTTGAGAATCGGCGACTTGAACAAGTCATTAATTAACAATGCTTTAGAATCCGACTTGAAACGATATCATCTATTTAAAAACCTTAAGAATCGGCAACTTGAACAAAGTCATCTATTTACAATGCTTTAGAATCCGACTTGAAACGATATCATCTATTTTCAAACCATAAGAGTCCGCAACTTGAACAAAGTCATCTATTTACAATGCTTAAGAATCCGACTTTAAACGATATCATTTATTTTAAAATCTTAAGAATCTGCAACTTGAACAAAGTCATCTATTTACAATACTTTAGTATCCGACATTAAACGATATCATCTACTTTCAAACCTTGAGAATCCTCAACTTGAACAAAGTAATCTATTTACAATGCTTTAGAATCCGACTTTAAACGATATCGTCTATTTTCAAACCTTGAGAATCCGCAACTTGAACAAAGTCATCCATTTATCATTCTTTTGAATCCGACTTTAAACGACATCATCTATTTTCAAACATTAAGAATCGGAAACTTGAACAAAGTCATCTATTTACAATGCTTTAGAATCCGACTTCAAACGGTATAATCTATTTTCGACCCTGAAGAATCCGCAACTTGAACAAAGTCATCTATATACAATGCTTTAGAATCCGACTTTAAACGATATCATCTATTTTCAAACCTTAAGAATCGGGATCTTGTACAAAGTCATCTATTTAAAAATGCTTTAGAATCCGAATTTAAACGATATCATCTATTTTCAAACCTTAAGATTCCGCAACTTAAACAAAGTCATCTATTTACAATGATTTAGTATCCGACATTAAACGATATCATATATTTGTAGACATTAACAACTCGAAACTTGAACAACGTCATCTATTTACAATGCTTTAGAATCCGACTTGAAACGATATCATCTATTTTCAAACCTTAAGAATCCGGAACTGGAACAAAGTCATCTATTTACAATGCTTCAGAATCCGACTTTAAACGATATCATCTATTTTCAAACATTAAGAATCCGCTACTGAAACAAAGTCATCTATTTACAATGCTTTAGTATCCGACATTAAACGATATTATCTACTTTCCAACCTTGTGAATCCTTACTTGAACAAAGTCATCTATTTACAATGCTTTAGAATCCGACTATAACCGATATAATCTACTTTCAAACCTTGACAATCCGCAAATTGAACAAAGTCATCTAGTTCTAATGCTTTAGAATCTGACTTTAAAATATATCATCTATTTTCAAACCTTGAGAATCCTCAACTTGAACAAAGTCATCTATTTACAATGCTTTAGAATGCAACTTTAAACAATATCATCTATTTTCAAGCCTTAAGAATCCGCAACTGTAATAAAGTCAGCTACTTACAATGCTTTAGAATCGTACTTTAAACAATATCATCTATTTTCAAACCTTAAGAGTCCGCAACTTGAACAAAATCATCTATTTACAATGCTTTAGAATCCGACTTTAAACGATATCATCTATTTTAAAATCTTAAGAATCCGCTACTTGAACAAAGTCATCTATTTACAATGATTTAGAATCCGACTGTAAACTATATTATCTATTTTCAAACTTTAAGAATCGGCAACTTGAACAACGTCATCTATTTACAATGCTTTAGAATCCGAGTTGAAACGATATAATCTATTTTCAAAACTTAAGAATCCGCAACTGGAACAAAGTCATCTATTTACAATGCTTTAGAATCCGACTTTCAACGATATCATCTATTTTCAAACCTTAAGCATCCGCAACTTGAACACAGTCATCTATTTACAATGCTTTAGAATCCGACTTTAAACATGATTATCTATTTTCAAACCGAAAGAATCGGAAACTTGAACAAAGTCATCTATTTACAATGCTTTAGAATCCGAATTAAAACAATATTATCTATTTTCAAACCTTAAGAATCAGCAACTTGAACAAAGTCATCTATTTACAATGCTTTAGAATCCGACTTTAAACGATATCATCTATTTTCAAACATTAAGATTCCGCAACTTGCACAAGTCATCTATTTACAATGCTAAAGAATCCGACTTTAAACGATATCATCTATTTTAAAATATCAAGAATCCGCAAATTGAATAAAGTCCTGTATTTACAATGCTTTAGAAACCGTCTTTAAAAGATATCATCTATTTTCAAACCTTAAGAATCAGAAACTTGAACAAAGTCATCTATTTACAAGGCTTTAGAATCCAACTTTAAACGATATCATCTATTTTCAAACCTAAAAAATCGAAACTTGAACAAAGTCATCTATTTACAATGCTTTGGAATCCGACTTTAAGCGATATCATCTATTTTAAAACCTAAAAAATTCGCAACTTGAACAAAGTCATCAATTTATAATGCTTTATAATCCGACTTTAAATGATATCATCTATTTTCAAACCTCAAGAATACGTAACTTGAACATAATAATCTATTTACAATGCTTTAGTATCCGACATTAAACGATATCATCTATTTTCAAACCTTCAGTATCAGACACTTGAACAAAGTCATCTATTTACAATGCTTTGGAATCCGACTTTAAACGATATCATCTATTTTCAAACCTAAAGAATCCGCAACTTGAACAAAGTCATCTATTTACAATGCTTTAGAATCTGACTTTAAACAATATCATCTATTTTCAAACCTTAAGAATCCGCAACTTGAACAAAGTCATCTATTAACAATGCTTTAGAATCCGACTTTAAACAATATCATCTATTTTCAAACCTTTAGAGTCCGCAACTTGAACAAAGTCATCTATTTACAATGCTTTAGCATCCGACTTTACCGATATCATCTATTTTCAAACCTCAAGAATCGGCCACTTGAACAAGGTCATCTATTTACAATGCTTTAGTATCCGACATTAAACGATATCATCTAGTTTTAAACTTTAAGAACTCGCAACTTGAACAAAGTCATCTATTTACAATGCTTTAGAATCCGACTTTAAACGATATCATCTATTTCGGAACCTAAAGAATCGGCAACTTTAACAAAGTCATCCATTTACAGTGCTTTAGAATCCGACTTTTAACCATATCATCGATTTTCAATCCTTAAGAATCGGCAACTTCAACAAGTCATCTATTTACAATGCTTTAGAATCCGACTTTAACCGATATCATCTATTTTCAACCCTTAAGAATCTTCCACTGGAAAAAAGTAATCTATTTACAATGCTTTGGAATCCGACTTTAAACGATATCATCTATTTTCAAACCTAAAGAATCTGCAACTTGAACACAGTCATCTATTTACAATGCTTTAGAATCCGACTTTAAACGATATCATCTATTTTCAAACCTTAAGAATCCGCAACTTGAACAAAGTCATCTATTTACAATGCTTTAGAATCCGACTTAAAACAATATCATCTATTTTAAAACCTTAAGAATCCGCAACTTGAACAAAGTCATCTATTAACAATGCTTTAGAATCCGACTTTAAACAGTATAATCTATTTTCAAACTATCAGAGTCCGCAACTTGAACAAAGTCATCTATTTACAATGCTTTAGAATCCGACTTTAACCGATATCATCTATTTTCAATCCTTAAGTATCGGGAACTTTAACAAAGTCATCTATTTACAATGCTTTAGAATCCGATATTAAACGATATCATCTATGTTCAATCCTTAAGAATCGGCAACTTGAACAAAGTCATCTATTTACAATGCTTTAGAATCGAACTTTAAACGATATCATCTATTTTCAAACCTTAAGAATCCGCAACTTGAACAAAGTCATCTATTTACAGTGCTTTAGAATCCGACTATAAACGATATCATCTATTTTCAAAGCTTGAGAATCGGCGACTTGAACAAGTCATTAATTAACAATGCTTTAGAATCCGACTTGAAACGATATCATCTATTTAAAAACCTTAAGAATCGGCAACTTGAACAAAGTCATCTATTTACAATGCTTAAGAATCCGACTTGAAACGATATCATCTATTTTCAAACCATAAGAGTCCGCAACTTGAACAAAGTCATCTATTTACAATGCTTAAGAATCCGACTTTAAACGATATCATTTATTTTAAAATCTTAAGAATCTGCAACTTGAACAAAGTCATCTATTTACAATGCTTTAGTATCCGACATTAAACGATATCATCTACTTTCAAACCTTGAGAATCCTAAACTTGAACAAAGTAATCTATTTACAATGCTTTAGAATCCGACTTTAAACGATATCGTCTATTTTCAAACCTTAAGAATCCGCAACTTAAACAAAGTCATCCATTTATCATTCTTTTGAATCCGACTTTAAACGACATCATCTATTTTCAAACATTAAGAATCGGAAACTTGAACAAAGTCATCTATTTACAATGCTTTAGAATCCGACTTCAAACGGTATAATCTATTTTCGAACCTGAAGAATCCGCAACTTGAACAAAGTCATCTATATACAATGCTTTAGAATCCGACTTTAAACGATATCATCTATTTTCAAACCTTAAGAATCGGGATCTTGTACAAAGTCATCTATTTAAAAATGCTTTAGAATCCGAATTTAAACGATATCATCTATTTTCAAACCTTAAGATTCCGCAACTTAAACAAAGTCATCTATTTACAATGATTTAGTATCCGACATTAAACGATATCATCTATTTGTAGACATTAACAACTCGAAACTTGAACAACGTCATCTATTTACAATGCTTTAGAATCCGACTTGAAACGATATCATCTATTTTCAAACCTTAAGAATCGGCAACTTGAACCATGTCATCTATTTACAATGCTGTAGAATCCGACTTTAAATGATATCATTAATGTTCAAACCTTTAGAATACGTAACTTGAATATAGTAATCTATTTACAATGCTTTAGTATCCGACATTAAACGATATCATCTAATTTTATACCTTAAGAACTCGCAACTTGAACAAAGTCATCTATTTACAATGCTTTAGAATCCGACTTTAAACGATATCATCTATTTCGGCAACTTGAACAAAGTCATCTATTTACAGTGCTTTAGAATCCGACTTTAAACCATATCATCTGTTTTCAAAGCTTAAGAATCGGCAACTGGAACAAGTCATCTATTTACAATGCTTTAGAATCCGACTTTAAACGATATCATCTATTTTCTAACCTTCAGAACTCGCAACTTGAACAGAGTAATCGATTTACAATGCTTTAGAATTTGATATTAAACGATATCATCTATTTCGGAACCTTAAGAATCGGCAACTTGAACAAAGTCATCTATTTACAGTGCTTTAGAATCCAAATTTAAACCATATCATCTATTTTCAAAGCTTGAGAATCGGCAACTAAAACAAGTCATCTATTTACAATGCTTTAGAATCCGACTTTAAACGATATCATCTATTTTCAAACGTTAAGAATCTGCAACTTGAACAAAGTCATCTATTTACAATGCTTTGGAATCCGACTTTAAACGATATCATCTATTTTCAAAGCTTAAGAATCCGCAACTTGAACAAAGTCATCTATTTACAATGCTTTAGAATCCGACTTTCCACGATATCATCTATTTTAAACCCGTAAGAATTGGAAACTTGAACAAAGTCATCTATTTACAATGCTTTAGAATCCGACTTCAACCGATATTATCTATTTTCAAACCTCAAGAAGCCATAACTTGAACAAAGTCATCTATTTACAATGCTTTAGAATCCGACTTTAAACGATATCATCTATTTTCAAAGCTTAAGAATCCGCAACTTAAACAAAGTCATCTATTTACTATGATTTAGTATCCGACATTAAACGATATTCTCTAGTTTTTAACTTTAAGAACTCGCAACTTGAACAAAGTCATCTATGTAGAATGCTTGAGACTTCGACTTTAACCGATATCATCTATTTTCGAACCTTACGAATCGGCAACTTGAACAAAGTCAACTATTTACAATGCTTTAGAATCCGACTCTAAACGATATCATCTATTTTGAAAGCTTAAGAATCGGCGACTTGCACAAGTCATCAATTTACAATGCTTTAGAATCCGACTTTAACCGATATCATCGATTATCAAACCTTAAGAATCCGCAACTGGAACAAACCATCTATTTAAAATGCTTTATAATCACACTTTAAACGATATCATCTATTTTCAAACCTTAAGAATCCGCAACTCGAACAAAGTCATCTGCTTACAATGCTTTAGAATCTGACTTTAAACATTATCATGTATTTTCAACCCTTAATAACCCGCAACTTTAACAAAGTCATCTATTTACAATGCTTTAGAATCCGAATTTAAAAAAATACCATCTATTTTGCCACCTTAAGAATCGGCAACTTGAACAAAATCATCTATTTACAATGCTTAAAAATCCGACTTTAAACGATATCATCTACTTTCTTACCCAAAAAATCGGCCTCTTCAATAAATCTATCTATTTACAATAGTTTAGAATACGACTTTAAACGATATCATCTATTTTCAAACCTAAAGAGTCCGCAATCTGAAAAAAGTAATCTATTTACAATGCTTTAGAATCCGACATAAAACAATATCATCTATTTTCAAACCTTAAGAATAAGCAACTGAAAAAAGTCATCTATTTACGATGCTTTACCATCCGACTTTAAACGATATCATCTATTTTATAACCTTAAGAATCGGCAACCAGAACTAAGTCATCTATTTACAATGCTTTAGAATCCGACTTTAAAAGATATAATCTATTTGCAAACCTTAAGATCGGCATATTGAACAAAGTCATCTATTTACAATGCTTTAGAATCATACTTTAAACGATATAATCTTTTTTCAAACCTTAAGAATCCGCAACTTGAACAAAGTCATCTATTTACAATGCTTTAGAATCCGACATAAAACAATATCATCTATTTTCAAACCTTAAGAATCAGCAACTGAAAAAAGTCATCTATTTACAATGTTTTTGAATCCGACTTTAAACATTATCATTTATTTTCAAAATTTAAGATTCACTAACTTTAACAAAGTCATCTATTTACAATGCTTTAGAATCCGACATTAAACGATATCATCTATTTTCAAACCTTCAGAATCGGCAACTTGAACAAAGTCATCTATTTACAATGCTTTAGAATCACACTTTAAACGATCTCATCTATTTGGAAACATTAAGAATCCGCAACTGTAACAAAGTCATCTATTTACAATTCTGTAGAATCCGACTTTAAAGGATATCATCTATTTTCAAACCTTGAGAATCCGCAACTGGAACAAAATCATCTATTTACAATGCTTTAGAATCCGACTTTAAACAATATCTCTATTTTCAAACCTTAAGAATCGGCAACTTGAACAAAGTCATCTATTTACAGTGCTGTAGAATCCGACTAGAAACGACATCATCCATTTCTAAACCTTAAAAATCCGCAACTTGAACAAAGTCATCTATTTACAATGCTTTAGAATCCGACTTTAATCAATATCATCTATTTTTAAACCTTATGAATACGCAACATGTCAAAGTAATCTATTTACAGTGCTTTAGAATTCGACTTTAAACGATATCATCTATTTTCAAACCTTAAGAATCGGCTACTTGAACAAAGTCATCTATTTACAATGTTTTAGAATCCGAGTTTCAACGATATCATATATTTAGAAACCATAAGTATCCGCAACTTGAACAAAGTCATCTATTTACAATGCTGTAGAATCCGACCTATAACAATATAATCTATTTTCAAACAACAGGAATGTGAACTTGAACAAAGTCATCTATTTACAATGCTGTAGAATCCGACTTTCAACGATATCATCTATTTTCAAACATTAAAAATCCGCAACTGGAACAAAGTCATCTATTTACAATGCTGTAGATTCGACTTTAACGTATATCATTTGGTTTTAAACCTCAAGAATCCGCAACTTGAACAAAGTCATCTAGTTACAATGCTTTAGAATCCGATTTAAAACATTATCTTTTTTTTCAAACCTTGAGAATCTGCAACTTGAACAAAGTCATCTATTTACAATGCTTTAAAATCTTAATTTAAACGATATTATCTATTTTCAAACCTTAAGAATCCGCAACCTGAACAAAGTCATCTATTTACAATGCTTTAGAATGCGACTTTAAACATTATTATCTATTTTCAAACCTAAAGAATCCGCAACTGTAATAAAGTCATCTACTTACAATGCTTTAGAATCGTACTTTAAACAATATCATCTATTTTAGTCCGCCACTTGAACAAAGTAATCTATTTACAATGCTTTAGAATCCGACTTTAAACGATATTATCTATTTTTATACCCTCAGAATCCGCAACTTGAACAAAGTCATCTATTTACAATGCTTTAGAATCCGACTTTAAACGATATAATCTATTTTCAAACCTTAAGAATCGGCCACTTGAACAAAGTCATCTATTTACAATGCTGTAGAATCCGACTTCAAACGATATCATCTATTTTCAACCTTAAAGAATTCGCAACTTAACAAAGTCATCTATTTACAATGGTTTGCAATCCGATCTTAAACGATATCATCTATTTTCAAACGTTAAGTGTCCGCAACTTTAACAAAGTCATCTATTTACAATGCTTTAGAATGCGACTTCAAACGATATCATCTATTTTCAAACCTTAAGAATCGGCAACTTGAACAAAGTCATCTATTAACAATGCTTTAGAATCTGACTTTAAACGATATCATCTATTTTCAAACCTTATGAATCCGCACCTCGAACACAGTCATCTATTTACCATGATTTAGAATCCGACTTCAAACATTATCATCTATTTTCCAACTTTAAGAATCCGCAACCTGAACAAAGTCATCTATTTTCAATGATCTAGAATCCGACTTTAAACAATATCATCTATTTTCAAACCTTAAGAATCCGGAACTTGAACAAAGTCATCTATTTACAATGCTTTAGAATCCGACTTTAAACAATATCATCTTTTCAAACCTTAAGAATCGGCAAAGTGAACAAGGTCATCTATTTACAATGCTTTTAAATTCGACTTTAAACGATATCATCTATTTTCAAACCTTCAGAATCGTCAACTTGAACAAAGTCATCTATTTTCAATGATTTAGAATCCGACTTTCAACGATATCATCTATTTTCAAACCTTAAGAATCGGCCACTTGAACAAAGTCATCTATTAACAATGCTTTAGAATCCGACTTTAAACGATTTCATCTATTTTACATTTTGAGAATCCGCAACTTCAACAAAGTCATCTATTTAAACTGCTTTAGAATCCGACTTTAAACGATATCACATATTTGCAAACCTAAAGAATGCACAACTTGAACAAAGTCATCTACTTACAATGTTTTAGAATCCGACTTTCAACGATATCATCCATTTTCTAAAGCTTAAGAATCCGCAACTTGAACAAAGTCATCTATTTACAATGATTTAGAATGCGACTGTAAAAATTATCATCTATTTTCAAACCTTAAGAATCCGAAACTGTAATAAAGTCATCTACTTACAATGCTTTAGCATCGTCTTTTGAACAATATCATCTATTTTAGTCCGCCACTTGAACAAAGTCATCTATTTACAATGCTTTAGAATCCGACTTTTAACTATATCATCTATTTTCAAACATTAAGAATCCGCAACTTGAACAAAGTCATCTATTTACAATGCGTTAGAATCCGACTTGAACCGATATCATCTATTTTAAAACCTTTAGAATCCGCAACTGGAACAAAGTCATCTATTTACAATGGTTTTAGAACCGACTTTAAACATTATCATATATTTTCAAAATTTAAGATTCACTAACTTTAACAAAGTCATCTATTTACAATGCTTTAGAATCCGACTTTAAACGATATCATCTATTTTCAAACCTTCAGAATCGGCAACTTGAACAAAGTCATCTATTTACAATGCTTTAGAATCACACTTAAAACGATCTCATCTATTTGGAAACATTAAGAATCCGCAACTGTAACAAAGTCATCTATTTACAATGCTTTAGAATCCGACTTTCATCAATATCATCTAATTTCAAACCTTAAGAATCGGCTACTTGAACAAAGTCATCTATTTACAATGTTTTAGAATCCGACTTTAAACGAGAATGATATATTTAGAAACCTTAAGTATCCGCAACTTGAACAAAGTCATCTATTTACAATGCTTTAGAATCCGACCTATAACAATATAATCTATTTTCAAACAACAGGAATGTGAACTTGGACAAAGTCATCTATTTACAATGCTTTAGAATCCGACTTTCAACGATATCATCTATTTTCAAACATTAAGAATCCGCAACTGGAACAAAGTCATCTATTTAAAATGCTGTAGATTCGACTTTAACGTATATCATTTGGTTTTAAACCTCAAGAATCCGCAACTTGAACAAAGTCATCTATTTACAATGCTTTAGAATCCGATTTAAAACATTATCTTTTTTTTCAAACCTTGAGAATCTGCAACTTGAACACAGTCATCTATTTACAATGCTTTAAAATCCTCATTTAAACGATATTATCTATTTTCAAACATTAATAATCCGCAACCTGACCAAAGTCATCTATTTACAATGCTTTAGAATGCGACTTTAAACATTATTATCTATTTTCAAACCTAAAGAATCCGCAACTGTAATAAAGTCATCTACTTACAATGCTTTAGAATCGTAATTAAAACAATACTATCTATTTTAGTCCGCCACTTGAACAAAGTAATCTATTTACAATGCTTCAGAATCCGACTTTAAACGATATTATCTATTTTTAAACCCTCAGAATCCGCAACTTGAACAAAGTCATCTATTTACAATGCTTTAGAATCCGACTTTAAACGATATCATCTGTTTTCAAACCTTAAGAATCGGCCACTTGAACAAAGTCATCTATTTACAATGCTGTAGAATCCGACTTCAAACGATATCATCTATTTTCAACCCTAAAGAATTCGCAACTTAACAAAGTCATCTATTTACAAGGGTTTGCAATCCGATCTTAAACGATATCATCTATTTTCAAACGTTAAGAGTCCGCAACTTTAACAAAGTCATCTATTTACAATGCTTTAGAATCCGACTTTAAACGATATCATCTATTTTCAAACCTTAAGAATCCCCAACTTGAACAAAGTCATCTATTTACAATGCATTAGAATCTGACTTTAAACAATATCATCTATTTTCAAACCTAAAGAATCGGCAACTTGAACAAAGTCATCTATTAACAATGCTTTAGAATCTGACTTTAAACGATATCATCTATTTTAAAACCTTAAGAATCCGCAACTTGAACAAAGTCATCTATTTAAAGTGCTTTAGAATCCGACTTTAAACGATATCATCTATTTTCAAACCTTATGAATCCGCACCTCGAACACAGTCATCTATTTACCATGATTTAGAATCCGACTTTAAACATTATCATCTATTTTCCAACTTTAAGAATCCGCAACTTGAACAAAGTCATCTATTTTCAATGATTTAGAATCCGACTTCAAACAATATAATCTATTTTCAAACCTTAAGAATCCGCAACTTGAACAAAGTCATCTATTTACAATGATTTAGAATCCGACTTTAAACAATATCATCTTTTCAAACCTTAAGAATCGGCAACTTGAACAAGGTCATCTATTTACAATGCTTTTAAATTCGACTTTAAACGATATCATCTATTTTCAAACCTTCAGAATCGTGAACTTGAACAAAGTCATCTATTTTCAATGATTAAGAATCCGACTGTCAACGATATCATCTATTTTCAAACCTTAAGAATAGGCAACTTGAACAAAGTCATCTATTAACAATGCTTTAGAATCCGACTTTAAACGATATCATCTATTTTAAAATGTTAAGAATCCGCAACTTCAACAAAGTCATCTATTTAAAGTGCTTTAGAATCCGACTTTAAACGATATCATATATTTTCAAACTTAAAGAATGCACAACTTGAACAAAGTCATCTACTTACAATGTTTTAGAATCCGACTTTAAACGATATCATCCATTTTCAAAGCTTAAGAACTCGCAACTTGAACAAATCATCTATTTACAATGTTTTAGAATGCGACTGTAAACATTATCATCTATTTTCAAACCTTAAGAATCCGCAACTGTAATAAAGTCATCTTTTTACAATGCTTTAGAATCGTCTTTTAAACAATATCATCTATTTAAGTCCGCCACTTGAACAAAGTCATCTATTTACAATGCTTTAGAATCCGACTTTTAACTATATCATCTATTTTCAAACATTAAGAATCCGCAACTTGAACAAAGTCATCTATTTACAATGCGTTAGAATCCGACTTGAACCGATATCATCTATTTTAAAACCTTTAGAATCCGCAACTTGAACAAAGTCATCTATTTACTATGCTTTAGAATCTGACTTTAAACGATATCATCTATTTTCAAACTTTAAGAATCGGCAACTTGAACAAAGTCATCTATTTACAATGCTTTAGAATCCGACTTGAAACGATATACTCTATGTTCAAACCATAAGAGTCCGCAACTTGAACAAAGTCATCTATTTACAATGATTTAGAATCCGAGTATAAACGATATAATCTATTTTCAAACTTTAAGAATCGGCAACTTGAACAAAGTCATCTACTTACAATGCTTTAGAATCCGACTTTAAACGATATCATCTATTTTCAAACCTTAAGAATCCGCAACTGGAACAAAGTCATCTATTTACAATGCTTTAGAATCCGACTTTAAACGATATTATCGATTTTCAAACATTTAGTATCCGCAACTTGAACAAAGTCATCTATTTACAATGCTTTAGAATCCGACTTTAAACGATATCATCTATTTTCAAACAGTAAGGATCTGCAACTCTAACAAAGTAATCTATTTACAATGCTTTGGAATCGCACTTTAAACGATATCATCTATTTTAAAACATCAAGAATCCGCAACTTGAACAAAGTCATCTATTTACAATGCTTTAGAATCGACCTTTAAACGATATCATCGATTTTCAAACATTAAGAATCTGCAACTTGAACAAAGTCATCAATTTACAATGCTTTAGAATCAAACTTTAAACGATATCATCTATTTTCAAACATTAAGAATCCGCAACTTAAACAAAGTCATCTATTTACAATGCTTTAGTACTCGAAATTAAACGATATCATCTACTTTTAAACCTAAACAACTCGCAACTTGAACAACGTCATCTATTTACAATGCTTTAGAATCGAGCTTTAAACGATATCATTTATTTTCAAACCTTAAGAGTCCGCAATTAAAACAAAGTCATTAGTTTACAATGCTTTACAATGCGACTTTAAACGATATCATCAATTTTCAAACCCTAAGAATCCGCAACTTGAACAAAGTCATCTATTTACAATGCTTTAGAATCCGACTTTCAACGATATCATCTATTTTCAAACCTTAAGAATCAGCTACTTTAACACAGTCATCTATTTACAATGCTTTTGAATCCTACTTTAAACATTATCTTCTATTTTCAAACTTTAAGAATCCGCAACTTGAACAAAGTAATCTATTTACAATGCTTTAGAATCCGACTTTTAAAATATCATCTATTTTCAAACCTAAACAATCAGCAACTTTAACAAAGTCATTTTTTTACAATGCGTTAGAAACCTACTTTAAACGATATCATCGATTTTCAAACCTTTAGAGTCCGCAACTTGAACAAAGTCATCTATTTACAATGCTTTAGAATCCGACTTTAAACAATATAATCTATTTTCAAACCTTAAGATTCCGCAACTTGAACAATGTCATCTATTTACAATGCTTTAGAATCCGACTTTAAACGATATCATCTATTTTCAAACCTTAAGAATCGGCCACTTGAACAAAGTCATCTATTTACAATGCTTTAGAATCCGACTTTAAACGATATCATCTATTTTAAAATTTTAAGAATCCGCAACTTCAACAAAGTCATCTATTTACAATGCTTTAGAATCCGACTTTAAACGATATCATCTATTTTCAAACCTTAAGAATCCGCAACTTGAACAAAGTCATCCATTTACAATGCTTTAGAATACGACTTTAAACTATGTCATCTATTTTACAAACATCAAGCATCCGCAACTTGAACAAAGTCATCTATTTACAATGCGTAAGAATCCGACTTTAAACGATATCATCTATTTTCAAACCTTAAGAATCCGCAACTTGAACACAGTCATCTATTTACAATGCTTTAGAATCCGACTTTAAACGATATCACCTATTTCGAAACCTTAAGAATCCGCAACTTGAACAAAGTCATCTATTTACAATGCTTTAGAATCCGACTTAAAACAATATCATCTATTTTCAAACCTTAAGAATCCGCAACTTGAACAAAGTCATCTATTTACAATGCTTTAGAATCCGACTTTAACCGATATTATCTATTTTCAATCCTTAAGTATCGGCAACTTGAACAAAGTCATCTATTTACAATGCTTTAGAATGCGACTTTAAACGATATCATCTATTTTATATCCTTAAGAATCGGCAACTTGAACAAAGTCATCTATTTACAATGCTTTAGAATCCGACTTTAAACATGATCATCTATTTTCAAACCGAAAGAATCGGAAACTTGAACAAAGTCATCTATTTACAATTCATTAGAACCCGACTTTAAACAATATCATCTAATTTTCAAACCTTAAGAATCCGCAACTTGAACAAAGTCATCTATTTACAATGCTTTAGAATCGACCTTTAAACGATATCATCTATTTTCAAACCTTAAAAATCGGCAACTTTAACAAAGTCATCTATTTACAGTGCTTTAGAATCCGACTTTAAACGATATCATCTATTTTCAAAGCTTGAGAATCGGCGACTTGAACAAGTCATTAATAAACAATGCTTTAGAATCCGACTTAAAACAATATCATCTATTTTCAAACCTTAAGAATCCGCAACTTGAACACAGTCATCTTTTTACAATGCTTTAGAATCCGACTTTAAACGATATCATCTATTTTCAAACCTTAAGAATCCGCAACTTGAACAAAGTCATCTATTTACAATGCTTTAGAATCCGACTTAAAACAATATTATCTATTTTCAAACCTTAAGAATCCGCAACTTGAACAAAGTCATCTATTAACAATGCTTTAGAATCCGACTTTAAACGATATAATCTATTTTCAAACTATCAGAGTCCGCAACTTGAACAAAGTCATCTATTTACAATGCTTTAGAATCCGACTTTAACCGATATCATCTATTTTCAATCCTTAAGTATCGGCAACTTGAACAAAGTCATCTATTTACAATGCTTTAGAATCCGACTTTAAACGATATCATCTATTTACAATGCTTAAGAATCGGCAACTTGAACAAAGTCATCTATTTACAATGCTTTAGAATCAACTTTAAACGATATCATCTATTTTCAAACCTTAAGAATCCGACACTTGAACAAAGTCATCTATTTACAATACTTTAGAATCCGACTTTAAACGATATCATCTATTTTCCAACCTTAAGAATCCGCAACTTGAACAAAGTCATCTATTTACAATGCTTTAGAATCCGACTTTAAACGATATCATCTATTTTCAAACATTAGGAATCCACAACTTAACAAAGTCATCTATTTACAATGGTTTGGAATCCGATCTTAAACGATATCATCTATTTTCAAACCTTCAGAATGTGCAACTTGTACACAGTCATCTATTTACAATGCTTTAGAATCCGACTTTAAACGATATCATCTATTTTCAAACCTAAATAATCCGCGACTTGAACAAAGTCATCTATTCATAATGCTTTAGAATCCGACTTTAAACGATATAATCTATTTTCAAACTATCAGAGTCCGCAACTTGAACAAAGTCATCTATTTACAATGCTTTAGAATCCGACTTCAACCGATATCATCTATTTTAAACCTCAATAATCCGCAACTTGAACAAGGTCATCTATTTACAATGCTTTAGAATCCGACATTAAAATATACCATCTTTTTTCAAATCTTAAAAATCCGCAACTTGAACAAAGTCATCTATTTACAATGATTTAGAATCCGAGTTTAAACGATATAATCTATTTTCAAACTTTAAGAATCGGCAACTTGAACAAAGTCATCTACTTACAATGCTTTAGAATCCGACTTTAAACGATATCATCTATTTTCAAACCTTAAGAATCCGCAACTGGAACAAAGTCATCTATTTACAATGCTTTAGAATCCGACTTTAAACGATATTATCGATTTTCAAACATTTAGTATCCGCAACTTGAACAAAGTCATCTATTTACAATGCTTTAGAATCCGACTTTAAACGATATCATCTATTTTCAAACAGTAAGGATCCGCAATTCTAACAAACTAATCTATTTACAATGCTTTGGAATCGGACTTTAAACGATATCATCTATTTTAAAACATCAAGAATCCGCAACTTGAACAAAGTCATCTATTTACAATGCTTTAGAATCGACCTTTAAACGATATCATCGATTTTCAAACATTAAGAATCTGCAACTTGAACAAAGTCATCAATTTACAATGCTTTAGAATCAAACTTTAAACGATATAATCTATTTTCAAACATGAAGAATCCGCAACTTAAACAAATTCATCTATTTACAATGCTTTAGTACTCGAAATTAAACGATATCATCTACTTTTAAACCTAAACAACTCGCAACTTGAACAACGTCATCTATTTACAATGCTTTAGAATCGAACTTTAAACGATATCATTTATTTTCAAACCTTAAGAGTCCGCAACTTAAACAAAGTCATTAGTTTACAATGCTTTAGAATGCGACTTTAAACGATATCATCAATTTTCAAACCCTAAGAATCCGCAACTTGAACAAAGTTATCTATTTACAATGCTTTAGAATCCGACTTTCAACGATATCATCTATTTTCAAACCTTAAGAATCAGCTACTTTAACACAGTCATCTATTTACAATGCTTTTGAATGCTACTTTAAACATTATCTTCTATTTTCAAACCTTAAGAATCCGCAACTGAAACAAAGTAATCTATTTACAATGCTTTAGAATCCGACTTTAAAAATATCATCTATTTTTAAACCTTAACAATCAGCAACTTTAACAAAGTCATCTATTTACAATGCGTTAGAAACCTACTTTAAACGATATCATCGATTTTCAAACCTTTAGAGTCCGCAACTTCAACAAAGTCATCTATTTACAATGCTTTAGAATCCGACTTTAAACAATATAATCTTTTTTCAAACCTTAAGATTCCGCAACTTGAACAATGTCATCTATTTACAATGCTTTAGAATCCTACCTTCAACGATATCATCTATTTTCAAACCTTAAGAATCGGCCACTTGAACAAAGTCATCTATTTACAATGCTTTAGAATCCGACTTTAAACGATATCATCTATTTTAAAATTTTAAGAATCCGCAACTTGAACAAAGTCATCTATTTAAAGTGCTTTAGAATCCGACTTTAAACGATATCATATATTTTGAAACCTAAAGCATGCACAACTTGAACAAAGTCATCTACTTACAATGTTTTAGAATCCGACTTTAAACGATATCATCCATTTTCAAACCTTCAGAATCCGCAACTTGAACAAAGTCATCTATTTACAATGCGTTAGGATCCGACTTTAAACGATATCATCTATTTTCAAACCTTAAGAATCCGCAACTTTAACAAAGTCATCTATTTACAATGCTTTAGAATCCGACTTAAACCGATATCATCTATTTTCAAACCTTAAGAATCCGCAACTTGAACAAAGTCATCTATTTACAATGCTTTAGAATGCGACTTTAAACAATGTCATCTATTTTCAAACCTTAAGAATCCGCAACTGTAATAAAGTCATCTACTTACAATGCTTTAGAATCGTACTTTAAACAATATCATCTATTTCAAACCTTAAGAGTCCGCCACTTGAACAAAGTCATCTATTTACAATGCTTTAGAATCCGACTTTAAACGATATCATCTATTTTCAAACCTTAAGAATCCGCAACTTGAACAAAGTCATCCATTTACAATGCTTTAGAATACGACTTTAAACTATGTCATCTATTTTCAAACCTCAAGCATCCGCAACTTGAACAAAGTCATCTATTTACAATGCGTAAGAATCCGACTTTAAACGATATCATCTATTTTCAAACCTTAAGAATGCGCAACTTGAACACAGTCATCTATTTACAATGCTTTAGAATCCGACTTTAAACGATATCACCTATTTCGAAACCTTAAGAATCCGCAACTTGAACAAAGTCATCTATTTACAATGCTTTAGAATCCGACTTAAAACAATATCATCTATTTTCAAACCTTAAGAATCCGCAACTTGAACAAAGTCATCTATTAATAATGCTTTAGAATCCGACTTTAAACGATATAATCTATTTTCAAACTATCAGAGTCCGCAACTTGAACAAAGTCATCTATTTACAATGCTTTAGAATCCGACTTTAACCGATATTATCTATTTTCAATCCTTAAGTATCGGCAACTTGAACAAAGTCATCTATTTACAATGCTTTAGAATCCGACTTTAAACGATATCATCTATTTTCAATCCTTAAGAATCGGCAACTTGAACAAAGTCATCTATTTACAATGCTTTAGAATCCGACTTTAAACATGATCATCTATTTTCAAACCGAAAGAATCGGAAACTTGAACAAAGTCATCTATTAACAATTCATTAGAACCCGACTTTAAACAATATCATCTATTTTATAACCTTAAGAATCCGCAACTTGAACAAAGTCATCTATTTACAATGCTTTAGAATCGACCTTTAAACGATATCATCTATTTTCAAACCTTAAGAATCGGCAACTTAAACAAAGTAATCTATTTACAGTGCTTTAGAATCCGACTTTAAACGATATCATCTATTTTCAAAGCTTGAGAATCGGCGACTTGAACAAGTCATTAATAAACATTGCTTTAGAATCCGACTTAAAACAATATCATCTATTTTCAAACCTTAAGAATCCGCAACTTGAACACAGTCATCTTTTTACAATGCTTTAGAATCCGACTTTAAACGATATCATCTATTTTCAAACCTTAAGAATCCGCAACTTGAACAAAGTCATCTATTTACAATGCTTTAGAATCCGACTTAAAACAATATCATCAATTTTCAAACCTTAAGAATCCGCAACTTGAACAAAGTCATCTATTAACAATGCTTTAGAATCCGACTTTAAACGATATAATCTATTTTCAAACTATCAGAGTCCGCAACTTGAACAAAGTCATCTATTTACAATGCTTTAGAATCCGACTTTAACCGATATCATCTATTTTCAATCCTTAAGAATCGGCAACTTGAACAAAGTCATCTATTTACAATGCTTTAGAATCCGACTTTAAACGATATCATCTATTTTCAATCCTTAAGAATCGGCAACTTGAACAAAGTCATCTATTTACAATGCTTTAGAATCAACTTTAAACGATATCATCTATTTTACAACCTTAAAAATCCGACACTTGAACAAAGTCATCTATTTACAATACTTTAGAATCCGACTTTAAACGATATCATCTATTTTCCAACCTTAAGAATCCGCAACTTGAACAAAGTCATCTATTTACAATGCTTTAGAATCCGACTTTAAACGATATCATCTATTTTCAATCCTTAAGAATCGGCAACTTGAACAAAGTCATCTATTTACAATGCTTTAGAATCCGACTTTAAACATGATCATCTATTTTCAAACCGAAAGAATCGGAAACTTGAACAAAGTCATCTATTAACAATTCATTAGCACCCGACTTTAAACAATATCATCTATTTTATAACATTAAGAATCCGCAACTTGAACAAAGTCATCTATTTACAATGCTTTAGAATCGACCTTTAAACGATATCATCTATTTTCAAACCTTAAGAATCGGCAACTTAAACAAAGTAATCTATTTACAGTGCTTTAGAATCCGACTTTAAACGATATCATCTATTTTCAAAGCTTGAGAATCGGCGACTTGAACAAGTCATTAATAAACAATGCTTTAGAATCCGACTTAAAACAATATCATCTATTTTCAAACCTTAAGAATCCGCAACTTGAACACAGTCATCTTTTTACAATGCTTTAGAATCCGACTTTAAACGATATCATCTATTTTCAAACCTTAAGAATCCGCAACTTGAACAAAGTCATCTATTTACAATGCTTTAGAATCCGACTTAAAACAATATCATCTATTTTCAAACCTTGAGAATCCGCAACTTGAACAAAGTCATCTATTAACAATGCTTTAGAATCCGACTTTAAACGATATAATCTATTTTCAAACTATCAGAGTCCGCAACTTGAACAAAGTCATCTATTTACAATGCTTTAGAATCCGACTTTAACCGATATCATCTATTTTCAATCCTTAAGAATCGGCAACTTGAACAAAGTCATCTATTTACAATGCTTTAGAATCCGACTTTAAACGATATCATCTATTTTCAATCCTTAAGAATCGGCAACTTGAACAAAGTCATCTATTTACAATGCTTTAGAATCAACTTTAAACGATATCATCTATTTTCAAACCTTAAGAATCCGACACTTGAACAAAGTCATCTATTTACAAAACTTTAGAATCCGACTTTAAACGATATCATCTATTTTCCAACCTTAAGAATCCGCAACTTGAACAAAGTCATCTATTTACAATGCTTTAGAATCCGACTTTAAACGATATCATCTATTTTCAAACATTAAGAATCCACAACTTAACAAAGTCATCTATTTACAATGGTTTGGAATCCGATCTTAAACGATATCATCTATTTTCAAACCTTAAGAATGTGCAACTTGTACACAGTCATCTATTTACAATGCTTTAGAATCCGACTTTAAACGATATCATCTATTTTCAAACCTAAATAATCTGCGACATGAACAAAGTCATCTATTCATAATGCTTTAGAATCTGACTTTAAACGATATAATCTATTTTCAAACTATCAGAGTCCGCAACTTGAACAAAGTTATCTATTTACAATGCTTTAGAATCCGACTTCAACCGATATCATCTATTTTAAACCTCAAGAATCCGCAACTTGAACAAGGTCATCTATTTACAATGCTTTAGAATCCGACATTAAAATATATCATCTAGTTTTAAACCTTAAGAACTCGCAACTTGAACAAAGTCATCTATTTAAAATGCTTTAGAATCCGACTTTAACCGATATAATCTATTTTCAATCCTTAAGAATCCGCAACTTGAACAAAGTCATCTATTTACAATGCTTTAGAATCCGACTTTAAAAGATATCATCTATTTTCAATCTTTAAGAATCGGCAACTTGAACAAAGTCATCTATTTACAATGCTTTATAATCCGACTTTAAATGATATTATCTATTTTCAAACCTTAAGAATACGTAACTCGAACATAGTAATCTATTTACAATGCTTTAGTATCCGACATTAAACGATATCCTCTAGTTTTACACCTTAAGAACTCGCAACTTGAACAAAGTTTTCTATTTACAATGCTTTAGAATCCGACTTTAAACGATATCATATATTTTCAAACCTTAAGAATCCGCAACGTGAACAAAGTCATCTATTTACAATGCTTTAGAATCTCACTCTAAACGACATAATCTATTTTCAAACCTTAAGAATCTGACACTTGAAAAAGTCATCTATTTACAATACTTTAGAATCCGACTTTAAACGATATCATCTATTTTCAAACCTTAAGAATCCGCAACTTGAACAAAGTCATTAATTAACAATGCTTTAGAATCCGACTGTAAACGATATAATCTATTTTCAAACTATCAGAGTCCGCAACTTGAACAAAGTCATCGATTTACAATGCTTTAGAATCCGACTTTAACCGATATCATCTATTTTCAATCCTTAAGAATCGGCCACTTGAACAAAGTCATCTATTTACAATGCTTTAGAATCCGACTTTAAACGATATCATCTATATTCAATCCTTAAGAATCGGTAAATTGAACAAAGTCATCTATTTACAATGCTTTAGAATCGAACTTTAAACGATATCATCTATTTTCAAACCTTAAGAATCGGCAACTTGAACAAAGTCATCTATTTACAGTGCTTTAGAATCCGACTTTAAACGATATCATCTACTTTCAAAGCTTGAGAATCGGCGATCTGAACAAATCATTAATTTACAATGCTTTAGAATCCGACTTGAAACGATATCATCTATTAAAAACCTTAAGAATCGGCAACTTGAACAAAGTCATCTATTTACAATGCTTTGGAATCACACTTTAAACGATATCATCTATTTTCAAAGCTTAAGAATCGGCAACTTGAACAAAGTCATCTATTTACAATGCTTTAGAATCCGACTTTTAACGATATCATCTATTTTCAAACCTAAAGAATCCGCAACTTGTACAAAGTCATCTATTTACAATGCTTTATAATCCGACTTTAAATGATATCATCTATTTTCAAACCTTCAGAATACGGAACTTGAACATAGTAATCTATTTACAATGCTTTAGTATCCGACATTAAACGATATCATCTAGTTTTAAACCTTAAGAACTCGCAACTTGAACAAAGTCATCTATTTACAATGCTTTAGAATCCGACTTTAAACGATATCATCTATTTTCAAACCTTAATAATCCGCAACTTGAACAAAGTCATCTATTTACAATGCTTTAGAATCCAACTTTAAACGATATCATCTATTTTCAAACCTTAAGAATCCGACACTTGAACAAAGTCATCTATTTACAATACTTTAGAATCCGACTTTAAACGATATCATCTATGTTCCAACCTTAAGAATCCGCAACTTGAACAAAGTCATCTATTTACAATACTTTAGAATCCGACTTGAAACGATATCATCTATTTTCAAACTTAAAAAATCCGCAACTTGAACAAAGTCATCTATTTACAATGCTTTAGAATCCGACTTTAAACGATATCATCTATTTTCAACCCTTAAGAATCCGCAACTTGAACAAAGTCATCTATTTACAATGCTTTAGAATGCGACTTTAAACGATATCATCTATTTTCAAACCTTAAGAATACGCAACTTGAACAAAGTCATCTATTTACAATGCTTTAGAATCCGACTTAAAACAATATCATCTATTTTCAAACCTTAAGAATCCGCAACTTGAACAAAGTCATCTATTAACAATGCTTTAGAATCCGACTTTAAACGATATAATCTATTTTCGAACTATCAGAGTCCGCAACTTGAACAAAGTCATCTATTTACAATGCTTTAGAATCCGACTTAAAACAATATCATCTATTTTCAAACCTTAAGAATCCGCAACTTGAACAAAGTCATCTATTAACAAGGCTTTAGAATCCGACGTTAAACGATATAATCTATTTTCAAACTATAAGAGTCCGCAACTTGAAAAAAGTCATTTATTTACAATGCTTTAGAATCCGACTTTAACCGATATTATCTATTTTCAATCCTTAAGTATCGGCAACTTGAACAAAGTCATCTATTTACAATGCTTTAGAATCCGACTTTAAACACTATCATCTATTTTCAATCCTTAAGAATCGGCAACTTGAACAAAGTCATCTATTTACAATGCTTTAGAATCGAACTTTTAACGATATCATCTATTTTCAAACCTTAAGAATCGGCAACTTAAACAAAGTCATCTATTTACAGTGCTTTAGAATCCGACTTTAAACGATATCATCTATTTTCAAAGCTTGAGAATCGGCGACTTGAACAAGTCATTAATTAACAATGCTTTAGAATCCGACTTGAAACGATATCATCTATTTAAAAACCTTAAGAATCGGCAACTTGAACAAAGTCATCTATTCATAATGCTTTAGAATCCGACTTTAAACGATATAATCTATTTTCAAACTATCAGAGTCCGCAACTTGAACAAAGTCATCTATTTACAATGCTTTAGAATCCGA
Organism: Sepiola atlantica; assembly: GCA_963556195.1. Taxonomy (NCBI): domain Eukaryota; kingdom Metazoa; phylum Mollusca; class Cephalopoda; order Sepiida; family Sepiolidae; genus Sepiola; species Sepiola atlantica. The sequence continues at coordinate 324,652 of CAUVYP010001100.1, read as the reverse complement.
CTTCAACCGATATCATCTATTTTAAACCTCAAGAATCCGCAACTTGAACAAGGTCATCTATTTACAATGCTTTAGAATCCGACATTAAAATATATCATCGAGTTTTAAACCTTAAGAACTCGCAACTTGAACAAAGTCATCTATTTACAATGCTTTAGAATCCGACGTTAACCGATATAATCTATTTTCAATCCTTAAGAATCGGCAACTTGAACAAAGTCATCTATTTACAATGCTTTAGATTCCGACTTTAAAAGATATCATCTATTTTCAATCATTAAGAATCGGCAACTTGAACAAAGTCATCTATTTACAATGCTATATAATCCGACTTTAAATGATATTATCTATTTTCAAACCTTAAGAATACGTAACTTGAACATAGTAATCTATTTACAATGCTTTAGTATCCGACATTAAACGATATCATCTAGTTTTACACCTTGAGAACTCGCAACTTGAACAAAGTTATCTATTTACAATGCTTTAGAATCCGACTTTAAACGATATCATATATTTTCAAACCTTAAGAATCCGCAACTTGAACAAAGTCATCTATTTACAATGCTTTAGAATTCCACTTTAAAAGACATAATCTATTTTCAAACCTTAAGAATCTGACACTTGAAAAAGTCATCTATTTACAATAATTTAGAATCAGACTTTAAACGATATCATCTATTTTCAAACCTTAAGAATCCGCAACTTGAACAAAGTCATCTATTTACAATGCTTTAGAATCCGACTTTAAACGATATCATCTATTTTCAAACCTTAAGAATCCGCAACTTGAACAAAGTCATCTATTTACAATGCTTCAGAATTCGATTTTAAACGATATCATCTATTTTCAATCCTTAAGAATCGGCAACTTGAACAAAGTCATCTATTTACAATGCTTTAGAATCCGACTTTAAACGATATCATCTACTTTCAAAGCTTGAGAATCGGCGACTTGAACAAATCATTAATTTACAATGCTTTAGAATCCGACTTGAAACGATATCATCTATTTTAAAACCTTAAGAATCGGCAACTTAAACAAAGTCATCTATTTACAATGCTTTGGAATCCGACTTTAAACGATATCATCTATTTTCAAAGCTAAAGAATCGGCAACTTGAACAAAGTCATCTATTTACAATGCTTTAGAATCCGACTTTAAACGATATCATCTATTTTCAAACCTAAAGAATCCGCAACTTGAACAAAGTCATCTATTTACAATGCTTTATAATCCGACTTTAAATGATATCATCTATTTTCAAACCTTAAGAATACAGAACTTGAACATAGTAATCTATTTACAATGCTTTAGTATCCGACATTAAACGATATCATCTAGTTTTAAACCTTAAGAACTCGCAACTTGAACAAAGTCATCTATTTACAATGCTTTAGAATCCGACTTTAAACGATATCATCTATTTTCAAACCTTTAGAATCCGCAACTTGAACAAAGTCATCTATTTACAATACTTTAGAATCCGACTTTAAACGATATCATCTATTTTCCAACCTTAAGAATCCGCAACTTGAACAAAGTCATCTATTTACAATACTTTAGAATCCGACTTGAAACGATGTCATCTATTTTCAAACTTTAAGAATCCGCAACTTGAACAAAGTCATCTATTTACAATGCTTTAGAATCCGACTTTAAACGATATACTATTTTCAACCCTTAAGAATCCGCAACTTACACAAAGTCATCTATTTACAATGCTTTAGAATGCGACTTTAAACGATATCATCTATTTTCCAACCTTAAGAATCCGCAACTTGAACAAAGTCATCTATTTACAATGCTTTAGAGTCGGACTTAAAACAATATCATCTATTTTCAAACCTTAAGAATCCGCAACTTGAACAAAGTCATCTATTAACAATGCTTTAGAATCGTACTTTAAACGATATAATCTATTTTCAAACTATCAGAGTCCGCAACTTGAACAAAGTCATCTATTTACAATGCTTTAGAATCCGACTTTAACCGATATTATCTATTTTCAATCCTTAAGTATCGGCAACTTGAACAAAGTCATCTATTTACAATGCTTTAGAATCCGACTTTAAACGATATCATCTATTTTCAATCCTTAAGAATCGGCAACTTGAACAAAGTCATCTATTTACAATGCTTTAGAATCGACCTTTAAACGATATCATCTATTTTCAAACCTTAAGTATCGGCAACTTAAACAAAGTCATCTATTTACAGTGCTTTAGAATCCGACTTTAAACGATATCATCTATTTTCAAAGCTTGAGAATCGGCGACTTGAACAAGTCATTAATTAACAATGTTTTAGAATCCGACTTGAAACGATATCATCTATTTAAAAACCTTAAGAATCGGCAACTTGAACAAAGTCATCTATTTACAATGCTTTAGAATCGTACTTTAAACAATATCATCTATTTTCAAACCTTAAGAGTCCGCAACTTGAACAAAGTCATCTATATACAATGCTTTAAAATCCGACTTTAAACGATATCATCTATTTTCAAACCTAAAGAAATCGGCAACTTGAACAAAGTCATCTATTTACAATGCTTTAGAATCCGTTTTAAAACTATGTCATCTATTTTCAAACATCAAGCATCCGCAACTTGAACAAGGTCATCTATTTACAATGCTTTAGAATCCGACTTTAAACGATATCATCTATTTTCACACTTAAAGTATCGGCCACTTGAACAAAGTCATCTATTTACAATGCTGTAGAATCCGACTTTAAACGATATCATCTATTTTCAAACCTTAAGAATCCGCAACTTGAACAAAGTCATCTATTTACAATGCTTTAGAATCCGACTTTAAACGATATCATCTATTTTCCAACCTAAAGAATCCGCAACTTGAACAAAGTCATCTATTTACAATGCTTTAGAATCCGACTTTTAACGATATCATCTATTTTCAAATCATAAGAATCCGCAACTTGAACAAAGTCATCTATTTACAATGATTTAGAATCCGACTTTAAACGATATAATCTATTTTCAAACTTTAAGAATCGGCAACTTGAACAAAGTCATCTACTTACAATGCTTTAGAATCCGACTTTAAAGTATATCATCTATTTTCAAACCTTAAGAATCCGCAACTGGAACAAAGTCATCTATTTACAATGCTTTAGAATCCAACTTTACACGATATAATCTATTTTCAAACATTAAGAATCCGCAACTTAAACAAATACATCTATTTACAATGCTTTAGAATCCGACTTTAAACGATATCATTTACTTTTAAACCCAAACATCTTGCAACTTGAACAAAGTCATCTATTTACAATGCTTTAGAACCCGACTTTAAACGATATCATCTGTTTTCAATCCTTAAGAATCGGCAACTTGAACACGTCATCTATTTACAATGCTTTAAAATCGAACTTTTAACGATATCATCTATTTTCAAAACTTAAGAGTCCGCAACTTGAACAAAGTAATCTATTTACAATGCTTTAGAATCTGACTTTAACCGATATCATCTATTCTTAAACCCTAAGAATCCGCAACTTGAACAAAGTCATCAATTTACAATGCTTTAGAATCCGACTTTAAACGCTTTCATCGATTTTCAAACATTAAGAATCCACAACTTGAACAAAGTCATCTATTTACAATGCTTTAGAATCCAACTTTAAACGATATCATCTATTTTCAAACCTTAGCAGTCCGCAATTGAACAAAGTCATCTATTTACAATGCTGTAGAATCCGATTTGAAAAGATATCATCTATTTTCAAACTTTCAGAGTCTGCAACTTGAACAAAGTCATCTATTTACAATGCTTTAAAATCCGACTTTAAACGATATCATCTATATTCAAACCTTAAGAATCCGGAACTTGAACAAAGTCATCTATTTACAATGCTGTAGAATCCGACTTTAAACAATATCATCTATTTTCAAACCTTGAAGATCCTCAACTGTAACACAGTCATCTATTTACAATGCTTTAGAATCCGACTTTAAACGATATACTCTATTTTCATACTAAAAGAGTCCGCAACTTGAACAAAGTAATCTATTTACAATGCTTTAGAATCCGACTTTAAACAATATTATCTATTTTCAAATCTTAAGAATCCGCAACTTGCACAAAGTAATCTATTTACAATGATTTAGAATCCGACTTTAAACGATATAATCTATTTTCAAACTTTAAGAATCGGAAACTTGAACAAAGTCATCTATTTACAATGCTTTAGAATCCGACTTGAAACGATATCATCTATTTTCACACCCTAAGAATCCGCAACTTGAACAAAGTCATCTATTTACAATGCTTTAGAATCCGACTTTAAACGATATCATCTATTTTCAAACCCTAAGGATCCACCAACTTGAACAAAGTCATCTATTTACAATGCTTTAGAATCCGACTTTAAACGATATCATCTATTTTCAAACCTTAGCAGTCCGAAACTTGAACAAAGTCATCTATTTACAATGCTTTAGAATCCGACTTTAAACGATAACATCTATTTTCACACCTTAAGAATCGGTAACTTGAACAAAGTCATCTATTTACAATTCTTTAAAATCCGATTTGAAATGATATCTACTATTTTCAAACCTTGAGAGTCTGCAACCTGAACAAAGTAATTTATTTACAATGCTTTAGAATCCGACTTTAAACGATATAATCTTTTTTCAAACATCAAGAATCGGAAACGTGAACAAAGTCATCTACTTACAATTCTTTAGAATCCGACTTTTAACGATATAATCTATTTTCAAACCTTAAGAATCCGCAACTTGAACAAAGTCATCTATTTACAATGCTTTAGAATCCGACTATAAACGATATCATCTATTTTAAAACCTTAAGAATCCGCAACTTGAACAAAGTCATCTATTTACAATGCTTCAGAATCCGACTTTAAACGATATCATCTATTTTCAAACCTTAAGAATCCGCAACTTGAACAAAGTCACTTATTTACAATGCTTTAGAATCCGATTTTAAACGATATCATCTATTTTCAAACCTTTAGAGTCCGCAACTTGAACAAAGTCATCTATTTACAATGCTTTAGAATCCGACTTTAAACGATATCATCTATTTTCCAACCTAAAGAATCCGCAACTTGAACAAAGTCATCTATTTACAATGCTTTAGAATGCGACTTTAAACATTATTATCTATTTTCAAACCTAAAGAATCCGCAACTGTAATAAAGTCATCTACTTACAATGCTTAAGAATCGTACTTTAAACAATATCATCTATTTTAGTCCGCCACTTGAACAAAGTCATCTATTTACAATGCTTTATAAGCCGACTTTAAACGATATTATCCATTTTTAAACCCTCAGGATCCGCAACTTGAACAAAGTCATCTATTTACAATGCTGTAGAATCCGACTTTAACCGATATCATCTATTTTCAACCCTTAAGAATCGTCAACTTCACAAAGTCATCTATTTACAATGGTTTGCAATCCGATCTTAAACGATATCATCTATTTTCAAACCTTCAGAGTCCGCAACTTTAACAAAGTCATCTATTTACAATGCTTTAGAATCTGACTTTAAACTATATCATCTATTTTAAAACATTGAGAATCCGAAACTTGAACAAAGCTATCTATTTACAATGCTTTAGAATCCGACTTTAACCGATATCATCTATTTTCAAACATTAAGAATCCGCAACTTGAACAAAGTCATCTATTTACAATGCTTTAGAATCCGACTTTAAACGATATCATCTATTTTCAAACCTAAAGAATCCGCAACTTGAACAAAGTCATCTATTTACAATACTTTGGAATCCGACTTTAAACGATATCATCTATATTCAAACCTTAAGAATCCGGAACTTGAACAAAGTCATCTATTTACAATGCTTTAGAATCCGACTTTAAATGATATTATCGATTTTCAAACTTTAAGAATCCGCAACTTCAACAAGTCATCTATTAATAATGCTTTAGAATCACACTTTCAACAGTATCATCTATTTTCAAACATTAAGAATCCGCAACTTGAACAAAGTCATCTATTTACTATGCTTTAGAATCCGACTTTAACCGATATCATCTATTTTCAAACCTCAAGAATCCGCAACTTGAACAATGTCCTCTATTTACAATGCTTTAGAGTCCGTCTTTAAACGATATCATCTATTTTCAAACCTTAAAAATTAGCAACTTGAACAAAGTCATCTATTTACAATGCTTTAGAATCCGACTTAAAACGATATCATCTATTTTCAAACCTAAAGAATCCGCAACTTGAACAAAGTCATCTATTTACAATACTTTGGAATCCGACTTTAAACGATATCATCTACTTTAAAACCTTAAGAATCGGCAACTTGAACAAAGTCATCAATTTACAATGCTTTAGTATCCGACATTAAACGATATCATCTATTTTCAAAGCTTAAGAATCGGCAACCTGAACGAAGTCATCTATTTACATTTCTTTAGAATCCGACTTTAAACGATATCATCGATTTTAAAACTTTAAGAATCCGCAACTTGAACAAAGTCGTCTATTTACAATGCTTTAGAATCACACTTTAAACGATATCATCTATTTCGGAACCTTAATAATCGGCAACCTGAACAAAGTCATCCATTTACAGTGCTTTAGAATCCGACTGTAAACGATATCATCTATATTCAAACCTTAAGAATCCGCAACTTGAACAAAGTCATCTATTTACAATGCTTTAGAATCCGACTTAAACGATATCATCTATTTTCAAACCTTAAGAATCTGCAACTTGAACAAAGTCATCTATTTACAATGCTTTGGAATCCGACTTTAAACGATATCATCTATTTTCAAAGCTTAAGAATCGGCAACTTGAACAAAGTCATCTATTTACAATGCTTTAGAATCCGACTTATAACAGTATCAACTATTTGGAAACCTAAAGAATCTGCAACTTGAACCAAGTCTTCTATTTACAATGCTTTAGAATCCGTCTTTAAAAGAAATCATCTATTTTCAAACCTTAAGAATCAGAAACTTGAACAAAGTCATCTATTTACAATGCTTTAGAATCCGACTTTAAACGATATCATCTACTTTCAAACCTAAAGAATCCGAAACTTTTACAAAGTCATCTATTTACAATGCTTAAGAATCCGACTTCAAGCGATATTATCACTTTCAAACCTCAAAAATCCGCAACTTGAACAAAGTCATCTATTTACAATGCTTTATAATCCGACTTAAAATGATATCATCTATTTTCAAACCTTCAGAATACGTAACTTAAACAAAGTCATCTATTTACAATGCTTGAGAATCCGACTTTAAACCATATCATCTATTTTCAAACCTAAAGAATATGCCACTTGAACAAAGTCATCTATTTACAATGCTGTAGAATCCGACTTTAAACAATATCATCTATTTTCAAACCTTGAAGATCCTCAACTGTAACACAGTCATCTATTTACAATGCTTTAGAATCCGACTTTAAACGATATACTCTATTTTCATACTAAAAGAGTCCGCAACTTGAACAAAGTAATCTATTTACAATGCTTTAGAATCCGACTTTAAACAATATTATCTATTTTCAAATCTTAAGAATCCGCAACTTGCACAAAGTAATCTGTTTACAATGATTTAGAATCCGACTTTAAACGATATAATCTATTTTCAAACTTTAAGAATCGGAAACTTGAACAAAGTCATCTATTTACAATGCTTTAGAATCCGACTTGAAACGATATCATCTATTTTCACACCCTAAGAATCCGGAACTTGAACAAAGTCATCTATTTACAATGCTTTAGAATCCGACTTTAAATGATATTATCGATTTTCAAACTTTAAGAATCCGCAACTTCAACAAGTCATCTATTAATAATGCTTTAGAATCACACTTTCAACAGTATCATCTATTTTCAAACATTAAGAATCCGCAACTTGAACAAAGTCATCTATTTACTATGCTTTAGAATCCGACTTTAACCGATATCATCTATTTTCAAACCTCAAGAATCCGCAACTTGAACAATGTCTTCTATTTACAATGCTTTAGAGTCCGTCTTTAAACGATATCATCTATTTTCAAACCTTAAAAATTAGCAACTTGAACAAAGTCATCTATTTACAATGCTTTAGAATCCGACTTAAAACGATATCATCTATTTTCTAACCTAAAGAATCCGCAACTTGAACAAAGTCATCTATTTACAATACTTTGGAATCCGACTTTAAACTATATCATCTACTTTAAAACCTTAAGAATCGGCAACTTGAACAAAGTCATCAATTTACAATGCTTTAGTATCCGACATTAAACGATATCATCTATTTTCAAAGCTTCAGAATCGGCAACCTGAACAAAGTCATCTATTTACATTTCTTTAGAATCCGACTTTAAACGATATCATCGATTTTAAAACTTTAAGAATCCGCAACTTGAACAAAGTCGTCTATTTACAATGCTTTAGAATCACACTTTAAACGATATCATCTATTTCGGAACCTTAATAATCGGCAACCTGAACAAAGTCATCCATTTACAGTGCTTTAGAATCCGACTGTAAACGATATCATCTATATTCAAACCTTAAGAATCCGCAACTTGAACAAAGTCATCTATTTACAATGCTTTAGAATCCGACTTAAACGATATCATCTATTTTCAAACCTTAAGAATCTGCAACTTGAACAAAGTCATCTATTTACAATGCTTTGGAATCCGACTTTAAACGATATCATCTATTTTCAAAGCTTAAGAATCGGCAACTTGAACAAAGTCATCTATTTACAATGCTTTAGAATCCGACTTATAACAGTATCAACTATTTAGAAACCTAAAGAATCTGCAACTTGAACCAAGTCTTCTATTTACAATGCTTTAGAATCCGTCTTTAAAAGAAATCATCTATTTTCAAACCTTAAGAATCAGAAACTTGAACAAAGTCATCTATTTACAATGCTTTAGAATCCGACTTTAAACGATATCATCTACTTTCAAACCTAAAGAATCCGAAACTTTTACAAAGTCATCTATTTACAATGCTTAAGAATCCGACTTCAAGCGATATTATCACTTTCAAACCTCAAAAATCCGCAACTTGAACAAAGTCATCTATTTACAATGCTTTATAATCCGACTTAAAATGATATCATCTATTTTCAAACCTTCAGAATACGTAACTTGAACAAAGTCATCTATTTACAATGCTTGAGAATCCGACTTTAAACGATATCATCTATTTTCAAACCTAAAGAATATGCCACTTGAACAAAGTCATCTATTTACAATGCTGTAGAATCCGACTTTAAACAATATCATCTATTTTCAAACCTTGAAGATCCTCAACTGTAACACAGTCATCTATTTACAATGCTTTAGAATCCGACTTTAAACGATATACTCTATTTTCATACTAAAAGAGTCCGCAACTTGAACAAAGTAATCTATTTACAATGCTTTAGAATCCGACTTTAAACAATATTATCTATTTTCAAATCTTAAGAATCCGCAACTTGCACAAAGTAATCTATTTACAATGATTTAGAATCCGACTTTAAACGATATAATCTATTTTCAAACTTTAAGAATCGGAAACTTGAACAAAGTCATCTATTTACAATGCTTTAGAATCCGACTTGAAACGATATCATCTATTTTCACACCCTAAGAATCCGCAACTTGAACAAAGTCATCTATTTACAATGCTTTAGAATCCGACTTTAAACGATATCATCTATTTTCAAACCCTAAGGATCCACCAACTTGAACAAAGTCATCTATTTACAATGCTTTAGAATCCGACTTTAAACGATATCATCTATTTTCAAACCTTAGCAGTCCGAAACTTGAACAAAATCATCTATTTACAATGCTTTAGAATCCGACTTTAAACGATAACATCTATTTTCACACCTTAAGAATCGGTAACTTGAACAAAGTCATCTATTTACAATTCTTTAAAATCCGATTTGAAATGATATCTACTATTTTCAAACATTGAGAGTCTGCAACCTGAACAAAGTAATTTATTTACAATGCTTTAGAATCCGACTTTAAACGATATAATCTTTTTTCAAACATCAAGAATCAGAAACGTGAACAAAGTCATCTACTTACAATTCTTTAGAATCCGACTTTTAACGATATAATCTATTTTCAAACCTTAAGAATCCGCAACTTGAACAAAGTCATCTATTTACAATGCTTTAGAATCCGACTATAAACGATATCATCTATTTTAAAACCTTAAGAATCCGCAACTTGAACAAAGTCATCTATTTACAATGCTTCAGAATCCGACTTTAAACGATATCATCTATTTTCAAACCTTAAGAATCCGCAACTTGAACAAAGTCACTTATTTACAATGCTTTAGAATCCGATTTTAAACGATATCATCTATTTCTAAACCTTTAGAGTCCGCAACTTGAACAAAGTCATCTATTTACAATGCTTTAGAATCCGACTTTAAACGATATCATTTATTTTCCAACCTAAAGAATCCGCAACTTGAACAAAGTCATCTATTTACAATGCTTTAGAATGCGACTTTAAACATTATTATCTATTTTCAAACCTAAAGAATCCGCAACTGTAATAAAGTCATCTACTTACAATGCTTTAGAATCGTACTTTAAACAATATCATCTATTTTAGTCCGCCACTTGAACAAAGTCATCTATTTACAATGCTTTATAAGCCGACTTTAAACGATATTATCCATTTTTAAACCCTCAGGATCCGCAACTTGAACAAAGTCATCTATTTACAATGCTGTAGAATCCGACTTTAACCGATATCATCTATTTTCAACCCTTAAGAATCGTCAACTTTACAAAGTCATCTATTTACAATGGTTTGCAATCCGATCTTAAACGATATCATCTATTTTCAAACCTTCAGAGTCCGCAACTTTAACAAAGTCATCTATTTACAATGCTTTAGAATCTGACTTTAAACTATATCATCTATTTTAAAACATTGAGAATCCGAAACTTGAACAAAGCTATCTATTTACAATGCTTTAGAATCCGACTTTAACCGATATCATCTATTTTCAAACATTAAGAATCCGCAACTTGAACAAAGTCATCTATTTACAATGCTTTAGAATCCGACTTTAAACGATATCATCTATTTTCAAACCTAAAGAATCCGCAACTTGAACAAAGTCATCTATTTACAATACTTTGGAATCCGACTTTAAACGATATCATCTATATTCAAACCTTAAGAATCCGGAACTTGAACAAAGTCATCTATTTACAATGCTTTAGAATCCGACTTTAAATGATATTATCGATTTTCAAACTTTAAGAATCCGCAACTTCAACAAGTCATCTATTAATAATGCTTTAGAATCACACTTTCAACAGTATCATCTATTTTCAAACATTAAGAATCCGCAACTTGAACAAAGTCATCTATTTACTATGCTTTAGAATCCGACTTTAACCGATATCATCTATTTTCAAACCTCAAGAATCCGCAACTTGAACAATGTCCTCTATTTACAATGCTTTAGAGTCCGTCTTTAAACGATATCATCTATTTTCAAACCTTAAAAATTAGCAACTTGAACAAAGTCATCTATTTACAATGCTTTAGAATCCGACTTAAAACGATATCATCTATTTTCAAACCTAAAGAATCCGCAACTTGAACAAAGTCATCTATTTACAATACTTTGGAATCCGACTTTAAACGATATCATCCACTTTAAAACCTTAAGAATCGGCAACTTGAACAAAGTCATCAATTTACAATGCTTTAGTATCCGACATTAAACGATATCATCTATTTTCAAAGCTTAAGAATCGGCAACCTGAACAAAGTCATCTATTTACATTTCTTTAGAATCCGACTTTAAACGATTTCATCGATTTTAAAACTTTAAGAATCCGCAACTTGAACAAAGTCGTCTATTTACAATGCTTTAGAATCACACTTTAAACGATATCATCTATTTCGGAACCTTAATAATCGGCAACCTGAACAAAGTCATCCATTTACAGTGCTTTAGAATCCGACTGTAAACAATATCATCTATATTCAAACCTTAAGAATCCGCAACTTGAACAAAGTCATCTATTTACAATGCTTTAGAATCCGACTTAAACGATATCATCTATTTTCAAACCTTAAGAATCTGCAACTTGAACAAAGTCATCTATTTACAATGCTTTGGAATCCGACTTTAAACGATATCATCTATTTTCAAAGCTTCAGAATCGGCAACTTGAACAAAGTCATCTATTTACAATGCTTTAGAATCCGACTTATAACAGTATCAACTATTTGGAAACCTAAAGAATCTGCAACTTGAACCAAGTCTTCTATTTACAATGCTTTAGAATCCGTCTTTAAAAGAAATCATCTATTTTCAAACCTTAGGAATCAGAAACTTGAACAAAGTCATCTATTTACAATGCTTTGGAATCCGACTTTAAACGATATCATCTACTTTCAAACCTAAAGAATCCGAAACTTTTACAAAGTCATCTATTTACAATGCTTAAGAATCCGACTTCAAGCGATATTATCACTTTCAAACCTCAAAAATCCGCAACTTGAACAAAGTCATCTATTTACAATGCTTTATAATCCGACTTAAAATGATATCATCTATTTTCAAACCTTCAGAATACGTAACTTGAACAAAGTCATCTATTTACAATGCTTGAGAATCCGACTTTAAACGATATCATCTATTTTCAAACCTAAAGAATATGCCACTTGAACAAAGTCATCTATTTACAATGCTTTAGAATCCGACTTTAAACTATATCATCTATTTTCAAACCTTAAGAATCTGCAACTTAACAAAGTCATCTATTTACAATGGTTTGGAATCCGATCTTAAACGATATCATCTATTTGCAAACCTTACGAATCCGCAACTTGAACACAGTCATCTATTTACAATGCTTTAGAATCCGACTTTAAACGATATCATCTATTTTCAAACCTTAAGTAGCCGCAACTTGAACAAAGTCATCTATTTACAATGCTTTGAATCCGACTTTAAACGATATCATTAATTTTAAAAATTTAAGAATCCGACACTTGAACAAAGTCATCTATTTACAATACTTAAGAATCCGACTTTAAACGATATCATCTATTTTCAAACCTTAAGAACTCGCAACTGTAACAAAGTCATCTATTTACAATGCTTTAGAATCCGACTTTAAACGATATCATCTATTTTCAAACCTTAAGAATCCGCAACTTAAACAAAGTCATCTATTTACAATGCTTTAGAATCCGATTTTAAACGATATCATCTATTTTACACCTTAAGAATCCGCAACTTGAATAAAGTCATCTATTTACAATGCTTTAGAATCCGACTTTAAACGATATAATCTATTTTCAAACCTTAAGAATCCGCAACTTGAACAAAGTCATCTATTTACAATGCTTTAGAATCCGACTTTAAACGATATCATCTATTTTCAAACCTTAAGAATCCGCAACTTGAACAAAGTCATCTATTTACAATACTTTAGAATCCAACTTTAAACGATATCATCTATTTTCAAACCTTAAGATTCCGCAACTTGAACAAAGTCATCTATTTACAATGCTTTAGAATCCGACTTTTAACAATGTCATCTATTTTCAAACCTTGAAGATCCTCAACTTAAACAAAGTCATTTATTTACAATGCTTTAGAATCCGACTTGAAACGATATACTCTATTTTCAAACTAAAAGAGTCCGCAACTTGAACAACGTAATCTATTTACAATGCTTTAGAATCTTACTTTAAACAATATGATCTATTTTAAAATCTAAAGAATCCGCAACTTGAACAAAGTCATCTATTTACAATGATTTAGAATCCGACTTTAAACGATATAATCTATTTTCAAACTTTAAGAATCGGAAACTTGAACAAAGTCATCTATTTACAATGCTTTAGAATCCGACTTTAAACGATATCATCTATTTTCAAACCCTAAGAATCCGCAACTTGAACAAAGTCATCTATTTACAATGCTTTAGAATCCGACTTTAAACGATATCATCTATTTTAAAACCCTAAGGATACACCAACTTGAAACAAGGCCATCTATTTACAATGCTTTAGAATCCGACTTTAAACGATATCATCAATTTTCAAACCTTAGCAGTCCGAAACTTGAACAAAGTAATCTATTTACAATGCTTTAGAATCCGACTTTAAACGATAACATCTATTTTCACACCTTAAGAATCGGCAACTTGAACAAAGTCATCTATTTACAATTCTTTAAAATCCGATTTGAAATGATATCTACTATTTTCAAACCTTAAGAGTCTGCAACTTGAACAAAGTAATCTATTTACAATGCTTTAGAATCCGACTTTAAACGATATCATCTTTTTTCAAACATCAAGAATCGGCAACGTGAACAAAGTCATCTACTTACAATTCTTTAGAATCCGACTTTTAACGATATAATCTATTTTCAAACCTTAAGAATCCGCAACTTGAACAAAGTCATCTATTTACAATGCTTTAGAATCCGACTATAAACGGTATTATCTATTTTAAAACTTTAAGAATCCGCAACTTGAACAAAGTCATCTATTTACAATGCTTCAGAATCCGACTTTAAACGATATCATCTATTTTCAAACCTTAAGAATCCGGAACTTGAACAAAGTCATCTATTTACAATGCTTTAGAATACGACTTTAAACGATATCATCTATTTTCAAACCTTTAGAGTCCGCAACTTGAACAAAGTCATCTATTTACAATGCTTTAGAATCCGACTTTAAACGATATCATCTATTTTTCAACCTAAAGAATCCGCAACTTGAACAAAGTCATCTATTTACAATGCTTTAGAATGCGACTTTAAACATTATTATCTATTTTCAAACCTAAAGAATCCGCAACTGTAATAAAGTCATTTACTTACAATGCTGAAGAATCGTACTTTAAACAATATCATCTATTATAGTCCCCACTTGAACAAAGTCATCTATTTACAATGCTTTAGAAGCCGACTTTAAACGATATAATCTATTTTTAAACCCTCAGGATCCGCAACTTGAACAAAGTCATCTATTTACAATGCTGTAGAATCCGACTATAAACGATATCATCTATTTTAAAACCTTTAGAATCCGAAACTTTAACAAAGTAATCTATTTACAATGCTTAAGAATCCGACTTTAAACGATATCATCTATTTTCAAACCTAAAGAATCGGCCACTTGAACAAAGTCATCTATTTACAATGCTGTAGAATTCGACTTTAAACTATATCATCTATTGTCAAACCTTAAGAATCTGCAACTTAACAAAGTCATCTATTTACAATGGTTTGGAATCCGATCTTAAACGATATCATCAATTTGCAAACCTTAAGAATCCGCAACTTGAACACAGTACTATTTACAATGCTTTAGAATCCGACTATAAACGATATCATCTATTTTCAAACCTTAAGAATCCGCAACTTGAACAAAGTCATCTATTTACAATGCTTTAGAATCCGACTTTAAACGATATCATAATTTTAAAAATTTAAGAATCCGACACTTGAAGAAAGTCATCTATTTACAATACTTTAGAATCCGACTTTAAACGATATCATCTATTTTCCAACCTTAAGAACTCGCAACTTGAACAAAGTCATCTATTTACAATGCTTTAGAATCCGACTTTAAACGATATCATCTATTTTCAAACCTTAAGAATCCGCAACTTGAACAAAGTCATCTATTTACAATGCTTTAGAATCCGATTTTAAACAATATCATCTATTTTACACCTTAAGAATCCGCAACTTGAAGAAAGTCATCTATTTACAATGCTTTAGAATCCGACTTGAAACGATATAATCTATTTTCAAACCTTAAGAATCCGCAACTTGAACAAAGTCATCTATTTACAATGCTTTAGAATCCGACTTTAAACGATATCATCTATTTTCAAACCTTAAGAATCCGCAACTTGAACAAAGTCATCTATTTACAATATTTTAGAATCCGACTTTAAACGATATCATCTATTTTCAAACCTTAAGAATCCACAACTTGAACAAAGTCATCTATTTACAATGCTTTAGAATCCGCCTTTAAACAATATCATCTATTTTCAAACCTTGAAGATCCTCAACTTAAACAAAGTCATCTATTTACAATGCTTTAGAATCCGACTTGAAACGATATACTCTATTTTCAAACTAAAAGAGTCCGCAACTTGAACAATGTAATCTATTTACAATGCTTTAGAATCCGACTTTAAACAATATTATCTATTTTCAAATCTTAAGAATCCGCAACTGGAACAAAGTCATCTATTTACAATGATTTAGAATCCGACTTTAAACGATATAATCTATTTTCAAACTTTAAGAATCAGAAGCTTGAACAAAGTCATCTATTTACAATGCTTTAGAATCCGACTTGAAACGATATCATCTATTTTCAAACCCTAAGATCCGCAACTTGAACAAAGTCATCTATTTACAATGCTTTAGAATCCGACTTTAAACGATATCATCAATTTTCAAACCTTAGCAGTCCGAAACTGGAACAATCTAATCTATTTACAATGCTTTAGAATCCGACTTTAAACGATAACATCTATTTTCACACCTTAAGAATCGGCAACTTGAACAAAGTCATCTATTTACAATTCTTTAAAATCCGATTTGAAATGATATCTACTATTTTCAAACCTTAAGAGTCTACAACTTGAACAAAGTAATCTATTTACAATGCTTTAGAATCCGACTTTAAACGATATCATCTTTTTTCAAACATCAAGAATCGGCAACGTGAACAAAGTCATCTACTTACAATTCTTTAGAATCCGACTTTTAACGATATAATCTATTTTCAAACCTTAAGAATCCGCAACTTGAACATAGTCATCTATTTACAATGCTTTAGAATCCGACTATAAACGATATAATCTATTTTAAAACCTTAAGAATCCGCAACTTGAACAAAGTCATCTATTTACAATGCTTCAGAATCCGACTTTAAACGATATCATCTATTTTCCAACCTTAAGAATCCGGAACTTGAACAAAGTCATCTATTTACAATGGTTTGCAATCCGATTTTAAACGATATCATCTGTTTTCAAACCTTCAGAGTCCGCAACTTTAACAAAGTCATCTATTTACAATGCTTTAGAATCTGACTTTTAACTATATCTTCTATTTTTAAACATTGAGAATCCGAAACTTGAACAAAGCTATCTATTTACAATGCTTTAGAATCCGACTTTAACCGATATCATCTATTTTCAAACATTAATAATCCGCAACTTGAACAAAGTCATCTATTTACTATGCTTTAGAATCCGACTTTAACCGATATCATCTATTTAAAAACCTTGAGAATCATCAACTTGAACAAAGTCATCTATTTACAATGCTTTAGAATCCGACTAGAACCAATATCATCTATGTTCAAACCATAAGAGTCCGCAACTTGAACAAAGTCATCTATTTACAATGCTTTAGAATCCGACTTTTAACGATATCATCTATTTTGAAATCATAAGAATCCGCAACTTGAACAAAGTCATCTATTTACAATGATTTAGAATCCGACTTTAAACGATATAATCTATTTTCAAACCTTAAGAATCCGCAACTGGAACAAAGTCATCTATTTACAATGCTTTAAAATCCAACTTTAAACGATATAATCTATTTTCAAACATCAAGAATCCGCTACTTAAACAAATTCATCTATTTACAATGCTTTAGAATCCGACTGTAAACGATATCATTTACTTTTAAACCAAAACAACTTGCAACTTGAACAAAGTCATCTATTTACAATGCTTTAGAATCCGACTTTAAACGATATCATCTGTTTTCAATCCTTAAGAATCGGCAACTTGAACAAGTCATCTATTTACAATGCTTTAAAATCGAACTTTTAACGATATCATCTATTTTCCAACCTTAAGAGTCCGCAACTTGAACAAAGTCATCTATTTACAATGCTTTAGAATCCGACTTTAACCGATATCATCTATTCTCAAACCCTAAGAATCCGCAACTTGAACAAAGTCATCTATTTACAATGCTTTAGAATCCGACTAAAACGATATCATCTATTTTCAAACCTTAAGAATCCGCAACTTGAACAAAGTCATCTATTTACAATGCTTTAGAATCCGACTTTAAACAATATCATCTATTTTCAAACCTTGAAGATCCTCAACTTAAACAAAGTCATCTATTTACAATGCTTTAGAATCCGACTTGAAACGATATACTCTATTTTCAAACTAAAAGAGTCCGCAACTTGAACAAAGTAATCTATTTACAATGCTTTAGAATCCGACTTAAAAAAATATTATCTATTTTCAAATCTTAAGAATCCGCAACTCGAACAAAGTCATCTATTTACAATGATTTAGAATCCGACTTTAAACGATATAATCTATTTTCAAACTTTAAGAATCGGAAACTTGCACAAAGTCATCTATTTACAATGCTTTAGAATCCGACTTGAAACGATATCATCTATTTTCAAACCCTAAGAATCCGCAACTTGAAAAAAGTAATCTATTTACAATGCTTTAGAATCGTACTTTAAACGATATCATCTATTTTCAAACCTTAAGGATCCACCAACTTGAACAAAGTCATCTATTTACAATGCTTTAGAATCCGACTTTAAACGATATCATCGATTTTCAAACCTTAGCAGTCTGAAACTTGAACAAAGTAATCTATTTACAATGCTTTAGAATCCGACTTTAAACGATAACATCTATTTTCACACCTTAAGAATCGGCAACTTGAACAAAGTCATCTATTTACAATTCTTTAAAATCCGATTTGAAATGATATCTACTATTTTCAAACCTGAGGAGTCTGCAACTGGAACAAAGTAATCTATTTACAATGCTTTAGAATCCGACTTTAAACGATATCATCTTTTTCCAAACATCAAGAATCGGCAACGTGAACAAAGTCATCTACTTACAATTCTTTAGAATCCGACTTTTAACGATATAATCTATTTTCAAACCTTAAGAATCCGCAACTTGAACAAAGTCATCTATTTACAATGCTTTAGAATCCGACTATAAACGATATCATCTATTTTAAAACCTTAAGAATCCGCAACTTGAACAAAGTCATCTATTTACAATGCTTCAGAATCCGACTTTAAACGATATCATCTATTTTCAAACCTTAAGAATCCGGAACTTGAACAAAGTCATCTATTTACAATGCTTTAGAATCCGATTTTAAACGATATCATCTATTTTAAAACCTTTAGAGTCCGCAACTTGAACAAAGTCATCTATTTACAATGCTTTAGAATCCGACTTTAAACGATATCATCTATTTTCCAAACTAAAAAATCCGCAATATGAACAAAGTCATCTATTTACAATGCTTTAGAATGCGACTTAAAACATTATTATCTATTTTCAAACCTAAAGAATCCGCAACTGTAATAAAGTCAACTACTTACGATGCTTTAGAATCGTACTTTAAACAATATCATCTATTTTAGTCTGCCACTTGAACAAAGTCATCTATTTACAATGCTTTAGAAGCCGACTTTAAACGATATTATCCATTTTTGAACCCTTAAGATCCGCAACTTGAACAAAGTCATCTATTTACAAGGCTGTAGAATCCGACTTTAAACGATATCATCTATTTTCAACCCTTAAGAATCCGCAACTTTACAAAGTCATCTATTTACAATGGTTTGCAATCCGATCTTAAACGATATCATCTATTTTCAAACCTTCAGAGTCCGCAACTTTAACAAAGTTATCTATTTACAATGCTTTAGAATCCGACTTTAACCGATATCATCTATTTTCAAACATTAAGAATCCGCAACTTGAACAAAGTCATCTATTTACTATGCTTTAGAATCCGACTTTAAACGATATCATCTATTTTAAAACTTAAAGAATCGGCAACTTGAACAAAGTCATCTATTTACAATGCTTTAGAATCCGACTTTAAATGATATTATCGATTTTCAAACCTAAGAATCCGCAACTTCAACAAGTCATCTATTAATAATGCTTTAGAATCACACTTTCAACAGTATCATCTATTTTCAACCCTTAAGAATCCGCAACTTGAACAAAGTAATCTATGGACAATCCTTTTAAATCCGAAGTTAAATAATATCATCTATTTTAAAACCTTAACAATCGGACACTTGAACAAACTCATCTATTTACAATGCTTTAGAATCCGACTTTAACCGATATCATCTATTTTCAAACCTCAAGAATCGGAAACTTGAACAATGTCCTCTATTTACATTTCTTTAGAATCCGACTTTAAACGATATCATCGATTTTAAAAATTTAAGAATCCGCAACTTGAACAAAGTCGTCTATTTACAATGCTTATGAATCACACTTAAAACGATATCATATATTTTCAAACCTTAAAGATTAGCAACTTGAACAAAGTCATCTATTTACAATACTTTAGAATCCGACTGTACACGATATCATCTATTTTCAAACCTAAAGAATCCGCAACTTGAACAAAGTCATCTATTTACAATGCTTTAGAATCCGACTAAAACGATATCATCTATTTTCAAACCTAAAGAATCCGCAACTTGAACAAAGTCATCTATTTACAATGCTTTAGAATCGACCTTTAAACGATATCATCTATTTTCAAACCTTAAGATTCCGCAACTTGAAAAAAGTAATCTATTTACAATGCTTTAGAATCCGACTTTAAACAATATCATCTATTTTCAAACCTTAAGAATCCGAAACTGTAATAAAGTCATCTACTTACAATGCTTTAAAATGCGACTTTAAACAATATCATCTATTTTCAAACCTTAAGAATCTGCACATTGAACAAAGTCATCTATTTACAATGCGTTAGAATCCGACTTTAAACGATATAATCTTTTTTCAAACTATCAGAGTCCGCAACTTGAACAAAGTCATTTATTTACAATGCTTTAGAATCCGACTTTAACCGATATCATCTATTTTCAATCCTTAAGAATCGGCAACTTGAACAAAGTCATCTATATACAATGCTTTAGAATCCGACTTTAAACGATATCATCTATGTTCAAAGCTTAAGAATGGGCAACTTGAACAAAGTCATCTATTTACAGTGCTTTGGAATCCGACTTTAAGCGATATAATCTATGTTCAAACCTAAAAAATCCGCAACTTGAACAAAGTCATCTATTTACACAGCTTTATAATCACACTTTAAACAATATTATCTATTTTAAAACCTTAAGAATCCGCAACTTGAACAAAGTCATTAATTTACAATGCTTTAGAATCCGATTTTAAACGATATCATCTATTTTCAAACCTTAAGAATCCGCAACTTTAACAAAGTTATTTATTTACAATGCTTTAGAATCCGACTTTAAACGATATCATCTATTTTCAAACCTTAAGAATCCGCAACTTGAACAAAGTTATCTATTTACAATGCTTTGGAATCCGACTTTAAACGATATCATCTATTTTCAAAGCTTAAGAATCCGCAACTTGAACAAAGTCATCTATTTACAATGCTTTAGAATCCGACTTTAAACGATATCATCTATTTTCAAACGTAAAGAATCCGCAACTTGAACAAAGTCATCTATTTACAATGCTTTATAATCCGACTTTAAATGATATCATCTATTTTCAAAACTTAAGCATCCGCAACTTGAACAAAGTCATCTATTTACAATGCTTTAGAATCCGACTTTAAACGATATCATCTATTTCCAAACCTAAAGAATCGGCCACTTGAACAAAGTCATCTATTTACAATGCTTTAGAATCCGATTTTAAACGATATCATCTATTTTCTAAACCTTAAGAATCCGAAAATGGAACAAAGTCATCTATTTACAATGCTTTAGAATCCGACTTTAACCGATATCATCTATTTTCAAACCTTAAGAATCCGCACCTTGAACAAAGTTATGTATTTACAATGCTTTAGAATCCGACTTTAAACGATATCATCTATTTTCAAACCTTCCGAATCCGCAACTTGAACAAAGTCATCTATTTACAATGCGTTAGAATCCGACTTTAAACGATATCATCTATTTTCAAACCTTAAGAATCCGCACCTTGAACAAAGTTATGTATTTACAATGCTTTAGAATCCGACTTTAAACGATATCATCTATTTTCAAACCTTAAGAATCCGCAACTTGAACAAAGTCATCTATTTACAATGCGTTAGAATCCGACTTTAAACGATATCATCTATTTTCAAACCTTAAGAATCCGCAACTTGAACAAAGTCATCTATTTACAATGCGTTAGAATCCGACTTTAAACGATATCATCTATTTTCAAACCTTAAGAATCCGCACCTTGAACAAAGTTATGTATTTACAATGCTTTAGAATCCGACTTTAAACGATATCATCTATTTTCAAACCTTAAGAATCCGCAACTTGAACAAAGTCATCTATTTACAATGCTTTAGAATCCGACTTTAACCGATATCATCTATTTTCAAACCTTAAGAATCCGCACCTTGAACAAAGTTATGTATTTACAATGCTTTAGAATCCGACTTTAAACGATATCATCTATTTTCAAACCTTAAGAATCCGCAACTTGAACAAAGTCATCTATTTACAATGCGTTAGAATCCGACTTTAAACGATATCATCTATTTTCAAACCTTAAGAATCCGCAACTTGAACAAAGTCATCTATTTACAATGCTTTAGAATCCGACTTTAAACGATATCATCTATTTTCAAACCTAAAGAATCGGCCACTTGAACAAAGTCATTAATTTACAATGCTGTAGAATCCGACTTTTAACTATATCATCTATTTTCAAACCTTAAGAATCTGCAACTTAACAAAGTAATCTATTTATAATTGTTTGGAATCCGATCTTAAACGATATCATCTATTTGCAAACCTTAAGAATCCGCAACTTGAACACAGTCATCTATTTACGATGCTTTAGAATCCGACTTTAAACGATAATATCTATTTTCAAACCTTAAGAATCCGCCACTTGAACAAAGTCATCTATTTACAATGCCTTAGAATCCGACTGTAAACGATATCATTAATTTTCAAAATTACAGAATCCGACACTTGAACAAAGTTATCTATTTACAATACTTGAGAATCCGACTTTAAACGATATCATCTATTTTCAAACCTTAAGAACTCGCAACTTGAACAAAGTCATCTATTTTTAATGTTTTAGAATCTGACTTCAAACGATATCATCTATTTTCAAACCTTAAGAATCCGCAACTTGAACAAAGTCATCTATTTACAATGCTTTAGAATCCGACTTAAAACGATATCATCTATTTTCTAACATTAAGAATCTGCAACTTAAACAAAGTCATCTATTTACAATGCTTTAGTATCCGACATAAAACGATATTATCTACTTTTAAACGTTGACAACTCGCAACTTGAAGAAAGTCATCTATTTACAATGCTTTAGAATCCGACTTTAAACGATATCATCTATTTTCAAACATTAAGAATCCGCAACTTGAACAAAGTAATCTATTTAGAATGCTTTAGAATCCAACTTTAAATTATATAATCTATTTTCAAACCTTAAGAATCGGCAACATGTACAAAGTCATCTATTTACAATGCTTTAGAATCCGACTTTAAACGATATCGTCTATTTTCAAACATTAAGAATCGGAAACTTGAACAAAGTCATCTATTTACAATGCTTTAGAACTCGACTTAAAACGATATCATCTATTTTCTAAACCTGAAGAATCCGCAACTTGAAAAAAGTAATCTATTTACAATGCTTTAGAATCCGACTTTAAACGATATCATCTATTTTCAAACCTTAAGAATCGGGAACTTGTACAAAGTTATCTATTTACTATGCTTTAGAATCCGACTTTAAACGATAACATCTATTTTCGAACCTTGAGAATCAGTAACTTAAAAGTCATCTATTTACAATGCTTTAGTATCCGACATTAAACGATATCATCTATTTTTAAACCTTAACAACTCGAAACTTGAACAAAGTCATCTATTTACAATGCTTTAGAATCCGATTTTAAGCGATATCATCTATTTTAAAATCTTGACAATCCGCAACTGTAACAAAGTCATCGATTTCCAATGCTTTAGAATCCGACTTTAAACAATATCATCTATTTTCAAAATTTAAGAATCCGCAACTTGAACAAAGTCATCTATTTACAATGCTTTAGAATCCGACTTTAAACGAAATCATCTATTTTCAAACACTAAGAATCTGCAACTTAAACAAAGTCATCTATTTACAATGCTTTAGTATCCGACATAAAACGATATTATCTATTTTCAAACCTTAAGAATCCGCAACTTGAACAAAGTCATCTATTTACAATGCTTTAGAATCCGACTTTAACCGATATCATCTATTTTCAAACCTTAAGAATCCGCAACTTGAACAAAGTCATCTATTTACAATGCTTTAGAATGCGACTTTAAACAATGTCATCTATTTTCAAACCTTAAGAATCCGCAAGGGTAATAAAGTCATCTACTTACAAGTCTTTAGAATCGTACTTTAAACAATATCATCTATTTTCAAACCTTAAGAGTCCGCCACTTGACCAAAATCATCTATTTACAAATTCTTTAGAATCCGACTTTAAACGATATCATCTATTTTCAAACCTTAAGAATCCGAAACTTGAACAAAGTCATCTATTTACAATGCTTTAGAATCCGACTTTAAACTATGTCATCTATTTTCAAACATCAAGCATCCGCCACTTGACTAAAGTCATCTATTTACAATGCTTTAGAATCCGACTTTAAACGATATCATCTATTTTCAAACATTAAGAATCCGCAACTTGAACAAAGTCATCTATTTACAATGCTGTAGAATCCGACCTTAAACGATATCATCTATTTTCAAACCTTAAGAATCCGCAACTTAACAAAGTCATCTATTTACAATGGTTTGGAATCCGATCTTAAACGATATAATCTATTTTCAAGCCTTAAGAATCCGCAACTTGAACAAAGTCATCTATTTACAATGCTTTAGAATCCGACTTTAAAAGATATAATCTATTTTCAAACTATCAGAGTCCGCAACTTGGACAAAGTCATCTATTTACAATGCTTTAGAATCCGACTTTAAACGATATCATCTATTTTAAAACCTAAAGAATCCGACACTGGAACAAAGTCATCTATTTACAATACTTTAGAATCCGACTTTAAACGATATCATCTATTTTCAAACTTTGAGAATCCTCAACTTGAACAAAGTCATCTATTTACAATGCTTTAAAATGCGACTTTAAACAATATCATCTATTTTCAAGCCTTAAGAATCCGCAACTGTAATAAAGTTATCTACTTACAATGCTTTAGAATCGTACTTTAAACAATATCATCTATTTTCAAAATTTAAGAGTCCGCAACTTGAACAAAGTCATCTATTTACAATGCTTTAGAATCCGACTTTAAACGATATCATCTATTTTCAAATCTTAAGAATCCGCTACTTGAACAAAGATATCTATTTACAATCATTTAGAATCCGACTGTAAACTATATTATCGATTTTCAAACTTTAAGAATCGGCAACTTTAACAACGTCATCTATTTACAATGCTTTAGAATCCGACTTGAAACGATATCATCTATTTTCAAAACTTAAGAATCCGCAACTGGAACAAAGTCATCTATTTACAATGCTTTAGAATCCGACTTTCAACGATATCATCTATTTTCAAACCTTAAGCATCCGCAACTTGAACACAGTCATCTATTTACAATGCTTTAGAATCCGACTTTAAACGATATAATCTATTTTCAAACTCTCAGAGTCCGCAATTTGAACAAAGTCATCCATTTACAATGCTTTAGAATCCGACTTTAAACAATATCATCTATTTTCAAACCTTGAGAATACTCAGCTTGAACAAAGTCATCTATTTACAATGCTTTAGAATCCGACTTTGAACGATATCATCTATTTACAAACCATAAGAGTCCGACACTTGAACAATGTCATCTATTTACAATGCTTTAGAATCCGACTTTAAACGATATCATTTATTTTCGAACACTAACAATCCAGCAACTTGAACAAAGTCATCTATTTACAATGCTTTAGAATCCGACTTTAAAAGATATCATCTATTTTCAAACCTTAGCAGTCCGCAACTTAAACAAAGTCATCTATTTACAATGCTTTAGAATCCGACTTTAAACGAGAACATCTATTTTCACACCTTAATAATCGGAAACTTGAACAACGTCATCTATTAACAATGCTTTAGAATCCGACTTTAAACGATATCATCTATTTTCTAACATTAAGAATCTGCAACTCAAACAAAGTCATCTATTTACAATGCTTTAGTATCCGACATAAAACGATATTATCTACTTTTAAACGTTGACAACTCTCAACTTGAAGAAAGTCATCTATTTACAATGCTTTAGAATCCGACTTTAAACGATATCATCTATTTTCAAACATTAAGAATCCGCAACTTGAACAAAGTAATCTATTTAGAATGCTTTAGAATCCAACTTTAAACGATATAATCTATTTTCAAACCTTAAGAATCGGCAACTTGAACACAGTCATCTATTTACAATGCTTTAGAATCCGACTTGAAACGATATCATCTATTTTCAAACCTTAAGAGTCCGAAACTGTACAAAGTCATCTATTTACAATGCTTTAGAATCCGACTTTAAACGATATCGTCTATTTTCAAACATTAAGAATCAGAAACTTGAACAAAGTCATCTATATACAATGCTTTAGAACTCGACTTAAAACGATATCATCTATTTTCTAAACCTGAAGAATCCGCAACTTGAAAAAAGTAATCTATTTACAATGCTTTAGAATCCGACTTTAAACGATATCATCTATTTTGAAACCTTAAGAATCGGGAACTTGTACTAAGTTATCTATTTACTATGCTTTAGAATCCGACTTTAAACGATATTATCTATTTTCAAACCTTAAGAATCCGCAACTTGAACAAAGTCATCTATTTACAATGCTTTAGAATGCGACTTTAAACAATGTCATCTATTTTCAAACCTTAAGAATCCGCAACGGTAATAAAGTCATCTACTTACAAGTCTTTAGAATCGTACTTTAAACAATATCATCTATTTTCAAACCTTAAGAGTCCGCCACTTGACCAAAATTATCTATTTACAATGCTTTAGAATCCGACTTTAAACAATATCATCTATTTTCAAGCCTTAAGAATCCGCAACTGTAATAAAGTTATCTACTTACAATGCTTTAGAATCGTACTTTAAACGATATCATCTATTTTCAAACCTTAAGAGTCCGCAACTTGAACAAAGTCATCTATTTACAATGCTTTAGAATCCGACTTTAAACGATATCATCTATTTTCAAATCTTAAGAATCCGCTACTTGAACAAAGACATCTATTTACAATCATTTAGAATCCGACTGTAAACTATATTATCGATTTTCAAACTTTAAGAACTGGCAACTTTTACAACGTCATCTATTTACAATGCTTTAGAATCCGACTTGAAACGATATCATCTATTTTCAAAATATAAGAATCCGCAACTGGAACAAAGTCATCTATTTACAATGCTTTAGAATCCGACTTTCAACGATATCATCTATTTTCAAACCTTAAGCATCCGCAACTTGAACACAGTCATCTATTTACAATGCTTTAGAATCCGACTTTAAACGATATAATCTATTTTCAAACTCGCAGAGTCCGCAATTTGAACAAAGTCATCCATTTACAATGCTTTAGAATCCGACTTTGAACGATATCATCTATTTTGAAACCTTAAGAATCGGGAACTTGTACAAAGTTATCTATTTACTATGCTTTAGAATCCGACTTTAAACGATATCATCTATTTTCAAACCTTGAGATTCAGTAACTTAAAAGTCATCTATTTACAATGCTTTAGTATCCGACATTAAACGATATCATCTATTTTTAAACCTTAACAACTCGAAACTTGAACAAAGTCATCTATTTACAATGCTTTAGAATCCGATTTTAAGCGATATAATCTATTTTAAAATCTTGACAATCCGCAACTGTAACAAAGTCATCTATTTCCAATGCTTTAGAATCCGACTTTAAACAATATCATCTATTTTCAAAATTTAAGAATCCGCAACTTGAACAATGTCATCTATTTACAATGCTTTAGAATCCGACTTTAAACGATATCATCTATTTTCAAACACTAAGAATCTGCAACTTAAACAAAGTCATCTATTTACAATGCTTTAGTATCCGACATAAAACGATATTATCTATTTTCAAACCTTAAGAATCCGCAACTTGAACAAAGTCATCTATTTACAATGCTTTAGAATCCGACTTTAACCGATATCATCTATTTTCAAACCTTTAGAATCCGCAACTCGAACAAAGTCATCTATTTACAATGCTTTAGAATGCGACTTTAAACAATGTCATCTATTTTCAAACCTTAAGAATCCGCAACGGTAATAAAGTCATCTACTTACAAGTCTTTAGAATCGTACTTTAAACAATATCATCTATTTTCAAACCTTAAGAGTCCGCCACTTGACCAAAGTCATCTATTTACAATGCTTTAGAATCCGACTTTAAACGATATCATCTATTTTCAAACCTTAAGAATCCGCAACTTGAACAAAGTCATCTATTTACAATGCTTTAGAATCCGACTTTAAACTATGTCATCTATTTTCAAACATCAAGCATCCGCCACTTGACTAAAGTCATCTATTTACAATGCTTTAGAATCCGACTTTAAACGATATCATCTATTTTCAAACATTAAGAATCCGCAACTTGAACAAAGTCATCTATTTACAATGCTGTAGAATCCGACCTTAAACGATATCATCTATTTTCAAACCTTAAGAATCCGCAACTTAACAAAGTCATCTATTTACAATGGTTTGGAATCCGATCTTAAACGATATAATCTATTTTCAAGCCTTAAGAATCCGCAACTTGAACAAAGTCATCTATTTACAATGCTTTAGAATCCGACTTTAAAAGATATAATCTATTTTCAAACTATCAGAGTCCGCAACTTGGACAAAGTCATCTATTTACAATGCTTTAGAATCCGACTTTAAACGATATCATCTATTTTAAAACCTAAAGAATCCGACACTGGAACAAAGTCATCTATTTACAATACTTTAGAATCCGACTTTAAACGATATCATCTATTTTCAAACCTTGAGAATCCTCAACTTGAACAAAGTCATCTATTTACAATGCTTTAAAATGCGACTTTAAACAATATCATCTATTTTCAAGCCTTAAGAATCCGCAACTGTAATAAAGTTATCTACTTACAATGCTTTAGAATCGTACTTTAAACAATATCATCTATTTTCAAAATTTAAGAGTCCGCAACTTGAACAAAGTCATCTATTTACAATGCTTTAGAATCCGACTTTAAACGATATCATCTATTTTCAAATCTTAAGAATCCGCTACTTGAACAAAGATATCTATTTACAATCATTTAGAATCCGACTGTAAACTATATTATCGATTTTCAAACTTTAAGAATCGGCAACTTTAACAACGTCATCTATTTACAATGCTTTAGAATCCGACTTGAAACGATATCATCTATTTTCAAAACTTAAGAATCCGCAACTGGAACAAAGTCATCTATTTACAATGCTTTAGAATCCGACTTTCAACGATATCATCTATTTTCAAACCTTAAGCATCCGCAACTTGAACACAGTCATCTATTTACAATGCTTTAGAATCCGACTTTAAACGATATAATCTATTTTCAAACTCTCAGAGTCCGCAATTTGAACAAAGTCATCCATTTACAATGCTTTAGAATCCGACTTTAAACAATATCATCTATTTTCAAACCTTGAGAATACTCAGCTTGAACAAAGTCATCTATTTACAATGCTTTAGAATCCGACTTTGAACGATATCATCTATTTACAAACCATAAGAGTCCGACACTTGAACAATGTCATCTATTTACAATGCTTTAGAATCCGACTTTAAACGATATCATTTATTTTCGAACACTAACAATCCAGCAACTTGAACAAAGTCATCTATTTACAATGCTTTAGAATCCGACTTTAAAAGATATCATCTATTTTCAAACCTTAGCAGTCCGCAACTTAAACAAAGTCATCTATTTACAATGCTTTAGAATCCGACTTTAAACGAGAACATCTATTTTCACACCTTAATAATCGGAAACTTGAACAACGTCATCTATTAACAATGCTTTAGAATCCGACTTTAAACGATATCATCTATTTTCTAACATTAAGAATCTGCAACTCAAACAAAGTCATCTATTTACAATGCTTTAGTATCCGACATAAAACGATATTATCTACTTTTAAACGTTGACAACTCTCAACTTGAAGAAAGTCATCTATTTACAATGCTTTAGAATCCGACTTTAAACGATATCATCTATTTTCAAACATTAAGAATCCGCAACTTGAACAAAGTAATCTATTTAGAATGCTTTAGAATCCAACTTTAAACGATATAATCTATTTTCAAACCTTAAGAATCGGCAACTTGAACACAGTCATCTATTTACAATGCTTTAGAATCCGACTTGAAACGATATCATCTATTTTCAAACCTTAAGAGTCCGAAACTGTACAAAGTCATCTATTTACAATGCTTTAGAATCCGACTTTAAACGATATCGTCTATTTTCAAACATTAAGAATCAGAAACTTGAACAAAGTCATCTATATACAATGCTTTAGAACTCGACTTAAAACGATATCATCTATTTTCTAAACCTGAAGAATCCGCAACTTGAAAAAAGTAATCTATTTACAATGCTTTAGAATCCGACTTTAAACGATATCATCTATTTTGAAACCTTAAGAATCGGGAACTTGTACTAAGTTATCTATTTACTATGCTTTAGAATCCGACTTTAAACGATATTATCTATTTTCAAACCTTAAGAATCCGCAACTTGAACAAAGTCATCTATTTACAATGCTTTAGAATGCGACTTTAAACAATGTCATCTATTTTCAAACCTTAAGAATCCGCAACGGTAATAAAGTCATCTACTTACAAGTCTTTAGAATCGTACTTTAAACAATATCATCTATTTTCAAACCTTAAGAGTCCGCCACTTGACCAAAATTATCTATTTACAATGCTTTAGAATCCGACTTTAAACAATATCATCTATTTTCAAGCCTTAAGAATCCGCAACTGTAATAAAGTTATCTACTTACAATGCTTTAGAATCGTACTTTAAACGATATCATCTATTTTCAAACCTTAAGAGTCCGCAACTTGAACAAAGTCATCTATTTACAATGCTTTAGAATCCGACTTTAAACGATATCATCTATTTTCAAATCTTAAGAATCCGCTACTTGAACAAAGACATCTATTTACAATCATTTAGAATCCGACTGTAAACTATATTATCGATTTTCAAACTTTAAGAACTGGCAACTTTTACAACGTCATCTATTTACAATGCTTTACAATCCGACTTGAAACGATATCATCTATTTTCAAAATATAAGAATCCGCAACTGGAACAAAGTCATCTATTTACAATGCTTTAGAATCCGACTTTCAACGATATCATCTATTTTCAAACCTTAAGCATCCGCAACTTGAACACAGTCATCTATTTACAATGCTGTAGAATCCGACTTTAAACGATATAATCTATTTTCAAACTCGCAGAGTCCGCAATTTGAACAAAGTCATCCATTTACAATGCTTTAGAATCCGACTTTGAACGATATCATCTATTTTGAAACCTTAAGAATCGGGAACTTGTACAAAGTTATCTATTTACTATGCTTTAGAATCCGACTTTAAACGATATCATCTATTTTCAAACCTTGAGATTCAGTAACTTAAAAGTCATCTATTTACAATGCTTTAGTATCCGACATTAAACGATATCATCTATTTTTAAACCTTAACAACTCGAAACTTGAACAAAGTCATCTATTTACAATGCTTTAGAATCCGATTTTAAGCGATATAATCTATTTTAAAATCTTGACAATCCGCAACTGTAACAAAGTCATCTATTTCCAATGCTTTAGAATCCGACTTTAAACAATATCATCTATTTTCAAAATTTAAGAATCCGCAACTTGAACAATGTCATCTATTTACAATGCTTTAGAATCCGACTTTAAACGATATCATCTATTTTCAAACACTAAGAATCTGCAACTTAAACAAAGTCATCTATTTACAATGCTTTAGTATCCGACATAAAACGATATTATCTATTTTCAAACCTTAAGAATCCGCAACTTGAACAAAGTCATCTATTTACAATGCTTTAGAATCTGACTTTAACCGATATCATCTATTTTCAAACCTTTAGAATCCGCAACTTGAACAAAGTCATCTATTTACAATGCTTTAGAATGCGACTTTAAACAATGTCATCTATTTTCAAACCTTAAGAATCCGCAACGGTAATAAAGTCATCTACTTACAAGTCTTTAGAATCGTACTTTAAACAATATCATCTATTTTCAAACCTTAAGAGTCCGCCACTTGACCAAAGTCATCTATTTACAATGCTTTAGAATCCGACTTTAAACGATATCATCTATTTTCAAACCTTAAGAATCCGCAACTTGAACAAAGTCATCTATTTACAATGCTTTAGAATCCGACTTTAAACTATGTCATCTATTTTCAAACATCAAGCATCTGCCACTTGACCAAAGTCATCTATTTACAATGCTTTAGAATCCGACTTTAAACGATATCATCTATTTTCAAACCTTAAGAATCCGCAACTTGAACAAAGTCATCTATTTACAATGCTGTAGAATCCGACCTTAAACGATATCATCTATTTTCAAACCTTAAGAATCCGCAACTTAACAAAGTCATCTATTTACAATGGTTTGGAATCCGATCTTAAACGATATAATCTTTTTTCAAGCCTTAAGAATCCGCAACTTGAACAAAGTCATCTATTTACAATGCTTTAGAATCCGACTTTAAACGATATAATCTATTTTCAAACTATCAGAGTCCGCAACTTGGACAAAGTCATCTATTTACAATGCTTTAGAATCCGACTTTCAACGATATCATCTATTTTAAAACCTAAAGAATCCGACACTTAAACAAAGTCATCTATTTACAATACTTTAGAATCCTACTATAAACGATATCATCTATTTTCAAAGCTTAAGAATCCGCAACTTGAACAAAGTCATCTATTTACAATGCTTTAGAATCCGACTTTAAACCATATCATCTATTTTCAAAGCTTAAGAATCGGCAACTTGAACAAGTCATCTATTTACAATGCTAAAGAATCCGACTTTAAACGATATCATCTATTTTCAAACATTAAGAATCCGGAACTTGAACAAAGTAATCTATTTACAATGCTTTGGAATCCCACTTTAAACGATATCATCTTTTTTCAAAGCTTAAGAATCGGTACCTTGAACAAAGTCATCTATTTACAATTCTTTAGAATCCGACTTCAAACGATATCATCGATTTTCAAACCTTAAGAATCCGCAACTTTAACAAAGTCATCTATTTACAATGCTTTAGAATCACACTTGCAACGATATCATCTGATTTAAAACCTTAAGAATCCGCAACTTGAACGAAGTCATCTATTTACAATGATTTGAATCCAACTTCAAACATTATCTTCTATTTTCAAACCTTAAGTATCCGCAACTTGAACAAAGTCATCTATTTACAATGCTTTAGAATCCGACTTTAAACGATATCATCTATTTTCAAACCTTAAGAATCCGCAACTTGAACAAAGTCATTTATTTACAATGCTTTAGAATCCGACTTTAAACGATATCATCTATTTTCAAACCTTAAGAATCCGCAACTTGAACAAAGTCATCTATTTACAATGCTTTAGAATCCGACTTTAAACGATATCATCTATTTTCAAACCTTAAGAATCCGCAACTTAAACAAAGTCATCTATTTACAATGCTTTAGAATCCGACTTTAAACGATATCATCTATTTCCCACCTTAAGAATCCGCAACTTGAACAAAGTCATCTATTTACAATGCTTTAGAATCCGACTTAAAACGATATCATCTATTTTCAAACCTAAAAAATCCGCAACTTGAACAAGGTCATCTATTTACAATGCGTTGGAATCCGACTTTAAACGATATCATCTATTTTCAAACCTTCAGAGTTCGCAACTTGAACAAGTCATATATTTACAATGCTTAAGAATCCGACTTTAAAAGATATCATCTATTTTCAAACCTTAAGAATCCAAAACTTGAACAAAGTCATCTATTTACAATGCTTTGGAATGCGACCTAAAACGATATCATCTATTGTCAAACCTAAAAGATCCGCAACTTGAACAAGTCATCTATTTACAATGCTTTAGAATCCGACTTTAAACGACATCATCTATTTTGAAACCTTAAGAATCCGCAACTGGAACTGAGTCATCTATTTACAATGCTTTAGTATCCGACATTAAAATATATCATCCAGTTTTAAACCTTAAGAACTCGGAACTTGAACAACGTCATCTGTTTACAATGCTTTAGAATCAGACTTGAAACGATATCATCTATTTTCAAACCTCAAGAATCCGCAACTTGAACAAGGTCATCTATTTACAATGCTTTAGAATCCGACATTAAAATATATCATCTAGAACTCGCAACTTGAACAAAGTAATCTATTTACAATGCTTTGGAATCCCACTTTAAACGATATCATCTATTTTAAAATCTTAAGAATCGGTACCTTGAACAAAGTCATCTATTTACAATGCTTTAGAATCCGACTTAAAACGATATCATCTATTTTCAAACCTAGAAAATCTGCAACTTGAACAAGGTCATCTATTTACAATGCGTTGGAATCCCACTTTAAACGATATCATCTATTTTCAAACCTTCAGAGTGCGCAACTTGAACAAGTCATATATTTACAATGCTTAAGAAGCCGACTTTAAAAGATATCATCTATTTTCAAACCTTAAGAATCCAAAACTTGAACAAAGTCATCTATTTACAATGCTTTGGAATGCGACTTTAAACGATATCATCTATTGTCAAACCTAAAAGATCCGCAACTTGAACAAGTCATCTATTTACAATGCTTTAGAATCCGACTTTAAA
Source organism: Sepiola atlantica (assembly GCA_963556195.1). Lineage (NCBI taxonomy): Eukaryota > Metazoa > Mollusca > Cephalopoda > Sepiida > Sepiolidae > Sepiola > Sepiola atlantica. The sequence continues at coordinate 289,555 of CAUVYP010001100.1, read as the reverse complement.
CGACATCATCTATTTTCAAACCATAAGAATCCGCAACTGGAACTGAGTCATCTATTTACAATGCTTTAGTATCCGACATTAAAATATATCATCCAGTTTGAAACCTTAAGAACTCGGAACTTGAACAACGTCATCTATTTACAATGCTTTAGAATCAGACTTGAAACGATATCATCTATTTTCGAACCTAAAGAATCGGCAATTTGAACAAAGTCATCTATTTACAGTGCTTTATAATCCGACTTTAAACGATATCATCTATTTTCAAAGCTTGAGAATCGGCGACTTGAACAAGTCATCTATTTACAATGCTTTAGAATCCGACTTTAAACGATATCATCTATTTTAAAACCTTAAGAATCCGCAACTTGAACAAAGTCATCTATTTACAATGCTTTAGAATCCGACTTTAAACGATATCATCTATTTCCAAACCTTAAGAGTCCGCAACTTGAACAAAGTCATCTATTTACAATGCTTTAGAATCCGACTTTAACCGATATCATCTATTTTCAAACCTCAAGAATCCGCAACTTGAACAAGGTCATCTATTTACAATGCTTTAGAATCCGACATTAAAATATATCATCTAGAACTCGCAACTTGAACAAAGTAATCTATTTACAATGCTTTGGAATCCCACTTTAAACGATATCATCTATTTTAAAATCTTAAGAATCGGTACCTTGAACAAAGTCATCTATTTACAATGCTTTAGAATCCGACTTAAAACGATATCATCTATTTTCAAACCTAAAAAATCCGCAACTTGAACAAGGTCATCTATTTACAATGCGTTGGAATCCGACTTTAAACGATATCATCTATTTTCAAACCTTCAGAGTTCGCAACTTGAACAAGTCATATATTTACAATGCTTAAGAATCCGACTTTAAAAGATATCATCTATTTTCAAACCTTAAGAATCCAAAACTTGAACAAAGTCATCTATTTACAATGCTTTGGAATGCGACCTAAAACGATATCATCTATTGTCAAACCTAAAAGATCCGCAACTTGAACAAGTCATCTATTTACAATGCTTTAGAATCCGACTTTAAACGACATCATCTATTTTCAAACCTTAAGAATCCGCAACTGGAACTGAGTCATCTATTTACAATGCTTTAGTATCCGACATTAAAATATATCATCCAGTTTTAAACCTTAAGAACTCGGAACTTGAACAACGTCATCTATTTACAATGCTTTAGAATCAGACTTGAAACGATATCATCTATTTTCGAACCTAAAGAATCGGCAATTTGAACAAAGTCATCTATTTACAGTGCTTTAGAATCCGACTTTAAACGATATCATCTATTTTCAAAGCTTGAGAATCGGCGACTTGAACAAGTCATCTATTTACAATGCTTTAGAATCCGACTTTAAACGATATCATCTATTTCAAAACCTTAAGAATCGGCAACTTGAACAAAGTCATCTATTTACAATGCTTTGGAATCCGACTTTAAACGATATCATCTATTTTCAAAGCTTAAGAATCGGCAACTTGAACAAAGTTATCTATTTACAATGCTTTAGAATCCGACTTTAAACGATATAATCTATTTTCAAACCTGAAAAATCCGAAACTTGAACAAAGTCATCTATTTACAATGCTTTAGAATCCGACTTTTAGCGATATAATCTATGTTCAAACCTAAACAATCCGCAACTTGAACAAAGTCATCTATTTACAATGCTTTATATTCCGACTTTAAATGATATCATCTATTTTCAAACCTTAAGAATACGTAACTTGAACATAGTGATCTATTTACAATGCTTTAGTATACGACATTAAACGATATCATCTAGTTTTAATCCTTAAGAACTCGCAACTTGAACAAAGTCATCTATTTACAATGCTTTAGAATCCGACTTTAAACGATATCATCTATTTTCAAACCTTAAGAATCCGCAACTTGAACAAAGTCATCTATTTACAATGCTTTAGAATCCGACTTTAAACGATATCATCTATTTTAAAACCTAAAGAATCCGACACTTGAACAAAGTCATCTATTTACAATACTTTAGAATCCGACTTTAAACGATATCATCTATTTTCAAAGCTTAAGAATCCGCAACTTGAACAAAGTCATCTATTTACAATGCTTTAGAATCCGACTTTAAACCATATCATCTATTTTCAAAGCTTAAGAATCGGCAACTTGAACAAGTCATCTATTTACAATGCTTAAGAATCAGACTTTAAAACATATCATCTATTTTCAAACCTTAAGAATCCGCAACTTGAACAAAGTCATCTATTTACAATGCTTTGGAATCCGACTTTAAACGATATCATCTATTTTCAAACCTTAAAAAATCCGCAACTTGAACAAATGCTTTATAATCCGACTTTAAATGATATCATCTATTTTCAAACCTTAAGAATACGGAACTTGAACATAGTAATCTATTTACAATGCTTTAGTATCCGACATTAAACGATATCATCTAGTTTTAAACCTTAAGAACTCGCAACTTGAACAAAGTCATCTATTTTCAATGCTTTAGAATCCGACTTTTAACGATATCATCTATTTTCAAACCTTAAGAATACGCAACTTGAACAAAGTCATCTATTTACAATGCTTTAGAATCCGACTTTAAACGATATCATCTATTTTAAAACCTAAAGAATCCGACACTTGAACAAAGTCATCTATTTACAATACTTTAGAATCCGACTTTAAACGATATCATCTATTTTCAAACCTTAAGAATCCGCAACTTGAACAAAGTCATCTATTTACAATGCTTTAGAATCCGACTTTAAACCATATCATCTATTTTCAAAGCTTAAGAATCGGAAACTTGAACAAGTCATCTATTTACAATGCTTAAGAAATCGACTTTAAACGATATCATCTATTTTCAAACCTTAAGAATCGGCAACTTGAACAAAGTCATCTATTTACAATGCTTTGGAATTCGACTTTAAACGATATCATCTTTTTTCAAAGCTTAAGAATCGGCAACTTGAACAAAGTCATCTATTTACAATGCTTTAGAATCCGACATCAAACGATATCATCGATTTTCAAACCTTAAAAATTCGCAACTTGAACAAAGTCATCTATTTACAATGCTTTAGAACTACACTTGCAACGATATCATCTGATTTAAAACCTTAAGAATCCGCAACTTGAACGAAGTCATCTATTTACAATTCTTTTGAATCCTACTTTAAACATTATCTTCTAGTTTCAAACCTTAAGAATCCGCAACTTGAACAAAGTCATCTATTTACAATGCGTTAGAATCCGACTTTAAACGATATCATCTAGTTTTAAACCTTAAGAACTCCTCGCAACTTGAACAAAGTCATCTATTTACAATGCTTTAGAATCCGACTTTTTACGATATCATCTATTTTCAAACCTTAAGAATACGCAACTTGAACAAAGTCATCTATTTACAATGCTTCAGAATCCGACTTTAAACGATATCATCTATTTTAAAATCTAAAGAATCCGACACTTGAACAAAGTCATCTATTTACAATAATTTAGAATCCGACTTTAAACGATATCATCTATTTTCAAACCTTAAGAATCCGCAACTTGAACAAAGTCATCTATTTACAATGCTTTAGAATCCGACTTTAAACCATATCATCTATTTTCAAAGCTTAAGAATCGGCAACTTGAACAAGTCATCTATTTACAATGCTTTAGAATCCGACTTTAAACGATATCATCTATTTTCAAAACTTAAGAATCCGCAACTTGAACAAAGTCATCTATTTACAATGCTTTTGAATCCGACTTTAAACGATATCATCTTTTTTCAAAGCTTAAGAATCGGAAACTTGAACAAAGTCATCTATTTACAATGCTTTAGAATCCGACTTCAACCGATGTCATCGATTTTCAAACCTTAAGAATCCGCAACTTGAACAAAGTCATCTATTTACAATGCTTTAGAACTACACTTGCAACGATATCATCTGATTTAAAACCTTAAGAATCCGCAACTTGAACGAAGTCATTTATTTACAATGCTTTAGAATCCGACTTTAAACGATATCATCTATTTTCAAACCTTAAGAATCCGCAACTTGAACAAAGTCATCTATTTACAATGCTTTAGAATCCGACTTTAAACGATATCATCTATTTTCAAACCTTAAAAATCCGCAACTTGAACAAAGTCATCTATTTACAATGCGTTAGAATCCGACTTTAAACGATATCATCTATTTTCAAACCTTAAGAATCCGCAACTTGAACAAAGTCATCTATTTACAATGCTTTAGAATCCGACTTAAACCGATATCATCTATTTTCAAACCTTAAGAATCCGCAACCTGAACAAAGTCATCTATTTACAATGCTTTAGAATGCGACTTTAAACAATGTCATCTATTTTAAAACCTTAAGAATCCGAAACTGTAATAAAGTCATCTACTTACAATGCTTAAAAATCTTACTTTAAACAATATCATCTATTTTCAAACCTTAAGAGTCCGCCACTTGAACAAATCATCTATTTACAATGCTTTTGAAGCCTACTTTAAACATTATCTTCTATTTTCAAACCTTAAGAATCCGCAACTTGAACAAAGTCATCTATTTACAATGCGTTAGAATCCGACTTTAAACGATATCATCTATTTTCAAACCTTAAGAATCCGCAACTTGAACAAAGTTATCTATTTACAATGCTTTAGAATCCGACTTTACACGATATCATCTATTTTCAAACCCTAAGGATCCACCAACTTGAACAAAGTCATCTATTTACAATGCTTTAGAATCCGACTTTAAACGATATCATCTATTTTCAAACCTTAGCAGTCCGAAACTTGAACAAAGTCATCTATTTACAATGCTTTAGAATCCGACTTTAAACGATAACATCTATTTTCACACCTTAAGAATCAGTAACTTGAACAAAGTCATCTATTTACAATTCTTTAAAATCCGATTTGAAATGTTATCTACTATTTTCAAACCTTGAGAGTCTGCAACCTGAACAAAGTAATTTATTTACAATGCTTTAGAATCCGACTTTAAACGATATAATCTTTTTTCAAACATCAAGAATCGGAAACGTGAACAAAGTCATCTACTTACAATTCTTTAGAATCCGACTTTTAACGATATAATCTATTTTCAAACCTTAAGAATCCGCAACTTGAACAAAGTCATCTATTTACAATGCTTTAGCATCCGACTATAAACGATATCATCTATTTTAAAACCTTAAGAATCCGCAACTTGAACAAAGTCATCTATTTACAATGCTTCAGAATCCGACTTTAAACGATATCATCTATTTTCAAACCTTAAGAATCCGGCACTTGAACAAAGTCACTTATTTACAATGCTTTAGAATACGATTTTAAACGATATCATCTATTTTCAAACCTTTAGAGTCCGCAACTTGAAAAAAGTCATCTATTTACAATGCTTTAGAATCCGACTTTAAACGATATCATCTATTTTCCAACCTAAAGAATCCGCAACTTGAACAAAGTAATCATTTTACAATGCTTTAGAATGCGACTTTAAACAGTATTATCTATTTTCAAACCTAAAGAATCCGCAACTGTAATAAAGTCATCTACTTACAATGCTTTAGAATCGTACTTTAAACAATATCATCTATTTTAGTCCGCCACTTGAACAAAGTCATCTATTTACAATGCTTTATAAGCCGACTTTAAACGATATTATCCATTTTTAAACCCTCAGGATCCGCAACTTGAACAAAGTCATCTATTTACAATGCTGTAGAATCCGACTTTAACCGATATCATCTATTTTCAACCCTTAAGAATCGTCAACTTTACAAAGTCATCTATTTACAATGGTTTGCAATCCGATCTTAAACGATATCATCTATTTTCAAACCTTCAGAGTCCGCAACTTTAACAAAGTCATCTATTTACAATGCTTTAGAATCTGACTTTAAACTATATCATCTATTTTAAAACATTGAGAATCCGAAACTTGAACAAAGCTATCTATTTACAATGCTTTAGAATCCGACTTTAACCGATATCATCTATTTTCAAACATTAAGAATCCGCAACTTGAACAAACTCATCTATTTACTATGCTTTAGAATCCGACTTTAAACGATATCATCTATTTTAAAACTTAAAGAATCGGCAACTTGAAAAAAGTCATCTATTTACAATGCTTTAGAATCCGACTTTAAATGATATTATCGATTTTCAAACTTTAAGAATCCGCAACTTCAACAAGTCATCTATTAATAATGCTTTAGAATCACACTTTCAACAGTATCATCTATTTTCAAACATTAAGAATCCGCAACTTGAACAAAGTCATCTATTTACTATGCTTTAGAATCCGACTTTAACCGATATCATCTATTTTCAAACCTCAAGAATCCGCAACTTGAACAATGTCCTCTATTTACAATGCTTTAGAGTCCGTCTTTAAACGATATCATCTATTTTCAAACCTTAAAAATTAGCAACTTGTACAAAGTCATCTATTTACAATGCTTTAGAATCCTACTTTAAACGATATAATCTATTTTCAAACCTAAAGAATCCGCAACTTGAACAAAGTCATCTATTTACAATACTTTGGAATCCGACTTTAAACGATATCATCTACTTTAAAACCTTAAGAATCGGCAACTTGAACAAAGTCATCAATTTACAATGCTTTAGTATCCGACATTAAACGATATCATCTATTTTCAAAGCTTAAGAATCGGCAACCTGAACAAAGTCATCTATTTACATTTCTTTAGAATCCGACTTTAAACGATATCATCGATTTTAAAACTTTAAGAATCCGCAACTTGAACAAAGTCGTCTATTTACACCGCTTTAGAATCACACTTTAAACGATATCATCTATTTCGGAACCTTAATAATCGGCAACCTGAACAAAGTCATCCATTTACAGTGCTTTAGAATCCGACTGTAAACGATATCATCTATATTCAAACCATAAGAATCCGCAACTTGAACAAAGTCATCTATTTACAATGCTTTAGAATCCGACTTAATCGATATCATCTATTTTCAAACCTTAAGAATCTGCAACTTGAACAAAGTCATCTATTTACAATGCTTTGGAATCCGACTTTAAACGATATCATCTATTTTCAAAGCTTAAGAATCGGCAACTTGAACAAAGTCATCTATTTACAATGCTTTAGAATCCGACTTATAACAGTATCAACTATTTGGAAACCTAAAGAATCTGCAACTTGAACCAAGTCTTCTATTTACAATGCTTTAGAATCCGTCTTTAAAAGAAATCATCTATTTTCAAACCTTAAGAATCAGAAACTTTAACAAAGTCATCTATTTACAATGCTTTAGAATCCGACTTTAAACGATATCATCTACTTTCAAACCTAAAGAATCCGAAACTTTAACAAAGTGATCTATTTACAATGCTTAAGAATCCGACTTCAAGCGATATTATCACTTTCAAACCTCAAAAATCCGCAACTTGAACAAAGTCATCTATTTACAATGCTTTATAATCCGACTTAAAATGATATCATCTATTTTCAAACCTTCAGAATACGTAACTTGAACAAAGTCATCTATTTACAATGCTTGAGAATCCGACTTTAAACGATATCATCTATTTTCAAACCTAAAGAATATGCCACTTGAACAAAGTCATCTATTTACAATGCTGTAGAATCCGACTTTAAACTATATCATCTATTTTCAAACCTTAAGAATCTGCAACTTAACAAAGTCATCTATTTACAATGGTTTGGAATCCGATCTTAAACGATATCATCTATTTGCAAACCTTACGAATCCGCAACTTGAACACAATCATCTATTTACAATGCTTTAGAATCCGACTTTAAACGATATCATCTATTTTCAAACCTTAAGAATCCGAAACTGTAACAAAGTCATCTACTTACAATGCTTAAAAATCTTACTTTAAACAATATCATCTATTTTCAAACCTTAAGAGTCCGCCACTTGAACAAATCATCTATTTACAATGCTTTTGAAGCCTACTTTAAACATTATCTTCTATTTTCAAACCTTAAGAATCCGCAACTTGAACAAAGTCATCTATTTACAATGCGTTAGAATCCGACTTTAAACGATATCATCTATTTTCACACCCTAAGAATCCGCAACTTGAACAAAGTCATCTATTTACAATGCTTTAGAATCCGACTTTATAACGATATCATCTATTTTCAAACCCTAAGGATCCACCAACTTGAACAAAGTCATCTATTTACAATGCTTTAGAATCCGACTTTAAACGATATCATCTATTTTCAAACCTTAGCAGTCGGAAACTTGAACAAAGTCATCTATTTACAATGCTTTAGAATCCGACTTTAAACGATAACATCTATTTTCACACCTTAAGAATCGGTAACTTGAACAAAGTCATCTATTTACAATTCTTTAAAATCCGATTTGAAATGATATCTACTATTTTCAAACCTTGAGAGTCTGCAACCTGAACAAAGTAAGTTATTTACAATGCTTTAGAATCCGACTTTAAACGATATAATCTTTTTTAAAACATCAAGAATCGGAAACGTGAACAAAGTCATCTACTTACAATTCTTTAGAATCCGACTTTTAACGATATAATCTATTTTCAAACCTTAAGAATCCGCAACTTGAACAAAGTCATCTATTTACAATGCTTTAGAATCCGACTATAAACGATATCATCTATTTTAAAACCTTAAGAATCCGCAAATTGAACAAAGTCATCTATTTACAATGCTTCAGAATCCGACTTTAAACGATATCATCTATTTTCAAACCTTAAGAATCCGGCACTTGAACAAAGTCACTTATTTACAATGCTTTAGAATCCGATTTTAAACGATATCATCTATTTTCAAACCTTTAGAGTCCGCAACTTGAACAAAGTCATCTATTTACAATGCTTTAGAATCCGACTTTAAACGATATCATCTACTTCCAACCTAAAGAATCCGCAACTTGAACAAAGTCATCATTTTACAATGCTTTAGAATGCGACTTTAAACATTATTATCTATTTTCAAACCTAAAGAATCCGCAACTGTAATAAAGTCATCTACTTACAATGCTTTAGAATCGTACTTTAAACAATATCATCTATTTTAGTCCGCCACTTGAACAAAGTCATCTATTTACAATGCTTTATAAGCCGACTTTAAACGATATTATCCATTTTTAAACCCTCAGGATCCGCAACTTGAACAAAGTCATCTATTTACAATGCTGTAGAATCCGACTTTAACCGATATCATATATTTTCAACCCTTAAGAATCGTCAACTTTACAAAGTCATCTATTTACAATGGTTTGCAATCCGATCTTAAACGATATCATCTATTTTTAAACCTTCAGAGTCCGCAACTTTAACAAAGTAATCTATTTACAATGCTTTAGAATCTAACTTTAAACTATATCATCTATTTTAAAACATTGAGAATCCGAAACTTGAACAAAGCTATCTATTTACAATGCTTTAGAATCCGACTTTAACCGATATCATCTATTTTCAAACCTTAAGAATCCGGAACTTAAACAAAGTCATCTATTTACAATGCTTTAGAATCCGATTTTAAACGATATCATCTATTTTCAAACCAGTAGAGTCCGCAACTTGAACAAATTCATCTATTTACAATGCTTTAGAATCCGACTTTAAACGATATCATCTATTTTCCAACCTAAAGAATCCGCAATTTGAACAAAGTCATCTATTTACAATGCTTTAGAATGCGACTTTAAACATTATTATCTATTTTCAAACCTAAAGAATCCGCAACTGTAATAAAGTCATCTACTTACAATGCTTAAGAATCGTACTTTAAACAATATCATCTATTTTAGTCCGCAACTTTAACAAAGTCATCTATTTACAATGCTTTAGAAGCCGACTTTAAACAATATTATCTATTTTTAAACCCTCAGGATCCGCAACTTGAACAAAGTCATCTATTTACAATGCTGTAGAATCCGATTTTAAACGATATAATCTATTTTCAAACCTTAAGAATCCGCAACTTTACAAAGTCATCTATTTACAATGGTTTGCAATCCGATTTTAAACGATATCATCTGTTTTCAAACCTTCAGAGTCCGCAACTTTAACAAAGTCATCTATTTACAATGCTTTAGAATCTGACTTTAAACTATCTCATCTATTTTTAAACATTGAGAATCCGAAACTTGAACAAAGCTATCTATTTACAATGCTTTAGAATCCGACTTTAACCGATATCATCTATTTTCAAACATTAAGAATCCGCAACTTGAACAAAGTCATCTATTTACTATGCTTTAGAATCCGACTTTAACCGATATCATCTATTTTAAAACCTTGAGAATCTTCAACTTGAACAAAGTCATCTATTTACAATGCTTTAGAATCCGACTTGAACCAATATCATCTATGTTCAAACCATAAGAGTCCGCAACTTGAACAAAGTCATCTATTTACAATGCTTTAGAATCCGACTTTTAACGATATCATCTATTTTCAAACTTTAAGAATCGGCAACTTGAACAAAGTCATCTACTTACAATGCTTTAGAATCCGACTTTAAAGTATATCATCTATTTTCAAACCTTAAGAATCCGATACTGGAACAAAGTCATCTATTTACAATGCTTTAAAATCCAACTTTAAACGATATAATCTATTTTCAAACATCAAGAATCCGCTACTTAAACAAATACATCTATTTACAATGCTTTAGAATCCGACTTTAAACGATATCATTTACTTTTAAACCAAAACAACTTGCAACTTGAACAAAGTCATCTATTTACAATGCTTTAGAATCCGACTTTAAACGATATTATCTGGTTTCAATCCTTAAGAATCGGCAACTTGAACAAGTCATCTATTTACAATGCTTTAAAATCGTACTTTTAACGATATCATCAATTTTCCAACCTTAAGAGTCCGCAACTTGAACAAAGTCATCTATTTACAATGCTTTAGAATCCGACTTTTACCGATATCATCTATTCTCAAACCCTAAGAATCCGCAACTTGAACAAAGTCATCTATTTACAATGCTTTAGAATCCGACTAAAACGATATCATCTATTTTCAAACTTTAAGAATCCGCAACTTGAACAAAGTCATCTATTTACAATGCTTTAGAATCCGACTTTAAACAATATCATCTATTTTCAAACCTTGAAGATCCTCAACTTAAACAAAGTCATCTATTTACAATGCTTTAGAATCCGACTTGAAACGATATACTCTATTTTCAAACTAAAAGAGTCCGCAACTTGAACAAAGTAATCTATTTACAATGCTTTAGAATCCGACTTAAAAAAATATTATCTATTTTCAAATCTTAAGAATCCGCAACTTGAACAAAGTCATCTATTTACAATGATTTAGAATCCGACTTTAAACGATATAATCTATTTTCAAACTTTAAGAATCGGAAACTTGCACAAAGTCATCTATTTACAATGCTTTAGAATCCGACTTGAAACGATATCATCTATTTTCAAACCCTAAGAATCCGCAACTTGAACAAAGTCATCTATTTACAATGCTTTAGAATCGGACTTTAAACAATATCATCTATTTTCAAACCTTAAGGATCAGCCAACTTGAACAAAGTCATCTATTTACAATGCTTTAGAATCCGACTTTAAACGATATCATCGATTTTCAAACCTTAGCAGTCTGAAACTTGAACAAAGTAATCTATTTACAATGCTTTAGAATCCGACTTTAAACGATAACATCTATTTTCACACCTTAAGAATCGGCAACTTGAACAAAGTCATCTATTTACAATTCTTTAAAATCCGATTTGAAATGATATCTACTATTTTCAAACTTTAAGAGTCTGCAACTGGAACAAAGTAATCTATTAACAATGCTTTAGAATCCGACTTTAAACGATATCATCTTTTTCCAAACATCAAGAATCGGCAACGTGAACAAAGTCATCTACTTACAATTCTTTAGAATCCGACTTTTAACGATATAATCTATTTTCAAACCTTAAGAATCCGAAACTTGAACAAAGTCATCTATTTACAATGCTTTAGAATCCGACTATAAACGATATCATCTATTTTAAAACCTTAAGAATCCGCAACTTGAACAAAGTCATCTATTTACAATGCTTCAGAATCCGACTTTAAACGATATCATCTATTTTCAAACCTTAAGAATCCGGAACTTGAACAAAGTCATCTATTTACAATTCTTTATAATCCGATTTTAAACGATATCATCTATTTTCAAACCTTTAGAGTCCGCAACTTGAACAAAGTCATCTATTTACAATGCTTTAGAATCCGACTTTAAACGATATCATCTATTTTCTAACCTAAAGAATCCGCAATATAGACAAGGTCATCTATTTACAATGCTTTAGAATGCGACTTTAAACATTATTATCTATTTTCAAACCTAAAGAATCCGCAACTGTAATAAAGTCATCTACTTACAATGCTTTAGAATCGTACTTTAAACAATATCATCTATTTTAGTCTGGCACTTGAACAAAGTCATCTATTTACAATTCTTTAGAAGCCGACTTTAAACGATATTATCCATTTTTAAACCCTTAAGATCCGCAACTTGAACAAAGTCATCTATTTACAATGGTTTGCAATCCGATCTTAAACGATATCATCTATTTTCAAACCTTCAGAGTCCGCAACTTTAACAAAGTCATCTATTTACAATGCTTTAGAATCCGACTTTAACCGATATCATCTATTTTCAAACATTAAGAATCCGCAACTTGAACAAAGTCATCTATTTACTATGCTTTAGAATCTGACTTTAAACGATATCATCTATTTTAAAACTTAAAGAATCGGCAACTTGAACAAAGTCATCTATTTACAATGCTTTAGAATCCGACTTTAAATGATATTATCGATTTTCAAACCTTAAGAATCCGCAACTTCAACACGTCATCTATTAATAATGCTTTAGAATCACACTTTCAACAGTATCATCTATTTTCAACCCTTAAGAATCCGCAACTTGAACAAAGTCATCTATGGACAATCCTTTTGAATCCGAAGTTAAATAATATCATCTATTTTCAAACCTTAAGAATCGGACACTTGAACAAACTCATCTATTTACAATGCTTTAGAATCCGACTTTAACCGATATCATCTATTTTCAAACCTCAAGAATCGGAAACTTGAACAATGTCCTCTATTTACATTTCTTTAGAATCCGACTTTAAACGATATCATCGATTTTAAAACTTTAAGAATCCGCAACTTGAACAAAGTCGTCTATTTACAATGCTTTAGAATCATACTTTAAACGATATCATATATTTTCAAACCTTAAAGATTAGCAACTTGAACAAAGTCATCTATTTACAATGCTTTAGAATCCGACTGTACACGATATCATCTATTTTCAAACCTTAAGAATCCGCAACTTGAACAAAGTCATCTATTTACAATGCTTTAGAATCCGACTAAAACGATATCATCTATTTTCAAACCTTAAGAATCCGCAACTTGAACAAAGTCATCTATTTACAATGCTTTAGAATCGAACTTTAAACGATCTCATCTATTTTCAAACCTTAAGAGTCCGCAACTTGAAAAAAGTAATCTATTTACAATGCTTTAGAATCCGACTTTAAACAATATCATCTATTTTCAAACTTTAAGAATCCGAAACTGTAATAAAGTCATCTACTTACAATGCTTTAAAATGCGACTTTAAACAATATCATCTATTTTCAAACCTTAAGAATCTGCAACTTGAACAAAGTCATCTATTTACAATGCGTTAGAATCCGACTTTAAACGATATCATCTTTTTTCAAACTATCAGAGTCCGCAACTTGAACAAAGTCATTTATTTACAATGCTTTAGAATCCGACTTTGACCGATATCATCTATTTTCAATCCTTAAGAATCGGCAACTTGAACAAAGTCATCTATTTACAATGCTTTAGAATCCGACTTTAAACGATATCATCTATGTTCAAAGCTTAAGAATCGGCAACTTGAACAAAGTCATCTATTTACAGTGCTTTGGAATCCGACTTTAAGCGATATAATCTATGTTCAAACCTAAAAAATCCGCAACTTGAACAAAGTCATCTATTTACACAGCTTTATAATCCGACTTTAAACAATATCATCTATTTTCAAACTTTAAGAATCCGCAACTTGAACAAAGTCATCTATTTACAATGCTTTAGAATCCGATTTTAAACGATATCATCTATTTTCAAACCTTAAGAATCCGCAACTTTAACAAAGTCATCTATTTACAATGCTTTAGAATCCGACTTTAAACGATATCATCTATTTTCAAACCTTAAGAATCCGCAACTTGAACAAAGTCATCTATTTACAATGCTTTAGAATCCGACTTTAAACGATATCATCTATTTTCAAACCTAAAGAATCCGCAACTTGAACAAAGTTATCTATTTACAATGCTTTGGAATCCGACTTTAAACGATATCATCTATTTTCAAAGCTTAAGAATCCGCAACTTGAACAAAGTCATCTATTTACAATGCTTTAGAATCCGACTTTAAACGATATAATCTATTTTCAAACGTAAAGAATCCCTAACTTGAACAAAGTCATCTATTTACAATGCTTTATAATCCGACTTTAAATGATATCATCTATTTTCAAAACTTAAGCATCCGCAACTTGAACAAAGTCATCTATTTACAATGCTTTAGAATCCGACTTTAAACGATATCATCTATTTCCAAACCTAAACTATCGGCCACTTGAACAAAGTCATCTATTTACAATGCTTTAGAATCCGATTTTAAACGATATCATCTATTTTCAAACCTTAAGAATCCGAAAATGGAACAAAGTCATCTATTTACAATGCTTTAGAATCCGACTTTAACCGATATCATCTATTTTCAAACCTTAAGAATCCGCACCTTAGAACAATGTCATGTATTTACAATGCTTTAGAATCCGACTTTAAACGATATCATCTATTTTCAAACCTTAAGAATCCGCAACTTGAACAAAGTCATCTATTTACAATGCTTTAGAATCCGACTTTAAACGATATCATCTATTTTCAAACCTAAAGAATCGGCCACTTGAACAAAGTCATTAATTTACAATGCTGTAGAATCCGACTTTTAACTATATCATCTATTTTCAAACCTTAAGAATCTGCAACTTAACAAAGTCATCTATTTACAATTGTTTGGAATCCGATCTTAAACGATATAATCTATTTGCAAACCTTAAGAATCCGGAACTTGAACAAAGTCATCTATTTACAATGCTTTAGAATCCGATTTTAAACGATATCATCTATTTTCAAACCAGTAGAGTCCGAAACTTGAACAAATTCATCTATTTACAATGCTTTAGAATCCGACTTTAACGATATCATCTATTTTCCAACCTAAAGAATCCGCAACTTGAACAAAGTCATCTATTTACAATGCTTTAGAATGCGACTTTAAACATTATTATCTATTTTCAAACCTAAAGAATCCGCAACTGTAATAAAGTCATCTACTTACAATGCTTAAGAATCGTACTTTAAACAATATCATCTATTTTAGTCCGCAACTTGAACAAAGTCATCTATTTACAATGCTTTAGAAGCCGACTTTAAACAATATTATCTATTTTTAAACCCTCAGGATCCGCAACTTGAACAAAGTCATCTATTTACAATGCTGTAGAATCCGACTTTAAACGATATCATCTATTTTCAAACCTTAAGAATCCGCAACTTTACAAAGTCATCTATTTACAATGGTTTGCAATCCGATTTTAAACGATATCATCTGTTTTCAAACCTTCAGAGTCCGCAACTTTAACAAAGTCATCTATTTACAATGCTTTAGAATCTGACTTTAAACTATCTCATCTATTTTTAAACATTGAGAATCCGAAACTTGAACAAAGCTATCTATTTACAATGCTTTAGAATCCGACTTTAACCGATATCATCTATTTTCAAACATTAAGAATCCGCAACTTGAACAAAGTCATCTATTTACTATGCTTTAGAATCCGACTTTAACCGATATCATCTATTTTAAAACCTTGAGAATCATCAACTTGAACAAAGTCATCAATTTACAATGCTTTAGAATCCGACTTGAACCAATATCATCTATGTTCAAACCATAAGAGTCCGCAACTTGAACAAAGTCATCTATTTACAATGCTTTAGAATCCGACTTTTAACGATATCATCTATTTTCAAACTTTAAGAATCGGCAACTTGAACAAAGTCATCTACTTACAATGCTTTAGAATCCGACTTTAAAGTATAACATCTATTTTCAAACCTTAAGAATCCGAAACTGGAACAAAGTAATCTATTTACAATGTCTTAAAATCCAACTTTAAACGATATAATCTATTTTCAAACATCAAGAATCCGCTACTTAAACAAATTCATCTATTTACAATGCTTTAGAATCCGACTTTAAACGATATCATTTACTTTTAAACCAAAACAACTTGCAACTTGAACAAAGTCATCTATTTACAATGCTTTAGAATCCGACTTTAAACGATATCATCTGTTTTCAATCCTTAAGAATCGGCAACTTGAACAAGTCATCTATTTACAATGCTTTAAAATCGAACTTTTAACGATATCATCAATTTTCCAACCTTAAGAGTCCGCAACTTGAACAAAGTCATCTATTTACAATGCTTTAGAATCCGACTTTAACCGATATCATCTATTCTCAAACCCTAAGAATCCGCAACTTGAACAAAGTCATCTATTTACAATGCTTTAGAATCCGACTAAAACGATATCATCTATTTTCAAACTTTAAGAATCCGCAACTTGAACAAAGTCATCTATTTACAATGCTTTAGAATCCGACTTTAAACAATATCATCTATTTTCAAACCTTAAAGATCCTCAACTTAAACAAAGTCATCTATTTACAATGCTTTAGAATCCGACTTGAAACGATATACTCTATTTTCTAACTAAAAGAGTCCGCAACTTGAACAAAGTAATCTATTTACAATGCTTTAGAATCCGACTTAAAAAAATATTATCTAATTTCAAATCTTAAGAATCCGCAACTTGAACAAAGTCATCTATTTACAATAATTTAGAATCCGACTTTAAACGATATAATCTATTTTCAAACTTTAAGAATCGGAAACTTGCACAAAGTCATCTATTTACAATGCTTTAGAATCCGACTTGAAACGATATCATCTATTTTCAAACCCTAAGAATCCGCAACTTGAACAAAGTCATCTATTTACAATGCTTTAGAATCGGACTTTAAACAATATCATCTATTTTCAAACCTTAAGGATCAGCCAACTTGAACAAAGTCATCTATTTACAATGCTTTAGAATCCGACTTTAAACGATATCATCGATTTTCAAACCTTAGCAGTCTGAAACTTGAACAAAGTAATCTATTTACAATGCTTTAGAATCCGACTTTAAACGATAACATCTATTTTCACACCTAAAGAATCGGCAACTTGAACAAAGTCATCTATTTACAATTCTTTAAAATCCGATTTGAAATGATATCTACTATTTTCAAACCTTAAGAGTCTGCAACTGGAACAAAGTAATCTATTTACAATGCTTTAGAATCCGACTTTAAACGATATCATCTTTTTCCAAACATCAAGAATCGGCAACGTGAACAAAGTCATTTACTTACAATTCTTTAGAATCCGACTTTTAACGATATAATCTATTTTCAAACCTTAAGAATCCGCAACTTGAACAAAGTCATCTATTTACAATGCTTTAGAATCCGACTATAAACGATATCATCTATTTTAAAACCTTAAGAATCCGCAACTTGAACACAGTCATCTATTTACAATGCTTCAGAATCCGACTTTAAACGATATCATCTATTTTCAAACCTTAAGAATCCGGACCTTGAACAAAGTCATCTATTTACAATGCTTTAGAATCCGATTTTAAACGATATCATCTATTTTCAAACCTTTAGAGTCCGCAACTTGAACAAAGTCATCTATTAACAATGCTTTAGAATCCGACTTTAAACGATATCATCTATTTTCTAACCTAAAGAATCTGCAATATGAACAAAGTCATCTATTTACAATGCTTTAGAATGCGACTTTAAACATTATTATCTATTTTCAAACCTAAAGAATCCGCAACTGTAATAAAGTCATCTACTTACAATGCTTTAGAATCGTACTTTAAACAATATCATCTATTTTAGTCTGCCACTTGAACAAAGTCATCTATTTACAATTCTTTAGAAGCCGACTTTAAACGATATTATCCATTTTTAAACCCTTAAGATCCGCAACTTGAACAAAGTCATCTATTTACAATGCTGTAGAATCCGACTTTAAACGATATCATCTATTTTCAACCCTTAAGAATCCGCAACTTTACAAGTCATCTATTTACAATGGTTTGCAATCCGATCTTAAACGATATCATCTATTTTCAAACCTTCAGAGTCCGCAACTTTAACAAAGTCATCTATTTACAATGCTTTAGAATCCGACTTTAACCGATATCATCTATTTTCAAACATTAAGAATCCGCAACTTGAACAAAGTCATCTATTTACTATGCTTTAGAATCTGACTTTAAACGATATCATCTATTTTAAAACTTAAAGAATCGGCAACTTGAACAAAGTCATCTATTTACAATGCTTTAGAATCCGACTTTAAATGATATTATCGATTTTCAAACCTTAAGAATCCGCAACTTCAACAAGTGATCTATTAATAATGCTTTAGAATCACACTTTCAACAGTATCATCTATTTTCAACCCTTAAGAATCCGCAACTTGAACAAAGTCATCTATGGACAATCCTTTTGAATCCGAAGTTAAATAATATCATCTATTTTCAAACCTTAAGAATCGGACACTTGAACAAACTCATCTATTTACAATGCTTTAGAATCCGACTTTAACCGATATCATCTATTTTCAAACCTCAAGAATCGGAAACTTGAACAATGTCCTCTATTTACATTTCTTTAGAATCCGACTTTAAACGATATCATCGATTTTAAAACTTTAAGAATCCGCAACTTGAACAAAGTCGTCTATTTACAATGCTTTAGAATCACACTTTAAACGATATCATATATTTTCAAACCTTAAAGATTAGCAACTTGAACAAAGTCATCTATTTACAATGCTTTAGAATCCGACTGTACACGATATCATCTATTTTCAAACCTTAAGAATCCGCAACTTGAACAAAGTCATCTATTTACAATGCTTTAGAATCCGACTAAAACGATATCATCTATTTTCAAACCTTAAGAATCCGCAACTTGAACAAAGTCATCTATTTACAATGCTTTAGAATCGAACTTTTAACGATCTCATCTATTTTCAAACCTTAAGAGTCCGCAACTTGAAAAAAGTAATCTATTTACAATGCTTTAGAATCCGACTTTAAACAATATCATCTATTTTCAAACCTTAAGAATCCGAAACTGTAATAAAGTCATCTACTTACAATGCTTTAAAATGCGACTTTAAACAATATCATCTATTTTCAAACCTTAAGAATCTGCAACTTGAACAAAGTCATCTATTTACAATGCGTTAGAATCCGACTTTAAACGATATAATCTTTTTTCAAACTATCAGAGTCCGCAACTTGAACAAAGTCATTTATTTACAATGCTTTAGAATCCGACTTTGACCGATATCATCTATTTTCAAACTTTAAGAATCCGCAACTTGAACAAAGTCATCTATTTACAATGCTTTAGAATCCGATTTTAAACGATATCATCTATTTTCAAACCTTAAGAATCCGTAACTTGAACAAAGTCATCTATTTACAATGCTTTAGAATCCGACTTTAAACGATATCATCTATTTTCAAACCTTAAGAATCCGCAACTTGAACAAAGTCATCTATTTACAATGCTTTAGAATCCGACTTTAAACGATATCATCTATTTTCAAACCTAAAGAATCCGCAACTTGAACAAAGTTATCTATTTACAATGCTTTGGAATCCGACTTTAAACGATATCATCTATTTTCAAAGCTTAAGAATCCGCAACTTGAACAAAGTCATCTATTTACAATGCTTTAGAATCCGACTTTAAACGATATCATCTATTTTCAAACGTAAAGAATCCGCAACTTGAACAAAGTCATCTATTTACAATGCTTTATAATCCGACTTTAAATGATATCATCTATTTTCAAAACTTAAGCATCCGCAACTTGAACAAAGTCATCTATTTACAATGCTTTAGAATCCGACTTTAAACGATATCATCTATTTCCAAACCTAAAGAATCGGCCACTTGAACAAAGTCATCTATTTACAATGCTTTAGAATCCGATTTTAAACGATATCATCTATTTTCAAACCTTAAGAATCCGAAAATGGAACAAAGTCATCTATTTACAATGCTTTAGAATCCGACTTTAACCGATATCATCTATTTTCAAACCTTAAGAATCCGCACCTTGAACAAAGTCATGTATTTACAATGCTTTAGAATCCGACTTTAAACGATATCATCTATTTTCAAACCTTAAGAATCCGCAACTTGAACAAAGTCATCTATTTACAATGCGTTAGAATCCGACTTTAAACGATATCATCTATTTTCAAACCTTAAGAATCCGCAACTTGAACAAAGTCATCTATTTACAATGCTTTAGAATCCGACTTTAAACGATATCATCTATTTTCAAACCTAAAGAATCGGCCACTTGAACAAAGTCATTAATTTACAATGCTGTAGAATCCGACTTTTAACTATATCATCTATTTTCAAACCTTAAGAATCTGCAACTTAACAAAGTCATCTATTTACAATTGTTTGGAATCCGATCTTAAACGATATAATCTATTTGCAAACCTTAAGAATCCGCAACTTGAACACAGTCATCTATTTACAATGCTTTAGAATCCGACTTTAAACGATATCATCTATTTTCAAACCTTAAGAATCCGCCACTTGAACAAAGTCATCTATTTACAATGCCTTAGAATCCGACTGTAAACGATATCATTAATTTTCAAAATTACAGAATCCGACACTTGAACAAAGTAATCTATTTACAATACTTTAGAATCCGACTTTAAACGATATCATCTATTTTCAAACCTTAAGAATCCGGACTTGAACAAAGTCATCTATTTACAATGCTTTAGAATCCGACTTTAAACGATATCATCTATTTTCAAACTTTAAGAATCCGCAACTTGAACAAAGTCATCTATTTACAATGCTTTAGAATGCGACTTTAAACAATATCATCTATTTTCAAACCTTAAAAATCCGCAACTTGAACAAAGTCATCTATTTACAATGCTTTAAAATCCGACTTTAAACGATATCATCTATTTTCAAAGCTTAAGAATCGGCAACTTGAACAAAGTCATCTATTTACAATGCTTTAGAATCCGACTTTTAACGATATCATCTATTTTCAAAGCTTGAAATTCGGCGACTTGAACAAGTCATCTATTTACAATGCTTTAGAATCCGACTTTAACCGATATCATTTATTTTAAAACCTTAAGAATCGGCAACTTGAATAAAACAATCTATTTACAATGCTTTAGAATCCGACTTTAAACGATAACATCTATTTTCACACCTTAAGAATCGGATACATGAACAAAGTCATCTATTAACAATTCTTTAAAATCCGATTTGAAATGATATCTACTATTTTCAAACCTTAAGAGTCTGCAACTTGAACAAAGTAATCTATTTACAATGCTTTAGAATCCGACTTTAAACGATATCATCTTTTTTCAAACATCAAGAATCGGCAACGTGAACAAAGTCATCTACTTACAATGATTTAGAATCCGACTTTAAACGATATAATCTATTTTCAAACCTTAAGAATCCGCAACTTGAACAAAGTCATCTATTTACAATGCTTTAGAATCCGACTATAAACGATATCATCTATTTTCAAACCTTAAGAACCCGCAACTTGAACAAAGTCATCTATTTACAATGCTTCAGAATCCGACTTTTAACGATATCATCTATTTTCAAACCTTAAGAATCCGGAACTTGAACAAAGTCATCTATTTACAATGCTTTAGAATCCGATTTTAAACGATATCATCTATTTTCAAACCTTTAAAGTCCGCAACTTGAACAAAGTCATCTATTTACAATGCTTTAGAATCCGACTTTAAACGATATTATCTATTTTCCAACCTAAAGAATCCGCAACTTGAACAAAGTCATCTATTTACAATGCTTTAGAATGCGACTTTAAACATTATTATCTATTTTCAAACCTAAAGAATCCGCAACTGTAATAAAGTCATCTACTTACAATGCTTTACAATCGTACTTTAAACAATATCATCTATTTTAGTCCGCCACTTGAACAAAGTCATCTATTTACAATGCTTTAGAAGCCGACTTTAAACGAACTTATCTATTTTTAAACCCTCAGGATCCGCAACTGGAACAAAGTCATCTATTTACAATGCTGTAGAATCCGACTTTAAACGATATCATCTATTTTCAAACATTAAGAATCCGCAACTTGAACAAAGTCATCTATTTACTATGCTTTAGAATCCGACTTTAAACGATATCATCTATTTTCAAACCTTAAGAATCCGGAACTTGAACAAAGTCATTTATTTACAATGCTTTAGAATCCGACTTGAACCAATATCATCTGATTTAAAACCTTAAGAATCCGCAACTTTACAAAGTCATCTATTTACAATGGTTTGCAATCCGATCTTAAACGATATCATCTATTTTCAAACCTTCAGAGTTCGCCCCTTTAACAAAGTCATCTATTTACAATGCTTTAGAATCTGACTTTAAACTATATCATCTATTTTTAAACATTGAGAATCCGAAACTTGAACAAAGCTATCAATTTACAATGCTTTAGAATCCGACTTTAACCGATACCATCTATTTTCAAACATTAAGAATCCGCAACTTGAACAAAGTGATCTATTTACTATGCTTTAGAATCCGACTTTAAACGATATCATCTATTTTCCAACCTAAAGAATCATCAACTTGAACAAAGTCATCTATTTACAATGCTTTAGAATCCGACTTTTGACGATATCATCTATTTGCAAACCTTAAGAATCCGCAACTGTAACAAAGTCATCTATTTACAATGCTTTAGAATCCGACTTTAAACGATATCATGTATTTGCAAACCTTAAGAATCCGCAACTTGAACACAGTCATCTATTTACAATGCTTTAGAATCCGACTTTAAACGCTCTCATCTATTTTCAAACCTTAAGAATCCGCCACTTGAACAAAGTCATCTATTTACAATGCTTTAGAATCCGACTTTAAACGATATAATCTATTATCAAACCTTAAGAATCCGCAACTTGAACAAAGTCATCTATTTACAATGCTTTAGAATCTGACTTTAAACGATATCATCTATTTTCAAACCTTAAGAATCCTCAACTTGAACAAAGTCATCTATTTACAATGCTTTAGAATCCGACTTTAAACGATATAATCTATTTTCAAACTATCAGAGTCCGCAACTTGAACAAAGTCATTTATTTACAATGCTTTAGAATCCGACTTTAAACGATATAATCTATTTTCAATCCTTAAGGATCGGCAACTTGAACAAAGTCATCTATGTACAATGCTTTAGAATCCGACTTTAAACGATATCATCTATTTTCAAAGCTTAAGAATCGGCAACTTGAACAAAGTCATCTATTTACAATGCTTTAGAATCGAACTATAAACGATATCATCTATTTTCAAACCTTAAGAATCGGCAACTTGAACAAAGTCATTAATTTACAGTGCTTTAGAATCCGACTTTAAACGATATAATCTATTTTCAAAGCTTGAGAATCGGCGACTTGAACAAGTCATCTATTTACAATGCTTTAGAATCCGAGTTTAAACGATATCATCTATTTTAAAACCTTAAGAATCGGCAACTTGAACAAAGTCATCTATTTACAATGCTTTGGAATCCGACTTTAAACGATATCATCTATTTTTAAAGCTTAAGAATCGGCAACTTGAACAAAGTCATCTATTTACAATGCTTTAGAATCCGACTTTAAACGATATAATCTATTTTCAAACCTAAAAAATCCGCAACTTCAACAAAGTCATCTATTTACAATG
Organism: Sepiola atlantica; assembly: GCA_963556195.1. Classification (NCBI taxonomy): domain Eukaryota; kingdom Metazoa; phylum Mollusca; class Cephalopoda; order Sepiida; family Sepiolidae; genus Sepiola; species Sepiola atlantica. Next base: position 265,470 of record CAUVYP010001100.1, on the reverse strand, counting down.
CTTTGGAATCCGACTTTAAGCGATATAATCTATGTCTAAACCTAAAAAATCCGCAACTTGAACAAAGTCATCTATTTACACAGCTTTATAATCCGACTTTAAATGATATCATCTATTTTCAAACCTTAAGAATACGTAACTTGAACATAGTAATCTATTTACAATGCTTTAGTATCCGACATTAAACGATATCATCTATTTTCAAACCTTAAGAATCCGCAACTTGAACAAAGTCATCTATTTACAATGCTTTAGAATCCGACTTTAAACGATATAATCTATTTTCAATTCTTAAGAATCGGCAACTTGAACAAAGTAATCTATTTACAATGCTTTAGAATCCGACTTTAAACAATATCATCAATTTTCAAAGCTTAAGAATGTGCAACTTTAACAAAGTGATCTATTTACAGTGCTTTGGAATCCGACTTTAAGCGATATAATCTATGTTCAAACCTAAAAAATCCGCAACTTGAACAAAGTCATCTATTTACACAGCTTTATAATCCGACTTTAAATGATATCATCTATTTTCAAACCTTAAGAATCCGCAACTTGAACAAAGTCATCTATTTACAATGCTTTGGAAGCTGACTTTAAACGATATCATCTATTTTCAAAGCTTTAAAATCGGCAACTTGAACAAAGTCACCTGTTTACAATGCTTTAGAATCCGACTTTAAACGATATCATCTATTTTCAAACCTTAAGAATCCGCAACTTGAACAAAGTCATCTATTTACAATGCTTTAGAATCCGACTTTAAACGATATCATCTATTTTCAAACCTTTAGAATCCGCAACTTGAACAAAATCATCTATTTACAATGCTTTAGAATCCGACTTTAAACGATATCATCTATTTTCAAACCTTAAGAATCCGCAACTTGAACAAAGTCATCTATTTACAATGCTTTAGAATGCGACTTTAAACAATATCAGCTATGTTCAAGCCTTTAGAATCCGCAACTGTAATAAAGTCATCTACTTACAATGCTTTAGAATCGTACTTTAAACAATATCATCTATTTTCAAACCTTAAGAGTCCGCCACTTGAACAAAGTAATCTATTTACAATGCTTCAGAATCCGACTTTAAACGATATCATCTATTTTCAAACATTAAGTATCCACAACTTGAACAAAGTCATCTATTTACAATGCTTTAGAATCGAACTTTAAACGATATCATCTATTTTCAAACCTTAAGAGTCCGCAACTTGAAAAAAGTAATCTATTTACAATGCTTTAGAATCCGAGTTTAAACGATATCATCTATTTTCAAACCTTAAGAATCGGCAACTTAAACAAAGTCATCTATTTACAGTGCTTTAGAATCCGACTTTAAACGATATAATCTATTTTCAAAGCTTGAGAATCGGCGACTTGAACAAGTCATCTATTTACAATGCTTTAGAATCCGAGTATTAATGATATCATCTATTTTAAAACCTTAAGAATCGGAAACTTGAACAAAGTCATCTATTTACAATGCTTTGGAATCTGACTTTAAACGATATCATCTATTTTCAAAGCTTAAGAATCGGCAACTTGAACAAAGTCATCTATTTACAATGCTTAAGCATCCGACTTTAAACGATATAATCTATTTTCAAACCTAAAAAATCCGCAACTTCAACAACGTCATCTATTTACAATGCTTTGGAATCCGACTTTAAGCGATATAATCTATGTCTAAACCTAAAAAATCCGCAACTTAAACAAAGTCATCTATTTACACAGCTTTATAATCCGACTTTAAATGATATCATCTATTTTCAAACCTTAAGAATACGTAACTTGAACATAGTAATCTATTTACAATGCTTTAGTATCCGATATTAAACGATATCATCTAGTTTTAAACCTTAAGAACTCGCAACTTGAACAAAGTCATCTATTTACAATGCTTTAGAATCCGACTGTAAACGATATCATCTATATTAAAACCTTAAGTATCCGCAACTTGAACAAAGTCATCTATTTACAATGCTTTAGAATCCGACTTTTAACGATATCATCTATTTTCAAACATTAAGTATCCGCCACTTGAACAAAGTCATCTATCTACAATGCTTTAGAATCCGACTTAAACGATATCATCTATTTTCAAACATTTAGGATCCGCAAATCTTACAAAGTCATCTATTTACAATGCTTTAGTATCTGACATTAAACGATATCATCTACTTTTAAACCTAAACAACTCGCAACTTGAACACAGTCATCTAGTTACAATGCTATAGAATCGAACTTTAAACGATATCATCTATTTTCAAACCTTAAGAGTCCGCAACTTGAAAAAAGTAATCTATTTACAATGCTTTAGAATCCGAGTTCAAACGATATCGTCTATTTTCAAACCTTAAGAATCGGCAACTTTAACAAAGTCATCTATTTACAGTGCTTTAGAATCCGACTTTAAACGATATAATCTATTTTCAAAGCTTGAGAATCGGCGACTTGAACAAGTCATCTATTTACAATGCTTTAGAATCCGAGTTTAAACGATATCATCTATTTTCAAACCTTAAGAATCGGCAACTTGAACAAAGTCATTAATTTACAGTGCTTTAGAATCCGACTTACACCGATATAATCTATTTTCAAAGCTTGAGAATCGGCGACTTGAACAAGTCATCTATTTACAATGCTTTAGAATCCGAGTTTAAACGATATCATCTATTTTAAAACCTTAAGAATCGGCAACTTGAACAAAGTCATCTATTTACAATGCTTTGGAATCCGACTTTAAACGATATCATCTATTTTTAAAGCTTAAGAATCGGCAACTTGAACAAAGTCATCTATTTACAATGCTTTAGAATCCGACTTTAAACGATATAATCTATTTTCAAACCAAAAAAATCCGCAACTTCAACAAAGTCATCTATTTACAATGCTTTGGAATCCGACTTTAAGCGATATAATCTATGTCTAAACCTAAAAAATCCGCAACTTGAACAAAGTCATCTATTTACACAGCTTTATAATCCGACTTTAAATGATATCATCTATTTTCAAACCTTAAGAATACGTAACTTGAACATAGTAATCTATTTACAATGCTTTAGTATCCGACATTAAACGATATCATCTAGATTTAAACCTTAAGAACTCGCAACTTGAACAAAGTCATCTATTTACAATGCTTTAGAATCCGACTGTAAACGATATCATCTATATTAAAACCTTAAGAATCCGCAACTTGAACAAAGTCATCTATTTACAATGCTTTAGAATTCGACTTTAAACGATATCATCTATTTTCAAACCTTAAGAATCCGACACTTGAACAAAGTCATCTATTTACAATACTTAGAATCCGACTTTAAACGATATCATCTATTTTAAAACCTTAAGAATCCGCAACTTGAACAAAGTCATCTATTTACAATGCTTTAGAATCCGATTTTAAACGATATCATCTATTTTCAAACCTTAAGAATCCGCAACTTGAACAAAGTCATCTATTTACAATGCTTTAGAATCCGACTTTAAACGATATCATCTATTTTCAAACCTTAAGAATCCGCAACTTGAACAAAGTCATCTATTTACAATACTTTAGAATCCGACTTTTTACGATATAATCTATTTTCAAACCTTAAGAATCCGCAACTTGAACAAAGTCATCTATTTACAATGCTTTAGAATCCGACTTTAAACGATATCATCTATTTTCAAACCTTAAGAATCCGCAACTTGAACAAAGTCATCTATTTACAATGCTTTAGAATGCGACTTTAAACAATATCATCTATTTTCAAACCTTAAGAATCCGCAACTTGAACAAAGTCATCTATTTACAATGCTTTAGAATCCGATTTTAAACGATATCATCTATTTTCAAACCTTAAGAATCCGCAACTTGAACAAAGTCATCTATTTACAATGCTTTAGAATCCGACTTTAAACGATATCATCTATTTTCAAACCTTAAGAATCCGCAACTTGAACAAAGTCATCTATTTACAATACTTTAGAATCCGACTTTTTACGATATCATTTATTTTCAAACCTTAAGAATCCGCAACTTGAACAAAGTCATCTATTTACAATGCTTTAGAATCCGACTTTAAACGATATAATCTTTTTTCAAACTATCAGAGTCCGCAACTTGAACAAAGTCATTTATTTACAATGCTTTAGAATCCGACTTTAACCGATATCATCTATTTTCAATTCTTAAGAATCGGCAACTTGAACAAAGTAATCTATTTACAATGCTTTAGAATCCGACTTTAAACAATATCATCAATTTTCAAAGCTTAAGAATGTGCAACTTTAACAAAGTGATCTATTTACAGTGCTTTGGAATCCGACTTTAAGCGATATAATCTATGTTCAAACCTAAAAAATCCGCAACTTGAACAAAGTCATCTATTTACACAGCTTTATAATCCGACTTTAAATGATATCATCTATTTTCAAACCTTAAGAATCCGCAACTTGAACAAAGTCATCTATTTACAATGCTTTGGAAGCTGACTTTAAACGATATCATCTATTTTCAAAGCTTAAAAATCGGCAACTTTAACAAAGTCACCTGTTTACAATGCTTTAGTATCCGACATTAAACGATATCATCTATTTTCAAACCTTAAGAATCCGCAACTTGAACAAAGTCATCTATTTACAATGCTTTAGAATCCGACTTTAAACGATATCATCTATTTTCAAACCTTCAGAATCCGCAACTTGAACAAAGTCATCTATTTACAATGCTTTAGAATCCGACTTTAAACGATATCATCTATTTTCAAACCTTTAGAATCCGCAACTTGAACAAAATCATCTATTTACAATGCTTTAGAATCCGACTTTAAACGATATCATCTATTTTCAAACCTTAAGAATCCGCAACTTGAACAAAGTCATCTATTTACAATGCTTTAGAATGCGACTTTAAACAATATCAGCTATTTTCAAGCCTTTAGAATCCGCAACTGTAATAAAGTCATCTACTTACAATGCTTTAGAATCGTACTTTAAACAATATCATCTATTTTCAAACCTTAAGAGTCCGCCACTTGAACAAAGTAATCTATTTACAATGCTTCAGAATCCGACTTTAAACGATATCATCTATTTTCAAACATTAAGTATCCACAACTTGAACAAAGTCATCTATTTACAATGCTTTAGAATCGAACTTTAAACGATATCATCTATTTTCAAACCTTAAGAGTCCGCAACTTGAAAAAAGTAATCTATTTACAATGCTTTAGAATCCGAGTTTAAACGATATCATCTATTTTCAAACCTTAAGAATCGGCAACTTAAACAAAGTCATCTATTTACAGTGCTTTAGAATCCGACTTTAAACGATATAATCTATTTTCAAAGCTTGAGAATCGGCGACTTGAACAAGTCATCTATTTACAATGCTTTAGAATCCGAGTTTAAACGATATCATCTATTTTAAAACCTTAAGAATCGGAAACTTGAACAAAGTCATCTATTTACAATGCTTTGGAATCTGACTTTAAACGATATCATCTATTTTCAAAGCTTAAGAATCGGCAACTTGAACAAAGTCATCTATTTACAATGCTTTAGCATCCGACTTTAAACGATATAATCTATTTTCAAACCTAAAAAATCCGCAACTTCAACAACGTCATCTATTTACAATGCTTTGGAATCCGACTTTAAATGATATCATCTATTTTCAAACCTTAAGAATACGTAACTTGAACATAGTAATCTATTTACAATGCTTTAGTATCCGATATTAAACGATATCATCTAGTTTTAAACCTTAAGAACTCGCAACTTGAACAAAGTCATCTATTTACAATGCTTTAGAATCCGACTGTAAACGATATCATCTATATTAAAACCTTAAGAATCCGCAACTTGAACAAAGTCATCTATTTACAATGCTTTAGAATCCGACTTTAAACGATATCATCTATTTTCAAACATTAAGTATCCGCCACTTGAACAAAGTCATCTATTTACAATGCTTTAGAATCCGACTTAAACGATATCATCTATTTTCAAACATTTAGGATCCGCAACTCTTACAAAGTCATCTATTTACAATGCTTTAGTACCTGAAATTAAACGATATCATCTACTTTTAAACCTAAACAACTCGCAACTTGAACACAGTCATCTAGTTACAATGCTTTAGAATCCGACTTTAAACGATATCATCTATATTCAATCCTTAATAATCGGCAAATTGAACAAAGTCATTTATTTACAATGCTTTGGAATGCGACTTTAAGCGATATAATCAATGTTCAAACCTAAACCATCCGCAACTTGAACAAAGTCATCTATTTACAATGCTTTATAATCCGACTTTAAATGATATCATCTATGTTCAAACCTTTAGAATACGTAACTTGAACATAGTAATCTATTTACAATTCTTTAGTATACGACATTAAACGCAATCATCTAGTTTTAAACCTTAAGAACTCGCAACTTGAACAAAGTCATCTATTTACAATGCTTTAGAATCCGACTTTAAACGATATCATCTATTTTCAAACCTTAAGAATCCGCAACTTGAACAAAGTCATCTATTTACAATGCTTTAGAATCCGACTTTAAACGATATCATCTATTATCAAACCTTAAGAATCCGCAACTTGAACAAAGTCATCTATTTACAATGCTTTAGAATCTGACTTTAAACGATATCATCTATTTTCAAACCTTAAGAATCCTCAACTTGAACAAAGTCATCTATTTACAATGCTTTAGAATCCGACTTTAAACGATATAATCTATTTTCAAACTATCAGAGTCCGCAACTTGAACGAAGTCATTTATTTACAATGCTTTAGAATCCGACTTTAAACGATATAATCTATTTTCAATCCTTAAGGATCGGCAACTTGAACGAAATCATCTATGTACAATGCTTTAGAATCCGACTTTAAACGATATCATCTATTTTCAAAGCTTAAGAATCGGCAACTTGAACAAATTCATCTATTTACAATGCTTTAGAATCGAACTATAAACGATATCATCTATTTTCAAACCTTAAGAATCGGCAACTTGAACAAAGTCATTAATTTACAGTGCTTTAGAATCCGACTTTAAACGATATAATCTATTTTCAAAGCTTGAGAATCGGCGACTTGAACAAGTCATCTATTTACAATGCGTTAGAATCCGAGTTTAAACGATATCATCTATTTTAAAACCTTAAGAATCGGCAACTTGAACAAAGTCATCTATTTACAATGCTTTGGAATCCGACTTAAAACGATATCATCTATTTTTAAAGCTTAAGAATCGGCAACTTGAACAAAGTCATCTATTTACAATGCTTTAGAATCCGACTTTAAACGAGATAATCTATTTTCAAACCTAAAAAATCCGCAACTTCAACAAAGTCATCTATTTACAATGCTTTGGAATCCGACTTTAAGCGATATAATCTATGTCTAAACCTAAAAAATCCGCAACTTGAACAAAGTCATCTATTTACACAGCTTTATAATCCGACTTTAAATGACATCATCTATTTTCAAACCTTAAGAATACGTAACTTGAACAAAGTCATCTATTTACAATGCTTTAGAATCCGACTGTAAATGATATCATCTATATTAAAACCTTAAGAATCCGCAACTTGAACAAAGTCATCTATTTACAATGCTTTAGAATTCGACTTTAAACGATATCATCTATTTTCAAACCTTAAGAATCCGACACTTGAACAAAGTCATCTATTTACAATACTTAGAATCCGACTTTAAACGATATCATCTATTTTCAAACCTTAAAAATCCGCAACTTGTACAAAGTCATCTATTTACAATGCTTTAGAATCCGACTTTAAACGATATCATCTATTTTCAAACCTTAAGAATCCGCAACTTGAACAAAGTCATCTATTTACAATGCTTTAGAATCCGACTTTAAACGATATCATCTATGTTCAAACCTAAAGAATCCGCAACATGAACAAAGTCATCTATTTATAATGCTTTAGAATGCGACTTTAAACAATATCATCTATTTTTAAGCCTTAAGAATCCGCAACTGTAATAAAGTCATCTACTTACAATGCTTTAGAATCGTACTTTAAACAATATCATCTATTTTCCAACCTTAAGAGTCCGACACTTGAACAAAGTCATCTATTTAAAATGCTTTAGAATCAGACTTTAAACGATATCATCTATTTTCAAACCTTAAGAATCCGCAACTTGAGCAAAGTCATCTATTTACAATGCTTTAGAATCCGACTTTAAACTATGTCATCTATTTTCAAACATCAAGAATACGCAACTTGAACAAAGTCATCTATTTACAATGCTTTAGAATCCGACTGTAAACGATATCATCTATTTTCAAACCTAAAGTATCGGCCACTTGAACAAAGTCATCTATTTACAATGCTGTAGAATCCGACTTTAAACGATATCATCTATTTTGAAATCTTAAGAATCCGCAACTTAACAAAGTCATCTATTTACAATGGTTTGGAATCCGATCTTAAACGATATCATCTATTTGCCAACCTAAAGAATCCGCAACTTGAACAAAGTCATCTATTAACCATGCTTTAGAATCCGACTTTAAACGATATAATCTATTTTCAAACTATCAGAGTCCGCAACTTGACACATGGCATCTATTTACAATGCTTTAGAATCCGACTTTAACCGATATCATCTATTTTCAAACCTCAATAATCCGCAACTTGAACAAGGTCATCTATTTACAATGCTTTAGAATCCGACTTTAAACGATATCATCTATTTACGAACCTTAAGAATCGGAAACTTGAACAAAGTAATCTATTTACAGTTCTTTAGAATCCGACTTTAAACGATATCATCTATTTTCTAAGCTTGAGAATATGCGACTGGAACAAGTCATCTATTTAAAATACATTAGAATACGACTTTAAACGATATCATCTATTTTAAAACCTTAAGAATCGGCAACTTGAACAAAGTCATCTATTTACAATGCTTTAGAATCCGACTTTAAACGATATCATCTATTTTCAAACATAAAGAATCGGCAACTTGAACAAAGTCATCTACTTACAAGGCTTTAGAATCCGACTTTAAACGATATCATCTATTTTCAAACCTTAAGAATCCGCAACTTGAACAATGTCATCTATTTACAATGCTTTAGAATCCGACTTTAAACGATATCATCTATTTTCAAACATTAAGAATCCGCAACTTGAACAAATTCATCTATTTACAATGCTTTAGAATCCGACTTTAAAAAATATTATCTATTTTCAAACCTTGAAGATCCTCAACTTTAACAAAGTCATCTATTTACAATTCTTTAGAATCCGACTTGAAACGATATACTCTATTTTCAAACTATAAGAGTCCGCAACTTGAACAAAGTCATCTATTTACAATGCTTTAGAATCCGACTTTAAACGATATCATCTATTTTCAAATCTTAAGAATCCGCAACTTAAACAAAGTCATCTATTTACAATGATTTAGAATCAGACTTTAAACGATATAATCTATTTTCAAACTTTAAGAATCGGCAACTTGAACAAAGTCATCTATTTACAATGCTTTAGAATCCGACCTGAAACGATATCATCTATTTTAAAACCTTAAGATGCCGGAACTGCAACAAAGTCATCTATTTACAATGCTTTAGAATCCAACTTTAAACTATATCATCTATTTTCAAACATTAAGTATCCGCCACTTGAACAAAGTCATCTATTTACAATGCTTTAGTCTCCGACTTAAACGATATCATCTATTTTAATACATTAAGGATCCGCAACTCTTACAAAGTCATCTATTTACAATGCTTTAGTATCTGACATTAAACGATATCATCTACTTTTAAACCTAAACAACTCGCAACTTGAACACAGTCATCTAGTTACAATGCTTTAGAATCCGACTTTAAACGATATCATCTATTTTCAATCCTTAATAATCGGCAACTTGAACAAAGTCATCTATTTACAATGCTTTGGAATGCGACTTTAAGCGATATAATCAATGTTAAAACCTAAACCATCCGCAACTTGAACAAAGTCATCTATTTACAATGCTTTATAATCCGACTTTAAATGATATCATCTATGTTCAAACCTTAAGAATACGTAACTTGAACATAGTAATCTATTTACAATGCTTTAGTATACGACATTAAACGATATCATCTAGTTTTAAACCTTAAGAACTCGCAACTTGAACAAAGTCATCTATTTACAATGCTTTAGAATCCGACTTTAAACGATATCATCTATTTTCAAACCTTGAGAATCCGCAACTTGAACAAAGTCATCTATTTACAATGCTTTAGAATCCGATTTAAAACGATATCATCTATTATCAAACCTTTAGAATCCGCAACTTGAACAAAGTCATCTATTTACAATGCTTTAGAATCCGACTGTAAACGATATAATCTATTTTCAAACCTAAAAAATCCGCAACTTCAACAAAGTCATCTATTTACAATGCTTTGGAATCCGACTTTAAGCGATATAATCTATGTCTAAACCCAAAAAATCCGCAACTTGAACAAAGATGATATCGTTTAAAGTCTGATTCTAAAGCATTTTAAATAGATGACTTTGTTCAAGTGTCGGACTCTTAAGGTTGGAAAATAGATGATATTGTTTAAAGTACGATTCTAAAGCATTGTAAGTAGATGACTTTAGAATCCGACTTTAACCGATATCATCTATTTTCAAACCTTAAGAATCCGCAACTTGAACAAGGTCATCTGTTTACAATGCTTTAGAACCCGACATTAAAATATATCATCTAGAACTCGCAACTTGAACAAAGTCATCTATTTACAATGCTTTAGAATCCGACTTTAAACGATATCATCTATTTTCGAACCTTAAGAATCGGAAACTTGAACAAAGTAATCTATTCACAGTTGTTTAGAATCCGACTTTAAACGATATCATCTATTTTCAAACCTTAAGAATCCGCAACATGAACAAAGTCATCTATTTATAATGCTTTAGAATGCGACTTTAAACAATATCATCTATTTTTAAGCCTTAAGAATCCGCAACTCTAATAAAGTCATCTACTTACAATGCTTTAGAATCGTACTTTAAACAATATCATCTATTTTCCAACCTTAAGAGTCCGACACTTGAACAAAGTCATCTATTTAAAATGCTTTAGATTCAGACTTTAAACGATATCATCTATTTTCAAACCTTAAGAATCCGCAACTTGAGCAAAGTCATCTATTTACAATGCTTTAGAAGCCGACTTTAAACTATGTCATCTATTTTCAAACATCAAGAATCCGCAACTTGAACAAAGTCATCTATTTACAATGCATTAGAATCCGACTGTAAACGATATCATCTATTTTCAAACCTAAAGTATCGGCCACTAGAACAAAGTCATCTATTTACAATGCTGTAGAATCCGACTTTAAACGATATCATCTATTTTCAAATCTTAAGAATCCGCAACTTAACAAAGTCATCTATTTAGAATGGTTTGGAATCCGATCTTAAACGATATCATCTATTTGCCAACCTAAAGAATCCGCAACTTGAACACAGTCGTCTATTTACAATGTTTTAGAATTCGACTTCAAACAATATCATCTATTTTCAAACCTAAACAATCCGCAACTTGAACAAAGTCATCTATTAACAATGCTTTAGAATCCGACTTTGAACGATAAAATCTATTTTCAAACAATCAGAGTCCGCAACTTGAACAATGTCATCTATTTACAATGCTTTAGAATCCGACTTTAACCGATATCATCTATTTTCAAACCTCAAGAATCCGCAACTTGAACAAGGTCATCTGTTTACAATGCTTTAGAACCCGACATTAAAATATATCATCTAGAACTCGCAACTTGAACAAAGTCATCTATTTACAATGCTTTAGAATCCGACTTTAAACGATATCATCTATTTTCGAACCTTAAGAATCGGAAACTTGAACAAAGTAATCTATTTACAGTTGTTTAGAATCCGACTTTAAACGATATCATCTATTTTCAAAGCTTGAGAATCGGCGACTGGAACAAGTCATCTATTTACAATCCATTAGAATACGACTTTAAAAGATATCATCTATTTTTAAACCTTAAGAAGCGGCAACTTGAACAAAGTCATCTATTTACAATGCTTTGGAATCTGACTTAAACGATATCATCTATTTTGAAAGCTTAAGAATCGGCAACTTGAAAAAGTCATCTATTTACAATGCTTTTGAATCCGACTTTAAACGATATCATCTATTTTCAAACCTAAAGAATCCGCAACTTGAACAAGGTCATCTATTTTCAATGCTTTGGAATCCGACTTTAAACGATATCGTCTATTTTCAAACCTTCAGAATTCGCAACTTTAACAAGTAATCTATTTACAATGCTTAAGAATCCGACTTTAACCGATATCATCTATTTTCAAACCTCAAGAATCCGCAACTTGAACAAAGTCCTCTATTTACAATGCTTTAGAATCCGACTTCAACCAATATCCTTAATTTTAAAACCTCAAGAATCCGCAACTTGAACAAAGTCAAAGAATTACAATGCATTAGAATCCGACTTTAAACGATATCATCGATTTTTAAACCTTAAGAATCCGCAACTGGGACAAAGTCATCTATTAACAATGCTTTAGAATCCAACTTTAAACAATATCATCTATTTCAAACATTAAGAATCCGCAACTTAAACAAATTCATCTATTTACAATGCTTTAGAATCCGACTTTAACCGATTTCATCTATTTTTAAACATTAGGAATCCGCAACTTCAATAATTTTATCACATTAAAATGCTTTAGAATCTGACTTTAAACAGTATCGTCTATTTTCAAACATTAAGAATCCGCAACTTAGACAAAGTCATCTATTTACAATTGTTTAGAATCCGACTTTAAACAATATCACCTATTTTCAAACCTTAAGAATCCGCAACTTGAACAAAGTTATCTATTTGCTATGCTTTAGAATCCGACTTAAAACGATATCATCTATTTTCAAACTATCAGAGTCCGCAACTTGAACAAAGTCATTTATTTACAATGCTTTAGAATCCGACTTTAACCGATATGATCTATTTTCAATCCTTAAGGATCGGCAACTTGAACAAAGTCATCTATTTACAATGCTTTAGAATCGAACTTTAAACGATATCATCTATTTTCAAAGCTTAAGAATAAGCAACTTGAACAAAGTCATCTATTTACAATGCTTTAGAATCGAACTTTAAACGACATCATCTATTTTCAAACCTTAAGAATCGGAAACTTGAACAAAGTCATCTATTTACAGTGCTTTAGAATCCGACTTTAAACGATATAATCTATTTTCAAAGCTTGAGAATCGGCGACTTGAACAAGTCATCTATTTACAATGCTTTAGAATCCGAGTTTAAACGATATCATCTATTTTAAAACCTTAAGAATCGGCAACTTGAACAAAGTCGTCTATTTACAATGCTTTGGAATCCGACTTTAAACGATATTATCTATTTTCAAAGCTTAAGAATCGGCAACTTGAACAAAGTCATCTATTTACAATTCTTTAGAATCCGACTTTAAACGATATAATCTATTTTCAAACCTAAAAAATCCGCAACTCGAACAAAGTCATCTATTTACACAGCTTTATAATCCGACTTTAAATGATATCATCTATTTTCAAACCTTAAGACTACGTAACTTGAACATAGTAATCGATTTACAATGCTTTAGTATCCGACAATAAACGATATCATCTAGTTTTAAACCTTAAGAACTCGCAACTTGAACAAAGTCATCTATTTACAATGCTTTAGAATCCGTCTGTAAACGATATCATCTATATTAAAACCTTAAGAATCCGCAACTTGAACAAAGTCATCTATTTACAATGCTTTAGAATCCGACTTTAAACGATATCATCTATTTTAAAACCTTAAGAATCCGACACTTGAACAAAGTCATCTATTTACAATACTTAGAATCCGACTTTAAACGATATCATCTATTTTCAAACATAAAGAATCCGCAACTTGAACAAAGCCATCTATTAACAATGCTTTAGAATCCGACTTTAAACGATATCATCTATTTTCAAACCTTAAGAATGCGCAACTTGAACAAAGTCATCTATTTACAATGCTTTAGAATCCGACTTTAAACGATATCATCTATTTTTAAGCCTTAAGAATCCGCAACTGTAATAAAGTCATCTACTTACAATGCTTTAGAATCGTACTTTAAACAATATCATCTATTTTAAAACCTTAAGAGTCCGACACTTGAACAAAGTCATCTATTTAAAATGCTTTAGAATCAGACTTTAAACGATATCATCTATTTTCAAACCTTAAGAATCCGCAACTTGAGCAAAGTCATCTATTTACAATGCTTTAGAATCCGACTTTAACCTATGTCATCTATTTTCAAACATCAAGAATCCGCAACTTGAACAAAGTCATCTATTTACAATGCTTTAGAATCCGACTGTAAACGATATCATCTATTTTCAAACCTAAAGTATCGGCCACTTGAACAAAGTCATCTATTTACAATGCTGTAGAATCCGACTTTACACGATATCATCTATTTTCAAATCTTAAGAATCCGCAACTTAACAAAGTCATCTATTTACAATGGTTTGGAATCCGATCTTAAACGATATCATCTATTTGCCAACCTAAAGAATCCGCAACTTGAACACAGTCATCTATTTACAATGTTTTAGAATTCGACTTCAAACAATATCATCTATTTTCAAACCTAAAGAATCCGCAACTTGAACAAAGTCATCTATTAACAATGCTTTAGAATCCGACTTTAAACGATATAATCTATTTTCAAACTATCAGAGTCCGCAACTTGAACAATGTCAGCTATTTACAATGCTTTAGAATCCGACTTTAACCGATATCATCTATTTTCAAACCTCAGGAATCCGCAACTAGAACAAGGTCATCTATTTGAAATGTTTTAGAATCCGACATTAAAATATATCATCTAGAACTCGCAACTTAAACAAAGTCATCTATTTACAATGCTTTAGAATCCGACTTTAAACGATATCATCTATTTTCGAACCTTAAGAATCGGAAACTTGAACAAAGTAATCCATTTACAGTTCTTTAGAATCCGACTTTAAACGATATCATCTATTTTCAAAGCTTGAGAATCTGCGACTGGAACAAGTAATCTATTTACAATCCATTAGAATACGACTTTAAACGATATCATCTATTTTAAAACCTTAAGAAGCGGCAACTTGAACAAAGTGATCTATTTACAATGCTTTGGAATCCGACTTTAAACGATATCATCTATTTTGAATACTTAAGAACCGGCAACTTGAACAAAGTCATCTATTTACAATGCTTTAGAATCCGACTTTAAACGATATCATCTATTTTTAAACCTAAAGAATCCGCAACTTGAACAAGGTCATCTATTTTCAATGCTTTGGAATCCGACTTCATACGATATCCTCTATTTTCAAACCTTCAGAATTCGAAACTTGAACAAGTCATCTATTTACAATGCTTAAGAATCCGACTTTAACCGATATCATCTATTTTCAAACCTCAAGAATCCGCAACTTGAACAAAGTCATCTATTTACGATACTTTAGAATCCGACTTTAAACAATATCATCTATTTTCAAACATCAAGAATCCGCAACTTGAACAAAGTCAAAGAATTACAATGCATTAGAATCCGACTTTAAACGATATCATCGATTTTTTAACCTTAAGAATCCGCAACTTAGACAAAGTCATCTATTTACAATGCTTTAGAATCCAACTTTAAACAATATCATCTATTTTCAAACATTAAGAATCCGCAACTTAAACAAATTCATCTATTTACAATGATTTAGAATCCGACTTTAAACGATATCATCTATTTTTAAACATTAAGAATCCGCAACTTCAATAATTTCATCAATTTACAATGCTTTAGAATCCGACTTTAAACAGTATCGTCTATTTTCAAACATTAAGAATCCGCAACCTTGACAAAGTCATCTATTTACAATTGTTTAGAATCCGACTTTAAACAATATCATCTATTTTCAAACCTTAAGAATCCGCAACTTGAACAAAGTTATCTATTTGCTATGCTTTAGAATCCGACTTAAAACGATATCATCTATTTTCAAACCTACAGAATCCGAAACTTAAACAAAGTCATCTATTTACAATGCTTTAGTATCCGACATTAAACGATATCATCTATTTTTAAACCTTAACAACTTGAAACTTGAACAAAGTCATCTATTTACAATGCTTTAGAATCCGACTTTAAGCGATATAATCAATTTTCAAACCTTGACAATCCGCAAATTGAACAAAGTCATCTATTTCAAATGCTTTAGAATCCGACTTTAAACAATATCATCTATTTTCAAACCTTGAGAATCCTCAACTTGAAGAAAGTCATCTATTTACAATGCTTTAGAATCCGACTTGAAACGATATCATCTATTTTCAAACCATAAGAGTCCGCAACTTGAACAAAGTCATCTATTTACAATGCTTTAGAATCCGACTTTTAACGATATCATCTATTTTAAAATCTTAAGAATCTGCAACTTGAACAAAGTCATCTATTTACAATGCTTTAGTATCCGACATTAAACGATATCATCTAGTTTCAAACCTTGAGAATCCTCAACTTGAACGAAGTAATCTATTTACAATGCTTTAGAATCCGACTTTAAACGATATCATCTATTTTCAAACATTAAGAATCCGCAACTTGAACAAAGTAATCTATTTACAATGCTTTAGAATCCGACTTTACACGATATAATCCATTTTCAAACATCAAGAATTTGCAACTTGAACAAAGTCAAAGATTTACAATGCTTTAGAATCCGACTTGAAACGATATAATCTATTTTACAACCTTAAGAGTCCGCCACTGAACAAAGTCATCTATTTACAATGCTTTAGAATCCGACTTTAAACAATATCATCTATTTTCAAACCTTAACAATCGGCAACTTGAACAAAGTCATCTATTTACAATGCTTTAGAATCCGACTTGAAACGATATCATCTATTTTCAAACCTTAAGTATCCGCAACTAGAACAAAGTCATCTATATACAATACTTTAGAATCCAACTTTAAACGATATCATCTATTTTCAAACCTTAAGAATCCGCAACTTGAACAAAGTCATCTATTTACAATGCTTAAGAATCCGATATATGACAATATTATTTATGTCCAAACCTTAAGAATCCGCAACTTACACAAGGTCATCTATTTACAATGCTTTAAAATCCGACTTTAAACGATATAATCTATTTTCAAAGCTTGAGAATCGGCGACTTGAACAAGTCATCTATTTACAATGCTTTAGAATCCGAGTTTAAACGATATCATCTATTTTAAAACCTTAAGAATCGGCACCTTGAACAAAGTCATCTATTTACAATGCTTTGGAATCCGACTTAAAACGATATAATCTATTTTCAAACCAAAAAAATCCGCAACTTCAACAAAGTCATCTATTTACAATGCTTTGGAATCCGACTTTAAGCGATATAATCTATGTCTAAACCTAAAAAATCCGCAACTTGAACAAAGTCATCTATTTACACAGTTTTATAATCCGACTTTAAATGATATCATCTATTTTCAAACCTTAAGAATACGTAACTTGAACATAGTAATCTATTTACAATGCTTTAGTATCCGACATTAAACGATATCATCTAGTTTTAAACCTTAAGAACTCGCAACTTGAACAAAGTCATCTATTTACAATGCTTTAGAATCCGACTGTAAACGATATCATCTATATTAAAAGCTTAAGAATCCGCAACTTGAACACAGTCATCTATTTACAATGCTTTAGAATCCGACTTTAAACGATATCATCTATTTTCAAACCTTAAGAATCCGACACTTGAACAAAGTCATGTATTTACAATACTTAGAATCCGACTTTAAACGATATCATCTATTTTCAAACTTTAAGAATCCGCAACTTGAACAAAGTCATCTATTTACAATGCTTTAGAATCCGACTTTAAACGATATCATCTATTTTTAAACCTTAAGAATCGGCAACTTGAACAAAGTCATCTATTTACAATGATTTAGAATCCGACTTTAAACGATATCATCTATTTTCAAACCTTAAGAATCCGCAACATGAACAAATCCATCTATTTATAATGCTTTAGAATGCGACTTTAAACAATATCATCTATTTTTAAGCCTTAAGAATCCGCAACTGTAATAAAGTCATCTACTTACAATGCTTTAGAATCGTACTTTAAACAATATCATCTATTTTCCAACCTTAAGAGTCCGACACTTGAACAAAGTCATCTATTTAAAATGCTTTAGAATCAGACTTTAAACGATATCATCTATTTTCAAACCTTAAGAATCCGCAACTTGAGCAAAGTCATCTATTTACAATGCTTTAGAATCCGACTTTAAACTATGTCATCTATTTTCAAACATCAAGAATCCGCAACTTGAACAAAGTCATCTATTTACAATGCTTTAGAATCCGACTGTAAACGATATCATCTATTTTCAAACCAAAAGTATCGGCCACTAGAACAAAGTCATCTATTTACAATGCTGTAGAATCCGACTTTAAACGATATCATCTATTTTCAAAACTTAAGAATCCGCAACTTAACAAAGTCATCTATTTACAATGGTTTGGAATCCGATCTATAAAAATATCATCTATTTGCCAACCTAAAGAATCCGCAACTTGAACACAGTCATCTATTTACAATGTTTTAGAATTCGACTTCAAACAATATCATCTATTTTCAAACCTAAAGAATCCGCAACTGTAACAAAGTCATCTATTAACAATGCTTTAGAATCCGACTTTGAACGATATAATCTATTTTCAAACTATCAGAGTCCGCAACTTGAACAATGTCATCTATTTACAATGCTTTAGAATCTGACTTTAACCGATATAATCTATTTTCAAACCTCAAGAATCCGCAACTTGAACAAGGTCATCTGTTTACAATGCTTTAGAATCCGACATTAAAATATATCATCTAGAACTCGCAACTTGAACAAAGTCATCTATTTACAATGCTTTAGAATCCGACTTTAAACGATATCATCTATTTTCGAACCTTAAGAATCAGTAACTTGAACAAAGTAATCTATTTACTATTCTTTAGAATCCGACTTTAAACGATATCATCTATTTTCAAAGCTTGAGAATAGGCGACTG
The DNA here is from genome assembly GCA_963556195.1 of Sepiola atlantica. Lineage (NCBI taxonomy): Eukaryota > Metazoa > Mollusca > Cephalopoda > Sepiida > Sepiolidae > Sepiola > Sepiola atlantica. The sequence continues at coordinate 246,292 of CAUVYP010001100.1, read as the reverse complement.
GAACAAGTCATCTATTTACAATCCATTAGAATACGACTTTAAACGATATCATCTATTTTAAAACCTTAAGAAGCGGCAACTTGAACAAAGTCATCTATTTACAATGCTTTGGAATCCGACTTAAACGATATCATCTATTTTGAAAGCTTAAGAATCGGCAACTTGAACAAAGTCATCTATTTACAATGCTTTTGAATTCGACTTTAAACGATATCATCTATTTTCAAACCTAAAGAATCCGCAACTTGAACAAGGTCATCTATTTTCAATGCTTTGGAATCCGACTTTAAACGATACCCTCTATTTTCAAACCTCAAGAATCCGCAACTTGAACAAAGTCCTCTATTTACAATGCTTTAGAATCCGACTTCAACCAATATCCTTAATTTTCAAACCTCAAGAATCCGCAACTTGAACAAAGTCATCTATTTACGATGCTTTAGAATCCGACTTTAAACAATATCATCTATTTTCAAACATCAAGAATCCGCAACTTGAACAAAGTCAAAGAATTGCAATGCATTAGAATCCGACTTTAAACGATATCATCGATTTTTAAACCTTAAGAATCCGCAACTTAGACAAAGTCATCTATTTACAATGCTTTAGAATCCAACTTTAAACAATATCATCTATTTCAAACATTAAGAATCCGCAACTTAAACAAATTCATCTATTTACAATGCTTTAGAATCCGACTTTAAACGATATCATCTATTTTTAAACATTAGGAATCCGCAACTTCAATAATTTAATCACATTACAATGCTTTAGAATCCGACTTTAAACAGTATCGTCTATTTTCAAACATTAAGAATCCGCAACTTAGACAAAGTCATCTATTTACAATTGTTTAGAATCCGACTTTAAACAATATCATCTATTTTCAAACCTTAAGAATCCGCAACTTGAACAAAGTTATCTATTTGCTATGCTTTAGAATCCGACTTAAAACGATATCATCTATCTTTAAACCTACAGAATCCGAACCTTAAATAAAGTCATCTGTTTACAATGCTTTAGTATCCGACATTAAACGATATCATCTACTTTCAAACCTTGAGAATCCTCAACTTGAACAAAGTCATCTATTTACAATGCTTTAGAATCCGACTTTAAACGATATCATCTATTTTCAAACATCAAGAATCCGCAACTTGAACAAAGTAATCTATTTACAATGCTTTAGAATCCGACTTAACACGATATAATCCATTTTCAAACATCAAGAATCCGCAACTTGAACGCAGTCAAAGATTTACAATGCTTTAGAATCCGACTTGAAACGATATAATCTATTTTACCACCTTAAGAGTCCGCCACTGAACAAAGTCATCTATTTACATTGCTTTAGAATCCGACTTTAACCAATATCATGTATTTTCAAACCTTAACAACTGGCAACTTGAACAAAGTCATCTATTTACAATGATTTAGAATCCGACTTTAAACGATATAATCTATTTTACTACTTTAAGAATCTGCAACTTGAACAAAGTCATCTATTTACAATGCTTTAGAATCCGACTTGAAACGATATCATCTATTTTCAAACCTTAAGTATCCGCAACTAGAACAAAGTCATCTATTTACAATGCTTTAGAATCCGACTTTAAACGATATCATCTATTTTCAAACATTCAGTATCCGCAACTTGAACAAAGTCATCTATTTACAATGCTTTAGAATCCGACTTAAACGATATCATCTGTTTTCAAACATTTCGGATCCGCAACACTAACAAAGTCATCTATTTACAATGCTTTAGAATCCGACTTTAAACGATATCATCTATTTTCAAACATCAAGAATCCGCAACTTGAACAAAGTCAAAGATTTACAATGCTTTAGAATCAGACTTTAAACGATATCATCGATTTTTAAACATTAAGAATCCGCCACTTGAACAAAGTAATCTATTTACAATGCTTTAGAATCCGACTTTAAACGATATCGTCTATTTTCAAACATTATTAATCCGCAACTTGAACAAAGTCATCTATTTACAATGCTGTGGAATCCGACTTTAAACAATATCATCTATTTTCAAACTTTGAGAATCCGCGACTTGAACAAAGTCATCCATTTATCATTCTTTTGAATCCGACTTTAAACGACATCATCTATTTTCAAACATTAAGAATCGGAAACTTGAACAAAGTCATCTATTTACAATGCTTTAGAATTCGACTTCAAACGGTATAATCTATTTTCGAACATGAAGAATCCGCAACTTGAACAAAGTCATCTATATACAATGCTTTAGAATCCGACTTTAAACGATATCATCTATTTTCAAACTTTAAGAATCGTGGTCTTGTACAAAGTCATCTATTTACAATGCTTTAGAATCCGAATTTTAACGATATCATCTATTTTCAAACCTTAAGATTCCGCAACTTAAACAAAGTCATCTATTTACAATGCTTTAGTATCCGACATTAAACGATATCATCTATTTTAGACATTAACAACTCGAAACTTGAACAACGTTATCTATTTACAATGCTTTAGAATCCGACTTGAAACGATATCATCTATTTTCAAACCTAAAGAATCCGCAACTTGAACAAAGTCATCTATTTACAATGCTTTAGAATCCGACTTAAAACAATATCATCTATTTTCAAACCTTGAGAGTCCTCAACTTGAACAAAGTCATCTATTTACAATTCTTTAGGATCCGACTTGAAACGATATACTCTATTTTCAAACTATAAGAGTCCGCAACTTGAACAAAGTCATCTATTTACAATGCTTTAGAATCCGACTTTAAACGATATCATCTTTTTTCAAATCTTAAGAATCCGCAACTTTAACAAAGTTATCTATTTACAATGATTTAGAATCCGACTTTAAACGATATAATCTATTTTCAAACTTTAAGAATCGGCAACTTGAACAAAGTCATCTATTTACAATGCTTTAGAATCTAGCCTGAAACGATATCATCTATTTTCAAACCTTAAGAATCCGGAACTGGAACAAAGTCATCTATTTACTATGCTTTAGAATCCGACTTTAAACGATATCATCTATTTTCAAACATTAAGTATCCGCAACTTGAACAAAGTCATCTATTTACAATGCTTTAGAATCCGACTTAAACGATATCATCTATTTTCAAACATTAAGGATCCGCTACCTTTACAAAGTTATCTATTTACAATGCTTTAGTATTTGACATTAAACGATATCATCTACTTTTAAACCTTAACAACTCGCAACTTGAACACAGTCATCTAGTTACAATTCTTTAGAATCCGACTTTAAACGATATCATCTATTTTCAATACTTAAGAATCGGCAACTGGACAAAGTCATCTATTTTCAATGCTTTAGAATCGAACTTTAAACGATATCATCTATTTTCAAACCTTAAGAATCGGCAACTGGACAAAGTCATCTATTTACAGTGCTTTAGAATCCGACTTTAAACGATATAATCTATTTTCAAACTATCAGAGTCCGCAACTTGAACAATGTCATCTATTTACAATGCTTTAGAATCCGACTTTAACCGATATCATCTATTTTCAAACCTCAAGAATCCGCAACTTGAACAAGGTCATCTATTTACAATGCTTTAGAATCCGACATTAAAATATATCATCAAGAACTCGCAACTTGAACAAAGTCATCTATTTACAATGCTTTAGAATCCGACTTTAAACGATATCATCTATTTTCGAACCTTAAGAATCGGAAACTTGAACAAAGTAATCTATTTACAGTTCTTTAGAGTCCGACTTTAAACGATATCATCTATTTTCAAAGCTTGTGAATCGGCGACTGGAACAAGTCATCTATTTACAATCCATTAGAATACGACTTTAAACGATATTATCTATTTTAAAACATTAGGAAGCGGCAACTTGAACAAAGTCATCTACTTACAAGGCTTTAGAATCCGACTTTAAACGATATCATCTATTTTCAAACCTTAAGAATCCGCAACTTGAACGAAGTCATCTATTTACAATGCTTTAGAATCCGACTTTAAACGATATCATCTATTTTCAAACATTAAGAATCCGCAACTTAAACAAATTCATCTATTTACAATGCTTTAGAATCCGACTTTAAAAAATATTATCTATTTTAAGACCTTGAAGATCCTCAACTTGAACAAAGTCATCTATTAACAATTCTTTAGAATCCGACTTGAAACGATATACTCTATTTTCAAACTATAAGAGTCCGCAACTTGAACAAAGTCATCTATTGACAATGCTTTAGAATCCGACTTTAAACGATATCATCTATTTTCAAATCTTAAGAATCCGCAACTTGAACAAAGTCATCTATTTACAATGATTTAGAATCAGACTTTAAACGATATAATCTATTTTCAAACTTTAAGAATCGGCAACTTGAACAAAGTCATCTATTTACAATGCTTTAGAATCCGACCTGAAACGATATCATCTATTTTAAAACCTTAAGAATCCGGAACTGCAACAAAGTCATCTATTTACAATGCTTTAGAATCCGACTTTAAACGATATCATCTATTTTCAAACATTAAGTATCCGCCACTTGAACAAAGTCATCTATTTACAATGCTTTAGAATCCGACTTAAACGATATCATCTATTTTCAAACATTAAGGATCCGCAACTCTTACAAAGTCATCTATTTACAATGCTTTATTATCTGACATTAAACGATATCATCTACTTTTAAACCTAAACAACTCGCAACTTGAACACAGTCATTTAGTTACAATGCTTTAGAATCCGACTTTAAACGATATCATCTATTTTCAATCCTTAATAATCGGCAACTTGAACAAAGTCATCTATTTACAATGCTTTGGAATCCGACTTTAAGCGATATAACCAATGTTCAAACCTAAACCATCCGCAACTTGAACAAAGTCATCTATTTACAATGCTTTATAATCCGACTTTAAATGATATCATCTATGTTCAAACCTTAAGAATACGTAACTTGAACATAGTAATCTATTTACAATGCTTTAGTATACGACATTAAACGATATCATCTAGTTTTAAACTTTAAGAACTCGCAACTTAAACAAAGCCATCTATTTACAATGCTTTAGAATCCGACTTTAAACGATATCATCTATTTTCAAACCTTAAGAATCCGCAACTTGAACAAAGTCATCTATTTACAATGCTTTAGAATCCGACTTTAAACGATATCATCTATTATCAAACCTTAAGAATCCGCAACTTGAACAAAGTCATCTATTTACAATGTGTTAGAATCCGACTTTAAACGATATCATCTATTTTCAAACCTTAAGAATCCGCAACTTGAACAAAGTCATCTATTTACAATGCTTTAGAATCCGACTTTAAACGATAGAATCTATTTTCAAACTATCAGAGTCCGCAACTTGAACAAAGTCATTTATTTACAATGCTTTAGAATTGCACTTTAACCGATATCATCTATTTTCAATCCTTAAGGATCGGCAACTTGAACAAAGTCATCTATTTACAATGCTTTAGAATCGAACTGTAAACGATATCATCTATTTTCAAAGCTTAAGAATCGGCAACTTGAACAAAGTCATCTATTTAAAATGCTTTAGAATCGAACTTTAAACGATATCATCTATTTTCAAACCTTAAGAATCGGAAACTTGAACAAAGTCATCTATTTACAGTGCTTTAGAATCCGACTTTAAACGATATAATCTATTTTCAAAGCTTGAGAATCGGCGACTTGAACAAGTCATCTATTTACAATGCTTTAGAATCCGAGTTTAAACGATATCATCTATTTTAAAACCTTAAGAATCGGCAACTTGAACAAAGTCATCTATTTACAATGCTTTGGAATCCGACTTTAAACGATATCATTAATTTTCAAAGCTTTAGAATCGGCAACTTGAACAAAGTCATCTATTTACAATGCTTTAGAATCCGACTTTAAACGATATCATCTATTTTCAAACATTAAGAATCCGCAACTTGAACAAATTTATCTATTTACAATGCTTTAGAATCCGACTTTAAAAAATATTATCTATTTTAAGACCTTGAAGATCCTCAACTTGAACAAAGTCATCTATTTACAATTCTTTAGAATCGTACTTGAAACGATATACTCTATTTTCAAACTATAAGAGTCCGCAACTTGAACAAAGTCATCTATTGACAATGCTTTAGAATCCGACTTTAAACGATATCATCTATTTTCAAATCTTAACAATCCGCAATATGAACAAAGTCATCTATTTACAATGATTTAGAATCAGACTTTAAACGATATAATCTATTTTCAAACTTTAAGAATCGGCAACTTGAACAAAGTCATCTATTTACAATGCTTTAGAATCCGACCTGAAACGATATCATCTATTTTAAAACCTTAAGAATTCGGAACTGCAACAAAGTCATCTATTTACAATGCTTTGGAATCCGACTTTAAACGATATCATCTATTTTCAAACATTAAGTATCCGCCACTTGAACAATGTCATCTATTTACAATGCTTTAGAATCCGACTTTAAACGATATCATCTATTTTCAAAGCTTGTGAATCGGCGACTGGAACCAGTCATCTATTTACAATCCATTAGAATACGACTTTAAACGATATTATCTATTTTAAAACATTAGGAAGCGGCAACTTGAACAAAGTCATCTACTTACAAGGCTTTAGAATCCGACTTTAAACGATATCATCTATTTTCAAACCTTAAGAATCCGCAACTTGAACGAAGTCATCTATTTACAATGCTTTAGAATCCGACTTTAAACGATATCATCTATTTTCAAACATTAAGAATCCGCAACTTGAACAAATTCATCTATTTACAATGCTTTAGAATCCGACTTTAAAAAATATTATCTATTTTAAGACCTTGAAGATCCTCAACTTGAACAAAGTCATCTATTAACAATTCTTTAGAATCCGACTTGAAACGATATACTCTATTTTCAAACTATAAGAGTCCGCAACTTGAACAAAGTCATCTATTGACAATGCTTTAGAATCCGACTTTAAACGATATCATCTATTTTCAAATCTTAAGAATCCGCAACTTGAACAAAGTCATCTATTTACAATGATTTAGAATCAGACTTTAAACGATATAATCTATTTTCAAACTTTAAGAATCGGCAACTTGAACAAAGTCATCTATTTACAATGCTTTAGAATCCGACCTGAAACGATATCATCTATTTTAAAACCTTAAGAATCCGGAACTGCAACAAAGTCATCTATTTACAATGCTTTAGAATCCGACTTTAAACGATATCATCTATTTTCAAACATTAAGTATCCGCCACTTGAACAAAGTCATCTATTTACAATGCTTTAGAATCCGACTTAAACGATATCATCTATTTTCAAACATTAAGGATCCGCAACTCTTACAAAGTCATCTATTTACAATGCTTTATTATCTGACATTAAACGATATCATCTACTTTTAAACCTAAACAACTCGCAACTTGAACACAGTCATTTAGTTACAATGCTTTAGAATCCGACTTTAAACGATATCATCTATTTTCAATCCTTAATAATCGGCAACTTGAACAAAGTCATCTATTTACAATGCTTTGGAATCCGACTTTAAGCGATATAACCAATGTTCAAACCTAAACCATCCGCAACTTGAACAAAGTCATCTATTTACAATGCTTTATAATCCGACTTTAAATGATATCATCTATGTTCAAACCTTAAGAATACGTAACTTGAACATAGTAATCTATTTACAATGCTTTAGTATACGACATTAAACGATATCATCTAGTTTTAAACTTTAAGAACTCGCAACTTAAACAAAGCCATCTATTTACAATGCTATAGAATCCGACTTTAAACGATATCATCTATTTTCAAACCTTAAGAATCCGCAACTTGAACAAAGTCATCTATTTACAATGCTTTAGAATCCGACTTTAAACGATATCATCTATTATCAAACCTTAAGAATCCGCAACTTGAACAAAGTCATCTATTTACAATGTGTTAGAATCCGACTTTAAACGATATCATCTATTTTCAAACCTTAAGAATCCGCAACTTGAACAAAGTCATCTATTTACAATGCTTTAGAATCCGACTTTAAACGATAGAATCTATTTTCAAACTATCAGAGTCATCAACTTGAACAAAGTCATTTATTTACAATGCTTTAGAATTGCACTTTAACCGATATCATCTATTTTCAATCCTTAAGGATCGGCAACTTGAACAAAGTCATCTATTTACAATGCTTTAGAATCGAACTGTAAACGATATCATCTATTTTCAAAGCTTAAGAATCGGCAACTTGAACAAAGTCATCTATTTAAAATGCTTTAGAATCGAACTTTAAACGATATCATCTATTTTCAAACCTTAAGAATCGGAAACTTGAACAAAGTCATCTATTTACAGTGCTTTAGAATCCGACTTTAAACGATATAATCTATTTTCAAAGCTTGAGAATCGGCGACTTGAACAAGTCATCTATTTACAATGCTTTAGAATCCGAGTTTAAACGATATCATCTATTTTAAAACCTTAAGAATCGGCAACTTGAACAAAGTCATGTATTTACAATGCTTTGGAATCCGACTTTAAACGATATCATCTATTTTCAAAGCTTTAGAATCGGCAACTTGAACAAAGTCATCTATTTACAATGCTTTAGAATCCGACTTTAAACGATATCATCTATTTTCAAACATTAAGAATCCGCAACTTGAACAAATTTATCTATTTACAATGCTTTAGAATCCGACTTTAAAAAATATTATCTATTTTAAGACCTTGAAGATCCTCAACTTGAACAAAGTCATCTATTTACAATTCTTTAGAATCGTACTTGAAACGATATACTCTATTTTCAAACTATAAGAGTCCGCAACTTGAACAAAGTCATCTATTGACAATGCTTTAGAATCCGACTTTAAACGATATCATCTATTTTCAAATCTTAACAATCCGCAATATGAACAAAGTCATCTATTTACAATGATTTAGAATCAGACTTTAAACGATATAATCTATTTTCAAACTTTAAGAATCGGCAACTTGAACAAAGTCATCTATTTACAATGCTTTAGAATCCGACCTGAAACGATATCATCTATTTTAAAACCTTAAGAATTCGGAACTGCAACAAAGTCATCTATTTACAATGCTTTGGAATCCGACTTTAAACGATATCATCTATTTTCAAACATTAAGTATCCGCCACTTGAACAATGTCATCTATTTACAATGCTTTAGAATCCGACTTAAACGATATCATCTATTTTCAAACATTAAGGATCCGCAACTCTTACAAAGTCATCTATTTACAATGCTTTAGTATCTGACATAAAACGATATCATCTACTTTTAAACCTAAACAACTCGCAACTTGAACACTGTCATCTAGTTACAATGCTTTAGAATCCGACTTTAAGCGATATCATATATTTTCAATCCTTAATAATCGGCAACTTGAACAATGTCATCTATTTACAATGCTTTGGAATCCGACTTTAAGCGATATAATCAATGTTCAAACCTAAACCATCTGCAACTTGAACAAAGTCATCTATTTACAATGCTTTATAATCCGACTTTAAATGATATCATCTATGTTCAAACCTTAAGAATACGTAACTTGAACATAGTAATCTATTTACAATGCTTTAGTATACGACATTAAACAATATCATCTAGTTTTAAACTTTAAGAACTCGCAACTTAAACAAAGTCATCTATTTACAATGCTTTAGAATCCGACTTTAAACGATATCATCTATTTTCAAACCTTAAGAATCCGCAACTTGAACAAAGTCATCTATTTACAATGCTTTAGAATCCGACTTTAAACGATATCATCTATTATCAAACCTTAAGAATCCGCAACTTGAACAAAGTCATCTATTTACAATGTGTTAGAATCCGACTTTAAACGATATCATCTATTTTCAAACCTTAAGAATCCGCAACTTGAACAAAGTCATCTATTTACAATGCTTTAGAATCCGACTTTAAACGATATCATCTATTTTGAAACATGAAGAATCCGCAACTTGAACAAAGTAATCTATTTACACTGCTTTAGAATCCGACTTTAAACGATATCGTCTATTTTCAAACATTAAGAATCCGCAACTTGAACAAAGTCATCTATTTACAATGCTTTAGAATCCGACTTTAAACGATATCATCTATTATCAAACCTTAAGAATCCGCAACTTGAACAAAGTCATCTATTTACAATGTGTTAGAATCCGACTTTAAACGATATCATCTATTTTCAAACCTTAAGAATCCGCAACTTGAACAAAGTACTCTATTTACAATGCTTTAGAATCCGACTTTAAACGATATCATCTATTTTCAAACTATCAGAGTCCGCAACTTGAACAAAGTCATTTATTTACAATGCTTTAGAATCCGACTTTAACCGATATCATCTATTTTCAATCCTTAAGGATCGGCAACTTGAACAAAGTCATCTATTTACAATGCTTTAGAATCCGACTTTAAACGATATAATCTATTTTCAAAGCTTGAGAATCGGCGACTTGAACAAGTCATCTATTTACAATGCTTTAGAATCCGAGTTTAAACGATATCATCTATTTTAAAACCTTAAGAATCGGCAACTTGAACAAAGTCATCTATTTACAATGCTTTGGAATCCGACTTTAAACGATATCATCTATTTTCAAAGCTTAAGAATCGGCAACTTGAACAAAGTCATCTATTTACAATGCTTTAGAATCCGACTTTCAACGATATCATCTATTTTCAAACATTAAGAATCCGCAACTTGAACAAAGTAATCTATTAACAATGCTTTAGAATCCGACTTTACACGATATAATCCATTTTCAAACATCAAGAATTTGCAACTTGAACAAAGTCAAAGATTTACAATGCTTTAGAATCCGACTTGAAACGATATAATCTATTTTACAACCTTAAGAGTCCGCCACTGAACAAAGTCATCTATTTACAATGCTTTAGAATCCGACTTTAAACAATATCATCTATTTTCAAACCTTAACAATCGGCAACTTGAACAAAGTCATCTATTTACAATGATTTAGAATCCGACTTTAAACGATATAATCTATTTTACTATTTTAAGAATCTGCAACTTGAACAAAGTCATCTATTTACAATGCTTTAGAATCCGACTTGAAACGATATCATCTATTTTCAAACCTTAAGTATCCGCAACTAGAACAAAGTCATCTATATACAATACTTTAGAATCCAACTTTAAACGATATCATCTATTTTCAAACCTTAAGAATCCGCAACTTGAACAAAGTCATCTATTTACAATGCTTTAGAATCCGATATATGACAATATTATTTATGTCCAAACCTTAAGAATTCGCAACTTACACAAGGTCATCTATTTACAATGCTTTAAAATCCGACTTTAAACGATATCATCTATTGTCAAACCCTCGAGAATCGTCAACTTGAACAAAATCATCTATTTTCAATGATTTAGAATCCGACTTTCAACGATATAATCTATTTTTAAACCTTTAGAATCGGCCACTTGAACAAAGTCATTGATTTACGATGCTTTAGAATCCGACTTTAAACAATATAATCTATTTTCAAACCTGAAGAATCGGCAACTTTAACAAAGTCATCTATTCACAATGCTTTAGAATGCGACTTTCAACAATATCATCAATTTTCAAACATTAAGTATCCGCAACTTGAACAAAGTCATCTATGTACAATGCTTTAGAATCCGACTTTATACGATATCATCTATTTTCAAAGCTTTAGAATCCACAACTTGAACAAAGTCATCTATTTACAATGCTTAAGAATCCGACTTTAAATGATATCATCTATTTTCAAACCTTAAAAATCGGCAACTTGAACAAAGTCATCCATTTTCAATGCTTTAGAATGCGACTTTCAACAATATCATCTATTTTCAAACCTTTAGCATCCGCAACTTGAACAACGTCATCTATTTACAATGATTTAGAATCCGACTTTTAACGATATAATCTATTTTCAAACTCTAAGAATCGGCAACTTGAACAAAGTCATCTTCTTACAATGTTTTAGAATCCGACTTTAAACGATATCATCTATTTTCAAACCTTAAGACTCCGCAACTTAAACACAGTCATCTATTTCCAATGTTTTAGAATCCCACTTTCAACGATATCATATATTTAGAAACCTTAAGTATCCGCAACTTGAACAAAGTCATCTATTTACAATGCTTTAGAATCCGACTTATAACAATATCATCTATTTTCAAACAACAGGAATGTGAACAAAGTCATCTATTTACAATGCTTTAGAATCCGACTTTCAACGATATCATCTATTTTAAAACATGAAGAATCCGCAACTGGAACAAAGTCATCTATTTACAATGCTGTAGAATTCGACTTTAACGTATATCCTTTGGTTTTAAACCTCAAGAATTCGCAACTTGAACAAAGTCATCTATTTATAATGCTTTAGAATCCGACTTTAAACGATATAATCTATTTTCTTACCTTAAAGATCGGCAACTTTAACAAAGTCATATATTTACAATGCTGTAGAATCCGACTTTAAACGATATCATCTATTTTCAAACCTTAAGAATCGGCAACTTGAACAAAGTCATCTATTTACAGTGCTTTAGAATCCGACTTAAAACTATATAATCTATTTTAAAACTATCAGAGTCCGCAACTTGAACAATGTCATCTATTTACAATGCTTTAGAATCCGACTTTAACCGATATAATCTATTTTCAAACCTCAAGAATCCGCAACTTGAACAAGGTCATCTATTTACAATGCTTTAGAATCCGACATTAAAATATATATTCTAGAACTCGCAACTGGAACAAAGTCATCTATTTACAATGCTTTAGAAGCCGACTTTAAACGATATCATCGATGTTCGAACCTTAAGAATCGGAAACTTGAACAAAGTCATCTATTTACAGTTCTTTAGAATCCGACTTTAAACGATATCAACTATTATCAAACATAAAGAATCGGCAACTTGAACAAAGTCATCTACTTACAAGGCTTTAGAATCCGACTTTAAACGATATCATCTATTTTCAAACCTTAAGAATCCGCAACTTGAACAAAGTCATCTATTTACAATGCTTTAGAATCCGACTTTAAACGATATCATCTATTTTCAAACATTAAGAATCCGCAACTTGAACAAATTCATCTATTTACAATGCTTTAGAATCCGACTTTAAAAAATATTATCTATTTTAAGACCTTGAAGATCCTTAACTTGAACAAAGTCATCTATTTAAAATGCTTTAGAATCCGACTTGAAACGATATACTCTATTTTCAAACTATAAGAGTCCGCAACTTGAACAAAGTCATCTATTTACAATGCTTTAGAATCCGACTTTAAACGATATCATCTATTTTCAAATCTTAAGAATCCGCAACTTGAACAAAGTCATCTATTTACAATGATTTAGAATCAGACTTTAAACGATATAATCTATTTTCAAACTTTAAGAATCGGCAACTTGAACAAAGTCATCTATCCACAATGCTTTAGAATCCGACCTGAAACGATATCATCTATTTTAAAACCTTAAGAATCCGGAACTGCAACATAGTCATCAATTTACAATGCTTTAGAATCCGACTTTAAACGATATCATCTATTTTCAAACATTAATTATCCGCCACTTGAACAAAGTCATCTATTTACAATGCTGTAGAATCCGACTTAAACGATATCATCTATTTTCAAACATTAAGGATCCGCAACTCTTACAAAGTCATCTATTTACAATGCTTTAGTATCTGACATTAAACGATATCATCTACTTTTAAACCTAAAAACTCGCAACTTGAACACAGTCATCTAGTTACAATGCTTTAGAATCCGACTTTAAACGATATCATCTATTTTAAATCCTTAATAATCGGCAACTTGAACAAAGTCATCTATTTACAATGCTTTATAATCCGACTTTAAATGATATCATCTATGTTCAAACCTTAAGAATACGTAACTTGAACATAGTAATCTATTTACAATTCTTTAGTATACGACATTAAACGATATCATCTAGTTTTAAACCTTAAGAACTCGCAACTTGAACAAAGTCATTTATTTACAATGCTTTAGAATCCGACTTTAAACGATATCATCTATTTTCAAACCTTAAGAATCAGCAACTTGAACAAAGTCATCTATTTACAATGCCTTAGAATCCGACTTTAAACGATATCATCTATTATCAAACCTTAAGAATTCGCAACTTGAACAAAGTCATCTATTTACAATGCTTTACAATCCGACTTTAAACGATATCATCTATTTTCAAACCTTAAGAATCCGCAACTTGAACAAAGTCATTTATTTACAATGCTTTAGAATCCGACTTTAACCGATATCATCTATTTTCAATCCTTAAGGATCGGCAACTTGAACAATGTCATCTATTTACAATGCTTTAGAATCGAACTTTAAACGATATCATCTATTTTTAAAGCTTAAGAATCCGCAACTTGAACAAAGTCATCTATTTACAATGCTTTAGAATCCGACTTTAAACGATATCATCTATTATCAAACCTTAAGAATTCGCAACTTGAACAAAGTCATCTATTTACAATGCTTTAGAATCCGACTTTAAACGATATCATCTATTTTCAAACCTTAAGAATCCGCAACTTGAACAAAGTCATCTATTTACAATGCTTTAGAATCCGACTTTAAACGATATAATTTATTTTCAAACTATCAGAGTCCGCAACTTGAACAAAGTCATTTATTTACAATGCTTTAGAATCCGACTTTAACCGATATCATCTATTTTCAATCCTTAAGGATCGGCAACTTGAACAATATCATCTATTTACAATGCTTTAGAATCGAACTTTAAACGATATCATATATTTTCAAACCTAACGAACTCGCAACTTGAACAAAGTCATCTATTTACAATGCTTTAGAATCCGATTTTAAACGATATCATCTATTTTCAATCCTTAAGGATCGGCAACTTGAACAATGTCATCTATTTACAATGCTTTAGAATCCGACTTTAAACGATATCATCTATTTTCGAACCTTAAGAATCGGAAACTTGAACAAAGTAATCTATTTACAGTTCTTTAGAATCCGACTTCAAACGATATCATCTATTTTCAAAGCTTGAGAATCGGCGACTGGAACAACTCATCTATTTACAATCCATTAGAATACGACTTTAAACGATATCATCTATTTTCAAACCTTAAGAATCCGCAACTTGAACAATGTCATCTATTTACAATGCTTTAGAATCGAACTTTAAACGATATCCTCTATTTTCAAACCTTCAGAATTCGCAACTTGAACAAGTCATCTATTTACAATGCTTAAGAATCCGACTTTAACCGATATCATCTATGTTCAAACCTCAAGAATCCGCAACTTGAACAAAGTCATCTATTTACGATGCTTTAGAATCCGACTTTAAACAATATCATCTATTTTCAAACATCAAGAATTCGCCACTTGAGCAAAGTCAGAGAATTACAATGCATTAGAATCCGACTTTAAACGATATTATCGATGTTTAAACCTTAAGAATCCGCAACTTAGACAAAGTCATCTATTTACTATGCTTTAGAATCCAACTTTAAACAATATCATCTATTTTCAAACATTCAGAATCCGCAACTTAAACAAATTCATCTATTTACAATGCTTTAGAATCCGACTTTAAACGATATCATCTATTTTTAAACATTAAGAATCCGCAACTTCAATAATTTCATCAATTTACAATGCTTTAGAATCCGACTTTAAACAGTATCGTCTATTTTCAAACATTAAGAATCCGCAACTTTAGACAAAGTCATCTATTTACAATTGTTTAGAATCCGACTTTAAACAATATCATCTATTTTCAAACCTTAAGAATCCGCAACTTGAACAAAGTTATCTATTTGCTATGCGTTAGAATCCGACTTAAAACGATATCATCTATTTTCAAACCTACAGAATCGTAAACTAAAACACAGTCATCTATTTACAATGCTTTAGTATCCGACATTAAACGATATCATCTATTTTTAAACCTTAACAACTCGAAACTTGAACAAAGTCATCTATTTACAATGCTTTAGAATCCGACTTTAAGCGATATAATCAATTTTCAAACCTTGACAATCCGCAAATTGAACAAAGTCATCTATTTCAAATGCTTTAGAATCCGACTTTAAACAATATCATCTATTTTCAAACCTTGAGAATCCTTAACTTGAACAAACTCATCTATTTACAATGCTTTAGAATCCGACTTTAAACGATATCATCTATTTTAAAATCTTAAGAATCTGCAACTTGAACAAAGTCATCCATTTACAATGCTTTAGTATCCGACATTAAACGATATCATCTACTTTCAAACATAGAGAATCCTCAACTTGAACAAAGTCATCTATTTACAATATCTTTAGAATCCGACTTTAAACGATATCATCTATTTTCAAACATTAAGAATCCGCAACTTGAACAAAGTAATCTATTTACAATGCTTTAGAATCCGACTTTACACGATATAATCCATTTTCAAACATCAAGAATCCGCAACTTGAACAAAGTCAAAGATTTACAATGCTTTAGAATCTGACTTGAAACGATATAATCTATTTTACAACCTTAAGAGTCCGCCACTGAACAAAGTCATCTATTTACAATGCTTTAGAATCCGACTTTAAACAATATCATCTATTTTCAAACCTCCACAATCGGCAACTTGAACAAAGTCATCTATTTACAATGATTTAGAATCCGACTTAAAACGATATAATCTATTTTACTACTTTAAGAATCTGCAACTTGAACAAAGTCATCTATTTACAATGCTTTAGAATCCGACTTTAAACGATATCATCTATTTTCAAACCTTAAGTATCCGCAACTAGAACAAAGTCATCTATTTACAATGCTTTAGAATCCGACTTTAAACGATATCATCTATTTTCAAACATTAAGTATCCGCAACTTGAACAAAGTCATCTATTTACAATGCTTTAGAATCCGACTTAAACGATATCATCTGTTTTCAAACATTTCGGATCCGCAACACTAACAAAGTCATCTATTTACAATGCTTTAGAATCCGACTTTAAACGATATCATCTATTTTGAAACATGAAGAATCCGCAACTTGAACAAAGTAATCTATTTACACTGCTTTAGAATCCGACTTTAAACGATATCGTCTATTTTCAAACATTAAGAATCCGCAACTTGAACAAAGTCATCTATTTACCATGCTCTAGAATCCGACTTTAAACAATATCATCTATTTTCAAACCTTGAGAATCCGCAACTTGAACAAAGTCATCCATTTATCATTCTTTTGAATCCGACTTTAAACGACATCATCTATTTTCAAACATTAAGAATCGGAAACTTGAACAAAGTCATCTATTTACAATGCTTTAGAATCCGACTTCAAACGGTATAATCTATTTTCGAACCTCAAGAATCCGCAACTTGAACAAAGTCATCCATTTATCATTCTTTTGAATCCGACATTAAACGATATCATCTATTTTCAGACATTAACAACTCGAAACTTGAACAACGTCATCTATTTACAATGCTTTAGAATCTAGCTTGAAACGATATAATCTATTTTCAAACCTTAAGAATCCGCAACTGGAACAAAGTCATCTATTTACAATGCTTTAGAATCCGACTTAAAACGATATCATCTATTTTCAAACATTAAGTATCCGCAACTTGAACAAAGTCATCTATTTACAATGCTTTAGAATCCGACTTAAACGATATCATCTATTTTCAAACATTAAGGATCCGCTACTCTTACAAAGTCATCTATTTACAATGCTTTAGTATCTGACATTAAACGATATCATCTACTTTTAAACCTTAACAACCAGCAACTTGAACACAGTCATCTAGTTACAATGCTTTAGAATCCGACTTTAAACGATATCATCTATTTTCAATCCTTAAGAATCGGCAACTGGACGAAGTCATCTATTTACAATGCTTAAGAATCGAACTTTAAACGATATCATCTATTTTCAAACCTTTAGAATCGGCAACTTGAACAAAGTCGTCTATTAACAGTGCTTTAGAATCCGACTTTAACCGATATCATCTATTTTCAAAGCTTGCGAATCGGCGACTTGAACAAAGTAATCTATTTACAATGCTTTAGTATTCGACATTAAACGATATCATCTACTTTTTAACCTTAACAACTCGCAACTTGAACAAAGTCCTCTATTTACAATGCTTTAGAATCCGACTTTAAACAGTATCATCTATTTTCAATCTTTAAGAATCGGCAACTTGAACAAAGTAATCTATTTACAATGCTTTAGAATCGACCTTTAAACGATATCATCTATTTTCAACGCTTAAGAGTCCGCAACTTGAACAAAATAATCTATTTACAATGCTTTAGAATCCGACTTTAAACGATATCATCTATTTTCAAACCCTAAGGATCCGCAACTCGAACTAAGTCATCTATTTACAATGCTTTAGAATCCGACTTTAAACGATATTATCTATTTTCAAACCCTAAGAATCCACCTACTTGAACAAAGTCATCTATTTACAATGCTTTAGAATCCGACTTTAAAAGATATCATCTATTTTCAAACAAAGATTCGGAAACGTGAACAAAGTCATCTACTTACAATGCTTTAGAATCCGACTTTAAACGATATCATCTATTTTCAAATTTTAAGAATCCGCAACTTGAACAAAGTCATCTATTTACAATGCTTTAGAATCCGATTCAAAACGATATCATCTATTTTCAAACCTTAAGAATCCGCAACTTGAACAAAGTCATCTATTTACAATGCTTTAGAATCCGACTTTAAACGATATCATCTATTTTCTAACCTTAAGAATCCGCAACTGTAATAAAGTCATCTACTTACAATGCTTTAGAATCGTACTTTAAACGATATCATCTATTTTAGTCCGCCACTTGAACAAAGTCATCTATTTACAATTCTTTAGAATCCGACTTTAAACGATATTATCTATTTTTAAACCCTCAGAATCCGCAACTTGAACAAAGTCATCTATTTACAATGCTTTAGAATCCGACTTTAAACGATTTCATCTATTTTCCAACATTCACAATCGGCCACTTGAACAAAGTCATCTATTTACAATGCTGTAGAATCCGACTTTAACCGATATCATCTATTTTCAACCGTTAAGAATCCGCAACTTAACAAAGTCATCTATTTACAATAGTTTGCAATCCGATCTTAAACGATTACATCTATTTTCAAACCTTCAGAGTCCGCAACTTTAACAAAGTGATCTATTTACAATGCTTTAGAATCCGACTTTTAACTATATCATCTATTTTCAAACATTAAGAATCCGCAACTTGAACAAAGTCATCTATTTACAATGCTTTAGAATCCGACTTTAACCGATATCATCTATTTTAAAACCTTAAGAATCTGCAACTTGAACAAAGTCATCTATTTACTATGCTTTAGAATCCGACTTTAAACGATATGATCTATTTAAAACCTTTAAGAATCCGCAACTTGAACAAAGTCATCTATTTACAATGCTTTAGAATCCGACTTTAACCGATATCATCTATTTTAAAACCTTGAGAATAACAACTTGAACAAAGTCATCTATTTACAATGCTTTAGAATCCGACTTGAAACTATATTATCTATGTTCAAACCATAAGAGTCTGCAACTTGAACAAAGTCATCTATTTACAATTCTTTAGAATCCGACTTTTAACGATATCATCTATTTTCAAATCTTAAGAATCCGCAACTTGAACAAAGTCATCTATTTACAATGATTTAGAATCCGACTTTAAACGATATAATCTATTTTCAAACTTTAAGAATCGGCAACTTGAACAAAGTCATCTACTTACAATGCTTTAGAATCCGACTTTAAACGATATCATCTATTTTCAAACCTTAACAACTCGCAACTTGAACAAAGTCATCTATTTACAATGCTTTAGAATCCGACTTTAAACGATATCATCTATTTTCAAACCTTAGCAGTCCGCAACTTGAACAAAGTAATCTATTTACAATGCTTTAGAATCCGACTTTAAACGATAACATCTATTTTCACACCTTAAGAATTCGCAACTTGAACAAAGTCATCTATTTACAATTCTTTAAAATCTGATTTGAAACGATATCATCTATTTTCAAACCTTAAGAGTCTGCAACTTGAACTAAGTAATCTATGTACAATGCTTTAGAATCCGACTTTAAAAGATATCATCTATTTTAAAACATAAAGAATCGGCAACGTGAACAAAGTCATCTACTTACAATGCTTAAGAATCCGACTTTCAACGATATCATCTATTTTCAAACCCTAAGTATCCGAAACTTGAACAAAGTCATCTATTTACAATGCTTAAGAATCCGACTATAAACGATATCATCTATTTTAAAACCTTAAGAATCCGCTCCTTGAACAAAGTCATCTATTTACAATGCTTCGGAATCCGACTTTAAACGATATACTCTATTTTCAAACCTTAAGAATCCGGAACTTGAACAAAGTCATCTATTTACAATGCTTTAGAATCCGACTTTAAACGATATCATCAATTTTCAAACCCTAAGGATCCGCAACTCGAACTAAGTCATCTATTTACAATGCTTTAGAATCCGACTTTAAACGATATAATCTATTTTCAAACCCTAAGAATCCACCAACTTGAACAAAGTCATCTATTTACAATGCTTTAGAATCCGACTTTGAACGATATCATCTATTTTCAAACTTTAGCCGTCCGCAACTTGAACAAAGTAATCTATTTACAATGCTTTAGAATCCGACTTTAAACGATAACATCTATTTTCACACCTTAAGAATCGGCAACTTGAACAAAGTCATCTATTTACAATTCTTTAAAATCTGATTTGAAACGATATCATCTATTTTCAAACCTTAAGAGTCTGCAACTTGAACAAATTAATCTATTTACTATGCTTTAGAATCCGACTTTAAAAGATATCATCTATTTTCAAACAAAGATTCGGAAACGTGAACAAAGTCATCTACTTACAATGCTATAGAATCCGACTTTAAACGATATCATCTATTTTCAAACCTTAAGAGTCCGCAACTTTAACAAAGTCATCTATTTACAATGCTTTAGAATCCGATTTTAAACGATATCATCTATTTTCAAACCTTAAGAATCCGCAACTTGAACAAAGTCATCTATTTACAATGCTTTAGAATCCGACTTTAAACGATATCATCTATTTTCTAACCTAAAGAATCCGCAACTGTAATAAAGTCATCTACTTACAATGCTTTAGAATCGTACTTTAAACGATATCATCTATTTTAGTCCGCCACTTGAACAAAGTCATCTATTTACAATGCTTTAGAATCCGACTTTAAACGATATTATCTATTTTTAAACCCTCAGAATCCGCAACTTGAACAAAGTCATCTATTTACAATGCTTTAGAATCCGACTTACAACGATTTCATCTATTTTCCAACATTAACAATCGGCCACTTGAACAAAGTCATCTATTTACAATGCTGTTAAATCCGACTTTAAACGATATCATCTATTTTCAACCGTTAAGAATCCGCAACTTAACAAAGTCATCTATTTACAATAGTTTGCAATCCGATCTTAAACGATTACATCTATTTTCAAACCTTCAGAGTCCGCAACTTTAACAAAGTGATCTATTTACAATGCTTTAGAATCCGACTTAAAACTATATCATCTATTTTCAAACATTAAGAATCCGCAACTTGAACAAAGTCATCTATTTACAATGCTTTAGAATCCGACTTTAACCGATATCATCTATTTTAAAACCTTAAGAATCTGCAACTTGAACAAAGTCATCTATTTACAATGCTTTAGAATCCGACTTTAACCGATATCATCTATTTTAAAACCTTGAGAATAAAAACTTGAACAAAGTCATCTATTTACAATGCTTTAGAATCCGACTTGAAACGATATCATCTATGTTCAAACCATAAGAGTCTGCAACTTGAACAAAGTCATCTATTTACAATTCTTTAGAATCCGACTTTTAACGATATCATCTATTTTCAAATCTTAAGAATCCGCAACTTGAACAAAGTCATCTATTTACAATGATTTAGAATCCGACTTTAAACGATATAATCTATTTTCAAACTTTAAGAATCGGCAACTTGAACAAAGTCATCTACTTACAATGCTTTAGAATCCGACTTTAAACGATATCATCTATTTTCAAACCATAACAACTCGCAACTTGAACAAAGTCATCTATTTACAATGCTTTAGAATCCGACTTTAAACGATATCATCTATTTTCAAACCTTAGCAGTCCGCAACTTGAACAAAGTAATCTATTTACAATGCTTTAGAATCCGACTTTAAACGATAACATCTATTTTCACACCTTAAGAATCGGCAACTTGAACAAAGTCATCTATTTACAATTCTTTAAAATCTGATTTGAAACGATATCATCTATTTTCAAACCTTAAGAGTCTGCAACTTGAACAAAGTAATCTATGTACAATGCTTTAGAATCCGACTTTAAAAGATATCATCTATTTTAAAACATAAAGAATCGGCAACGTGAACAAAGTAATCTACTTACAATGCTTAAGAATCCGACTTTCAACGATATCATCTATTTTCAAACCTTAAGTATCCGTAACTTGAACAAAGTCATCTATTTACAATGCTTAAGAATCCGACTATAAACGATATCATCTATTTTAAAACCTTAAGAATCCGCAACTTGAACAAAGTCATCTATTTACAATGCTTCGGAATCCGACTTTAAACGATATACTCTATTTTCAAACCTTAAGAATCCGGAACTTGAACAAAGTCATCTATTTACAATGCTTTAGAATCCGATTTTAAACGATATCATCTATTTTCAAACCTTAAGAATCCGCAACTTGAACAAAGTCATCTATTTACAATGCTTTAGAATCCGACTTTAAACGATATCATCTATTTGCAAACCTTAAGAATCCGCAACTTGAACAAAGTCATCTATTTACAATGCTTTAGAATGCGACTTTAAACATTATTATCTATTTTCAAATCTAAAGAATCCGCAACTGTAATAAAGTCATCTACTTACAATGCTTTAGAATCGTACTTAAAACAATATCATCTATTTTAGTCCGCCACTTGAATAGAGTCATCTATTTACAATGCTTTAGAATCCGACTTTCAACAATATTATCTTGTTTTAAACCCTCAGAATCCGCAACTTGAACAAAGTCATCTATTTACAATGCTTTAGAATCCGACTTTAAACGATATAATCTATTTTCAAACTATCAGAGTCCGCAACTTGAACAAAGTCATTTGTTTACAATGCTTTAGAATCCGACTTTAACCGATATCATCTATTTTCAATCCTTAAGGATCGGCAACTTGAACAAAGTCATCTATTTACAATGCTTTAGAATCCGACTTTAAACGATATCATCTATTTTCAAACCTTAAGAATCCGCAACTTGAACAAAGTCATCTATTTACAATGCTTTAGAATCCGACTTTAAATAATATCATCTATTTTCAAACCTTAAGAGTCCGCCACTTGAACAAAGTCATCTATTTACAATGCTTTAGAATCCGACTTTAAACGATATCATCTATTTTCAAACCTTAAGAATCCGGAACTTGAACAAAGTCATCTATTTACAATGCTTTAGAATCCGACTTTAAACGATATGATCTATTTTCAAACCTTAAGAATCCGCAACTTGAACAAAGTCATCTATTTACAATGCTTTAGAATCCGACTTTAAACGATATCATCTATTTTCCAACCTTAAGAATCCGCAACTTGAACAAAGTCATCTATTTACAATGCTTTAGAATGCGACTTTAAACATTTTTATCTATTTTCAAATCTAAAGAATCCGCAACTGTAATAAAGTCATCTACTTACAATGCTTTAGAATCGTACTTTAAACAATATCATCTATTTTAGTCCGCCACTTGAATAAAGTCATCTATTTACAATGCTTTAGAATCCGACTTTAAACGATATTATCTATTTTTAAACCCTCAGAATCCGCAACTTGAACAAAGTCATCTATTTACAATGCTTTAGAATCCGACTTTAAACGATATAATCTATTTTCAAACTATCAGAGTCCGCAACTTGAACAAAGTTATTTATTTACAATGCTTTAGAATCCGACTTTAACCGATATCATCTATTTTCAATCCTTAAGGATCGGCAACTTGAACAAAGTCATCTATTTACAATGCTTTAGAATCCGACTTTAAACGATATCATCTATTTTCAAACCTTAAGAATCCGCAACTTGAACAAAGTCATCTATTTACAATGCTTTAGAATCGTACTTTAAACAATATCATCTATTTTCAAACCTAAAGAGTCCGCCACTTGAACAAAGTCATCTATTTACAATGCTTTAGAATCCGACTTGAAACGATATCATCTATTTTCAAACCTTAAGAATCCGCAACTTGAACAAAGTCATCTATTTCCAATGCTTTAGAATCCGACTTTAAACTATGTCATCTATTTTCAAAGATTAAGAATCCGCAACTTGAACAAGGTCATCTATTTACAATGCTTTAGAATCCGACTTTAAACGATATCATCTATTTTCAAACCTAAAGTATCGGCCACTTGAACAAAGTCATCTATTTACAATGCTGTAGAATCCGACTTTAAACGATATCATCTATTTACAAACCTTAAGAATCCGCAACTTGAACAAAGTCATCTATTTACAATGATTTAGAATCCGACTTTAACCGATATAATCTATTTTCAAACCTTAAGAATCCGCAACTTGAACAAAATCATCTATTTACAATGCTTTAGAATCCGACTTTAAACGATATCATCTATTTTATCACCTTAAGAATCCGCAACTTGAACAAAGTCATCTATTTACAATGCGTTAGAATCCGACTTTAAACGATATCATCTATTTTCAAACCTTAAGAATCCGCAACTTGAACAAAGTCATCTATTTACAATGCTTTAGAATGCGACTTTAAACATTATTATCTATTTTCAAATCTAAAGAATCCGCAACTGTAATAAAGTCATCTACTTACAATGCTTTAGAATCGTACTTTAAACAATATCATCTATTTTAGTCCGCCACTTGAATAGAGTCATCTATTTACAATGCTTTAGAATCCGACTTTCAACAATATTATCTATTTTTAAACCCTCAGAATCCGCAACTTGAACAAAGTCATCTATTTACAATGCTTTAGAATCCGACTTTAAACGATATAATCTATTTTCAAACTATCAGAGTCCGCAACTTGAACAAAGTCATTTATTTACAATGCTTTAGAATCCGACTTTAACCGATATCATCTATTTTCAATCCTTAAGGATCGGCAACTTGAACAAAGTCATCTATTTACAATGCTTTAGAATCCGACTTTAAACGATATCATCTATTTTCAAACCTTAAGAATCCGCAACTTGAACAAAGTCATCTATTTACAATGCTTTAGAATCCGACTTTAAATAATATCATCTATTTTCAAACCTTAAGAGTCCGCCACTTGAACAAAGTCATCTATTTACAATGCTTTAGAATCCGACTTTAAACGATATCATCTATTTTCAAACCTTAAGAATCCGGAACTTGAACAAAGTCATCTATTTACAATGCTTTAGAATCCGACTTTAAACGATATGATCTATTTTCAAACCTTAAGAATCCGCAACTTGAACAAAGTCATCTATTTACAATGCTTTAGAATCCGACTTTAAACGATATCATCTATTTTCCAACCTTAAGAATCCGCAACTTGAACAAAGTCATCTATTTACAATGCTTTAGAATGCGACTTTAAACATTATTATCTATTTTCAAATCTAAAGAATCCGCAACTGTAATAAAGTCATCTACTTACAATGCTTTAGAATCGTAATTTAAACAATATCATCTATTTTAGTCCGCCACTTGAATAAAGTCATCTATTTACAATGCTTTAGAATCCGACTTTAAACGATATTATCTATTTTTAAACCCTCAGAATCCGCAACTTGAACAAAGTCATCTATTTACAATGCTTTAGAATCCGACTTTAAACGATATAATCTATTTTCAAACTATCAGAGTCCGCAACTTGAACAAAGTTATTTATTTACAATGCTTTAGAATCCGACTTTAACCGATATCATCTATTTTCAATCCTTAAGGATCGGCAACTTGAACAAAGTCATCTATTTACAATGCTTTAGAATCCGACTTTAAACGATATCATCTATTTTCAAACCTTAAGAATCCGCAACTTGAACAAAGTCATCTATTTACAATGCTTTAGAATCGTACTTTAAACAATATCATCTATTTTCAAACCTAAAGAGTCCGCCACTTGAACAAAGTCATCTATTTACAATGCTTTAGAATCCGACTTGAAACGATATCATCTATTTTCAAACCTTAAGAATCCGCAACTTGAACAAAGTCATCTATTTCCAATGCTTTAGAATCCGACTTTAAACTATGTCATCTATTTTCAAAGATTAAGAATCCGCAACTTGAACAAGGTCATCTATTTACAATGCTTTAGAATCCGACTTTAAACGATATCATCTATTTTCAAACCTAAAGTATCGGCCACTTGAACAAAGTCATCTATTTACAATGCTGTAGAATCCGACTTTAAACGATATCATCTATTTACAAACCTTAAGAATCCGCAACTTGAACAAAGTCATCTATTTACAATGATTTAGAATCCGACTTTAACCGATATAATCTATTTTCAAACCTTAAGAATCCGCAACTTGAACAAAATCATCTATTTACAATGCTTTAGAATCCGACTTTAAACGATATCATCTATTTTATCACCTTAAGAATCCGCAACTTGAACAAAGTCATCTATTTACAATGCGTTAGAATCCGACTTTAAACGATATCATCTATTTTCAAACCTTAAGAATCCGCAACTTGAACAAATTCATCTATTTACAATGCTTTAGAATCCGACTTTAACCGATATCATCTATTTTCAAACCTTAAGAATCCGCAACTTGAACAAAGTCATCTAATTACAATGCTTTAGAATCCGACTTTAAACGATATCATCTATTTTCAAACCTTAAGAATCCGCAACTTGAACAAAGTCCTTTATTTACAATGCTTAAGAATCCGACTTTAAACGATATCATCTATTTTCAAACCTTAAGAATCCGCAACTTGAACAAAGTCATCTATTTACAATGCTTTAGAATCCGACTTTAAACGATATGATCTATTTTCAAAACTTAAGAATCCGCAACTTGAACAAAGTCATCTATTTACAATGCTTTAGAATCCGACTTTAAACGATATCATCTATTTTAAAACCTTAAGAATCCGCAACCTGAACAAAGTCATCTATTTACAATGCTTTAGAATCCGACTTTAACCGATATCATCTATTTTCAAACCTTAAGAATCCGCAACTTGAACAAAGTCATCTATTTACAATGCTTTAGAATGCGACTTTAAACTATGTCATCTATTTTCAAACCTTAAGAATACGCAACTGTAATAAAGTAATCTACTTACAATGCTTTAGAATCGTACTTTAAACAATATCATCTATTTTCAAACCTTAAGAGTCCGCCACTTGAACAAAGTCATCTATTTACAATGCTTTAGAATCCGACTTGAAACGATATCATCAATTTTCAAACCTTAAGAATCCGCAACTTTAACAAGGTCATCTATTTACAATGCTTGTAAATCCGACTTTAAACGATATCATCTATTTTCAAACCTAAAGTATCGGCCACTTGAACAAAGTCATCTATTTACAATGCTGTAGAATCCGACTTTAAACGATATCATCTATTTTCAAACCTTAAGAATCCGCAACTTGAACAAAGTCATCTATTTACAATGCTTCAGAATCCGACTTCAACCGATATCATCTATTTTCAAACCTTAAGAATCCGCAACTTGAACAAAGTCATCTATTTACAATGCTTAAGAATCCGACTTTAAACGATATCATCTATTTTCAAACCTTAAGAATCCGCAACTTGAACAAAGTCATCTATTTACAATGCGTTAGAATCCGACTTTAAACGATATCATCTATTTTCAAACGTTAAGAATCCGCAACTTGAACAAATCATCTATTTACAATGCTTTAGAATCCGACTTTAACCGATATCATCTATTTTGAAAACTTAAGAATCCGCAACTTGAACAAAGTCATCTAATTACAATGCTTTAGAATCCGACTTTAACCGATATCATCTATTTTCAAACCTTAAGAATCCGCAACTTGAACAAAGTCATCTATTTACAATGCTTTAGAATCCGACTTTAACCGATATCGTCTATTTTCAAACCTTAAGAATCCGCAACTTGAACAAAGTCCATTTATTTACAATGCTTTAGAATCCGACTTTAAACTATGTCATCTATTTTCAAACATTAAGAATCCGCAACTTGAACAAGGTCATCTATTTACAATGCTTTAGAATCCGACTTTAAACGATATCATATATTTTCAAACCTAAAGTATCGGCAACTTGAACAAAGTCATCTATTTACAATGCTTTAGAATCCGACGTTAAACGATATCATCTATTATCAATCCTCAAGAATCGGCAACTTGAACAAAGTCATCTATTTACAATGCTTTAGAATCGAACTTTAAACGATATCATCTATTTTCAAAGGTTAAGAATCGGCAACTTGAACAAAGTCATCTATTTACAATGCTTTAGAATCCGACTTTAAACGATATCATCTATTTTCAAACCTTAAAAAATCCGCAACTTGAACAAATGCTTTATTATCCGACTTTAAATGATATCATCTATTTTCAAACCTTAAGAATACGTAACTTTAACATAGTAATCTATTTACAATGCTTTAGTATCCAACATTAAACGATATCATCTTGTTTTAATCCTTAAAAACTCGCAACTTGAACAAAGTCATCTATTTACAATGCTTAAGAATCCGACTTTAAACGATATCATCTATTTTCAAACCTAAAGAATCCGACACTTGAACAAAGTCATCTATTTACAATGCTTTAGAATCCGACTTTAAACCATATCATCTATTTTCAAACCTTAAGAATCCGCAACTTGAACAAAGTCATCTATTTACAATGCTTAAGAATCAGATATTAAACGATATCATCTATTTTCAAACCTTAAGAATCCGCAACTTGAACAAAGTCATCTATTTACAATGCTTTGGAATCCGACTTTAAACGATATCATCTTTTTTCAAAGCTTAAGAATCCGCAACTTGAACAAAGTCATCTATTTACAATGCTTTAGAATCCGACTTCAAACGATATCATCGATTTTCAAACCTTAAGAATCCGCAACTTGAACAAAGTCATCTATTTACAATGCTTTAGAATCACACTTGCAACGATATCATCTCATTTAAAAGCTGAAGAATCCGCAACTTGAACGAAGTCATCGATTTACAATGCTTTTTAATCCTACTTTAAACATTATCTTCTATTTTCAAACCATAAGAATCCGCAACTTGAACAAAGTCATCTATTCACAATGCTTCAGAATCCGACTTAAAACGATATCATCTATTTTCTAACCTTATGAATCCGCAACTTGAACAAAGTTATCTATTTACAATGCTTTAGAATCCGACTTTAAACGATATCATCTATTTTCAAACCTTAAGAATCCGCAACTTTAACAAAGTCATCTATTTACAATGCTTTAGAATCCGACTTTAAACGATATCATCTATGTTCAAACCATAAGAATCCGCAACTTGAACAAAGTCATCTATTTACAATGCTTTACAATCCGACTTTAAACGATATCATCTATTTTCAATCCTTAAGAATCGGCAACTTGAACAAAGTCATCTATTTACAATGCTTTAGAATCCGACTTTAAACGATATCATCTATTTTCAAACCTTAAGAATCGGCAACTTGAACAAAGTCATCTATTTACAGTGCTTTAGAATCCGACTTTAAACGATATCATCTATTTTCAAAGCTTGAGAATCGGCGATTTGAACAAGTCATTAATTTAAAATGCTTTAGAATCCGACTTGAAACTATATCATCTATTTTAAAACCTAAAGAATCCAACACTTGAACAAAGTCATCTATTTACAATAGTTTAGAATCCGACTTGAAACGATATCATCTATTTTAAAACCTTAAGAATCGGCAACTTGAACAAAGTCATCTATTTACAATGCTTTGGAATCCGACTTTAAACGATTTCATCTATTTTCAAAGCTTAAGAATCGGACTCTTGAACAAAGTCATCTATTTACAATGCTTTAGAATCCGACTTTAAACGATATCATCTATTTTCAAACCTAAAGAATCCGCAACTTGAACAAAGTCATCTATTTACAATGCTGTATAATCCGACTTTAAATGATATCATCTATTTTCAAACCTTAAGAATCCGCAACTGTAATAAAGTCATCTACTTACAATGCATTAGAATCGTACTTTAAACAATATCATCTATTTTCAAACCTTAAGAGTCCGCCACTTGAACAAAGTCATCTATTTACAATGATTTAGAATCCGACTTGAAACGATATCATCTATTTTCAAACCTTAAGAATCCGCAACTTGAACAAAGTCATCTATTTACAATGCTTTAGAATCCGACTTTAGACTATGTCATCTATTTTCAAACATTACGAATTCCCAACTTGACCAAGGTCATCTATTAACAATGCTTTAGAATCCGACTTTAAACGATATCATCTATTTTCAAACCTAAACTATCGGCCACTTGAACAAAGTCATCTATTTGCAATACTGTAGAATCCGACTTTAAACGATATCATCTATTTTCAAAGCTTGAGAATCGGCGATTTGAACAAGTCATCTATTTAAAATGCTTTAGAATCCGACTTGAAACTATATCATCTATTTTAAAACCTTAAGAATCGGCAACTTAAACAAAGTCATCTATTTACAATGCTTTGGAATCCGACTTTAAACGATATCATCTATTTTCAAACCTTAAGAATCCGCAACTTGAACAAAGTCATCTATTTACAATGCTTTAGAATCCGACTTTAAATGATATCATCTATTTTCAAACCTTAAAAAATCCGCAACTTGAACAAATGCTTTATAATCCGACTTTAAATGATATCATCTATTTTCAAACCTTAAGAATACGGAACTTGAAATTAGTAATCTATTTACAATGCTTTAGTATCCGACATTAAACGATATCACTTAGTTTTCAACCTTAAGAACTCGCAACTTGAACAAAGTCATCTATTTACAATGCTTTAGAATCCGACTTTTAACGATATGATCTATTTTCAAACCTTTAGAATCCGCAACTTGAACAAAGTCATCTATTTACAATGCTTTAGAATCCGACTTTAAACGATATCATCTATTTTATAACCTAAAGAATCCGACACTTGAACAAAGTCATCTATTTACAATACTTTAGAATCCGACTTTAAACGATATCATCTATTTTCAAACCTTAAGAATCCGCAACTTGAACAAAGTCATCTATTTACAATGCTTTGGAATCCGACTTTAAACCATATACTCTATTTTCAAAGCTTAAGAATCCGCAACTTGAACAAAGTCATCTATTTACAATGCTTTACAATCCGACTTTAAACGATATCATCTATTTTCAATCCTTAAGAATCGGCAACTTGAACAAAGTCATCTATTTACAATGCTTTAGAATCCGACTTTAAACGATATCATCTATTTTCAAACCTTAAGAATCGGCAACTTGAACAAAGTCATCTATTTACAGTGCTTTAGAATCCGACTTTAAACGATATCATCTATTTTCAAAGCTTGAGAATCGGCGATTTGAACAAGTCATTAATTTAAAATGCTTTAGAATCCGACTTGAAACTATATCATCTATTTTAAAACCTAAAGAATCCAACACTTGAACAAAGTCATCTATTTACAATAGTTTAGAATCCGACTTGAAACGATATCATCTATTTTAAAACCTTAAAAATCGGCAACTTGAACAAAGTCATCTATTTACAATGCTTTGGAATCCGACTTTAAACGATATCATCTATTTTCAAAGCTTAAGAATCGGACTCTTGAACAAAGTCATCTATTTACAATGCTTTAGAATCCGACTTTAAACGATATCATCTATTTTCAAACCTAAAGAATCCGCAACTTGAACAAAGTCAGCTATTTACAATGCTGTATAATCCGACTTTAAATGATATCATCTATTTTCAAACCTTAAGAATCCGCAACTGTAATAAAGTCATCTACTTACAATGCATTAGAATCGTACTTTAAACAATATCATCTATTTTCAAACCTTAAGAGTCCGCAACTTGAACAAAGTCATCTATTTACAATGATTTAGAATCCGACTTGAAACGATATCATCTATTTTCAAACCTTAAGAATCCGCAACTTGAACAAAGTCATCTATTTACAATGCTTTAGAATCCGACTTTAGACTATGTCATCTATTTTCAAACATTAAGAATTCGCAACTTGACCAAGGTCATCTATTTACAATGCTTTAGAATCCGACTTTAAACGATATCATCTATTTTCAAACCTAAAGTATCGGCCACTTGAACAAAGTCATCTATTTACAATACTGTAGAATCCGACTTTAAACGATATCATCTATTTTCAAAGCTTGAGAATCGGCGATTTGAACAAGTCATCTATTTAAAATGCTTTAGAATCCGACTTGAAACTATATCATCTATTTTAAAACCTTAAGAATCGGCAACTTAAACAAAGTCATCTATTTACAATGCTTTGGAATCCGACTTTAAACGATATCATCTATTTTCAAACCTTAAGAATCCGCAACTTGAACAAAGTCATCTATTTACAATGCTTTAGAATCCGACTTTCAACGATATCATCTATTTTCAAACCTTAAGAATCCGCAACTTGAACAAATTCATCTATTTACAATGCTTTAGAATCCGACTTTAACCGATATCATCTATTTTCAAACCTTAAGAATCCGCAACTTGAACAAAGTCATCTAATTACAATGCTTTAGAATCCGACTTTAAACGATATCATCTATTTTCAAACCTTAAGAATCCGCAACTTGAACAAAGTCCTTTATTTACAATGCTTAAGAATCCGACTTTAAACGATATCATCTATTTTCAAACCTTAAGAATCCGCAACTTGAACAAAGTCATCTATTTACAATGCTTTAGAATCCGACTTTAAACGATATGATCTATTTTCAAAACTTAAGAATCCGCAACTTGAACAAAGTCATCTATTTACAATGCTTTAGAATCCGACTTTAAACGATATCATCTATTTTAAAACCTTAAGAATCCGCAACCTGAACAAAGTCATCTATTTACAATGCTTTAGAATCCGACTTTAACCGATATCATCTATTTTCAAACCTTAAGAATCATCAACTTGAACAAAGTCATCTATTTACAATGCTTTAGAATGCGACTTTAAACTATGTCATCTATTTTCAAACCTTAAGAATACGCAACTGTAATAAAGTAATCTACTTACAATGCTTTAGAATCGTACTTTAAACAATATCATCTATTTTCAAACCTTAAGAGTCCGCCACTTGAACAAAGTCATCTATTTACAATGCTTTAGAATCCGACTTGAAACGATATCATCAATTTTCAAACCTTAAGAATCCGCAACTTTAACAAGGTCATCTATTTACAATGCTTGTAAATCCGACTTTAAACGATATCATCTATTTTCAAACCTAAAGTATCGGCCACTTGAACAAAGTCATCTATTTACAATGCTGTAGAATCCGACTTTAAACGATATCATCTATTTTCAAACCTTAAGAATCCGCAACTTGAACAAAGTCATCTATTTACAATGCTTTAGAATCCGACTTTAACCGATATCATCTATTTTCAAACCTTAAGAATCCGCAACTTGAACAAAGTCATCTATTTACAATGCTTAAGAATCCGACTTTAAACGATATCATCTATTTTCAAACCTTAAGAATCCGCAACTTGAACAAAGTCATCTATTTACAATGCGTTAGAATCCGACTTTAAACGATATCATCTATTTTCAAACGTTAAGAATCCGCAACTTGAACAAATCATCTATTTACAATGCTTTAGAATCCGACTTTAACCGATATCATCTATTTTAAAACCTTAAGAATCCGCAACTTGAACAAAGTCATCTAATTACAATGCTTTAGAATCCGACTTTAACCGATATCATCTATTTTCAAACCTTAAGAATCCGCAACTTGAACAAAGTCATCTATTTACAATGCTTTAGAATCCGACTTTAACCGATATCGTCTATTTTCAAACCTTAAGAATCCGCAACTTGAACAAAGTCCATTTATTTACAATGCTTTAGAATCCGACTTTAAACTATGTCATCTATTTTCAAACATTAAGAATCCGCAACTTGAACAAGGTCATCTATTTACAATGCTTTAGAATCCGACTTTAAACGATATCATATATTTTCAAACCTAAAGTATCGGCAACTTGAACAAAGTCATCTATTTACAATGCTTTAGAATCCGACGTTAAACGATATCATCTATTATCAATCCTCAAGAATCGGCAACTTGAACAAAGTCATCTATTTACAATGCTTTAGAATCGAACTTTAAACGATATCATCTATTTTCAAAGGTTAAGAATCGGCAACTTGAACAAAGTCATCTATTTACAATGCTTTAGAATCCGACTTTAAACGATATCATCTATTTTCAAACCTTAAAAAATCCGCAACTTGAACATATGCTTTATTATCCGACTTTAAATGATATCATCTATTTTCAAACCTTAAGAATACGTAACTTTAACATAGTAATCTATTTACAATGCTTTAGTATCCGACATTAAACGATATCATCTTGTTTTAATCCTTAAAAACTCGCAACTTGAACAAAGTCATCTATTTACAATGCTTAAGAATCCGACTTTAAACGATATCATCTATTTTCAAACCTAAAGAATCCGACACTTGAACAAAGTCATCTATTTACAATGCTTTAGAATCCGACTTTAAACCATATCATCGATTTTCAAACCTTAAGAATCCGCAACTTGAACAAAGTCATCTATTTACAATGCTTTGGAATCCGACTTTAAACGATATCATCTTTTTTCAAAGCTTAAGAATCCGCAACTTGAACAAAGTCATCTATTTACAATGCTTTAGAATCCGACTTCAAACGATATCATCGATTTTCAAACCTTAAGAATCCGCAACTTGAACAAAGTCATCTATTTACAATGCTTTAGAATCACACTTGCAACGATATCATCTCATTTAAAAGCTGAAGAATCCGCAACTTGAACGAAGTCATCGATTTACAATGCTTTTTAATCCTACTTTAAACATTATCTTCTATTTTCAAACCATAAGAATCCGCAACTTGAACAAAGTCATCTATTCACAATGCTTCAGAATCCGACTTTAAACGATATCATCTATTTTCTAACCTTATGAATCCGCAACTTGAACAAAGTTATCTATTTACAATGCTTTAGAATCCGACTTTAAACGATATCATCTATTTTCAAACCTTAAGAATCCGCAACTTGAACAAAGTCATCTATTTACAATGCTTTAGAATCCGACTTTAAACGATATCATCTATGTTCAAACCATAAGAATCCGCAACTTGAACAAAGTCATCTATTTACAATGCTTTACAATCCGACTTTAAACGATATCATCTATTTTCAATCCTTAAGAATCGGCAACTTGAACAAAGTCATCTATTTACAATGCTTTAGAATCCGACTTTAAACGATATCATCTATTTTCAAACCTTAAGAATCGGCAACTTGAACAAAGTCATCTATTTACAGTGCTTTAGAATCCGACTTTAAACGATATCATCTATTTTCAAAGCTTGAGAATCGGCGATTTGAACAAGTCATTAATTTAAAATGCTTTAGAATCCGACTTGAAACTATATCATCTATTTTAAAACCTAAAGAATCCAACACTTGAACAAAGTCATCTATTTACAATAGTTTAGAATCCGACTTGAAACGATATCATCTATTTTAAAACCTTAAGAATCGGCAACTTGAACAAAGTCATCTATTTACAATGCTTTGGAATCCGACTTTAAACGATATCATCTATTTTCAAAGCTTAAGAATCGGACTCTGGAACAAAGTCATCTATTTACAATGCTTTAGAATCCGACTTTAAACGATATCATCTATTTTCAAACCTAAAGAATCCGCAACTTGAACAAAGTCATCTATTTACAATGCTGTATAATCCGACTTTAAATGATATCATCTATTTTCAAACCTTAAGAATCCGCAACTGTAATAAAGTCATCTACTTACAATGCATTAGAATCGTACTTTAAACAATATCATCTATTTTCAAACCTTAAGAGTCCGCCACTTGAACAAAGTCATCTATTTACAATGATTTAGAATCCGACTTGAAACGATATCATCTATTTTCAAACCTTAAGAATCCGCAACTTGAACAAAGTCATCTATTTACAATGCTTTAGAATCCGACTTTAGACTATGTCATCTATTTTCAAACATTAAGAATTCGCAACTTGACCAAGGTCATCTATTAACAATGCTTTAGAATCCGACTTTAAACGATATCATCTATTTTCAAACCTAAAGTATCGGCCACTTGAACAAAGTCATCTATTTACAATACTGTAGAATCCGACTTTAAACGATATCATCTATTTTCAAAGCTTGAGAATCGGCGATTTGAACAAGTCATCTATTTAAAATGCTTTAGAATCCGACTTGAAACTATATCATCTATTTTAAAACCTTAAGAATCGGCAACTTAAACAAAGTCATCTATTTACAATGCTTTGGAATCAGACTTTAAACGATATCATCTATTTTCAAACCTTAAGAATCCGCAACTTGAACAAAGTCATCTATTTACAATGCTTTAGAATCCGACTTTAAATGATATCATCTATTTTCAAACCTTAAAAAATCCGCAACTTGAACAAATGCTTTATAATCCGACTTTAAATGATATCATCTATTTTCAAACCTTAAGAATACGGAACTTGAAATTAGTAATCTATTTACAATGCTTTAGTATCCGACATTAAACGATATCACTTAGTTTTCAACCTTAAGAACTCGCAACTTGAACAAAGTCATCTATTTACAATGCTTTAGAATCCGACTTTTAACGATATGATCTATTTTCAAACCTTAAGAATCCGCAACTTGAACAAAGTCATCTATTTACAATGCTTTAGAATCCGACTTTAAACGATATCATCTATTTTATAACCTAAAGAATCCGACACTTGAACAAAGTCATCTATTTACAATACTTTAGAATCCGACTTTAAACGATATCATCTATTTTCAAACCTTAAGAATCCGCAACTTGAACAAAGTCATCTATTTACAATGCTTTGGAATCCGACTTTAAACCATATCATCTATTTTCAAAGCTTAAGAATCCGCAACTTGAACAAAGTCATCTATTTACAATGCTTTACAATCCGACTTTAAACGATATCATCTATTTTCAATCCTTAAGAATCGGCAACTTGAACAAAGTCATCTATTTACAATGCTTTAGAATCCGACTTTAAACGATATCATCTATTTTCAAACCTTAAGAATCGGCAACTTGAACAAAGTCATCTATTTACAGTGCTTTAGAATCCGACTTTAAACGATATCATCTATTTTCAAAGCTTGAGAATCGGCGATTTGAACAAGTCATTAATTTAAAATGCTTTAGAATCCGACTTGAAACTATATCATCTATTTTAAAACCTAAAGAATCCAACACTTGAACAAAGTCATCTATTTACAATAGTTTAGAATCCGACTTGAAACGATATCATCTATTTTAAAACCTTAAGAATCGGCAACTTGAACAAAGTCATCTATTTACAATGCTTTGGAATCCGACTTTAAACGATATCATCTATTTTCAAAGCTTAAGAATCGGACTCTTGAACAAAGTCATCTATTTACAATGCTTTAGAATCCGACTTTAAACGATATCATCTATTTTCAAACCTAAAGAATCCGCAACTTGAACAAAGTCAGCTATTTACAATGCTGTATAATCCGACTTTAAATGATATCATCTATTTTCAAACCTTAAGAATCCGCAACTGTAATAAAGTCATCTACTTACAATGCATTAGAATCGTACTTTAAACAATATCATCTATTTTCAAACCTTAAGAGTCCGCAACTTGAACAAAGTCATCTATTTACAATGATTTAGAATCCGACTTGAAACGATATCATCTATTTTCAAACCTTAAGAATCCGCAACTTGAACAAAGTCATCTATTTACAATGCTTTAGAATCCGACTTTAGACTATGTCATCTATTTTCAAACATTAAGAATTCGCAACTTGACCAAGGTCATCTATTTACAATGCTTTAGAATCCGACTTTAAACGATATCATCTATTTTCAAACCTAAAGTATCGGCCACTTGAACAAAGTCATCTATTTACAATACTGTAGAATCCGACTTTAAACGATATCATCTATTTTCAAAGCTTGAGAATCGGCGATTTGAACAAGTCATCTATTTAAAATGCTTTAGAATCCGACTTGAAACTATATCATCTATTTTAAAACCTTAAGAATCGGCAACTTAAACAAAGTCATCTATTTACAATGCTTTGGAATCCGATTTTAAACGATATCATCTATTTTCAAACCTTAAGAATCCGCAACTTGAACAAAGTCATCTATTTACAATGCTTTAGAATCCGACTTTCAACGATATCATCTATTTTCAAACCTTAAAAAATCCGCAACTTGAACAAATGCTTTATAATCCGACTTTAAATGATATCATCTATTTTCAAACCTTAAGAATACGGAACTTGAACATAGTAATCTATTTACAATGCTTTAGTATCCGACATTAAACGATATCACTTAGTTTTCAACCTTAAGAACTCGCAACTTGAACAAAGTCATCTATTTACAATGCTTTAGAATCCGACTTTTAACGATATGATCTATTTTCAAACCTAAAGAATCCGCAACTTGAACAAAGTCATCTATTTACAATGCTTTAGAATCCGACTTTAAACGATATCATCTATTTTATAACCTAAAGAATCCGACACTTGAACAAAGTCATCTATTTACAATACTTTAGAATCCGACTTTAAACGATATCATCTATTTTCAAACCTTAAGAATCGGCAACTTGAACAAGTCATATATTTACAATGCTGAAGAATCCGACTTTAATCCATATCATCTATTTTCAAAGCTTAAGAATCGGCAACTTGAACAAGTCATATATTTACAATGTTGAAGAATCCGACTTTAAACGATATCATCTATTTTCAAACCTTAAGAATCCGCAACTTGAACAAAGTAATCTATTTACAATGCTTTGGAATCCGACTTTAAACGATATCATCTTTTTTCAAAGCTTAAGAATCGGCAACTTGAACAAAGTCATCTATTTACAATGCTTCAGAATCCGACTTCAAACGATATCATCGATTTTCAAACCTTAAGAATCCGCAACTTAAACAAAGTCATCTATTTACAATGCTTTAGAACTACACTTGCAACGATATCATCTGATTTAAAACCTTAAGAATCCGCAACTTGAACTAAGTCATCTATTTACAATGCTTTTGAATCCTACTTTAAACATTATATTCTATTTTCAAACCTTAAGAATCCGCAACATGATCAAAGTCATCTATTTACAATGCGTTAGAATCCGACTTTAAACGATATCATCTATTTTCAAACCTTAAGAATCCGCAACTGGAACAAAGTCATCTATTTACAATGCTGTAGCATCCGACTTTAAACGATATCATCTATTTTCAAACCTTAAGAATCCGCAACTTGAACAAAGTCATCTATTTACAATGCGTTAGAATCCGACTTTAAACGATATCATCTATTTTCAAACCTTAAGAATCCGCAACTTGAACAAAGTCATCTATTTACAATGCTTTAGAATCCGACTTTAACCGATATCATCTATTTTCAAACCTTAAGAATCCGCAACTTGAACAAAGTCATCTAATTACAATGCTTTAGAATCCGACTTTAACCGATATCATCTATTTTCAAACCTTAAGAATCCGCAACTTGAACAAAGTCATCTATTTACAATGCTTTAGAATGCGACTTTAAACTATGTCATCTATTTTCAAACCTTAAGAATACGCAACTGTAATAAAGTAATCTACTTACAATGCTTTAGAATCGTACTTTAAACAATATCATCTATTTTCAAACCTTAAGAGTCCGCCACTTGAACAAAGTCATCTATTTACAATGCTTTAGAATCCGACTTTAAACTATGTCATCTATTTTCAAACATTAAGAATCCGCAACTTGGACAAGGTCATCTATTTACAATGCTTTAGAATCCGACTTTAAACGATATCATATATTTTCAAACCTAAAGTATCGGCAACTTGAACAAAGACATCTATTTACAATGCTGTAGAATCCGACTTTAAACGATATCATCTATTTTCAAACGTTATGAATCCGCAACTTGAACAAAGTCATCTATTTACAATGCTTTAGAATCCGACTTTAACCGATATCATCTATTTTCAAACCTTAAGAATCCGCAACTTGAACAAAGTCATCTATTTACAATGCTTTAGAATCCGACTTTAACCGATATCGTCTATTTTCAAACCTTAAGAATCCGCAACTTGAACAAAGTCCTTTATTTACAATGCTTTAGAATCCGACTTTAAACTATGTCATCTATTTTCAAACATTAAGAATCCGCAACTTGAACAAGGTCATCTATTTACAATGCTTTAGAATCCGACTTTAAACGATATCATATATTTTCAAACC
The DNA here is from genome assembly GCA_963556195.1 of Sepiola atlantica. Classification (NCBI taxonomy): domain Eukaryota; kingdom Metazoa; phylum Mollusca; class Cephalopoda; order Sepiida; family Sepiolidae; genus Sepiola; species Sepiola atlantica. The sequence continues at coordinate 205,517 of CAUVYP010001100.1, read as the reverse complement.
TAAAGTATCGGCAACTTGAACAAAGTCATCTATTTACAATGCCTTAGAATCCGACGTTAAACGATATCATCTATTATCAATCCTCAAGAATCGGCAACTTGAACAAAGTCATCTATTTACAATGCTTAGAATCGAACTTTAAACGATATCATCTATTTTCAAAGGTTAAGAATCGGAAACTTGAACAAAGTCATCTATTTACAATGCTTTAGAATCCGACTTTAAACGATATCATCTATTTTCAAACCTTAAAAAATCCGCAACTTGAACAAATGCTTTATTATCCGACTTTAAATGATATCATCTATTTTCAAACCTTAAGAATACGTAACTTTAACATAGTAATCTATTTACAATGCTTTAGTATCCGACATTAAACGATATCATCTTGTTTTAATCCTTAAAAACTCGCAACTTGAACAAAGTCATCTATTTACAATGCTTACGAATCCGACTTTAAACGATATCATCTATTTTCAAACCTAAAGAATCCGACACTTGAACAAAGTCATCTATTTACAATGCTTTAGAATCCAACTTTAAACCATATCATCTATTTTCAAACCTTAAGAATCCGAAACTTGAACAAGTCATCTATTTACAATGCTTAAGAATCAGATATTAAACGATATCATCTATTTTCAAACCTTAAGAATCCGCAACTTGAACAAAGTCATCTATTTACAATGCTTTGGAATCCGACTTTAAACGATATCATCTTTTTTCAAAGCTTAAGAATCCGCAACTTGAACAAAGTCATCTATTTACAATGCTTTAGAATCCGACTTCAAACGATATCATCGATTTTCAAACCTTAAGAATCAACAACTTGAACAAAGTCATCTATTTACAATGCTTTAGAATCACACTTGCAACGATATCATCTCATTTAAAAGCTGAAGAATCCGCAACTTGAACGAAGTCATCGATTTACAATGCTTTTTAATCCTACTTGGAACATTATCTTCTATTTTCAAACCATAAGAATCCGCAACTTGAACAAAGTCATCTATTCACAATGCTTCAGAATCCGACTTTAAACGATATCATCTATTTTCTAACCTTAAGAATCCGCAACTTGAACAAAGTCATCTATTTACAATGCTTTAGAATCCGACTTTAAACGATATCATCTATTTTCAAACCTTAAGAATCCGCAACTTGAACAAAGTTATCTATTTACAATGCTTTACAATCCGACTTAAAACGATATCATCTATTTTCAATCCTTAAGAATCGGCAACTTGAACACAGTCATCTATTTACAATGCTTTAGAATCCGACTTTAAACGATATCATCTATTTTCAAACCTTAAGAATCGGCAACTTGAACAAAGTCATCTATTTACAGTGCTTTAGAATCCGACTTTAAACGATATCATCTATTTTCAAAGCTTGAGAATCGGCGATTTGAACAAGTCATTAATTTAAAATGCTTTAGAATCCGACTTGAAACTATATCATCTATTTTAAAACCAAAAGTATCCAACACTTGAACAAAGTCATCTATTTACAATAGTTTAGAATCCGACTTGAAACGATATCATCTATTTTAAAACCTTAAGAATCGGCAACTTGAACATAGTCATCTATTTACAATGCTTTGGAATCCGACTTTAAACGATATCATCTATTTTCAAAGCTTAAGAATCGGACTCTTGAACAAAGTCATCTATTTACAATGCTTTAGAATCCGACTTTAAACGATATCATCTATTTTCAAACCTAAAGAATCCGCAACTTGAACAAAGTCATCTATTTACAATGCTGTATAATCCGACTTTAAATGATATCATCTATTTTCAAACCTTAAGAATCCGCAACTGTAATAAAGTCATCTACTTACAATGCATTAGAATCGTACTTTAAACAATATCATCTATTTTCAAACCTTAAGAGTCCGCCACTTGAACAAAGTCATCTATTTACAATGATTTAGAATCCGACTTGAAACGATATCATCTATTTTCAAACCTTAAGAATCCGCAACTTGAACAAAGTCATCTATTTACAATGCTTTAGAATCCGACGTTAGACTATGCTATCTATTTTCAAACATTAAGAATTCGCAACTTGACCAAGGTCATCTATTTACAATGCTTTAGAATCCGACTTTAAACGATATCATCTATTTTCAAACCTAAAGTATCGGCCACTTGAACAAAGTAATCTATTTACAATACTGTAGAATCCGACTTTAAACGATATCATCTATTTTCAAAGCTTGAGAATCGGCGATTTGAACAAGTCATCTATTTAAAATGCTTTAGAATCCGACTTGAAACTATATCATCTATTTTAAAACCTTAAGAATCGCCAACTTAAACAAAGTCATCTATTTACAATGCTTTAGAATCCGACTTAAAACGATATCATCTATTTTCAAACCTTAAGAATCCGCAACTTGAACAAAGTCATCTATTTACAATGCTTTAGAATCCGACTTTAAACGATATCATCTATTTTCAAACCTTAAAAAATCCGCAACTTGAACAAATGCTTTATAATCCGACTTTAAATGATATCATCTATTTTCAAACCTTAAGAATACGGAACTTGAACATAGTAATCTATTTACAATGCTTTAGTATCCGACATTAAACGATATCACTTAGTTTTCAACCTTAAGAACTCGCAACTTGAACAAAGTCATCTATTTACAATGCTTTAGAATCCGACTTTTAACGATATGATCTATTTTCAAAACTTAATAATCCGCAACTTGAACAAAGTCATTTATTTACAATGCTTTAGAATCCGACTTTAAACGATATCATCTATTTTATAACCTAAAGAATCCGACACTTGAACAAAGTCATCTATTTACAATACTTTAGAATCCGACTTTAAACGATATCATCTATTTACAAACCTTAAGAATCCGCAACTTGAACAAAGTCATCTATTTACAATGCTTTGGAATCCGACTTTAAACCATATCATCTATTTTCAAAGCTTAAGAATCGGCAACTTGAACAAGTCATATATTTACAATGCTGAAGAATCCGACTTTTATCCATATCATCTATTTTCAAAGCTTAAGAATCGGCAACTTGAACAAGTCATATATTTACAATGCTGAAGAATCCGACTTTAAACGATATCATCTATTTTCAAAACTTAAGAATCCGCAACTTGAACAAAGTAATCTATTTACAATGCTTTGGAATCCGACTTTAAACGATATCATCTTTTTTCAAAGCTTAAGAATCGGCAACTTGAACAAAGTCATCTATTTACAATGCTTCAGAATCCGACTTCAAACGATATCATCGATTTTCAAACCTTAAGAATCCGCAACTTAAACAAAGTCATCTATTTACAATGCTTTAGAACTACACTTGCAACGATATCATCTGATTTAAAACCTTAAGAATCCGCAACTTGAACTAAGTCTTCTATTTACAATGCTTTTGAATCCTACTTTAAACATTATATTCTATTTTCAAACCTTAAGAATCCGCAACATGAACAAAGTCATCTATTTACAATGCGTTAGAATCCGACTTTAAACGATATCATCTATTTTCAAACCTTAAGAATCCGCAACTGGAACAAAGTCATCTATTTACAATGCTTTAGAATCCGACTTTAAACGATATCATCTATTTTAAAACCTAAAGAATCCGCAACTTGAACAAAGTCATTTATTTACAATGCTTTAGAATCCGACTTTAAACGATATCATCTATTTTCAAACCTTAAGAATCCGCAACTTGAACAAAGTCATCTATTTACAATGCTTTAGAATCCGACTTTAAACAATATCATCTATTTTCAAACCTTAAGAATCCGCAACTAGAACAAAGTCATCTATTTACAATGCTTTAGAATCCGACTTAAACCGATATCATCTATTTTCAAACCTTAAGAATCCGCAACCTGAACCAAGTCATCTATTTACAATGCTTTAGAATGCGACTTTAAACAATGTCATCTATTTTAAAACCTTAAGATACCGAAACTGTAATAAAGTCATCTACTTACAATGCTTTAGAATCGTACTTTAAACAATATCATCTATTTTCAAACCTTAAGAGTCCGCCACTTGAACCAATCATCTATTTACAATGCTTTTGAAGCCTACTTCAAACATTGTCTTCTATTTTCAAACCTTAAGAATCCGCAACTTGAACAAAGTTATCTATTTACAATGCGTTAGAATCCGACTTTAAACGATATCATCTATTTTTAAACCTTAAAAATCCGCAACTTGAACAAAGTCATCTATTTACAATGCTTTAGAATCCGACTTTAAACGATATCATCTATTTTCAAACCTTAAGAATCATTAACTTGAACAAAGTCATTTATTTACAATGCTTTAGAATCCGACTTTAAACGATATTATCTATTTTCAAACCTTAAGAATCCGAAACTTGAACAAAGTCATCTATTTACAATGCTTTAGAATCCGACTTTAAACGATATAATCTATTTTTAAACCTTAAGAATCCGCAACTTGAACAAAGTCATCTATTTACAATGCGTAATAATCCGACTTTAAACGATATCATCTATTTTCAAACCTTAAGAATCCGCAACTTGAACAAAGTCATCTATTTACAATGCTTTAGAATCCGACTTCAACCGATATCATCTATTTTCAAACCTTAAGAATCCGAAACTGTAATAAAGTCATCTACTTACAATGCTTTCGAATCGTACTTTAAACAATATCATCTATTTTCCAACCCTAAGAGTCCGCCACTTGAACAAATCATCTATTTACAATGCTTTTGAAGCCTACTTTAAACATTATCTTCTATTTTCAAACTTTAAGAATCCGCAACTTGAACAAAGTCATCTATTTACAATGCGTTAGAATCCGACTTTAAACGATATCATCTATTTTCAAACCTTAAGAATCCGCAACTTGAACAAAGTCATCTATTTACAATGCTTTACAATCCGACTTTAAACGATATCATCTATTTTCAAACCTTAAGAATCCGCAACTTGAACAAAGTCATTTATTTACAATGCTTTAGAATCCGACTTTAAACGATATCATCTATTTTCAAACCTTAAGAATCCGCAACTTGAACAAAGTCATCTATTTACAATGCTTTAGAATCCGACTTTAAACGATATCATCTATTTTCAAACCTTAAGAATCCGCAACTTGAACAAAGTCATCTATTTACAATGCGTTAGAATCGGACTTTAAACGATATCATCTGTTTTCAAACCTTAAGAATCCGCAACTTGAACAAAGTCATCTATTTACAATGCTTTAGAATCCGACTTAAACCGATATCATCTATTTTCAAACCTTATGAATCCGCAACTTGAACAAAGTCATCTATTTACAATGCTTTAGAATCCGACTTTAAACTATGTCATCTATTTTCAAACATCAAGCATCCGCAACTTAAACAAGGTCATCTATTTACAATGCTAAAGAATCCGACTATAAACGATATCATCTATTTTCAAACCTTAAGAATCCGCAACTTGAACAAAGTCATCTATTTACAATGCTTTAGAATCCGACATTAAACGATATCATCTATTTTCAAACCTTAAGAATCCGCAACTTGAACAAAGTCATCTATTTACAATGCGTTAGAAACCGACTTTAAACGATATCATCTATTTTCAAACTTTAAGAATCCGCAACTTGAACAAAGTCATCTATTTACAATGCTTTAGAATCCGACTTTAACCGATATCATCTATTTTCAAACCTTAAGAATCCGCAACTTGAACAAAGTCATCTATTTACAATGCTTTAAAATGCGACTTTAAACAATGTCATCTATTTTCAAACCTTAAGAATCCGCAACTGTAATAAAGTCATCTACTTTCAAGTCTATAGAATCGTACTTTAAACAATATCATCTATTTTCAAACCTTAAGAGTCCCCCACTTGACCAACGTCATCTATTTACAATGCTTTAGAATCCGACTTTAAACGATATCATCTATTTTCAAACCTTAAGAATCCGCAACTTGAACAAAGTCATCTATTTACAATGCTTTAGAATCCGACTTTAAACTATGTCATCTATTTTCAAACATCAAGCATCCGCAACTTGAAACAGGTAATCTATTTACAATGCTTTAGAATCCGACTTTAAACGATATCATCTATTTTCAAACCTAAAGTATCGGCCACTTGAACAAAGTCATCTATTTACAATGCTTTAGAATCCGACCTTAAACGATATCATCTATTTTCAAACCTTAAGAATCCGCAACTTGAACACAGTCATCTATTTACAATGCTTTAGAATCCGACTTTAAACGATATCATTTATTTTCAAACCTTAAGAATCAGAACCTTGAACAAAGTCATCTATTTACAATGCTTTAGTATCCGACTTAAAACAATATCATCTATTTTCAAGCCTTAAGAATCCGCAACTTGAACAAAGTCATCTATTAACTATGCTTTAGAATCCGACTTTAAACGATATAATCTATTTTCAAACTATCAGAGTCCGCAACTTGAACAAAGTCATCTATTTACAATGCTTTAGAATCCGACTTTAAACGATATAATCTATTTTAAAACCTAAAAAATCCGACACTTGAACAAAGTCATCTATTTACAATACTTTAGAATCCGACTTTAAACGATATCATCTATTTTCAAAGCTTAAGAATCGGCAACTTGAACAAGTCATCTATTTACAATGCTTAAGAATCCGACTTTAAACGATATCATCTATTTTCAAACCTTAAGAATCCGGAACTTGAACAAAGTCATCTATTTACAATGCTTTGGAATTCCACTTTAAACGATATCATCTTTTTTCAAAGCTTAAGAATCGGAACCTTGAACAAAGTCATCTATTTACAATGCTTTAGAATCCGACTTCAAACGATATCATCGATTTTCAAACCTTAAGAATCCGCAACTTAAACAATATCATCTATTTACAATGCGTTAAGATCCGACTTTAAACGATATCATCTTTTTTCAAAGCTTAAGAATCGGAACCTTGAACAAAGTCATCTATATACAATGCTTTAGAATCCGACTTTAAACGATATCATCTATTTTCAAACCTTAAGAATCCGCAACTTGAACAAAGTCATCTATTTACAATGCTTTAGAATCGAACTTCAAACGATATCATCTATTTTCAAACCTTAAGAATCCGCAACTTGAACAAAGTCATCTATTTACAATACTTTAGAATCCGACTTTAAACGATATCATCTATTTTCAAACCTTAAGAATCCGCAACTTAAACAAAGTCATTTATTTACAATGCTTTAGAATCCGACTTTAAAGCATATCATCTATTTTCAAACCTTAAGAATCCGCAACTTAGACAAAGTCATCTATTTACAATGCTTTAGAATCCGACTTTAAACGATATCATCTATATTCAAACCTTAAGAATCCGCAACTTAAACAATATCATCTATTTACAATGCGTTAAGATCCGACTTTAAACGATATCATCTATTTTCAAACCTTAAGAATCCGAAACTTGAACAAAGTTATCTATTTACAATGCTTTAGAATCCGATTTTAACCGATATCATCTATTTTCAAACCTTAAGAATCCGAAACTTGAACAAAGTCATCTATTTACAATGCTTTAGAATGCGACTTTAAACAATGTCATCTATTTTCAAACCTTAAGAATCCGCAACTGTAATAAAGTCATCTACTTACAATGCTTTAGAATCGTACTTTAAACAATATCATCTATTTCAAACCTTAAGAGTCCGCCACTTGAACAAAGTCATCTATTTACAATGCTTTAGAATCCGACTTTAAACGATATCATCTATTTTCAAACCTTAAGAATCCTAAACTTGAACAAAGTCATCTATTTACAATGCTTTAGAATCCGACTTTAAAATATGTCATCTATTTTCAAACGTAAAGCATCCGCAACTTGAACAAAGTCATCTATTTACAATGCGTTAGAATCCGACTTTAAACGATATCATCTATTTTCCAACCTTAAGAATCCGCAACTTGAACACAGTCATCTATTTACAATGCTTTAGAATCCTACTTTAAACGATATCATCTATTTTCAAACCTTAAGAATCCGCAACTTGAACAAAGTCATCTATTTACAATGCTTTAGAATCCGACTTAAAACAATATGATCTATTTTCAAACTATCAGAGTCCGCAACTTGAACAAAGTCATCTATTTACAATGCTTTAGAATCCGACTTTAACCGATATTATCTATTTTCAATCCTTAAGTATCGGCAACTTGAACAAAGTCATCTATTTACAATGCTTTAGAATCCGACTTTAAACGATATCATCTATTTTCAATCCTTAAGAATCGGCAACTTGAACAAAGTCATCTATTTACAATGCTTAGAATCGAACTTTAAACGATATCATCTATTTTCAACCCTTAAGAATCGGCAACTTGAACAAAGTCATCTATTTACAGTGCTTTAGAATCCGACTTTAAACGATATCATCTATTTTCAAAGCTTGAGAATCGGCGACTTGAACAACTCATTAATTTACAATGCTTTAGAATCCGACTTGAAACGATATCATCTATTTAAGAACCTTAAGAATCGGCAACTTGAACAAAGTCATCTATTTACAATGCTTTAGAATCGTACTTTAAACAATATCATCTATTTTCAAACCTTAAGAGTCGGCCACTTGAACAAAGTCATCTATTTACAATGCTTTAGAATCCGACTTTAAACGATATCATCTATTTTCAAACCTTAAAAGTCCCCAACTTTAACAAAGTCATCTATTTACAATGCTTTAGAATCCGACTTTAAACGATATCATCGTTTTTCAAACCTTAAGAATCCGCAACTTGAACAAAGTCACCTATTTACAATGCTGTAGAATACGACTTTAAACGATATCATCTATGTTGGAACATAAGGAATCGGCAACTTGAACAAAGTCATCAATTTACAGTTCTTTAGAATCCGACTTTAAACGATATCATCTATTTTCAAACCTAAACAACCGCAACTTGAACAAAGTCATCTATTTACCATGCTTTACAATCCGACTTTTTACATTATAATCTATTTTCAAACCTTAAGAATCCGCAAATTATACAAAGTCATCTATTTACAATGCTTTAGAATCCGACTTTAACCGATATCATCTATTTTCAAACCTCAAGAATCCGCCACTTGACAAAGTAATCTATTTACAATGCTTTAAAAGGCGACTTTAAACGATATCATTTATTTTCAAACCTTAAGAATCCGCACCTATAACAAAGTCATCTATTTACAATGCTTTAGAATCCGACTTTAAACATGATCATCTATTTTCAAACCGAAAGAATCGGAAACTTGAACAAAGTCATCTATTTACAATGCTTTAGAATCCGACTTCAACCGATATAATCTCTTTTCAAACCTCAAGAATCCGCAACTTAAACAAAGTCATCTATTAACAATGCTTTAGAATCCGACTTTGAACGATATAATCTATTGTAAAACCTTAAGAATCTGCAACTTGAACAAAGTCTACTATTTACAGTGCTGTAGAATCCGACTTTAAACGATATCATCTATTTTCAAAGCTTAAGAATCAGCGACTTGAACAAGTCATCAATTTACAATGCTTTAGAATCCGACTTTAACCGATATCATCTATTTACAAACCTTAAGAATCGGCAACTTGAACAAAGTCATCTATTTACAATGCTTTAGAATCCGACTTTAAACGATATCATCTATTTTCCAACCTTAAGAATCCGCAACTTGAACAAAGTCATCTATTTACAATGCTTTAGAATCCGACTTTAAACTATGTCATCTATTTTCAAACATAAAGCATCCGCAACTTGAACAAAGTCATCTATTCACCATGCGTCAGAATCCGACTTTAAACGATATCATCTATTTTCAAACCTTAAGAATCCGCAACTTGAACACAGTCATCTATTTACAATGCTTTAGAATCCGACTTTAAACGATATCATCTATTTTCAAACCTTAAGAATCCGCAACTTGAACAAAGTCATCTATTTACAATGCTTTAGAATCCGACTTAAAACAATATCATCTATTTTCAAACCTTAAGAATTCGCAACTTATACAAAGTCATCTATTAACAATGCTTTAGAATCCGACTTTAAACGATATAATATATTTTCAAACTATCAGAGTCCGCAACTTGAACAAAGTCATCTATTTACAATGCTTTAGAATCCGACTTTAACCGATATTATCTATTTTCAATCCTTAAGTATCGGCAACTTGAACAAAGTAATCTATTTACAATGCTTTAGAATCCGACTTTAAACGATATCATCTATTTTCAAACCTTAAGAATCGGCAACTTGAACAAAGTCATCTATTTACAGTGCTTTAGAATCCGACTTTATACGATATCATCTATTTTGCCAACTTGAGAATCGGCGACTTGAACAAGTTATTAATTTACAATGCTTTAGAATCCGACTTGAAACGATATCATCTATTTAAAAACCTTAAGAATCGGCAACTTGAAAAAAGTCATCTATTTACAATGCTTTAGAATCGTACTTTAAACAGTATCATCTATTTTCAAACCTTAAGAGTCCGCCACTTGAACAAAGTCATCTATTTACAATGCTTTAGAATCCGACTTTAAACGATATCATCGTTTTTCAAACCTTAAGAATCCGCAACTTTAACAAAGTCACCTATTTACAATGCTGTAGAATACGACTTTAAACGATATCATCTATGTTCGAACATAAGAAATCGGCCACTTGAACAAAGTCATCTATTTACAGTGCTTTAGAATCCGACTTAAAACGATATCATCTATTTTCAAACCTAAACAACACCAACTTGAACAAAGTCATCTATTTACCATGCTTTACAATCCGACTTTTTACATTATAATCTATTTTCAAACCTTAAGAATCCGCAAATTATACAAAGTCATCTATTTACAATGCTTAAGAATCCGACTTTAACCGATATCATCTATTTTCAAACCTCAAGTATCCGCCACTTGACAAAGTAATCTATTTACAATGCTTTAAAAGGCGACTTTAAACGATATCATCTATTTTCAAACCTTAAGAATCCGCACCTAGAACAAAGTCATCTATTTACAATGCTTTAGAATCCGACTTTAAACATGATCATCTATTTTCAAACCGAAAGAATCGGAAACTTGAACAAAGTCATCTATTTACAATGCTTTTGAATCCGACTTCAACCGATATAATCTCTTTTCAAACCTCAAGAATCCGCAACTTAAACAAAGTCATCTATTACCAATGCTTTAGAATCCGACTTTGAACGATATCATCTATTTTAAAACCTTAAGAATCTGCAACTTGAACAAAGTCTACTATTTACAGTGCTGTAGAATCCGACTTTAAACGATATCATCTATTTTCAAAGCTTAAGAATCGGCGACTTGAACAAGTCATCAATTTACAATGCTTTAGAATCCGACTTTAACCGATATCATCTATTTTCAAACCTTAAGAATCGGCAACTTGAACAAAGTCATCTATTTACAATGCTGTAGAATCCGAATGTGAACGATATCATCTATTTTCAAACCTAAAGAATCCGCAACTTGAACAAAGTCATCTATTTACAATCCTTTAGAATCCGAATTGAAACAATATTATCTATTTTAAAACATTAAGAATCAGCAACTTGAACAAAGTCATCTATTTACAATGCTTTAGAATCCGACTTTAAACGATATCATCTATTTTCAATCATTCAGATTCCGCAACTTGAACAAGTCATCTATTTACAATGCTAAAGAATCCGACTTTAAACGATATCATCTATTTTCAAACCTCAAGAATCCGCAACTTGAATAAAGTCCTCTATTTACAATGCTTTAGAAACCGTCTTTAAAAGATATCATCTATTTTCAAACCTTAAGAATCAGAAACTTGAACAAAGTCATCTATTTACAAGGCTTTCGAATCCGACTTTAAATGATGGCATCTATTTTCAAACCTCAAGAATACGTAACTTGAACATAATAATCTATTTACAATGCCTTAGTATTCGACATTAAACGATATCATCTATTTTCAAAGCTTCAGTATCAGACACTTGAACAAAATCATCTATTTACAATGCTTTGGAATCCGACTTCAAACGATATTATCTATTTTCAAACCTTAAGAATCTGCAACTTGAACAAAGTCATCTATTTACAATGCCCCTAGAATCTGACTTTAAACAATATCATCTATTTTCAAACCTTAAGAATCCGCAACTTGAACAAAGTCATCTATTAACAATGCTTTAGAATCCGACTTTAAACGATATCATCTATTTTCAAACCTTTAGAGTCCGCAACTTGAACAAAGTCATCTATTTACAATGCTTTAGAATCCGACTTTAAACGATATCATTTTTTTTTAAAACCTCAAGAATCGGCCACTTGAACAAGGTCATCTATTTACAATGCTTTAGAATCCGATATGAAAATATATCATCTAGTTTTAAACCTTAAGAACTCGTAACTTGAACAAAGTCATCGATTTACAATGCTTTAGAATCCGACTTTAAACGATATCATCTACTTTCGCACCTTAAGAATCGGCAACTTGAACAAAGTCATCAATTTACAGTGCTTTAGAATCCGACTTTAAACCATATCATCTTTTTGCTAAGGCTTAAGAATCGGCAACTTGAACAAGTCACCTATTTACAATGCTTTAGAATCCGACTTTAAACGATATCATCTATTTTCTAACCTGAAGAATCTGCAACCTGAACAAAGTTATCTATTTACTATGCTTTGGAATCCGATTTAAACGATATCATCTATTTTCAAAGCTTAAGAATCGGCAACTTCAACAAAGTCATCTATTTACAATGCTTTGGAATTACACTTTTAACGATATCATCTATTTTCAAACCTTAAGAATCCGCAACTTGAACAAAGTCATCTATTTACAATGCTTTGGAATCCTACTTTAAACATTATCTTCTATTTTCAAACCTTAAGAATCCGCAACTTGAACATAGTCATCTATTTACAATCCTTTAGAATCCGACTTTGTACAATATCATCTATTTTCAAACCTTAACAATCGGCAAGTTTAACAAAGTCATCTATTTGCAATGCATTAGAATCCGACTTTAAACGATATCATCGATTTTCAAACTTTCAGAGTCCGCAACTTGAACAAAGTCATCTATTTACAATGCTTAAGAATCCGACTTTAAACGATATCATCTATTTCCAAACCTAAAGAATCGCAACTTGAACAAAGTCATCTATTTACAATGCTTTGGAATCTGACTTTAAGCGATATCATCTATTTTCAAACCTAAAAAATCGGCAACTTGAACAAAGTAATCTATTTATAATGCTTTATAATCCGACTTTAAATGATATCATCTATTGTAAAACCTTAACAATACGTAACTTGAACATAATAATCTATTTACAATGCTTTAGTATCCGACATTAAACGATACTATCTAGTTTTAAACCTTAAGAACTCGCAACTTGAACAAAGTCATCTATTTACAATGCTTTAGAATCCGACTTTAAACGATATCATCTATTTCGGAACCTTAAGAATCGGCAACTTGAACAAAGTCATCCATTTACAGTGCTTTAGAATCCGACTTTTAACCATATCATCTATTTTCAAAGCTTAAGAATCGGCAACTTGAAAAAAGTTATCTATTTACAATGCTTTGGAATCCGACTTTAAACGATATAATTTATTTTCAAACCTAAAGAATCTGCAACTTGAACAAAGTCATCTATTAACAGTGCTTTAGAATCCGACTTGAAACATTATCATCGATTTTCAAACCTTAAGAATCCGCACCTAGAACAAAGTCATCTATTTACAATGCTTGAGAATCTGACTTTAAACATGATCATCTATTTTCAAACCGAAAGAATCGGAAACTTAAACAAAGTCATCTATTTACAATCCTTTAGAATCCGAATTTAAACAATATTATCTATTTTCAAACCTTAAGAATCAGCAACTTGAACAAAGTTATCTATTTACAATGCTTTAGAATCCGACTTTAAACGATATCATCTTTTTTCAAACATTCAGATTCCGCAACTTGCAAAAGTCATCTATTCACAATGCTAAAGAATCCGACTTTAAACGATATCATCTATTTACAAACCTCAAGAATCCGCAACTTGAATAAAGTCCTCTATTTACAATGCTTTAGAAACCGTCTTTAACAGATATCATCTATTTTAAAACCTTAAGAATCAGAAACTTGAACAAAGTCATCTATTTACAAGGCTTTAGAATCTGACTTTAAACGATATCATCTATTTTCAAACCTAAAAAATCGCAACTTGAACAAAGTCATCTATTTACAATGCTTTGGAATCCGACTTTAAGCGATATCATCTATTTTAAAACCTAAAAAATTCGCAACTTGAACAAAGTCATCAATTTATAATGCTTTATAATCCGACTTTAAATGATATCATCTATTTTCAAACCTCAAGAATACGTAACTTGAACATAATAATCTATTTACAATGCTTTAGAATCCGACTTTAAACGATATCATCTATTTTCAAACCTTAAGAATCCGCAACTTGAACAAAGTCATCTATTTACAATGCTTTAGAATCTGACTTTAAACAATATACTCTATTTTCAAACCTTAAGAATCCGCAACTTGAACAAAGTCATCTATTAACAATGCTTTAGAATCCGACTTTAAACGATATAAACTATTTTCAAACCTTTAGAGTCCGCAACTTGAAGAAAGTCATCTATTTACAATGCTTTAGCATCCGACTTTAACCGATATCATCTATTTTCAAACCTCAAGAATCGGCCACTTGAACAAGGTCATCTATTTACAATGCTTTAGAATCCGACATGAAAATATATGCTCTAGTTTTAAACCTTAAGAACTCGCAACTTGAACAAAGTCATCGATTTACAATGCTTTAGAATCCGACTTTAAACGATATCATCTAATTTCGCACCTTAAGAATCGGCAACTTGAACAAAGTAATCAATTTACAGTGCTTTAGAATCCGACTTTAAACCATATCATCTTTTTGCTAAAGCTTAAGAATCGGAAACTTGAACAAGTCACCTATTTACAATGCTTTAGAATCAGACTTTAAACGATATCATCTATTTTCAAACCTGAAGAATCTGCAACCTGAACAAAGTTATCTATTTACTATGCTTTGGAATCCGACTGAAACGATATCATCTATTTGCAAACCTTAAGAATCCGCAACTTGAACAAAGTCATCTATTTACAATGCTTTGCAATCCTACTTTAAACATTATCTTCTATTTTCAAACCTTAAGAATCCGCAACTTGAACAAAGTCATCTATTTACAATGCTTTAGAATCTGACTTTAAACAATATCATCTATTTTCAAACCTTAACAATCGGCAAGTTTAACAAAGTCATCTATTTGCAATGCATTAGAATCCGACTTTAAACGATATCATCGATTTTCAAACTTTCAGAGTCCGCAACCTGAACAAAGTCATCTATTTACAATGCTTTAGAATCCGACTTTAAACGATATCATCTATTTTCAAACCTAAATAATCGCAACTTGAACAAAGTCATCTATTTACAATGCTTTGGAATCTGACTTTAAGCGATATCATCTATTTTCAAACCAAAAAAATCCGCAACTTGAACAAAGTAATCTATTTACAATGCTTTATAATCCGACTGTAAATGATATCATCTATATTCAAACCTTAAGAATACGTAACTTGAACATAATAATCTATTTACAATGCCTTAGTATCCGACATTAAACGATATCATCTAGTTTTAAACTTTAAGAACTAGCAACTTGAACAAAGTCATCTATTTACAATGCTTTAGAATCCGACTTTAAACGATATCATCTATTTCGGAACCTTAAGAATCGGCAACTTTAACAAAGTCATCCATTAACAGTGCTTTAGAATCCGACTTTTAACCATATCATCTATTTTCAAAGCTTAAGAATCGGCAACTTGAACAAGTCATCTATTTACAATGCTTTAGAATCCGACTTTAACCGATATCATCTATTTTCAAACCTTAAGAATCTGCAACTTGAAAAAAGTAATCTATTTACAATGCTTTGGAATCCGACTTTAAACGATATCATCTATTTTCAAACCTAAAGAATCTGCAACTTGAACAAAGTCATCTATTAACAGTGCTTTAGAATCCGACTTGAAACATTATCATCGATTTTCAAACCTTAAGAATCCGCACCTAGAACAAAGTCATCTATTTACAATGCTTTAGAATCCGACTTTAAACATGATCATCTATTTTCAAACCGAAAGAATCTGAAACTTGAACAAAGTCATCTATTCACAATGCTTTAGAATCCGACTTCAACCGATATTATCTATTTTCAAACCTTAAGAATCCGCAACTTGAACAAAGTCATCTATTTACAGTGCTGTAGAATCCGACTTTAAACGATATCATCTATTTACAAAGCTTAAGAATCGGCGACTTGAACAAGTTATCAATTTACAATGCTTTAGAATCCGACTTTAACCGATATCATCTATTTTCGCACCTTAAGAATCGGCAACTTGAACAAAGTCATCTATTTACAGTTCTTTAAAATCCGACTTTAAACGATATCATCTATTTTCAAACCTTAAGAATCGGACACTTGAACCATGTCATCTATTTACAATACTGTAGAATCCGACTTTAAATGATATCATCTATGTTCAAACCTTTAGAATACGTAACTTGAATATAGTAATCTATTTACAATGCTTTAGTATCCGACATTAAACGATATCATCTAGTTTTAAACCTTAAGAACTCGCAACTTGAACAAAGTCATCTATTTACAATGCTTTAGAATCCGACTTAAAACGATATCATCTATTTTCAAACGTTAAGAATCGGCAACTTGAACAAAGTCATCTATTTACAATGCTTTAAAAGCCGACTTTAAACGATATCATCTATTTTCAAAGCTTAAGAATCCGCAACTTGAACAAAGTCATCTATTTACAATGCTTTAGAATCCGACTTTCCACAATATCATCTATTTTAAACCCGTAAGAATTGGAAACTTGAACAAAGTCATCTATTTACAATGCTTTAGAATCCGACTTCAACCGATATTATCTATTTTCAAACCTCAAGAATCCGCAAATTGAACAAAGTCATCTATTTACAATGCTTTAGAATCCGACTTTAAACGATATCATCTATTTTCAAAGCTTAAGAATCCGCAACTTAAACAAAGTCATCTGTTTACTATGATTTAGTATCCGACATTAAACGATATCCTCTAGTTTTTAACCTTAAGAACTCGAA
This sequence comes from Sepiola atlantica, assembly GCA_963556195.1. NCBI lineage: Eukaryota > Metazoa > Mollusca > Cephalopoda > Sepiida > Sepiolidae > Sepiola > Sepiola atlantica. The sequence goes on along the minus strand of CAUVYP010001100.1, from coordinate 188,294 downwards.
ACTTGAACAAAGTCATCTATGTAGAATGCTTGAGACTTCGACTTTAACCGATATCATCTATTTTCGAACCTTACGAATCGGCAACTTGAACAAAGTCAACTATTTACAATGCTTTAGAATCCGACTTTAAACGATATCATCTATTTTTAAAGCTTAAGAATCGGCGACTTGAACAAGTCATCAATTTAAAATGCTTGATAATCACACTTTAAACGATATTATCTATTTTCAAACCTTAAGAATCCGCAACTCGAACAAAGTCATCTGCTTACAATGCTTTAGAATCTGACTTTAAACATTATTATGTATTTTCTACCCTTAATAACCCGCAACTTTAACAAAGTCATCTATTTACAATGCTTTAGAATCCGAATTTAAAAAATATCATCTATTTTGCCACCTTAAGAATCGGCAACTTGAACAAAATCATCTATTTACAATGCTTTGGAATCCGGCTTTAAACGATATCATCTATTTTCAAACATCGTGAGTCCGCTACTTGAACAAGTCATCTATTTACAATGCTTAAGAATCCGACTTTAAACGATATCATCTTCTTTCTTACCCAAAAAATCGGCCCCTTCAATAAATCTATCTATTTACAATGGTTTAGAATCCGACTTTAAACGATATCATCTATTTTCAAACCTAAAGAGTCCGCAATCTGAACAAAGTAATCTATTTACAATGCTTTAGAATCCGACATAAAACAATATCATCTATTTTCAAACCTTAAGAATCAGCAACTGAAAAAAGTCATCTATTTACGATGCTTTACCATCCGACTTTAAACGATATCATCTATTTTATAACCTTAAGAATCGGCAACCAGAACTAAGTCATCTATTTACAATGCTTTAGAATCCGACTTTAAAAGATATAATCTATTTTCAAACCTTAAGATCGGCAACTTGAACAAAGTCATCTATTTACAATGCTTTAGAATCATACTTTAAACTATACTATCTATTTTCAAACCTTAAGAATTGGTAACTTGACCAAAGTCATCTATTTACAATGGTTTGGAATCCGAGTTTAAACGATACTATCTATTTTCAAACCTTAATAATCCGCAAGTTGAACAAGGTCATCTATTTACAATGCTTTAGGATCAGACTTTAAAAGATATCATCTTTTTTCAAACCTTAAGAATCCGCAACTTGAACAAAGTCATCTATTTACAATGCTTTAGAATCCGACTTCAACCGATATTATCTATTTTCAAACCTCAAGAATCCGCAACTTGAAAAAAGTCATCTATTTACAATGCTTTAGAATCCGACTTTAAACGATATCATCTATTTTAAAACCTTAAGAATCCGCAACTTTAACAAAGTCAACTATTTACAATGCTTTAGAATCCGACTTTAAACAATATCATCTATTTTCAAACCGTTAGAATCGGCAACTTGAACAAACTCATCTATTTACAATGCTTTAGAATACCACTTCCACCGATATCATCTATTTTCAAACGTTACGAATCCGCAACTTGAACAAAGTCATCTATGTACAATGTTTTTAAATCCGACTTTAAACATTATAATTTATTTTCAAAATTTAAGAATCACTAACTTTAACAAAGTCATCTATTTACAATGCTTTAGAATCACACTTTAAACGATCTCATCTATTTTCAAACCTTAAGAATCGGACACTTGAACAAAGTCATCTATTTACAGTGCTTTAGAATCCGACTAGAAACGACATCATCCATTTCTAAACCTTAAAAATCCGCAACTTGAACAAAGTCATCTATTTGCAATGCATTAGAATCCGACTTTAATAACTACCATCTATTTTCAAACCTTATGAATCGGCAACTTGTCAAAGTAATCTATTTACAGTGCTTTAGAATTCGACTTTAAACGATATCATCTATTTTCAAACCTTAAGAATCGGCTACTTGAACAAAGTCATCTATTTACAATGTTTTAGAATCCGACTTTCAACGATATCATATATTTAGAAACCTTAAGTATCCGCAACTTGAACAAAGTCATCTATTTACAATGATTAAGAATCCGACCTATAACAATATAATCTATTTTCAAACAACAGGAATGTGAACTTGAACAAAGTCATCTATTTACAATGCTTTAGAATCAAACTTTCAACGATATCATCTATTTTCAAACATTAAGAATCCGCAACTTGAACAAAGTCATCTATTTACAATGCTTTAGAATCCGATTTAAAACATTATCTTTTTTTTCAAACCTTGAGAATCTGCAACTTGAACAAAGTCATCTATTTACAATGCTTTAGAATCTGACTTTAAACATTATTATCTATTTTCAAACCTAAAGAATCCGCAACTGTAATAAAGTCATCTACTTACAATGCTTTAGAATCGTACTCTAAACAATATCATCTATTTTAGTCCGCCACTTGAACAAAGTCATCTATTTACAATGCTTTAGAATCCGACTTTAAACGATATTATCTATTTTTAAACCCTCAGAATCCGCAACTTGAACAAAGTCATCTATTTACAATGCTTTAGAATCCGACTTGAAACTATATCATCTATTTTCAAACATTAAGAATCCGCAACTTGAACAAAGTCATCTATTTACAATGCTTTAGAATACGACTTTAAACGATATCATCTAAATAGATGATATCGTTCAAACCTTAAGAATCGGCCACTTGAACAAAGTCATCTATTTACAATGCTGTAGAATCCGACTTCAAACGATATCATCTATTTTCAACCCTAAAGAATTCGCAACTTAACAAAGTCATCTATTTACAATGGTTTGCAATCCGATCTTAAACGATATCATCTATTTTCAAACGTTAAGAGTCCGTAACTTTAACAAAGTCATCTATTTACAATGCTTTAGAATCCGACTTTAAACGATATCATCTATTTTCAAACCTTAAGAATCCGAAACTTGAACACAGTCATCTATTTACAAAACTTTAGAATCCGACTTTAAACGATATCATCTATTTTCAAACCTTAAGAACTCGCAACTTGAACAAAGTCATCTATTTACAATGCATTAGAATCTGACTTTAAACAATATCATCTATTTTCAAACCTTAAGAATCGGCAACTTGAACAAAGTCATCTATTAACAATGGTTTAGAATCTGACTTTAAACGATATCATCTATTTTAAAACCTTAAGAATCCGCAACTTGAACAAAGTCATCTATTTAATGTGCTTTAGAATCCGACTTTAAACGATATCATCTATTTTCAAACCTTATGAATCTGCACCTCGAACACAGTCATCTATTTACCATGATTTAGAATCCGACTTTAAACATTATCATCTATTTTCCAACTTTAAGAATCCGCAACTTGAACAAAGTCATCTATTTTCAATGATTTAGAATCCGACTTTAAACGATATCATCTATTTTCAAACCTTAAGAATCCGCAACTTGAACAAAGTCATCTATTTACAATGCTTTAGAATCCGACTTTAAACAATATCATCTTTTCAAACCTTAAGAATCGGCAACTTGAACAAAGTCATCTATTTACAATGCTTTTAAATTCGACTTTAAACGATATCATCTATTTTCAAACCTTCAGAATCGTAAACTTGAACAAAGTCATCTATTTTCAATGATTTAGAATCCGACTTTCAAGGATATCATCTATTTTCAAACCTTAAGAATCGGCCACTTGAACAAAGTCATCTATTAACAATGCTTTAGAATCCGACTTTAAACGATATCATCTATTTTAAAACCTTAAGAATCGGCAACTTTAACAAAGTCATCTATTCACAATGTTTTGGAATCCGACTTTAAACGATATCATCTATTTTCAAAGCTTAAGAATCGGCAACTTGAACAAAGATATCTACTTACAATGTTTTAGAATCCGACGTTAAACGATATCATCCATTTTCAAAGCTTAAGAATCCGCAACTTGAACAAAGTCATCTATTTACAATGCTTTAGAATGCGACTGTAAACATTATCATCTACTTTCAAACCTTAAGAATCCGAAACTGTAATAAAGTCATCTACTTACAATGCTTTAGAATCGTCTTTTAAACAATATCATCTATTTTAGTCCGCCACTTGAACAAAGTCATCTATTTACAATGCTTTAGAATCCGACTTTTAACTATATCATCTATTTTCAAACATTAAGAATCCGCAACTTGAACAAAGTCATCTATTTACAATGCGTTAGAATCCGACTTGAACCGATATCATCTATTTTAAAACCTTTAGAATCCGCAACTTGAACAAAGTCATCTATTTACTATGCTTTAGAATCTGACTTTAAACGATATCATCTATTTTAAAACTTTAAGAATCGGCAACTTGAACCAAGTCATCTATTTACAATGCTTTAGAATCAGACTTTAAACGATATCATCTATTTTCAAACATTAAGAATCCGCAACTTGAACAAAGTCATCTATTTACAATGATTTAGAATCCGACTTTAAACGATAACATCTTTTTTCAAATCTTAAGAATCCGCAACTGGAACAAAGTCATCTATTTACAATGCTTTAGAATCCGACTTTAAACGATATTATCGATTTTTAAACATTAAGTATCCGCAACTATAACAAAGTAATCTATTTACAATGCTTTGGAATCGGACTTTACACGATATCATCTATTTTAAAACATCAAGAATCCGCAACTTGAACAAAGTCATCTATTTACAATGCTTTAGAATCGCACTTTAAACGATATCATCGATTTTCAAACATTAAGAATCTGCAACTTGAACAAAGTCATCTATTTACAATGCTTTAGAATCCGACTTTAAACGATATAATCTATTTTCAAACATGAAGAATCCGCAACTTAAACAAATTCATCTACTTACAATGCTTTAGAATCCGACTTTAAACGATATCTCCTATTTCTAAACATTAAGAATCCGCAACTTAAAAAAGTCATCTATTTACAATTCTTAAGTACCCGAAATTAAACGATATCATCTACTTTTAAACCTAAACAACTCGCAACTTGAACAAAGTCATCTATTTACAATGCTTTAGAATCCGACTTTAAACGATATCATCTATTTTCAAACTCTAAGAATCCGCAACTTGAACAAAGTCATCTATTTACAATGCTTTAGTATCGAACTTTAAACGATATCATTTATTTTCAAACCTGACGAGTCCGCAACTTAAACAAAGTCATTAGTTTACAATGCTTTAGAATCCGACTTTTTACTATATCATCTATTTTCAAACATTAAGAATCCGCAACTTGAACATAGTCATCTATTAACAATGCGTTAGAATCCGACTTGAACCGATATCATCTATTTTAAAACCTTTAGAATCCGCAACTTGAACAAAGTCATCTATTTACTATGTTTTAGAATCTGACTTTAAACGATATCATCTATTTTTAAACTTTAAGAATCGGCAACTTGAACAAAGTCATCTAATTACAATGCTTTAGAATCCGACTTTAACCGATATCATCTATTTTAAAACATTGAGAATCATACACTTGAACAAAGTCATCTATTTACAATGCTTTAGAATCCGACTTGAAACGATATACTCTATGTTCAAACCATAAGAGGCCGCAACTTGAACAAAGTCATCTATTTACAATGCTTTAGAATCCGACTTTTAACGATACCATCTTTTTTCAAATCTTAAGAATCCGCAACTTGAACAAAGTCATCTATTTACAATGATTTAGAATCACAGTTTAAACGATATAATCAATTTTCAAACTTTAACAATCGGCAACTTGAACAAAGTCATCTACTTACAATGCTTTAGAATCCGACTTTAAACGATATCATCTATTTTCAAACCTAAAGAATCCGCAACTTGAACAAAGTCATCTATTTACAATGCTTTAGAATCCGACTTTAAACGATATCATCTATTTTCAAACCTTAAGAATCCGCAACTTGAACAAAGTCATCTATTTACAATGCGTTAAGATCCGACTTTAAACGATATCATCTATTTTCAAACCTTAAGAATCCGCAACTTCAACAAAGTCATCTATTTACAATGCTTTAGAATCCGACTTTAACCGATATCATCTATTTTCAAACCTTAAGAATCCGCAACTTGAACAAAGTCATCTATTTACAATGCTTTAGAATCCGACTTAAACCAATATCATCTATTTTCAAACCTTAAGAATCCGCAACTTGAACAAAGTCATCTATTAACAATGCTTTAGAATCCGACTTTAAACGATATAATCCATTTTCAAACTATCAGAGTCCGCAACTTGAACAAAGTCATCTATTTACAATGCTTTAGAATCCGACTTTAACCGATATTATCTATTTTCGATCCTTAAGAATCGGCAACTTGAACAAAGTCATCTATTTACAATGCTTTAGAATCGAACTTACAACGATATCATCTATTTTCAAACCTTAAGAATCGGCAACTTGAACAAAGTCATCAATTTACAGTGCTTTAGAATCCGACTTTAAACGATATCATCTATTTTCAAAGCTTGAGAATCGGCCCCTTGAACAAGTCATTAAATAACAATGCTTTAGAATCCGACTTGAAACGATATCATCTATTTAAAAACCTTTAGAATCCGCAACTTGAACAAAGTCATCTATTTACAATGCTTTAGAATCCGACTTTAAACGATATCATCTATTTTCAAACCTAAAGAATCCGCAACTTGAACAAAGTCATCTATTTACAATGCTTTATAATCCGACTTCAAATGATATCATCTATTTTCAAAACTTAAGCATCCGCAACTGTAATAAAGTCATCTACTTACAATGCTTTAGAATCGTACTTTTAACAATATCATCTATTTTCAAACCTTAAGAGTCCGCAACTTGAACAAAGTCATCTATTTACAATGCTTTAGAATCTAACTTGAAACGATATCATCTATTTTAAAACCTTAAGAATCCGCAACTTGAACAAAGTCATCTATTTACAATGCTTTAGAATCCGACTTTAACCGATATCATCTATTTTAAAACCTTGAGAATCATACACTTGAACAAAGTCATCTATTTACAATGCTTTAGAATCCGACTTTTAACGATATCATCTTTTTTCAAATCTTAAGAATCCGCAACTTGAACAAAGTCATCTATTTACAATGATTTAGAATCACAGTTTAAACGATATAATCTATTTTCAAACTTTAAGAATCGGCAACTTGAACACAGTCATCTACTTACAATGCTTTAGAATCCGACTTTAAACGATATCATCTATTTTCAAACCTTAATAATCCGCAACTTGAACAAAGTCATCTATTTACAATGCTTTAGAATCCGACTTTAAACGATATCATCTATTTTCAAACCTTAAGAATCCGCAACTTAAACAAAGTCATCTATTTACAATGCGTTAAGATCCGACTGTAAACGATATCATCTATTTTCAAACCTTAAGTATCCGCAACTTGAACAAAGTCATCTATTTACAATGCTTTAGAATGCGACTTTAAACAATGTCATCTATTTTCAAACCTTAAGAATCCGCAACTGTAATACAGACATCTACTTACAATGCTTTAGAATCGTACTTTAAACAATATCATCTATTTCAAACCTTAAGAGTCCGCCACTTGAACAAAGTAATCTATTTACAATGCTTTAGAATCCGACTTTAAACGATATCATCTATTTTCAAACCTTAAGAATCCGCAACTTGAACAAAGTCATCTATTTACAATGCTTTAGAATCCGACTTTAAACTATGTCATCTATTTTCAAACATCAAGCATCCGCAACTTGAACAAAGTCATCTATTTACAATGCGTTAGAATCGGACTTTAAACGATATCATCTATTTTCAAACCTTAAGAATCCGCAACTTGAACACAGTCATCTATTTACAATGCTTTAGAATCCGACTTTAAACGATATCATCTATTTTCAAACCTTAAGAATCTTAAACTTGAACAAAGTCATCTATTTACAATGCTTTAGAATCCGACTTAAAACAATATCATCCATTTTCAAACCTTAAGAATCCGCAACTTGAACAAAGTCATCTATTAACAATGCTTTAGAATCCGACTTTAAACGATATAATCCATTTTCAAACTATCAGAGTCCGCAACTTGAACAAAGTCATCTATTAACAATGCTTTAGAGTCCGACTTTAAACGATATAATCTATTTTCAAACAATCAGAGTCCGCAACTTGAACAAAGTCATCTATTTACAATGCTTTAGAATCCGACTTTAACCGATATCATCTATTTTCAATCCTTAAGTATCGGCAACTTGAACAAAGTCATCTATTTACAATGCTTTAGAATCCGATTTAAACGATATCATCTATTTTCAATCCTTAAGAATCGGCAACTTGAACAAAGTCATCTATTTACAATGCTTTAGAATCGAACTTACAACGATATCATCTATTTTCAAACGTTAAGAATCGGCAACTTGAACAAAGTCATCTATTTACAGTGCTTTAGAATCCGACTTTAAACGATATCATCTATTTTCAAAGCTTGAGAATCGGCGACTTGAACAAGTCATTAATTAACAATGCTTTAGAATCCGACTTGAAACGATATCATCTATTTAAAAACCTTAAGAATCGGCAACTTGAACAAAGTCATCTATTTACAATCCTTTGGAATCCGACTTTAAACGATATCATCTATTTTCAAAGCTTACGAATAGGCAACTTGAACAAAGTCATCTATTTACAATGCTTTAGAATCCGACTTTAAACGATATCATCTATTTTCAAACCTAAAGAATCCGCAACTTGAACAAAGTCATCTATTTACAATGCTTTATAATCCGACTTTAAATGATATCATCTATTTTCAAAACTTAAGCATCCGCAACTGTAATAAAGTCATCTACTTACAATGCTTTAGAATCGTACTTTAAACAATATCATCTATTTCAAACCTTAAGAGTCCGCAACTTGAACAAAGTCATCTATTTACAATGCTTTAGAATCCAACTTGAAACGATATCATCTATTTTCAAACCTTAAGAATCCGCAACTTGAACAAAGTCATCTATTTACAATGCTTTAGAATCCTACTTAAAACGATATCATCTATTTTCAAACATTAAGAATCCGCAACTTGAACAAGGTCATCTATTTACAATGCTTTAGAATCCGACTTTAAACGATATCATATTTTCAAACCTAAAGTATCGGCCGTTTGAACAAAGTCATCTATTTACAATGCTGTAGAATCCGACTTTAAACGATATCATCTATTTTAAAACCTTAAGAATCGGCAACTTTAACAAAGTCATCTATTCACAATGTTTTGGAATCCGACTTTAAACGATATCATCTATTTTCAAAGCTTAAGAATCGGCAACTTGAACAAAGTCATCTATTTACAATGCTTTAGAATCCGACTTTAAACGATATCATCTATTTTCAAACCTAAAGAACTCGCAACTTGAACAAAGTCATCTATTTACAATGCTTTAGAATCCGATTTTAAACGATATCATCTATTTTATACCTTAAGAATCCGCAATTTGAACAAAGTCATCTATTTACAATGCTTTAGAATCTGATTTTAACGATATCATCTATTTTCAAACCTTAAGTATCGGCAACTTGAACAAAGTTATCTATTTACAATGCTTTAGAATCCGACTTTAAACGATATCATCTATTTTCAAACCTTTAGAATCCGCAACTTGAACAAAGTCATCTATTTACAATGCTTTAGAATCCGACTTTAAACTATGTTATCTATTTTCAAACATCAAGCATCCGCAACTTGAACAAAGTCATCTATTTACAATGCTTTAGAATCCGACTATAAACGATATCATCTATTTTCAAACCTAAAGTATCGGCCACTTGAACAAAGTCATCTATTTACAATGCTGTAGAATCCGACTTTAAACGATATCATCTATTTTAAAACCTTAAGAATCCGCAACTGTAATAAAGTCATCTACTTACAATGCTTTAGAATCGTACTTTAAACGATATCATCAATTTTCAAACCTTAAGAATCCGCAACTTGAACAAAGTCATCTATTTACAATGCTTTAGAATCCGACTTTAAACTATGTCATCTATTTTCAAACATCAAGCATCCGTTACTTGAACAAGGTCATCTATTTACAATGCTTTAAAATCCGACTATAAACGATATCATCTATTTTCAAACCTAAAGAACTCGCAACTTGAACAAAGTCATCTATTTACAATGCTTTAGAATCCGATTTTAAACGAGATCATCTATTTTCAAACCTTAAGAATCCGCAATTTGAACAAAGTCATCTATTTACAATGCTTTGGAATACGACTTGAAACGATATCATCTATTTTAAAACCTTAAGAATCGGCAACTTGAACAAAGTCATCTATTTACAATGCTTTGGAATATGACTTTAAACGATATCATCTATTTTCAAAGCTTAAGAATCGGAAACTTGAACAAAGTCATCTATTTACAATGCTTTAGAATCCGACTTGAAACGATATCATCTATTTTCAAACCTTAAGAATCCGCAACTTGAACAAAGTCATCTATTTACAATGCTTTAGAATCCGACTTAAAACGATATCATCTATTTTCAAACATTAAGAATCCGCAACTTGAACAAGGTCATCTATTTACAATGCTTTAGAATCCGACTTTAAACGATATCATCTATTTTTAAACCTAAAGTATCGGCCACTTGAACAAAGTCATCTATTTACAATGCTGTAGAATCCGACATTAAACGATATCATCTATTTTCAAACCTTAAGAATCCGCAACTTGAACAAAGTCATCTATTTACAATGGTTTGGAATCCGATCTTAAACGATATCATCTATTTTCAAACTTTAAGAATCCGCAACTTGAACACAGTTATCTATTTACAATGCTTTAGAATCCGACTTTAAACGATATCATCTATTTTCAAACCTTAAGAATCCGCAACTTGAACAAAGTCATCTATTTACAATGCGTTAGAATCCGACTTTAAACGATATCATCTATTTTCAAACCTTAAGAATCCGCAACTTGAACAAAGTCATCTATTTACAACGCTTTAGAATCACACTTGCAACGATATCATCTGATTTAAAACCTTAAGAATCCGCAACTTAAACGAAGTCATCTATTTACAATGCTTTTGAATCCTACTTTAAACATTATCATCTATTTTAAAACCTTAAGAATCGGCAACTTTAACAAAGTCATCTATTCACAATGTTTTGGAATCCGACTTTAAACGATATCATCTATTTTCAAAGCTTAAGAATCGGCAACTTGAACAAAGTCATCTATTTACAATGCTTTAGAATCCGACTTTAAACGATATCATCTATTTTCAAACCTAAAGAACTCGCAACTTGAACAAAGTCATCTATTTACAATGCTTTAGAATCCGATTTTAAACGATATCATCTATTTTCAAACCTTAAGAATCCGCAATTTGAACAAAGTCATCTATTTACAATGCTTTAGAATCTGATTTTAACGATATCATCTATTTTCAAACCTTAAGTATCGGCAACTTGAACAAAGTTATCTATATACAATGCTTTAGAATCCGACTTTAAACGATATCATCTATTTTCAAACCTAAAGAATCCGCAACTTGAACAAAGTCATCTATTTACAATGCTTTAGAATCCGACTTTAAACTATGTTATCTATTTTCAAACATCAAGCATCCGCAACTTGAACAAAGTCATCTATTTACAATGCTTTAGAATCCGACTATAAACGATATCATCTATTTTCAAACCTAAAGTATCGGCCACTTGAACAAAGTCATCTATTTACAATGCTGTAGAATCCGACTTTAAACGATATCATCTATTTTAAAACCTTAAGAATCCGCAACTTAACAAAGTCATCTATTTACAATGGTTTGGAATCCGATCTTAAACGATATCATCTATTTTCAAACCTTTAGAATCCGCAACTTGAACACAGTCATCTATTTACAATGCTTTAGAATCCGACTTTAAACGATATCATCTATTTTAAAACCTTAAGAATCCGCAACTTGAACAAAGTCATCTATTAACAATGCTTTAGAATCCGACTTTAAACGATATAATCTATTTTCAAATTATCAGAGTCCGCAACTTGAACAAAGTCATCTATTTACAATGCTTTAGAATCCGACTTTAACGGATATCATTTATTTTCAATCCTTAAGTATCGGCAACTTGAACAAAGTCATCTATTTACAATGCTTTAGAATCCGACTTTAAACGATATCATCTATTTTTAATCCTTAAGAATCGGCAACTTGAACAAAGTTATCTATTTATAATGCTTTAGAATCGAACTTACAACGATATCATCTATTTTCAAACCTTAAGAATTGGCAACTTGAACAAAGTCATCTATTTACAATGCTTTAGAATCACACTTGCAACGATATCATCTGATTTAAAACCTTAAGAATCCGCAACTTAAACGAAGTCATCTATTTACAATGCTTTTGAATCCTACTTTAAACATTATCATCTATTTTCAAACCTTAAGAATCGTCAACTTGAACAAAGTCATCTATTTACAATGCTTTAGAATCCGACTTTTACCGATATCATCTATTTTCAAACCTTAAGAATCCGCAACTTGAACAATGTCATCTAATACAATGCTTTAGAATGCGACTTTAAACAATGTAATCTATTTTCAAACATTAAGAATCCGCAACTGTAATAAAGTCATCTACTTACAATGCTTTAGAATCGTACTTTAAACAATATCATCTATTTTCAAACCTTAAGAGTCCGCCACTTGAACAAAGCCATCTATTTACAATGCTTTAGAATCCGACTTTAAACTATGTCATCTATTTTCAAACATCAAGCATCCGTTACTTGAACAAGGTCATCTATTTACAATGCTTTAAAGTCCGACTATAAACGATATCATCTATATTCAAACCTAAAGTATCGGCCACTTGAACAAAGTCATCTATTTACAATGCTGTAGAATCCGACTTTAAACGATATCATCTATTTTCAAACCTTAAGAATCCGCAACTTGAACAAAGTCATCTATTTACAATGCTTTAGAATCCGACATTAAACGATATCATGTATTTTTAAACCTAAAGAACTCGCAACTTGAACAAAGTCATCTATTTACAATGCTTTAGAATCCGATTTTAAACGATATCATCTATTTTCAAACCTTAAGAATCCGCAATTTGAACAAAGTCATCTATTTACAATGCTTTAGAATCTGACTTGAAACGATATCATCTATTTTAAAACCTTTAGAATCGGCAACTTGAACAAAGTCATCTATTTACAATGCTTTGGAATCTGACTTTGAACGATATCATCTATTTTCAAAGCTTAAGAATCGGAAACTTGAACAAAGTCATCTATTTACAATGCTTTAGAATCCGACTTGAAACGATATCATCTATTTTCAAACCTTAAGAATCCGCAACTTGAACAAAGTAATCTATTTACAATGCTTAAGAATCCGACTTAAAACGATATCATCTATTTTCAAACCTTAAGAATCCGCAACTTGAACAAAGTCATCTATTTACAACGCTTTAGAATCACACTTGCAACGATATCATCTGATTTAAAACCTTAAGAATCCGCAACTTAAACGAAGTCATCTATTTACAATGCTTTTGAATCCTACTTTAAACATTATCATCTATTTTCAAACCTTAAGAATCCGCAACTTGAACAAAGTCATCTATTTACAATGCTTTAGAATCCGACTTTTACCGATATCATCTATTTTCAAAACTTAAGAATCCGCAACTTGAACAAAGTCATCAATTTACAATGCTTTAGAATGCGACTTTAAACAATGTAATCTATTTTCAAACCTTAAGAATCCGCAACTGTAATAAAGTCATCTACTTACAATGCTTTAGAATCGTACTTTAAACAATATCATCTATTTTCAAACCTAAAGTATCGGCCACTTGAACAAAGTCATCTATTTACAATGCTGTAGAATCCGACTTTAAACGATATCATATATTTTCAAACCTTAAGAATCCGCAACTTGAACAAAGTCATCTATTTACAATGCTTTAGCATCCGACTTTAAACGATATCATCTATTTTCAAACCTAAAGAACTCGCAACTTGAACAAAGTCATCTATTTACAATGCTTTAGAATCCGATTTTAAACGATATCATCTATTTTCAAACCTTAAGAATCCGCAATTTGAACAAAGTCATCTATTTACAATGCTTTGGAATACGACTTGAAACGATATCATCTATTTTAAAACCTTAAGAATCGGCAACTTGAACAAAGTCATCTATTTACAATGCTTTGGAATATGACTTTAAACGATATCATCTATTTTCAAAGCTTAAGAATCGGAAACTTGAACAAAGTCATCTATTTACAATGCTTTAGAATCCGACTTGAAACGATATCATCTATTTTCAAACCTCAAGAATCCGCAACTTGAACAAAGTCATCTATTTACAATGCTTTAGAATCCGACTTAAAACGATATCATCTATTTTCAAACATTAAGAATCCGCAACTTGAACAAGGTCATCTATTTACAATGCTTTAGAATCCGACTTTAAACGATATCATCTATTTTTAAACATAAAGTATCGGCCACTTGAACAAAGTCATCTATTTACAATGCTGTAGAATCCGACATTAAACGATATCATCTATTTTCAAACCTTAAGAATCCGCAACTTGAACAAAGTCATCTATTTACAATGGTTTGGAATCCGATCTTAAACGATATCATCTATTTTCAAACTTAAAGAATCCGCAACTTGAACACAGTTATCTATTTACAATGCTTTAGAATCCGACTTTAAACGATATCATCTATTTTCAAACCTTAAGAATCCGCAACTTGAACAAAGTCATCTATTTACAATGCGTTAGAATCCGACTTTAAACGATATCATCTATTTTCAAACCTTACGAATCCGCAACTTGAACAAAGTCATCTATTTACAACGCTTTAGAATCACACTTGCAACGATATCATCTGATTTAAAACCTTAAGAATCCGCAACTTAAACGAAGTCATCTATTTACAATGCTTTTGAATCCTACTTTAAACATTATCATCTATTTTCAAACCTTAAGAATCCGCAACTTGAACAAAGTCATCTATTTACAATGCTTTAGAATCCGACTTTTACCGATATCATCTATTTTCAAACCTTAAGAATCCGCAACTTGAACAAAGTCATCAATTTACAATGCTTTAGAATGCGACTTTAAACAATGTAATCTATTTTCAAACCTTAAGAATCCGCAACTGTAATAAAGTCATCTACTTACAATGCTTTAGAATCGTACTTTAAACAATATCATCTATTTTCAAACCTAAAGTATCGGCCACTTGAACAAAGTCATCTATTTACAATGCTTTAGAATCCGACTTTAAACGATATCATCTATTTTCAAACCTTAAGAATCCGCAACTTGAACAAAGTCATCTATTTACAATGCTTTAGAATCCGACTTTAAACGATATCATCTATTTTCAAACCTAAAGAACTCGCAACTTGAACAAAGTCATCTATTTACAATGCTTTAGAATCCGATTTTAAACGATATCATCTATTTTCAAACCTTAAGAATCCGCAATTTGAACAAAGTCATCTATTTACAATGCTTTGGAATACGACTTGAAACGATATCATCTATTTTAAAACCTTAAGAATCGGCAACTTGAACAAAGTCATCTATTTACAATGCTTTAGAATCCGACTTTAAACGATATCATCTATTTTCAAACTTTAAGAAACCGCGACTTGAACAAAGTCATCTATTTACAATACTTTAGAATCCGACTTTAAACGATATCATCTATTTTCAAACCTTAAGAATCCGCAACTTGAACAAAGTCATTTATTTACAATGCTTTAGAATCCGACTTTTACCGATATCATCTATTTTCAAACCTTAAGAATCCGCAACTTGAACAAAGTCATCAATTTACAATGCTTTAGAATGCGACTTTAAACAATGTAATCTATTTTCAAACCTTAAGAATCCGCAACTGTAATAAAGTCATCTACTTACAATGCTTTAGAATCGTACTTTAAACAATATCATCTATTTTCAAACCTAAAGTATCGGCCACTTGAACAAAGTCATCTATTTACAATGCTGTAGAATCCGACTTTAAACGATATCATCTATTTTCAAACCTTAAGAATCCGCAACTTGAACAAAGTCATCTATTTACAATGCTTTAGAATCCGACTTTAAACGATATCATCTATTTTCAAACCTAAAGAACTCGCAACTTGAACAAAGTCATCTATTTACAATGCTTTAGAATCCGATTTTAAACGATATCATCTATTTTCAAACCTTAAGAATCCGCAATTTGAACAAAGTCATCTATTTACAATGCTTTGGAATACGACTTGAAACGATATCATCTATTTTCAAACCTTAAGAATCCGCAACTTGAACAAAGTCATTTATTTACAATGCTTTAGAATCAGACTTTAAACGATATCATCTATTTTCTAACCTTAAGAATCCGCAACTTGAACAAAGTCATCTATTTACAATGCTTTAGAATCCGACTTTAAACGATATAATCTATTTTCAAACCTAAAGAATCAGCAACTTGAACAAAGTCATCTATTTACAATGCGTTAGAATCCGACTTTAAACGATATCATTTATTTTCAAACCTTAAGAATCCGCCACTTGAACAAAGTCATCTATTTACAATGCTTTAGAATTACACTTGCAACGATATCATCGGATTTAAAACCTTAAGAATCCGCAACTTCAACGTAGTCATCTATTTACAATGCTTTTGAATCCTACTTTAAACATTATCTTCTATTTTCAAACCTTAAGAATCCGCAACTTGAACAAAGTCATCTATATACAATGCTTTAGAATCCGACTTTAAACGATATAATCTATTTTCAACCCATTAAGAATCCGCAACTTGAACAAATCATTTATTTACAATGCTTTAGAATCCGACTTTAAACGATATAATCTATTTTCAAACCTTAAGAATCCGCAACTTGAACAAAGTAATCTATTTACAATGCTTTAGAATCCGACTTTAAACGATATCATCTATTTTCAAACTATAAGAATCCGCAACTTGAACAAAGTCATCTATTTACAATGCTTTAGAATCCGACTTTAAATGATATCATCTATTTTCAAACGTTAAGAATCCGCAACTTGAACAAAGTAATCTATTTACAATGCTTTTGAATCCGACTTTTACCGATATCATCTTTTTTTAAACCTTAAGAATCCGCAACTTGAACAAAGTCATCTATTTACAATGCTTTAGAATGCGACTTTAAACAATGTCATCTATTTTCAAACCTTAAGAATCCGCAACTGTAATAAAGTCATCTACTTACAATGCTTTAGAATCGTACTTTAAACAATATCATCTATTTTCAAACCTTAAGAGTCCGCCACTTGAACAAAGTCATCTATTTACAATGCTTTAGAATCCGACTTTAAAGGATATCATCTATTTTCAAACCTTAAGAACTCGCAACTTGAACAAAGTCATATATTTACAATGCTTTAGAATCCGACTTTAAACTATGTCATCTATTTTCAAACATCAAGCATCCGCAACTTGAACAATGTCATCTATTTACAATGCTTTAGAATCCGACTATAAACGATATCGTCTATTTTCAAACCTAAAGTATCGGCCACTTGAACAAAGTCATCTATTTACAATGCTGTAGAATCCGACTTTAAACGATATCATCTATTTTCAAACCTTAAGAATCCGCAACTAAACAAAGTCATCTATTTACAATGGTTTGTAATCCGATCTTAAACGATATCATCTATTTTCGAACCTTAAGAATCCGCAACTTGAACACAGTCATCTATTTACAATGCTTAGAATCCGACTTTAAACGATATCATCTATTTTCAAATGTTAAGAATCCGCAACTTGAACAAAGTCATCTATTTACAATGCTTTAGTATCCGACTTAAAACAATATCATCTATTTTAAAACCTTAAGAATCCGCAACTTGAACAAAGTCATCTATTAACAATGCTTTAGAATCCGACTTTAAACGATATCATCTATTTTCAAACTATCAGAGTCCGCAACGTGAACAAAGTCATCTATTTACAATGCTTTAGTATCCGACTTAAAACAATATCATCTATTTTTAATCCTTAATTATCGGCAACTTGAACAAAGTCATCTATTTACAATGCTTTAGAATCCGACTTTAAACGATATCATCTATTTTCAATCCTTAAAAATCGGAAACTTGAACAAAGTCATCTATTTACAATGCTTTAGAATCGAACTTTAAACGATATCATCTATTTTCAAACCTTAAGAATCGGCAACTTGAACAAAGTCATCTATTTACAGTGCTTTAGAATCCGACTTAAAACGATATCATCTATTTTCAAAGCTTGAGAATCGGCGACTTAAACAAGTCCTTAATTTACAATGCTTTAGAATCCGACTTGAAACGATATCATCTATTTTAAAACCTTCAGATCCGGTAACTTGTACAAAGTCATCTATTTACAATGCTTTAGAATCCGACTTTAAACGATATCATCTATTTTCAAACCTAAAGAACTCGCAACTTGAACAAAGTCATCTATTTACAATGCTTTAGAATCCGATTTTAAACGATATAATCTATTTTCAAACCTTAAGAATCCGAAACTTGAAAAAGTCATCTATTTACAATACTTTAGAATCCGACGTTAAACGATATCATCTATTTTCAAACCTTAAGAATACGTAACTTGAACATAGTAATCTATTTGCAATGCTTTAGTATCCGACATTAAACGATATCATCTAGTTTGAAACCTTAAGAACACACAGCTTGAACAAAGTCATCTATTTACAATGCTTTAGAATCGGACTTTTAACAGTATCATCTATTTTCGAACCTTAAAAATCCGCAACTCTAACAAAGTCATCTATTTACAATGCTTTAGAATCCGACTTTAAACTATGTCATCTATTTTCAAATATCAAGCATCCGCAACTTGAACAAGGTCATCTATTTACAATGCTTTAGAATCCGACTATAAACGATATCATCTATTTTCAAACCTAAAGTATCGGCCACTTGAACAAAGTCATCTATTTACAATGCTGTAGAATCCGACTTTAAACGATATCATCTATTTTAAAACCTTAAGAATCGGCAACTTGAACAAAGTCATCTATTTACAATGCTTTAGAATCCGACTTTAAACGATATCATCTATTTTCAAACATTAAGTATCCGCAACTGAACAAAGTCATCTATTTACAATGATTTAGAATCCCACTTTAAACGACATCATCTATTTTCAAACCTTAAGAGTCCGACACTTGAACAAAGTCATCTATTTACAATACTTTAGAATCCGACTTTAAACGATATCATTTATTTTCAAACCTTAAGAATCCGCAACTTGAACAAAGTCATCTATTTACAATGCTTTAGAATCCGATTTAAAACGATATCATCTATTTTCAAACCTTTAGAATCTGCAACTTGAACAAAGTCATCTATTTACAATGCTTTAGAATCCGACTTTAAACGATATCATCTATTTTCAAACCTTAAGAATCCGCAACTTGAACAAAGTCATCTATTTACAATGCTTTAGAATCCGACTTGAAACGATATAATCTATTTTCAAACTTTAAGAATCGGCAACTTGAACAAAGTCATCTACTTACAATGCTTTAGAATCCGATTTTAAACAATCTCATCTATTTTCAAACCTTAAGAATCGGTAACTTGAACAAAGTCATCTATTTACAATGCTTTAGAATGCGACTTTAAACAATATAATCTATTTTCAAACCTTAAGAATCATCAACTGTAATAAAGTCATCTACTTACAATGCTTTAGAATCGTACTTTAAACGATATAATCTTATTTCAAACCTTTAGAGTCCGCCACTTGAACTAAGTCATCTATTTACAATGCTTTAGAATCCGACTTTAGACGATATCATCTATTTTCAAACTTTAAGAAACCGCAACTTGAACAAAGTCATCTATTTACAATGCTTTAGAATCCGACTTTAAACGATATCATCTATTTTCAAACCTAAAGTATCGGCCACTTAACAAAGTCATCTATCTACAATGGTTTGGAATCCGATCTTAAACGATATCATCTATTTTCAAACCTTAAGAATGTGCAACTTGTACACAGTCATCTATTTACAATGCTTTAGAATCCGACTTTAAACAATATCATCTATTTTCAAACCTTAATAATCCGCGACTTGAACAAAGTCATCTATTTATAATGCTTTAGAATCCGACTTTAAACGATATAATCTATTTTCAAACTATCAGAGTCCGCAACTTGAACAAAGTCATCTATTTACAATGCTTCAGAATCCGACTTTAACCGATATCATCTATTTTAAACCTCAAGAATCCGCAACTTGAACAAGGTCATTAATTTACAATGCTTTAGAATCTGACATTAAAATATATCATCTAGTTTTAAACCTTAAGAACTCGCAACTTGAACAAAGTCATCTATTTACAATGCTTTAGAATCCGACTTTAAACGATATCATCTATTTTCGAACCTTAAAAATCGGCAACTTGAACAAAGTCATCTATTTACAGTGTTTAAGAATCCGACTTTAAACGATATCATCTATCCTCAAAGCTTGAGAATCGGCGACTTGAACAAGTCATCTATTTACAATGCTTTAGAATCCGACTTTTACCGATATCATCTATTTTAAAACCTTAAGAATCGGCAACTTGAACAAAGTCATCTATTTACAATGCTTTGGAATCCGACTTTTAACGATATCATTTATTTTCAAACCTTAAGAATCCGCAACTTGAACAAAGTCATCTATTTACAATGCTTTAGAATCCGACTTTAAACGATATCATCTATTTTCAAACTTTAAGAATCGGCAACTTGAGCAAAGTCATCTACTTACATTGCTTTAGTATCCGAGTTTAAACCATCTCATCTATTTTAAAACCTTAAGAATCCGCAACTGGAACAAAGTCATCTATTTACAATGCTTTAGAATCCGACTTTAAACGATATCATCTATTTTCAATCCTTAAGAATCGGCAACTTGAACAAAGTCATCTATTTACAATGCTTTAGAATCTGACTTAAAACGATATCATCTATTTTCAAACCTTAAGAATCCGCAACTTGAACAAAGTGATCTATTTACAATGCTTTATAATCTGACTTTAAACGATATAATCTATTTTCAAACTTTAAGAATCTGCAACTGAACAAAGTCATCTATTTACAATGCTTTAGAATCCGACTTTAAACGATATCATCTATTTTCAAACCTTTAGAATCCGCAACTTGAACAAAGTAATCTATTTACAATACTTTAGAATCCGACTTTAAACGATATCATCTATTTTCAAACCTTGAGAATCCGCAACTTGAACAAAATCATCTATTTACAATGCTTTAGAATCCGACTTTAAACAATATCATCTATTTTCAAACCTTAAGAATCCGCAACTTGAACAAATTCATCTATTTACAATGCTTTAGAAAGCGACTTTAAACAATATCATCTATTTTAATGCCTTAAGGATCCGCAACTGTAATAAAGTCATCTACTTACAATGCTTTAGAATCGTACTTTAAACAATATCATCTATTTTCAAACCTTAAGAGTCCGCCACTTGAACAAAGAAATCTATTTACAATGCTTCAGAATCCGACTTTAAACGATATCATCTATTTTCAAAGCTTAAGAATCGGCAACTTGAACAAAGTCATCTATTTACAATGCTTTAGAATGCGACTTTAAACTATGTCATCTATTTTCAAACATCAAGAATCCGCAACTTGAACAAATTCATCTATTTACAATGCTTTGGAATCCGACTTTAGACGATATAATCTATGTTCAAACCTAAAAAATCCGCAACTTAAACAAAGTCATCTATTTACACAGCTTTATAATCCGACTTTAAATAATATCATCTATTTTCAAACCTTAAGAATCCGCAACTTGAACAAAGTCATCTATTTACAATGCTTTAGAATACGACTTTAAACGATATCATCTATTTTCAAACCTTAAGAATCCGCAACTTGAACAAAGTCATCTATTTACAATGCTTCAGAATCCGATTTTAAACGATATCATCTATTTTCAAACTTAAGAATCCGCAACTTGAACAAAGTCATCTATTTACAATGCTTTAGAATCCGACTTTAAACGATATAATCTATTTTCAAACCTTAAGAATCCGCAACGTGAACAAAGTCATCTATTTACAATGCTTTAGAATCCGACTTTAAACGATATCATCTATTTTCAAACCTTAAGAATCCGCAACTTGAACAAAGTCATCTATTTACAATACTTTAGAATCCGACTTTAAACGATATCATCTATTTTCAAACCTTAAGAATCCGCAACTTGAACAAAGTCATCTATTTACAATACTTTAGAATCCGAAATTACACGATATCATCTATTTTCAAACCTCAAGAATCCGCAACTTGAACAAAGTCATCTATTTACAATGCTTTAGAATCGAACTTTAAACAATATCATTTATTTTCAAACCTTAAGAATCCGCAACTTGACCAAAGTCATCTATTTACAATGCTTTAGAATCCGACTTCCACCGATATCATCTATTTTCAATCCTTAAGAATCGGCAACTTGAACAAAGTCATCTATTTACAATGCTTTAGAATCCGACTTTAAACGATATCATCTATTTTCAAAGCTTAAGAATCGGCAACTTGAACAAAGTCATCTATTTACAATGCTTTAGAATCGAACTTTAAACGATATCATCTATTTTCCCCCCTTAAGAATCGGCAACTTGAACAAAGTCATCTATTTACAGTGCTTTAGAATCCGACTTTAAACTATATAATCTATTTTCAAAGCTTGAGAATCGGCGACTTGAACAAGTCATCTGTTTACAATGCTTTAGAATCCGACTTTAAACGATATCATCTATTTTAAAACCTTAAGAATCGGCAACTTGAACAAAGTAATCTATTTACAATGCTTCGGTATCCGACTTTAAACGATATCATCTATTTTCAAACCTTAAGAATCAGAAACTTGAACAAAGTCATCTATTTACAATGCTTTAGTATCCGACATTAAACGATATCATCTATTTTCAAACCTAAAAAATCCGCAACTTGAACAAAGTCATCTATTTACAATGCTTTAGAATCTGACTTTAAACTATATCATCTATTTTCAAACATTAAGAATCTGCAACTTGAACAAAGTCATCTATTTACAATGCTTTAGAATCCAACTTTTAACGATATCATCTATTTTCAAACCTAAAAAATCGGCCACTTGAACAAAGTCATCTATTTACAATGCGTTAGAATCCGACTTTAAACGATATCATCTATTTTCAAACCTTAAGAATCCGCAACTTAACAAAGTCATCTATTTACAATGGTTTGGAATCCGATCTTAAACGATATCATATATTTTCAAACCTTAAGGATCCGCAACTTGAACAAAGTCATCTATTTACAATGCTTTAGAATCCGACTTTAAACGATATCATATATTTTCAAACCTTAATAATCCGCAACTTGAACAAACTCATCTATTTACAATGCTTTAGAATCCGACTTTAAACGATATCATCTATTTTCAAACCTAAAGTATCGGCCACTTAACAAAGTAATCTATTTACAATGGTTTGGAATCCGATCTTAAACGATATCATCTATTTTCAAACCTTAAGAATCCGCAACTTGAACAAAGTCATCTATTTACAATGCTTTAGAATGCGACTTTAAACTATGTCATCTATTTTCAAACCTTAAGAGTCCGACACTTGAACAAAGTCATCTATTTACAATACTTTAGAATCCGACTTTAAACGATATCATCTATTTTCAAACCTTAAGAATCCGCAACTTGAACAAAGTCATCTATTTACAATGCTTTAGAATCCGATTTAAAACGATATCATCTATTTTCAAACCTTAAGAATCCGCAACTTGAACAAAGTCATCTATTTACAATGCTTTAGAATCCGACTTTAAACGATATCATCTATTTTCAAACCTTAAGAATCCGCAACTTGAACAAAGTCATCTATTTACAATGCTTTAGAATCCGACTTTAAACCATATAATCTATTTTCAAACTTTAAGAATCGGCAACTTGAACAAAGTCATCTACTTACAATGCTTTAGAATCCGATTTTAAACCATCTCATCTATTTTAAAACCTTAAGAATCCGCAACTGGAACAAAGTCATCTATTTACAATGCTTTAGAATCCGACTTTAAACGATATCATCTATTTGCAAACATTAAGTATCCGCAACTGAACAAAGTCATCTATTTACAATGCTTTAGAATCCGACTTTAAACGATATCATCTATTTTCAAACCTTAAGAATCCGCCACTTGAACAAAGTCATCTATTTACAATGCTTTAGAATCCGATTTACAACGATATCATCTATTTTTAAACCTTAAGAATCCGCAACTTGAACAAAGTCATCCATTTACAATGCTTTAGAATCCGACTTTAAACGATATCATCTATTTTCAAACCTTAATAATCCGCAACTTGAACAAAGTCATCTATTTACAATGCTTTAGAATCCGACTTAAAACGATATCATCTATTTTCAAACCTTAAGAATCCGCAACTTGAACAAAGTCATCTATTTACAATACGTTAGAATCCGACTTTAAACGATATCATCTATTTTCAAACCTTATGAATCCGCAACTTGAACAAAGTCATCTATTTACAATGCTTTAGAATCCGACTTTCACCGATATCATCTATTTTCAATCCTTAAGAATCGGCAACTTGAACAAAGTCATCTATTTACAATGCTTTAGAATCCGACTTTAAACGATATCATCTATTTTCAAAGCTTAAGAATCGGCAACTTGAACAAAGTCATCTATTTACAATGCTTTAGAATCGAACTTTAAACGATATCATCTATTTTCCCCCCTTAAGAATCGGCAACTTGAACAAAGTCATCTATTTACAGTGCTTTAGAATCCGACTTTAAACGATATAATCTATTTTCAAAGCTTGAGAATCGGCGACTTGAACAAGTCATCTATTTACAATGCTTTAGAATCCGACTTTAAACGATATCATCTATTTTAAAACCTTAAGAATCGGCAACTTGAACAAAGTAATCTATTTACAATGCTTCGGTATCCGACTTTACACGATATCATCTATTTTCAAACCTTAAGAATCAGAAACTTGAACAAAGTCATCTATTTACAATGCTTTAGTATCCGACATTAAACGATATCATCTATTTTCAAACCTAAAAAATCCGCAACTTGAACAAAGTCATCTATTTACAATGCTTTGGAATCCGACTTCAAGCGATATAATCTATGTTCAAACCTAAAAAATCCGCAACTTGAACAAAGTCATCTATTTACACAGCTTTATAATCCGACTTTAAATGATATCATCTATTTTCAAACCTTAAGAATCCGCAACTTGAACAAAGTCATCTATTTACAATGCTTTGGAATCTGACTTTAAACGATATCATCTATTTTCAAAGCTTAAGAATCGGCAACTTGAACAAAGTCACTTATTTACAATGCTTTAGTATCCGACATTAAACGATATCATCTATTTTCAAACCTTAAGAATCCGCAACTTGAACAAAGTCATCTATTTACAATGCTTTAGAATCCGACTTTAAACGATATCATCTATTTTAAAACCTTAAGAATCCGACACTTGAACAAAGTCATCTATTTACAATGCTTTAGAATCTGACTTTAAACAATATCATCTATTTTCAAACATTAAGAATCTGCAACTTGAACAAAGTCATCTATTTACAATGCTTTAGAATCCAACTTTTAACGATATCATCTATTTTCAAACCTAAAAAATCGGCCACTTGAACAAAGTCATCTATTTACAATGCGTTAGAATCCGACTTTAAACGATATCATCTATTTTCAAAGCTTAAGAATCGGCGACTTGAACAAGTCATTAATTAACAATGCTTTAGAATCCGACTTGAAACGATATCATCTATTTTCAAACCTTAAGAATCCGCAACTTAACAAAGTCATCTATTTACAATGGTTTGGAATCCGATCTTAAACGATATCATATATTTTCAAACCTTAAGGATCCGCAACTTGAACAAAGTCATCTATTTACAATGCTTTAGAATCCGACTTTAAACGATATCATATATTTTCAAACCTTAATAATCCGCAACTTGAACAAACTCATCTATTTACAATGCTTTAGAATCCGACTTTAAACGATATCATCTATTTTCAAACCTAAAGTATCGGCCACTTAACAAAGTAATCTATTTACAATGGTTTGGAATCCGATCTTAAACGATATCATCTATTTTCAAACCTTAAGAATCCGCAACTTGAACAAAGTCATCTATTTACAATGCTTTAGAATGCGACTTTAAACTATGTCATCTATTTTCAAACCTTAAGAGTCCGACACTTGAACAAAGTCATCTATTTACAATACTTTAGAATCCGACTTTAAACGATATCATCTATTTTCAAACCTTAAGAATCCGCAACTTGAACAAAGTCATCTATTTACAATGCTTTAGAATCCGATTTAAAACGATATCATCTATTTTCAAACCTTAAGAATCCGCAACTTGAACAAAGTCATTTATTTACAATGCTTTAGAATCCGACTTTAAACGATATCATCTATTTTCAAACCTTAAGAATCCGCAACTTGAACAAAGTCATCTATTTACAATGCTTTAGAATCCGACTTTAAACGATATAATCTATTTTCAAACTTTAAGAATCGGCAACTTGAACAAAGTCATCTACTTACAATGCTTTAGAATCCGACTTTAAACGATATCATCTATTTTCAAACCTTAAGAATCCGCCACTTGAACAAAGTCATCTATTTACAATGCTTTAGAATCCGATTTACAACGATATCATCTATTTTTAAACCTTAAGAATCCGCAACTTGAACAAAGTCATCCATTTACAATGCTTTAGAATCCGACTTTAAACGATATCATCTATTTTCAAACCTTAATAATCCGCAACTTGAACAAAGTCATCTATTTACAATGCTTTAGAATCCGACTTAAAACGATATCATCTATTTTCAAACCTTAAGAATCCGCAACTTGAACAAAGTCATCTATTTACAATACTTTAGAATCCGACTTTAAACGATATCATCTATTTTCAAACCTTATGAATCCGCAACTTGAACAAAGTCATCTATTTACAATGCTTTAGAATCCGACTTTAAACGATATCATCTATTTTACAAACCTTAAGAATCGGCAACTTGAACAAAGTCATCTATTTACAATGCTTTAGAATCCGACTTTAAACAACATTATCGATTTTCAAACCTTAAGAATCCGCAACTGTAATAAAGTCATCTACTTACAATGCTTTAGAATCGTACTTTAAACAATATAATCTATTTTCAAACCTTAAGAGTCCGCCACTTGAACTAAGTCATCTATTTACAATGCTTTAGAATCCGACTTTTAACGATAGCATCTATTTTCAAACCTTAAGAAACCGCAACTTGAACAAAGTAATCTATTTACAATGCTTTAGAATTCGACTTTAAACGATATCATCTATTTTCAAACCTAAAGTATCGGCCACTTAACAAAGTCATCTATTTACAATGGTTTGGAATCCGATCTTAAACGATATCATCTATTTTCAAACCTTAAGAATGTGCAACTAGTACACAGTCATCTATTTACAATGCTTTAGAATCCGACTTTAAACGATATCATCTATTTTCAAACCTTTAGAATCCGCAACTTGAACAAAGTCATCTATTTACAATGCTTTAGAATCCGACTTTAAACGATATCATCTATTTTCAAACCTTAAGAATGCGCAACTTGAACAAAGTCATCTATTTATAATGCTTTAGAATCCGACTTTAAACGATATCATCTATTTTCAAACCTTAAGAATCCGCAACTTGAACAAAGTCATCTATTTACAATGCTTTAGAATGCGACTTTAAACGATATCGTCTATTTTCAAACCTTAATGATCCGCAACTTGAACAAACTCATCTATTTACAATGCTTTAGAATCCGACTTTAAACGATATAATCTATTTTCAAACTATCAGAGTCCGCAACTTAGACAAAGTCATTTATTTACAATGCTTTAGAAACCGACTTTAACCGATATCATCTATTTTCAATCCTTAAGAATCGGCAACTTGAACAAAGTCATCTATTCACAATGCTTTAGAATCCGACTTTAAACGATATCATCTATTTTCAAAGCTTAAGAATCGGCAACTTGAACAAAGTCATCTATTTACAATGCTTTAGAATAGAACTTTCAACGATATCATCTATTTTCAAACCTTAAGAATCGGCAACTTGAAAAAAGTCATCTATTTAGAGTGCTTTAGAATCTGACTTTAAACGATATAATCTTTTTTCAAAGCTTGAGAATCGGCGACTTGAACAAGTCATCTATTTACAATGCTTTAGAATCCGACTTTAAAAGATATCATCTATTTTAAAACCTTAAGAATCGGCAACTTGAACAAAGTCATCTATTTCCAATGCTTTGGAATCCGACTTTAAACAATATCATCTATTTTCAAAGCTTAAGAATCGGCAACTTGAACAAAGTCATCTATTTACAATGCTTTAGTATCCGACATTAAACGATATCATCTATTTTCAAACCTAAACAATCCGCAACTTGAACAAAGTCATCTATTTACAATGCTTTGGAATCCGACTTTAAACGATATCATCTATTTTCAAACCTTAAGAATCAGCAACTTGAACAAAGTCATCTATTTACAATGCTTTAGAATCCGACTTTAAAACGATATCATCTATTTTCAAACCTTAAGAATCCGACACTTGAACAAAGTCATCTATTTACAATACTTTAGAATCCGACTTTAAACGATATCATCTATTTTCAAAGATTAAGAATCCGGAACTTGAACAAAGTCATCAAATTACAATGCTTTAGAATCCGACTTTAAACGATATCATCTATTTTAAAACCTTAAGAATCCGCAACTTGAACAATGTCATCTATTTACAATGCTTTAAAATCCGACTTTAAACGATATCATCTATTTTTAAACCTTAAGAATCTGCAACTTGAACAAAGTCATCTATTTACAATGCTTTAGAATCCGACTTTAAACGATATCATCTATTTTCAAACCTTAAGAATCCGCAACTTGAACAAAGTCATCTATTTACAATACTTTAGAATCCGACTTTAAACGATATCATCTATTTTCAAATCTTAAGAATCCGCAACTTGAACAAAGTCATCTATTTACAATGATTTAGAATCCGACTTTAAACGATATCATCTATTTTCAAACATTAAGTATCCGACACTGAACAAATCATCTATTTACAATGCTTTAGAATGCGACTTTAAACAATATCATCTATTTTCAAACCTTAAGAATCCGCAACTTGAACAAAGTCATCTATTTACAATGCTTTAGAATCCGACTTTTACCGATATCATCTATTTTCAATCCTTAAGAATCGGCAACTTGAACAAAGTCATCTATTTACAATGCTTTAGAATCCGACTTTAAACGATATCATCTATTTTCAAAGCTTAAGAATCGGCAACTTGAACAAAGTCATCTATTTACAATGCTTGCGAATCGAACTTTAAACGATATAATCTATTTTTCAAACCTTAAGAATCGGCAACTTGAACAAAGTCATCTATTTACAGTGCTTTAGAATCCGACTTTAAACGATATAATCTATTTTCAAAGCTTGAGAATCGGCGACTTGAACAAGTCATCTATTTACAATGCTTTAGAATCCGACTTTAAACGATATCATCTATTTTAAAACCTTAAGAATCGGCAACTTGAACAAAGTAATCTATTTACAATGCTTCGGAATCCGACTTTAAACGATATAATCTATTTTCAAACTTTAAGAATCGGCAACTTGAACAAAGTCATCTACTTACAATGCTTTAGAATCCGATTTTAAACCATCTCATCTATTTTAAAACCTTAAGAATCCGCAACTGGAACAAAGTCATCTATTTACAATGCTTTAGAATCCGACTTTAAACGATATCATCTATTTGCAAACATTAAGTATCCGCAACTGAACAAAGCCATCTATTTACAATGCTTTAGAATCCGACTTTAAACGATATCATCTATTTTCAAACCTTAAGAATCCGCCACTTGAACAAAGTCATCTATTTACAATGCTTTAGAATCCGATTTA
The DNA here is from genome assembly GCA_963556195.1 of Sepiola atlantica. Classification (NCBI taxonomy): domain Eukaryota; kingdom Metazoa; phylum Mollusca; class Cephalopoda; order Sepiida; family Sepiolidae; genus Sepiola; species Sepiola atlantica. The sequence goes on along the minus strand of CAUVYP010001100.1, from coordinate 158,174 downwards.
CAACGATATCATCTATTTTCAAACCTTAAGAATCCGCAACTTGAACAAAGTCATCCATTTACAATGCTTTAGAATCCGACTTTAAACGATATCATCTATTTTCAAACCTTAATAATCCGCAACTTGAACAAAGTCATCTATTTACAATGCTTTAGAATCCGACTTAAAACGATATCATCTATTTTCAAACCTTAAGAATCCGCAACTTGAACAAAGTCATCTATTTACAATACTTTAGAATCCGACTTTAAACGATATCATCTATTTTCAAACCTTATGAATCCGCAACTTGAACAAAGTCATCTATTTACAATGCTTTAGAATCCGACTTTAAACGATATCATCTATTTTCAAACCTTAAGAATCGGCAACTTGAACAAAGTCATCTATTTACAATGCTTTAGAATCCGACTTTAAACAACATTATCGATTTTCAAACCTTAAGAATCCGCAACTGTAATAAAGTCATCTACTTACAATGCTTTAGAATCGTACTTTAAACAATATAATCTATTTTCAAACCTTAAGAGTCCGCCACTTGAACTAAGTCATCTATTTACAATGCTTTAGAATCCGACTTTTTACGATAGCATCTATTTTCAAACCTTAAGTAACCGCAACTTGAACAAAGTAATCTATTTACAATGCTTTAGAATTCGACTTTAAACGATATCATCTATTTTCAAACCTAAAGTATCAGCCACTTAACAAAGTCATCTATTTACAATGGTTTGGAATCCGATCTAAAACGATATCATCTATTTTCAAACCTTAAGAATGTGCAACTAGTACACAGTCATCTATTTACAATGCTTTAGAATCCGACTTTAAACGATATCATCTATTTTCAAACCTTAAGAATCCGCAACTTGAACAAAGTCATCTATTTACAATGCTTTAGAATCCGACTTTAAACGATATCATCTATTTTCAAACCTTAAGAATGCGCAACTTGAACAAAGTCATCTATTTACAATGCTTTAGAATCCGACTTTAAACGATATCATCTATTTTCAAACCTTAAGAATCCCCAACTTGAACAAAGTCATCTATTTACAATGCTTTAGAATGCGACTTTAAACGATATCGTCTATTTTCAAACCTTAAGAATCCGCAACTTGAACAAAGTCATCTATTTACAATGCTTTAGAATCCGACTTTAAACGATATAATCTATTTTCAAACTATCAGAGTCCGCAACTTAGACAAAGTCATTAATTTACAATGCTTTAGAAACCGACTTTAACCGATATCATCTATTTTCAATCCTTAAGAATCGGCAACTTGAACAAAGTCATCTATTCACAATGCTTTAGAATCCGACTTTAAACGATATCATCTATTTTCAAAGCTTAAGAATCGGCAACTTGAACAAAGTCATCTATTTACAATGCTTTAGAATCGAACTTTCAACGATATCATCTATTTTCAAACCTTAAGAATCGGCAACTTGAAAACAGTCATCTATTTAGAGTGCTTTAGAATCTGACTTTAAACGATATCATCTATTTTAAAACCTTAAGAATCGGCAACTTGAACAAAGTCATCTATTTCCAATGCTTTGGAATCCGACTTTAAACAATATCATCTATTTTCAAAGCTTAAGAATCGGCAACTTGAACAAAGTCATCTATTTACAATGCTTTAGTATCCGACATTAAACGATATCATCTATTTTCAAACCTAAACAATCGGCAACTTGAACAAAGTCATCTATTTACAATGCTTTGGAATCCGACTTTAAGCGATATCATCTATTTTCAAACCTTAAGAATCCGCAACTTGAACAAAGTCACCTATTTACAATGCTTTAGTATCCGACATTAAACGATATCATCTATTTTCAAACCTTAAGAATCAGCAACTTGAACAAAGTCATCTATTTACAATGCTTTAGAATCCGACTTTAAAACGATATCATCTATTTTCAAACCTTAAGAATCCGACACTTGAACAAAGTCATCTATTTACAATACTTTAGAATCCGACTTTAAACGATATCATCTATTTTCAAAGATTAAGAATCCGGAACTTGAACAAAGTCATCAAATTACAATGCTTTAGAATCTGACTTTAAACGATATCATCTATTTTAAAACCTTAAGAATCCGCAACTTGAACAATGTCATCTATTTACAATGCTTTAAAATCCGACTTTAAACGATATCATCTATTTTTAAACCTTAAGAATCTGCAACTTGAACAAAGTCATCTATTTACAATGCTTTAGAATGCGACTTTAAACAATATCATCTATTTTCAAACCTTAAGAATCGGCAACTTGAACAAAGTCATCTATTTACAATGCTTTAGAATCCGACTTTAACCGATATCATCTATTTTCAATCCTTAAGAATCGGCAACTTGAACAAAGTACTCTATTTACAATGCTTTAGAATCCGACTTTAAACGATATCATCTATTTTCAAAGCTTAAGAATCGGCAACTTGAACAAAGTCATCTATTTACAATGCTTGCGAATCGAACTTTAAACGATATAATCTATTTTTCAAACCTTAAGAATCGGCAACTTGAACAAAGTCATCTATTTACAGTGCTTTAGAATCCGACTTTAAACGATATAATCTATTTTCTAAAGCTTGAGAATCGGCGACTTGAACAAGTCATCTATTTACAATGCTTTAGAATCCGACTTTAAACGATATCATCTATTTTAAAACCTTAAGAATCGGCAACTTGAACAAAGTAATCTATTTACAATGCTTCGGAATGTGACTTTAAACGATATCATCTATTTTCAAAGCTTAAGAATCGGAAACTTGAACAAAGTCATCTATTTACAATGCTTTGGAATCCGACTTCAAGCGATATAATCTATGTTCAAACCTAAAAAATCCGCAACTTGAACAAAGTCATCTATTTACACAGCTTTATAATCCGACGTTAAATGATATCATCTATTTTCAAACCTTAAGAATCCGCAACTTGAACAAAGTTATCTATTTACAATGCTTTGGAATCTGACTTTAAACGATATCATCTATTTTCAAAGCTTAAGAATCGGAAACTTGAACAAAGTCACCTATTTACAATGCTTTAGAATCCGACTTTGAACGATATCATCGTCTGACACTTGAACAAAGTCATCTACTTACAATACTTTAGAATCCGACTTTAAACGATATCATCTATTTTCAAACCTTAAGAATCCGCAACTTGAACAAAATCATTTATTTACAATGCTTTAGAATCCGATTTTAAACGATATCATCTATTTTCAACCCTTAAGAATCCGCAACTTGAACAAAGTCATCTATTTACAATGCTTTAGAATCCGACTTTAAACGATATCATCTATTTTCAAACCTTAAGAATCCGCAACTTGAACAAAGTCATCTATTTACAATGCTTTAGAATCCGACTTTAAACGATATCATCTATTTTCAAACCTTAAGAATCGGCAACTTGAACAAAGTCATCTATTTACAATGCTTTGGAATCCGACTTTAAGCGATATCATCTATTTTCAAACCTTAAGAATCCGCAACTTGAACAAAGTCACCTATTTACAATGCTTTAGTATCCGACATTAAACGATATCATCTATTTTCAAACCTTAAGAATCAGCAACTTGAACAAAGTCATCTATTTACAATGCTTTAGAATCCGACTTTAAAACGATATCATCTATTTTCAAACCTTAAGAATCCGACACTTGAACAAAGTCATCTATTTACAATACTTTAGAATCCGACTTTAAACGATATCATCTATTTTCAAAGATTAAGAATCCGGAACTTGAACAAAGTCATCAAATTACAATGCTTTAGAATCTGACTTTAAACGATATCATCTATTTTAAAACCTTAAGAATCCGCAACTTGAACAATGTCATCTATTTACAATGCTTTAAAATCCGACTTTAAACGATATCATCTATTTTTAAACCTTAAGAATCTGCAACTTGAACAAAGTCATCTATTTACAATGCTTTAGAATCCGACTTTAAACGATATCATCTATTTTCAAAGCTTAAGAATCGGCAACTTGAACAAAGTCATCTATTTACAATGCTTGCGAATCGAACTTTAAACGATATAATCTATTTTTCAAACCTTAAGAATCGGCAACTTGAACAAAGTCATCTATTTACAGTGCTTTAGAATCCGACTTTAAACGATATAATCTATTTTCTAAAGCTTGAGAATCGGCGACTTGAACAAGTCATCTATTTACAATGCTTTAGAATCCGACTTTAAACGATATCATCTATTTTAAAACCTTAAGAATCGGCAACTTGAACAAAGTAATCTATTTACAATGCTTCGGAATGTGACTTTAAACGATATCATCTATTTTGAAAGCTTAAGAATCGGAAACTTGAACAAAGTCATCTATTTACAATGCTTTGGAATCCGACTTCAAGCGATATAATCTATGTTCAAACCTAAAAAATCCGCAACTTGAACAAAGTCATCTATTTACACAGCTTTATAATCCGACGTTAAATGATATCATCTATTTTCAAACCTTAAGAATCCGCAACTTGAACAAAGTTATCTATTTACAATGCTTTGGAATCTGACTTTACACGATATCATCTATTTTCAAAGCTTAAGAATCGGCAACTTGAACAAAGTCACCTATTTACAATGCTTTAGAATCCGACTTTGAACGATATCATCGTCTGACACTTGAACAAAGTCATCTACTTACAATACTTTAGAATCCGACTTTAAACGATATCATCTATTTTCAAACCTTAAGAATCCGCAACTTGAACAAAATCATTTATTTACAATGCTTTAGAATCCGATTTTAAACGATATCATCTATTTTCAACCCTTAAGAATCCGCAACTTGAACAAAGTCATCTATTTACAATGCTTTAGAATCCGACTTTAAACGATATCATCTATTTTCAAACCTTAAGAATCCGCAACTTGAACAAAGTCATCTATTTACAATGCTTTAGAATCCGACTTTAAACGATATCATCTATTTTCAAACCTTAAGAATCCGCAACTTGAACAAAGTCATCTATTTACAATGCTTTAGAATCCGACTTTAAACGATATCATCTATTTTAAAACCTTAAGAATCCGAAACTTGACCAAAGTAATCTATTTAAAATACTTTAGAATCCGACTTTAACCGATATCATCTATTTTCAAACCTTAAAAATCCGCAACTTGAACAAAGTCATCTATTTACAATGCTTTAGAATGCGACTTTTAACGATATCATCTATTTTCAAACCGGAAGAATCCGCAACTTGAACAAAGTCATCTATTTACAATGCTTTAGAATCCGACTTTAAACGATATAATCTATTTTCAAACTATCAGAGTCCGCAACTTGAACAAAGTCATTTATTTACAATGCTTTAGAAACCGACTTTAACCGATATCATCTATTTTCAATCCTTAAGAATCGGCAACCTTAACAAAGTCATCTATTTACAATGCTTTAGAATCCGACTTTAAACGATATCATCTATTGTCAAAGCTTAAGAATCGGAAACTTGAACAAAGTCATCTATTTACAATGCTTTAGAATCGAACTTTAAACGATATCATCTATTTTCAAACCTTAAGAATCGGCAACTTGAACAAAGTCATCTATTTAGAGTGCTTTAGAATCCGACTTTAAACGATATAATCTTTTTTCAAAGCTTGAGAATCGGCGACTTGAACAAGTCATCTATTTACAATGCTTTAGAATCCGACTTTAAAAGATATCATCTATTTTAAAACCTTAAGAATCGGCAACTTGAACAATCCTTAAGAATCCGGAACTTAGTCAAAGTCATCAATTTACAATGCTTGAGAATCCGACTTTAAACGATATCATCTATTTTCAAACCTTAAGAATCCGCAACTTGAACAATGTCATCTATTTACAATGCTTTAAAATCCGACTTTAAACGATATCATCTATTTTTAAACCTTAAGAATCTGCAACTTGAACAAAGTCATCTATTTACAATGCTTTAGAATCCGACTTTAAACGATATCATCTATTTTCAAACCTTAAGAATCCGCAACTTGAACAAAGTCATCTATTTACAATACTTTAGAATCCGACTTTACACGATATAATCTATTTTCAAATCTTAAGAATCCGCAACTTGAACAAAGTCATCTACTTACAATGCTTTAGAATCCGACTTTAAACCATCTCATGTATTTTCAAACTTTAAGAATCCGCAACTGGAACAAAGTCATCTATTTACAATGCTTTAGAATCCGACTTTAAACGATATCATCTATTTGCAAACATTAAGTATCCGCAACTGAACAAAGTCATCTATTTACAATGCTTTAGAATCCGACTTTAAACGATATCATCTATTTTCAAACCTTAAGAATCCGCCACTTGAACAAAGTCATCTATTTACAATGCTTTAGAATCCGATTTACAACGATATCATCTATTTTCAAACCTTAAGAATCCGCAACTTGAACAAAGTCATCTATTTACAATGCTTTAGAATCCGACTTTAAACGATATCATCTATTTTCAAACCTTAATAATCCGCAACTTGAACAAAGTCATCTATTTACAATGCTTTAGAATCCGACTTAAAACGATATCATCTATTTTCAAACCTTAAGGATCCGCAACTTGAACAAAGTCATCTATTTACAATACTTTAGAATCCGACTTTAAACGATATCATCTATTTTCAAACCTTATGAATCCGCAACTTGAACAAAGTCATCTATTTACAATGCTTTAGAATCCGACTTTAAACGATATCATCTATTTTCAAACCTTAAGAATCGGCAACTTAAACAAAGTCATCTATTTACAATGCTTTAGAATCCGACTTTAAACAACATTATCGATTTTCAAACCTTAAGAATCCGCAACTGTAATAAAGTCATCTACTTACAATGCTTTAGAATCGTACTTTAAACAATATAATCTATTTTCAAACCTTAAGAGTCGGCCACTTGAACTAAGTCATCTATTTACAATGCTTTAGAATCCGACTTTTAACGATAGCATCTATTTTCAAACCTTAAGTAACCGCAACTTGAACAAAGTAATCTATTTACAATGCTTTAGAATTCGACTTTAAACGATATCATCTATTTTCAAACCTAAAGTATCGGCCACTTAACAAAGTCATCTATTTACAATGGTTTGGAATCCGATCTAAAACGATATCATCTATTTTCAAACCTTAAAAATGTGCAACTAGTACACAGTCATCTATTTACAATGCTTTAGAATCCGACTTTAAACGATATCATCTATTTTCAAACCTTAAGAATCCGCAACTTGAACAAAGTCATCTATTTACAATGCTTTAGAATCCGACTTTAAACGATATCATCTATTTTCAAACCTTAAGAATGCGCAACTTGAACAAAGTCATCTATTTACAATGCTTTAGAATCCGACTTTAAACGATATCATCTATTTTCAAACCTTAAGAATCCGCAACTTGAACAAAGTCATCTATTTACAATGCTTTAGAATGCGACTTTAAACGATATCGTCTATTTTCAAACCTTAAGAATCCGCAACTTGAACAAAGTCATCTATTTACAATGCTTTAGAATCCGACTTTAAACGATATAATCTATTTTCAAACTATCAGAGTCCGCAACTTAGACAAAGTCATTTATTTACAATGCTTTAGAAACCGACTTTAACCGATATCATCTATTTTCAATCCTTAAGAATCGGCAACTTGAACAAAGTCATCTATTCACAATGCTTTAGAATCCGACTTTAAACGATATCATCTATTTTCAAAGCTTAAGAATCGGCAACTTGAACAAAGTCATCTATTTACAATGCTTTAGAATCGAACTTTCAACGATATCATCTATTTTCAAACCTTAAGAATCGGCAACTTGAAAAAAGTCATCTATTTAGAGTGCTTTAGAATCTGACTTTAAACGATATAATCTTTTTTCAAAGCTTGAGAATCGGCGACTTGAACAAGTCATCTATTTACAATGCTTTAGAATCCGACTTTAAAAGATATCATCTATTTTAAAACCTTAAGAATCGGCAACTTGAACAAAGTCATCTATTTCCAATGCTTTGGAATCCGACTTTAAACAATATCATCTATTTTCAAAGCTTAAGAATCGGCAACTTGAACAAAGTCATCTATTTACAATGCTTTAGTATCCGACATTAAACGATATCATCTATTTTCAAACCTAAACAATCCGCAACTTGAACAAAGTCATCTATTTACAATGCTTTGGAATCCGACTTTAAGCGATATCATCTATTTTCAAACCTTAAGAATCCGCAACTTGAACAAAGTCACCTATTTACAATGCTTTAGTATCCGACATTAAACGATATCATCTATTTTCAAACCTTAAGAATCAGCAACTTGAACAAAGTCATCTATTTACAATGCTTTAGAATCCGACTTTAAAACGATATCATCTATTTTCAAACCTTAAGAATCCGACACTTGAACAAAGTCATCTATTTACAATACTTTAGAATCCGACTTTAAACGATATCATCTATTTTCAAAGATTAAGAATCCGGAACTTGAACAAAGTCATCAAATTACAATTCTTTAGAATCTGACTTTAAACGATATCATCTATTTTAAAACCTTAAGAATCCGCAACTTGAACAATGTCATCTATTTACAATGTTTTAAAATCCGACTTTAAACGATATCATCTATTTTTAAACCTTAAGAATCTGCAACTTGAACAAAGTCATCTATTTACAATGCTTTAGAATGCGACTTTAAACAATATCATCTATTTTCAAACCTTAAGAATCCGCAACTTGAACAAAGTCATCTATTTACAATGCTTTAGAATCCGACTTTAACCGATATCATCTATTTTCAATCCTTAAGAATCGGCAACTTGAACAAAGTCATCTATTTACAATGCTTTAGAATCCGACTTTAAACGATATCATCTATTTTCAAAGCTTAAGAATCGGCAACTTGAACAATGTCATCTATTTACAATGCTTGCGAATCGAACTTTAAACGATATAATCTATTTTTCAAACCTTAAGAATCGGCAACTTGAACAAAGTCATCTATTTACAGTGCTTTAGAATCCGACTGTAAACGATATAATCTATTTTCTAAAGCTTGAGAATCGGCGACTTGAACAAGTCATCTATTTACAATGCTTTAGAATCCGACTTTAAACGATATCATCTATTTTAAAACCTTAAGAATCGGCAACTTGAACAAAGTAATCTATTTACAATGCTTCGGAATCCGACTTTAAACGATATCATCTATTTTCAAACCTAAAAAATCCGCAACTTGAACAAAGTCATCTATTTACACAGCTTTATAATCCGACGTTAAATGATATCATCTATTTTCAAACCTTAAGAATCCGCAACTTGAACAAAGTCATCTATTTACAATGCTTTGGAATCTGACTTTAAACGATATCATCTATTTTCAAAGCTTCAGAATCGGCAACTTGAACAAAGTCACCTATTTACAATGCTTTAGAATCCGACTTTGAACGATATCATCGTCTGACACTTGAACAAAGTCATCTACTTACAATACTTTAGAATCCGACTTTAAACGATATCATCTATTTTCAAACCTTAAGAATCCGCAACTTGAACAAAGTCATCTATTTACAATGCTTTAGAATCCGACTTTAAACGATATCATCTATTTTCAAACCTTAAGAATCCGCAACTTGAACAAAGTCATCTATGTACAATGCTTTAAAATCCGACTTTAAACGATATCATCTATTTTCAAACCTTAAGAATCCGCAACTTGAACAAAGTCATCTATTTACAATGCTTTAGAATCCGACTTTAAACGATATCATCTATTTTAAAACCTTAAGAATCCGAAACTTGAACAAAGTCATCTATTTACAATACTTTAGAATCCGACTTTAACCGATATCATCTATTTTCAAACCTTAAAAATCCGCAACTTGAACAAAGTCATCTATTTACAATGCTTTAGAATGCGACTTTTAACGATATCATCTATTTACAAACCGGAAGAATCCGCAACTTGAACAAAGTCATCTATTTACAATGCTTTAGAATCCGAGTTTAAACGATATAATCTATTTTCAAACTATCAGAGTCCGCAACTTGAACAAAGTCATTTATTTACAATGCTTTAGAAACCGACTTTAACCGATATCATCTATTTTCAATCCTTAAGAATCGGCAACCTTAACAAAGTCATCTATTTACAATGCTTTAGAATCCGACTTTAAACGATATCATCTATTGTCAAAGCTTAAGAATCGGCAACTTGAACAAAGTCATCGATTTACAATGCTTTAGAATCGAACTTTAAACGATATCATCTATTTTCAAACCTTAAGAATCGGCAACTTGAACAAAGTCATCTATTTAGAGTGCTTTAGAATCCGACTTTAAACGATATAATCTTTTTTCAAAGCTTGAGAATCGGCGACTTGAACAAGTCATCTATTTACAATGCTTTAGAATCCGACTTTAAAAGATATCATCTATTTTAAAACCTTAAGAATCGGCAACTTGAACAATCCTTAAGAATCCGGAACTTAGTCAAAGTCATCAATTTACAATGCTTGAGAATCCGACTTTAAACGATATCATCTATTTTCAAACCTTAAGAATCCGCAACTTGAACAATGTCATCTATTTACAATGCTTTAAAATCCGACTTTAAACGATATCATCTATTTTTAAACCTTAAGAATCTGCAACTTGAACAAAGTCATCTATTTACAATGCTTTAGAATCCGACTTTAAACGATATCATCTATTTTCAAACCTTCAGAATCCGCAACTTGAACAAAGTCATCTATTTACAATACTTTAGAATCCGACTTTAAACGATATAATCTATTTTCAAATCTTAAGAATCCGCAACTTGAACAAAGTCATCTACTTACAATGCTTTAGAATCCGACTTTAAACCATCTCATGTATTTTCAAACTTTAAGAATCCGCAACTGGAACAAAGTCATCTATTTACAATGCTTTAGAATCCGACTTTAAACGATATCATCTATTTTCAAACATTAAGTATCCGACACTGAACAAAGTCATCTATTTACAATGCTTTAGAATCCGACTTTAAACGATATCATCTATTTTCAAACCTTAAGAATCCGCAACTTAACAAAGTCATCTATTTACAATGGTTTGGAATCCGATCTTAAACGATATCATATATTTTCAAACCTTAAGGATCCGCAACTTGAACAAGTCATCTATTTACAATGCTTTAGAATCCGACTTTAAAAGATATCATCTATTTTAAAACCTTAAGAATCGGCAACTTGAACAATCCTTAAGAATCCGGAACTTAGTCAAAGTCATCAATTTACAATGCTTGAGAATCCGACTTTAAACGATATCATCTATTTTCAAACCTTAAGAATCCGCAACTTGAACAATGTCATCTATTTACAATGCTTTAAAATCCGACTTTAAACGATATCATCTATTTTTAAACCTTAAGAATCTGCAACTTGAACAAAGTCATCTATTTACAATGCTTTAGAATCCGACTTTAAACGATATCATCTATTTTCAAACCTTCAGAATCCGCAACTTGAACAAAGTCATCTATTTACAATACTTTAGAATCCGACTTTAAACGATATAATCTATTTTCAAATCTTAAGAATCCGCAACTTGAACAAAGTCATCTACTTACAATGCTTTAGAATCCGACTTTAAACCATCTCATGTATTTTCAAACTTTAAGAATCCGCAACTGGAACAAAGTCATCTATTTACAATGCTTTAGAATCCGACTTTAAACGATATCATCTATTTTCAAACATTAAGTATCCGACACTGAACAAAGTCATCTATTTACAATGCTTTAGAATCCGACTTTAAACGATATCATCTATTTTCAAACCTTAAGAATCCGCAACTTAACAAAGTCATCTATTTACAATGGTTTGGAATCCGATCTTAAACGATATCATATATTTTCAAACCTTAAGGATCCGCAACTTGAACAAAGTCATCTATTTACAATGCTTTAGAATCCGACTTTAAACGATATCATATATTTTCAAACCTTAATAATCCGCAACTTGAACAAACTCATCTATTTACAATGCTTTAGAATCCGACTTTAAACGATATCATCTATTTTCAAACCTAAAGTATCGGCCACTTAACAAAGTAATCTATTTACAATGGTTTGGAATCCGATCTTAAACGATATCATCTATTTTCAAACCTTAAGAATCCGCAACTTGAACAAAGTCATCTATTTACAATGCTTTAGAATGCGACTTTAAACTATGTCATCTATTTTCAAACCTTAAGAGTCCGACACTTGAACAAAGTCATCTATTTACAATACTTTAGAATCCGACTTTAAACGATATCATCTATTTTCAAACCTTAAGAATCCGCAACTTGAACAAAGTCATCTATTTACAATGCTTTAGAATCCGATTTAAAACGATATCATCTATTTTCAAACCTTAAGAATCCGCAACTTGAACAAAGTCATCTATTTACAATGCTTTAGAATCCGACTTTAAACGATATCATCTATTTTCAAACCTTAAGAATCCGCAACTTGAACAAAGTCATCTATTTACAATGCTTTAGAATCCGACTTTAAACCATATAATCTATTTTCAAACTTTAAGAATCGGCAACTTGAACAAAGTCATCTACTTACAATGCTTTAGAATCCGATTTTAAACCATCTCATCTATTTTAAAACCTTAAGAATCCGCAACTGGAACAAAGTCATCTATTTACAATGCTTTAGAATCCGACTTTAAACGATATCATCTATTTGCAAACATTAAGTATCCGCAACTGAACAAAGTCATCTATTTACAATGCTTTAGAATCCGACTTTAAACGATATCATCTATTTTCAAACCTTAAGAATCCGCCACTTGAACAAAGTCATCTATTTACAATGCTTTAGAATCCGATTTACAACGATATCATCTATTTTTAAACCTTAAGAATCCGCAACTTGAACAAAGTCATCCATTTACAATGCTTTAGAATCCGACTTTAAACGATATCATCTATTTTCAAACCTTAATAATCCGCAACTTGAACAAAGTCATCTATTTACAATGCTTTAGAATCCGACTTAAAACGATATCATCTATTTTCAAACCTTAAGAATCCGCAACTTGAACAAAGTCATCTATTTACAATACGTTAGAATCCGACTTTAAACGATATCATCTATTTTCAAACCTTATGAATCCGCAACTTGAACAAAGTCATCTATTTACAATGCTTTAGAATCCGACTTTCACCGATATCATCTATTTTCAATCCTTAAGAATCGGCAACTTGAACAAAGTCATCTATTTACAATGCTTTAGAATCCGACTTTAAACGATATCATCTATTTTCAAAGCTTAAGAATCGGCAATTTGAACAAAGTCATCTATTTACAATGCTTTAGAATCGAACTTTAAACGATATCATCTATTTTCCCCCCTTAAGAATCGGCAACTTGAACAAAGTCATCTATTTACAGTGCTTTAGAATCCGACTTTAAACGATATAATCTATTTTCAAAGCTTGAGAATCGGCGACTTGAACAAGTCATCTATTTACAATGCTTTAGAATCCGACTTTAAACGATATCATCTATTTTAAAACCTTAAGAATCGGCAACTTGAACAAAGTAATCTATTTACAATGCTTCGGTATCCGACTTTACACGATATCATCTATTTTCAAACCTTAAGAATCAGAAACTTGAACAAAGTCATCTATTTACAATGCTTTAGTATCCGACATTAAACGATATCATCTATTTTCAAACCTAAAAAATCCGCAACTTGAACAAAGTCATCTATTTACAATGCTTTGGAATCCGACTTCAAGCGATATAATCTATGTTCAAACCTAAAAAATCCGCAACTTGAACAAAGTCATCTATTTACACAGCTTTATAATCTTACTTTAAATGATATCATCTATTTTCAAACCTTAAGAATCCGCAACTTGAACAAAGTCATCTATTTACAATGCTTTGGAATCTGACTTTAAACGATATCATCTATTTTCAAAGCTTAAGAATCGGCAACTTGAACAAAGTCACTTATTTACAATGCTTTAGTATCCGACATTAAACGATATCATCTATTTTCAAACCTTAAGAATCCGCAACTTGAACAAAGTCATCTATTTACAATGCTTTAGAATCCGACTTTAAACGATATCATCTATTTTAAAACCTTAAGAATCCGACACTTGAACAAAGTCATCTATTTACAATGCTTTAGAATCTGACTTTAAACAATATCATCTATTTTCAAACATTAAGAATCTGCAACTTGAACAAAGACATCTATTTACAATGCTTTAGAATCCAACTTTTAACGATATCATCTATTTTCAAACCTAAAAAATCGGCCACTTGAACAAAGTCATCTATTTACAATGCGTTAGAATCCGACTTTAAACGATATCATCTATTTTCAAAGCTTAAGAATCGGCGACTTGAACAAGTCATTAATTAACAATGCTTTAGAATCCGACTTGAAACGATATCATCTATTTTCAAACCTTAAGAATCCGCAACTTAACAAAGTCATCTATTTACAATGGTTTGGAATCCGATCTTAAACGATATCATATATTTTCAAACCTTAAGGATCCGCAACTTGAACAAAGTCATCTATTTACAATGCTTTAGAATCCGACTTTAAACGATATCATATATTTTCAAACCTTAATAATCCGCAACTTGAACAAAGTCATCTATTTACAATGCTTTAGAATCCGACTTTAAACGATATCATCTATTTTCAAACCTAAAGTATCGGCCACTTAACAAAGTAATCTATTTACAATGGTTTGGAATCCGATCTTAAACGATATCATCTATTTTCAAACCTTAAGAATCCGCAACTTGAACAAAGTCATCTATTTACAATGCTTTAGAATGCGACTTTAAACTATGTCATCTATTTTCAAACCTTAAGAGTCCGACACTTGAACAAAGTCATCTATTTACAATACTTTAGAATCCGACTTTAAACGATATCATCTATTTTCAAACCTTAAGAATCCGCAACTTGAACAAAGTCATCTATTTACAATGCTTTAGAATCCGATTTAAAACGATATCATCTATTTTCAAACCTTAAGAATCCGCAACTTGAACAAAGTCATTTATTTACAATGCTTTAGAATCCGACTTTAAACGATATCATCTATTTTCAAACCTTAAGAATCCGCAACTTGAACAAAGTCATCTATTTACAATGCTTTAGAATCCGACTTTAAACGATATAATCTATTTTCAAACTTTAAGAATCGGCAACTTGAACAAAGTCATCTACTTACAATGCTTTAGAATCCGACTTTAAACGATATCATCTATTTTCAAACCTTAAGAATCCGCCACTTGAACAAAGTCATCTATTTACAATGCTTTAGAATCCGATTTACAACGATATCATCTATTTTTAAACCTTAAGAATCCGCAACTTGAACAAAGTCATCCATTTACAATGCTTTAGAATCCGACTTTAAACGATATCATCTATTTTCAAACCTTAATAATCCGCAACTTGAACAAAGTCATCTATTTACAATGCTTTAGAATCCGACTTTAAAAGATATCATCTATTTTAAAACCTTAAGAATCGGCAACTTGAACAATCCTTAAGAATCCGGAACTTAGTCAAAGTCATCAATTTACAATGCTTGAGAATCCGACTTTAAACGATATCATCTATTTTCAAACCTTAAGAATCCGCAACTTGAACAATGTCATCTATTTACAATGCTTTAAAATCCGACTTTAAACGATATCATCTATTTTTAAACCTTAAGAATCTGCAACTTGAACAAAGTCATCTATTTACAATGCTTTAGAATCCGACTTTAAACGATATCATCTATTTTCAAACCTTCAGAATCCGCAACTTGAACAAAGTCATCTATTTACAATACTTTAGAATCCGACTTTAAACGATATAATCTATTTTCAAATCTTAAGAATCCGCAACTTGAACAAAGTCATCTACTTACAATGCTTTAGAATCCGACTTTAAACCATCTCATGTATTTTCAAACTTTAAGAATCCGCAACTGGAACAAAGTCATCTATTTACAATGCTTTAGAATCCGACTTTAAACGATATCATCTATTTTCAAACATTAAGTATCCGACACTGAACAAAGTCATCTATTTACAATGCTTTAGAATCCGACTTTAAACGATATCATCTATTTTCAAACCTTAAGAATCCGCAACTTAACAAAGTCATCTATTTACAATGGTTTGGAATCCGATCTTAAACGATATCATATATTTTCAAACCTTAAGGATCCGCAACTTGAACAAAGTCATCTATTTACAATGCTTTAGAATCCGACTTTAAACGATATCATATATTTTCAAACCTTAATAATCCGCAACTTGAACAAACTCATCTATTTACAATGCTTTAGAATCCGACTTTAAACGATATCATCTATTTTCAAACCTAAAGTATCGGCCACTTAACAAAGTAATCTATTTACAATGGTTTGGAATCCGATCTTAAACGATATCATCTATTTTCAAACCTTAAGAATCCGCAACTTGAACAAAGTCATCTATTTACAATGCTTTAGAATGCGACTTTAAACTATGTCATCTATTTTCAAACCTTAAGAGTCCGACACTTGAACAAAGTCATCTATTTACAATACTTTAGAATCCGACTTTAAACGATATCATCTATTTTCAAACCTTAAGAATCCGCAACTTGAACAAAGTCATCTATTTACAATGCTTTAGAATCCGATTTAAAACGATATCATCTATTTTCAAACCTTAAGAATCCGCAACTTGAACAAAGTCATCTATTTACAATGCTTTAGAATCCGACTTTAAACGATATCATCTATTTTCAAACCTTAAGAATCCGCAACTTGAACAAAGTCATCTATTTACAATGCTTTAGAATCCGACTTTAAACCATATAATCTATTTTCAAACTTTAAGAATCGGCAACTTGAACAAAGTCATCTACTTACAATGCTTTAGAATCCGATTTTAAACCATCTCATCTATTTTAAAACCTTAAGAATCCGCAACTGGAACAAAGTCATCTATTTACAATGCTTTAGAATCCGACTTTAAACGATATCATCTATTTGCAAACATTAAGTATCCGCAACTGAACAAAGTCATCTATTTACAATGCTTTAGAATCCGACTTTAAACGATATCATCTATTTTCAAACCTTAAGAATCCGCCACTTGAACAAAGTCATCTATTTACAATGCTTTAGAATCCGATTTACAACGATATCATCTATTTTTAAACCTTAAGAATCCGCAACTTGAACAAAGTCATCCATTTACAATGCTTTAGAATCCGACTTTAAACGATATCATCTATTTTCAAACCTTAATAATCCGCAACTTGAACAAAGTCATCTATTTACAATGCTTTAGAATCCGACTTAAAACGATATCATCTATTTTCAAACCTTAAGAATCCGCAACTTGAACAAAGTCATCTATTTACAATACGTTAGAATCCGACTTTAAACGATATCATCTATTTTCAAACCTTATGAATCCGCAACTTGAACAAAGTCATCTATTTACAATGCTTTAGAATCCGACTTTCACCGATATCATCTATTTTCAATCCTTAAGAATCGGCAACTTGAACAAAGTCATCTATTTACAATGCTTTAGAATCCGACTTTAAACGATATCATCTATTTTCAAAGCTTAAGAATCGGCAATTTGAACAAAGTCATCTATTTACAATGCTTTAGAATCGAACTTTAAACGATATCATCTATTTTCCCCCCTTAAGAATCGGCAACTTGAACAAAGTCATCTATTTACAGTGCTTTAGAATCCGACTTTAAACGATATAATCTATTTTCAAAGCTTGAGAATCGGCGACTTGAACAAGTCATCTATTTACAATGCTTTAGAATCCGACTTTAAACGATATCATCTATTTTAAAACCTTAAGAATCGGCAACTTGAACAAAGTAATCTATTTACAATGCTTCGGTATCCGACTTTACACGATATCATCTATTTTCAAACCTTAAGAATCAGAAACTTGAACAAAGTCATCTATTTACAATGCTTTAGTATCCGACATTAAACGATATCATCTATTTTCAAACCTAAAAAATCCGCAACTTGAACAAAGTCATCTATTTACAATGCTTTGGAATCCGACTTCAAGCGATATAATCTATGTTCAAACCTAAAAAATCCGCAACTTGAACAAAGTCATCTATTTACACAGCTTTATAATCTTACTTTAAATGATATCATCTATTTTCAAACCTTAAGAATCCGCAACTTGAACAAAGTCATCTATTTACAATGCTTTGGAATCTGACTTTAAACGATATCATCTATTTTCAAAGCTTAAGAATCGGCAACTTGAACAAAGTCACTTATTTACAATGCTTTAGTATCCGACATTAAACGATATCATCTATTTTCAAACCTTAAGAATCCGCAACTTGAACAAAGTCATCTATTTACAATGCTTTAGAATCCGACTTTAAACGATATCATCTATTTTAAAACCTTAAGAATCCGACACTTGAACAAAGTCATCTATTTACAATGCTTTAGAATCTGACTTTAAACAATATCATCTATTTTCAAACATTAAGAATCTGCAACTTGAACAAAGACATCTATTTACAATGCTTTAGAATCCAACTTTTAACGATATCATCTATTTTCAAACCTAAAAAATCGGCCACTTGAACAAAGTCATCTATTTACAATGCGTTAGAATCCGACTTTAAACGATATCATCTATTTTCAAAGCTTAAGAATCGGCGACTTGAACAAGTCATTAATTAACAATGCTTTAGAATCCGACTTGAAACGATATCATCTATTTTCAAACCTTAAGAATCCGCAACTTAACAAAGTCATCTATTTACAATGGTTTGGAATCCGATCTTAAACGATATCATATATTTTCAAACCTTAAGGATCCGCAACTTGAACAAAGTCATCTATTTACAATGCTTTAGAATCCGACTTTAAACGATATCATATATTTTCAAACCTTAATAATCCGCAACTTGAACAAAGTCATCTATTTACAATGCTTTAGAATCCGACTTTAAACGATATCATCTATTTTCAAACCTAAAGTATCGGCCACTTAACAAAGTAATCTATTTACAATGGTTTGGAATCCGATCTTAAACGATATCATCTATTTTCAAACCTTAAGAATCCGCAACTTGAACAAAGTCATCTATTTACAATGCTTTAGAATGCGACTTTAAACTATGTCATCTATTTTCAAACCTTAAGAGTCCGACACTTGAACAAAGTCATCTATTTACAATACTTTAGAATCCGACTTTAAACGATATCATCTATTTTCAAACCTTAAGAATCCGCAACTTGAACAAAGTCATCTATTTACAATGCTTTAGAATCCGATTTAAAACGATATCATCTATTTTCAAACCTTAAGAATCCGCAACTTGAACAAAGTCATTTATTTACAATGCTTTAGAATCCGACTTTAAACGATATCATCTATTTTCAAACCTTAAGAATCCGCAACTTGAACAAAGTCATCTATTTACAATGCTTTAGAATCCGACTTTAAACGATATAATCTATTTTCAAACTTTAAGAATCGGCAACTTGAACAAAGTCATCTACTTACAATGCTTTAGAATCCGACTTTAAACGATATCATCTATTTTCAAACCTTAAGAATCCGCCACTTGAACAAAGTCATCTATTTACAATGCTTTAGAATCCGATTTACAACGATATCATCTATTTTTAAACCTTAAGAATCCGCAACTTGAACAAAGTCATCCATTTACAATGCTTTAGAATCCGACTTTAAACGATATCATCTATTTTCAAACCTTAATAATCCGCAACTTGAACAAAGTCATCTATTTACAATGCTTTAGAATCCGACTTAAAACGATATCATCTATTTTCAAACCTTAAGAATCCGCAACTTGAACAAAGTCATCTATTTACAATACTTTAGAATCCGACTTTAAACGATATCATCTATTTTCAAACCTTATGAATCCGCAACTTGAACAAAGTCATCTATTTACAATGCTTTAGAATCCGACTTTAAACGATATCATCTATTTTACAAACCTTAAGAATCGGCAACTTGAACAAAGTCATCTATTTACAATGCTTTAGAATCCGACTTTAAACAACATTATCGATTTTCAAACCTTAAGAATCCGCAACTGTAATAAAGTCATCTACTTACAATGCTTTAGAATCGTACTTTAAACAATATAATCTATTTTCAAACCTTAAGAGTCCGCCACTTGAACTAAGTCATCTATTTACAATGCTTTAGAATCCGACTTTTAACGATAGCATCTATTTTCAAACCTTAAGAAACCGCAACTTGAACAAAGTAATCTATTTACAATGCTTTAGAATTCGACTTTAAACGATATCATCTATTTTCAAACCTAAAGTATCGGCCACTTAACAAAGTCATCTATTTACAATGGTTTGGAATCCGATCTTAAACGATATCATCTATTTTCAAACCTTAAGAATGTGCAACTAGTACACAGTCATCTATTTACAATGCTTTAGAATCCGACTTTAAACGATATCATCTATTTTCAAACCTTTAGAATCCGCAACTTGAACAAAGTCATCTATTTACAATGCTTTAGAATCCGACTTTAAACGATATCATCTATTTTCAAACCTTAAGAATGCGCAACTTGAACAAAGTCATCTATTTATAATGCTTTAGAATCCGACTTTAAACGATATCATCTATTTTCAAACCTTAAGAATCCGCAACTTGAACAAAGTCATCTATTTACAATGCTTTAGAATGCGACTTTAAACGATATCGTCTATTTTCAAACCTTAATGATCCGCAACTTGAACAAACTCATCTATTTACAATGCTTTAGAATCCGACTTTAAACGATATAATCTATTTTCAAACTATCAGAGTCCGCAACTTAGACAAAGTCATTTATTTACAATGCTTTAGAAACCGACTTTAACCGATATCATCTATTTTCAATCCTTAAGAATCGGCAACTTGAACAAAGTCATCTATTCACAATGCTTTAGAATCCGACTTTAAACGATATCATCTATTTTCAAAGCTTAAGAATCGGCAACTTGAACAAAGTCATCTATTTACAATGCTTTAGAATAGAACTTTCAACGATATCATCTATTTTCAAACCTTAAGAATCGGCAACTTGAAAAAAGTCATCTATTTAGAGTGCTTTAGAATCTGACTTTAAACGATATAATCTTTTTTCAAAGCTTGAGAATCGGCGACTTGAACAAGTCATCTATTTACAATGCTTTAGAATCCGACTTTAAAAGATATCATCTATTTTAAAACCTTAAGAATCGGCAACTTGAACAAAGTCATCTATTTCCAATGCTTTGGAATCCGACTTTAAACAATATCATCTATTTTCAAAGCTTAAGAATCGGCAACTTGAACAAAGTCATCTATTTACAATGCTTTAGTATCCGACATTAAACGATATCATCTATTTTCAAACCTAAACAATCCGCAACTTGAACAAAGTCATCTATTTACAATGCTTTGGAATCCGACTTTAAACGATATCATCTATTTTCAAACCTTAAGAATCAGCAACTTGAACAAAGTCATCTATTTACAATGCTTTAGAATCCGACTTTAAAACGATATCATCTATTTTCAAACCTTAAGAATCCGACACTTGAACAAAGTCATCTATTTACAATACTTTAGAATCCGACTTTAAACGATATCATCTATTTTCAAAGATTAAGAATCCGGAACTTGAACAAAGTCATCAAATTACAATGCTTTAGAATCCGACTTTAAACGATATCATCTATTTTAAAACCTTAAGAATCCGCAACTTGAACAATGTCATCTATTTACAATGCTTTAAAATCCGACTTTAAACGATATCATCTATTTTTAAACCTTAAGAATCTGCAACTTGAACAAAGTCATCTATTTACAATGCTTTAGAATCCGACTTTAAACGATATCATCTATTTTCAAACCTTAAGAATCCGCAACTTGAACAAAGTCATCTATTTACAATACTTTAGAATCCGACTTTAAACGATATCATCTATTTTTAAATCTTAAGAATCCGCAACTTGAACAAAGTCATCTATTTACAATGATTTAGAATCCGACTTTAAACGATATCATCTATTTTCAAACATTAAGTATCCGACACTGAACAAATCATCTATTTACAATGCTTTAGAATGCGACTTTAAACAATATCATCTATTTTCAAACCTTAAGAATCCGCAACTTGAACAAAGTCATCTATTTACAATGCTTTAGAATCCGACTTTTACCGATATCATCTATTTTCAATCCTTAAGAATCGGCAACTTGAACAAAGTCATCTATTTACAATGCTTTAGAATCCGACTTTAAACGATATCATCTATTTTCAAAGCTTAAGAATCGGCAACTTGAACAAAGTCATCTATTTACAATGCTTGCGAATCGAACTTTAAACGATATAATCTATTTTTCAAACCTTAAGAATCGGCAACTTGAACAAAGTCATCTATTTACAGTGCTTTAGAATCCGACTTTAAACGATATAATCTATTTTCAAAGCTTGAGAATCGGCGACTTGAACAAGTCATCTATTTACAATGCTTTAGAATCCGACTTTAAACGATATCATCTATTTTAAAACCTTAAGAATCGGCAACTTGAACAAAGTAATCTATTTACAATGCTTCGGAATCCGACTTTAAACGATATAATCTATTTTCAAACTTTAAGAATCGGCAACTTGAACAAAGTCATCTACTTACAATGCTTTAGAATCCGATTTTAAACCATCTCATCTATTTTAAAACCTTAAGAATCCGCAACTGGAACAAAGTCATCTATTTACAATGCTTTAGAATCCGACTTTAAACGATATCATCTATTTGCAAACATTAAGTATCCGCAACTGAACAAAGCCATCTATTTACAATGCTTTAGAATCCGACTTTAAACGATATCATCTATTTTCAAACCTTAAGAATCCGCCACTTGAACAAAGTCATCTATTTACAATGCTTTAGAATCCGATTTACAACGATATCATCTATTTTCAAACCTTAAGAATCCGCAACTTGAACAAAGTCATCCATTTACAATGCTTTAGAATCCGACTTTAAACGATATCATCTATTTTCAAACCTTAATAATCCGCAACTTGAACAAAGTCATCTATTTACAATGCTTTAGAATCCGACTTAAAACGATATCATCTATTTTCAAACCTTAAGAATCCGCAACTTGAACAAAGTCATCTATTTACAATACTTTAGAATCCGACTTTAAACGATATCATCTATTTTCAAACCTTATGAATCCGCAACTTGAACAAAGTCATCTATTTACAATGCTTTAGAATCCGACTTTAAACGATATCATCTATTTTCAAACCTTAAGAATCGGCAACTTGAACAAAGTCATCTATTTACAATGCTTTAGAATCCGACTTTAAACAACATTATCGATTTTCAAACCTTAAGAATCCGCAACTGTAATAAAGTCATCTACTTACAATGCTTTAGAATCGTACTTTAAACAATATAATCTATTTTCAAACCTTAAGAGTCCGCCACTTGAACTAAGTCATCTATTTACAATGCTTTAGAATCCGACTTTTTACGATAGCATCTATTTTCAAACCTTAAGTAACCGCAACTTGAACAAAGTAATCTATTTACAATGCTTTAGAATTCGACTTTAAACGATATCATCTATTTTCAAACCTAAAGTATCAGCCACTTAACAAAGTCATCTATTTACAATGGTTTGGAATCCGATCTAAAACGATATCATCTATTTTCAAACCTTAAGAATGTGCAACTAGTACACAGTCATCTATTTACAATGCTTTAGAATCCGACTTTAAACGATATCATCTATTTTCAAACCTTAAGAATCCGCAACTTGAACAAAGTCATCTATTTACAATGCTTTAGAATCCGACTTTAAACGATATCATCTATTTTCAAACCTTAAGAATGCGCAACTTGAACAAAGTCATCTATTTACAATGCTTTAGAATCCGACTTTAAACGATATCATCTATTTTCAAACCTTAAGAATCCCCAACTTGAACAAAGTCATCTATTTACAATGCTTTAGAATGCGACTTTAAACGATATCGTCTATTTTCAAACCTTAAGAATCCGCAACTTGAACAAAGTCATCTATTTACAATGCTTTAGAATCCGACTTTAAACGATATAATCTATTTTCAAACTATCAGAGTCCGCAACTTAGACAAAGTCATTAATTTACAATGCTTTAGAAACCGACTTTAACCGATATCATCTATTTTCAATCCTTAAGAATCGGCAACTTGAACAAAGTCATCTATTCACAATGCTTTAGAATCCGACTTTAAACGATATCATCTATTTTCAAAGCTTAAGAATCGGCAACTTGAACAAAGTCATCTATTTACAATGCTTTAGAATCGAACTTTCAACGATATCATCTATTTTCAAACCTTAAGAATCGGCAACTTGAAAACAGTCATCTATTTAGAGTGCTTTAGAATCTGACTTTAAACGATATCATCTATTTTAAAACCTTAAGAATCGGCAACTTGAACAAAGTCATCTATTTCCAATGCTTTGGAATCCGACTTTAAACAATATCATCTATTTTCAAAGCTTAAGAATCGGCAACTTGAACAAAGTCATCTATTTACAATGCTTTAGTATCCGACATTAAACGATATCATCTATTTTCAAACCTAAACAATCGGCAACTTGAACAAAGTCATCTATTTACAATGCTTTGGAATCCGACTTTAAGCGATATCATCTATTTTCAAACCTTAAGAATCCGCAACTTGAACAAAGTCACCTATTTACAATGCTTTAGTATCCGACATTAAACGATATCATCTATTTTCAAACCTTAAGAATCAGCAACTTGAACAAAGTCATCTATTTACAATGCTTTAGAATCCGACTTTAAAACGATATCATCTATTTTCAAACCTTAAGAATCCGACACTTGAACAAAGTCATCTATTTACAATACTTTAGAATCCGACTTTAAACGATATCATCTATTTTCAAAGATTAAGAATCCGGAACTTGAACAAAGTCATCAAATTACAATGCTTTAGAATCTGACTTTAAACGATATCATCTATTTTAAAACCTTAAGAATCCGCAACTTGAACAATGTCATCTATTTACAATGCTTTAAAATCCGACTTTAAACGATATCATCTATTTTTAAACCTTAAGAATCTGCAACTTGAACAAAGTCATCTATTTACAATGCTTTAGAATGCGACTTTAAACAATATCATCTATTTTCAAACCTTAAGAATCGGCAACTTGAACAAAGTCATCTATTTACAATGCTTTAGAATCCGACTTTAACCGATATCATCTATTTTCAATCCTTAAGAATCGGCAACTTGAACAAAGTCATCTATTTACAATGCTTTAGAATCCGACTTTAAACGATATCATCTATTTTCAAAGCTTAAGAATCGGCAACTTGAACAAAGTCATCTATTTACAATGCTTGCGAATCGAACTTTAAACGATATAATCTATTTTTCAAACCTTAAGAATCGGCAACTTGAACAAAGTCATCTATTTACAGTGCTTTAGAATCCGACTTTAAACGATATAATCTATTTTCTAAAGCTTGAGAATCGGCGACTTGAACAAGTCATCTATTTACAATGCTTTAGAATCCGACTTTAAACGATATCATCTATTTTAAAACCTTAAGAATCGGCAACTTGAACAAAGTAATCTATTTACAATGCTTCGGAATGTGACTTTAAACGATATCATCTATTTTCAAAGCTTAAGAATCGGAAACTTGAACAAAGTCATCTATTTACAATGCTTTGGAATCCGACTTCAAGCGATATAATCTATGTTCAAACCTAAAAAATCCGCAACTTGAACAAAGTCATCTATTTACACAGCTTTATAATCCGACGTTAAATGATATCATCTATTTTCAAACCTTAAGAATCCGCAACTTGAACAAAGTTATCTATTTACAATGCTTTGGAATCTGACTTTAAACGATATCATCTATTTTCAAAGCTTAAGAATCGGCAACTTGAACAAAGTCACCTATTTACAATGCTTTAGAATCCGACTTTGAACGATATCATCGTCTGACACTTGAACAAAGTCATCTACTTACAATACTTTAGAATCCGACTTTAAACGATATCATCTATTTTCAAACCTTAAGAATCCGCAACTTGAACAAAATCATTTATTTACAATGCTTTAGAATCCGATTTTAAACGATATCATCTATTTTCAACCCTTAAGAATCCGCAACTTGAACAAAGTCATCTATTTACAATGCTTTAGAATCCGACTTTAAACGATATCATCTATTTTCAAACCTTAAGAATCCGCAACTTGAACAAAGTCATCTATTTACAATGCTTTAGAATCCGACTTTAAACGATATCATCTATTTTCAAACCTTAAGAATCGGCAACTTGAACAAAGTCATCTATTTACAATGCTTTGGAATCCGACTTTAAGCGATATCATCTATTTTCAAACCTTAAGAATCCGCAACTTGAACAAAGTCACCTATTTACAATGCTTTAGTATCCGACATTAAACGATATCATCTATTTTCAAACCTTAAGAATCAGCAACTTGAACAAAGTCATCTATTTACAATGCTTTAGAATCCGACTTTAAAACGATATCATCTATTTTCAAACCTTAAGAATCCGACACTTGAACAAAGTCATCTATTTACAATACTTTAGAATCCGACTTTAAACGATATCATCTATTTTCAAAGATTAAGAATCCGGAACTTGAACAAAGTCATCAAATTACAATGCTTTAGAATCTGACTTTAAACGATATCATCTATTTTAAAACCTTAAGAATCCGCAACTTGAACAATGTCATCTATTTACAATGCTTTAAAATCCGACTTTAAACGATATCATCTATTTTTAAACCTTAAGAATCTGCAACTTGAACAAAGTCATCTATTTACAATGCTTTAGAATCCGACTTTAAACGATATCATCTATTTTCAAAGCTTAAGAATCGGCAACTTGAACAAAGTCATCTATTTACAATGCTTGCGAATCGAACTTTAAACGATATAATCTATTTTTCAAACCTTAAGAATCGGCAACTTGAACAAAGTCATCTATTTACAGTGCTTTAGAATCCGACTTTAAACGATATAATCTATTTTCTAAAGCTTGAGAATCGGCGACTTGAACAAGTCATCTATTTACAATGCTTTAGAATCCGACTTTAAACGATATCATCTATTTTAAAACCTTAAGAATCGGCAACTTGAACAAAGTAATCTATTTACAATGCTTCGGAATGTGACTTTAAACGATATCATCTATTTTCAAAGCTTAAGAATCGGAAACTTGAACAAAGTCATCTATTTACAATGCTTTGGAATCCGACTTCAAGCGATATAATCTATGTTCAAACCTAAAAAATCCGCAACTTGAACAAAGTCATCTATTTACACAGCTTTATAATCCGACGTTAAATGATATCATCTATTTTCAAACCTTAAGAATCCGCAACTTGAACAAAGTTATCTATTTACAATGCTTTGGAATCTGACTTTACACGATATCATCTATTTTCAAAGCTTAAGAATCGGCAACTTGAACAAAGTCACCTATTTACAATGCTTTAGAATCCGACTTTGAACGATATCATCGTCTGACACTTGAACAAAGTCATCTACTTACAATACTTTAGAATCCGACTTTAAACGATATCATCTATTTTCAAACCTTAAGAATCCGCAACTTGAACAAAATCATTTATTTACAATGCTTTAGAATCCGATTTTAAACGATATCATCTATTTTCAACCCTTAAGAATCCGCAACTTGAACAAAGTCATCTATTTACAATGCTTTAGAATCCGACTTTAAACGATATCATCTATTTTCAAACCTTAAGAATCCGCAACTTGAACAAAGTCATCTATTTACAATGCTTTAGAATCCGACTTTAAACGATATCATCTATTTTCAAACCTTAAGAATCCGCAACTTGAACAAAGTCATCTATTTACAATGCTTTAGAATCCGACTTTAAACGATATCATCTATTTTAAAACCTTAAGAATCCGAAACTTGACCAAAGTAATCTATTTAAAATACTTTAGAATCCGACTTTAACCGATATCATCTATTTTCAAACCTTAAAAATCCGCAACTTGAACAAAGTCATCTATTTACAATGCTTTAGAATGCGACTTTTAACGATATCATCTATTTTCAAACCGGAAGAATCCGCAACTTGAACAAAGTCATCTATTTACAATGCTTTAGAATCCGACTTTAAACGATATAATCTATTTTCAAACTATCAGAGTCCGCAACTTGAACAAAGTCATTTATTTACAATGCTTTAGAAACCGACTTTAACCGATATCATCTATTTTCAATCCTTAAGAATCGGCAACCTTAACAAAGTCATCTATTTACAATGCTTTAGAATCCGACTTTAAACGATATCATCTATTGTCAAAGCTTAAGAATCGGAAACTTGAACAAAGTCATCTATTTACAATGCTTTAGAATCGAACTTTAAACGATATCATCTATTTTCAAACCTTAAGAATCGGCAACTTGAACAAAGTCATCTATTTAGAGTGCTTTAGAATCCGACTTTAAACGATATAATCTTTTTTCAAAGCTTGAGAATCGGCGACTTGAACAAGTCATCTATTTACAATGCTTTAGAATCCGACTTTAAAAGATATCATCTATTTTAAAACCTTAAGAATCGGCAACTTGAACAATCCTTAAGAATCCGGAACTTAGTCAAAGTCATCAATTTACAATGCTTGAGAATCCGACTTTAAACGATATCATCTATTTTCAAACCTTAAGAATCCGCAACTTGAACAATGTCATCTATTTACAATGCTTTAAAATCCGACTTTAAACGATATCATCTATTTTTAAACCTTAAGAATCTGCAACTTGAACAAAGTCATCTATTTACAATGCTTTAGAATCCGACTTTAAACGATATAATCTATTTTCAAACCTTAAGAATCCGCAACTTGAACAAAGTCATCTATTTACAATACTTTAGAATCCGACTTTACACGATATAATCTATTTTCAAATCTTAAGAATCCGCAACTTGAACAAAGTCATCTACTTACAATGCTTTAGAATCCGACTTTAAACCATCTCATGTATTTTCAAACTTTAAGAATCCGCAACTGGAACAAAGTCATCTATTTACAATGCTTTAGAATCCGACTTTAAACGATATCATCTATTTGCAAACATTAAGTATCCGCAACTGAACAAAGTCATCTATTTACAATGCTTTAGAATCCGACTTTAAACGATATCATCTATTTTCAAACCTTAAGAATCCGCCACTTGAACAAAGTCATCTATTTACAATGCTTTAGAATCCGATTTACAACGATATCATCTATTTTCAAACCTTAAGAATCCGCAACTTGAACAAAGTCATCTATTTACAATGCTTTAGAATCCGACTTTAAACGATATCATCTATTTTCAAACCTTAATAATCCGCAACTTGAACAAAGTCATCTATTTACAATGCTTTAGAATCCGACTTAAAACGATATCATCTATTTTCAAACCTTAAGGATCCGCAACTTGAACAAAGTCATCTATTTACAATACTTTAGAATCCGACTTTAAACGATATCATCTATTTTCAAACCTTATGAATCCGCAACTTGAACAAAGTCATCTATTTACAATGCTTTAGAATCCGACTTTAAACGATATCATCTATTTTCAAACCTTAAGAATCGGCAACTTAAACAAAGTCATCTATTTACAATGCTTTAGAATCCGACTTTAAACAACATTATTGATTTTCAAACCTTAAGAATCCGCAACTGTAATAAAGTCATCTACTTACAATGCTTTAGAATCGTACTTTAAACAATATAATCTATTTTCAAACCTTAAGAGTCGGCCACTTGAACTAAGTCATCTATTTACAATGCTTTAGAATCCGACTTTTAACGATAGCATCTATTTTCAAACCTTAAGTAACCGCAACTTGAACAAAGTAATCTATTTACAATGCTTTAGAATTCGACTTTAAACGATATCATCTATTTTCAAACCTAAAGTATCGGCCACTTAACAAAGTCATCTATTTACAATGGTTTGGAATCCGATCTAAAACGATATCATCTATTTTCAAACCTTAAAAATGTGCAACTAGTACACAGTCATCTATTTACAATGCTTTAGAATCCGACTTTAAACGATATCATCTATTTTCAAACCTTAAGAATCCGCAACTTGAACAAAGTCATCTATTTACAATGCTTTAGAATCCGACTTTAAACGATATCATCTATTTTCAAACCTTAAGAATGCGCAACTTGAACAAAGTCATCTATTTACAATGCTTTAGAATCCGACTTTAAACGATATCATCTATTTTCAAACCTTAAGAATCCGCAACTTGAACAAAGTCATCTATTTACAATGCTTTAGAATGCGACTTTAAACGATATCGTCTATTTTCAAACCTTAAGAATCCGCAACTTGAACAAAGTCATCTATTTACAATGCTTTAGAATCCGACTTTAAACGATATAATCTATTTTCAAACTATCAGAGTCCGCAACTTAGACAAAGTCATTTATTTACAATGCTTTAGAAACCGACTTTAACCGATATCATCTATTTTCAATCCTTAAGAATCGGCAACTTGAACAAAGTCATCTATTCACAATGCTTTAGAATCCGACTTTAAACGATATCATCTATTTTCAAAGCTTAAGAATCGGCAACTTGAACAAAGTCATCTATTTACAATGCTTTAGAATCGAACTTTCAACGATATCATCTATTTTCAAACCTTAAGAATCGGCAACTTGAAAAAAGTCATCTATTTAGAGTGCTTTAGAATCTGACTTTAAACGATATAATCTTTTTTCAAAGCTTGAGAATCGGCGACTTGAACAAGTCATCTATTTACAATGCTTTAGAATCCGACTTTAAAAGATATCATCTATTTTAAAACCTTAAGAATCGGCAACTTGAACAAAGTCATCTATTTCCAATGCTTTGGAATCCGACTTTAAACAATATCATCTATTTTCAAAGCTTAAGAATCGGCAACTTGAACAAAGTCATCTATTTACAATGCTTTAGTATCCGACATTAAACGATATCATCTATTTTCAAACCTAAACAATCCGCAACTTGAACAAAGTCATCTATTTACAATGCTTTGGAATCCGACTTTAAGCGATATCATCTATTTTCAAACCTTAAGAATCCGCAACTTGAACAAAGTCACCTATTTACAATGCTTTAGTATCCGACATTAAACGATATCATCTATTTTCAAACCTTAAGAATCAGCAACTTGAACAAAGTCATCTATTTACAATGCTTTAGAATCCGACTTTAAAACGATATCATCTATTTTCAAACCTTAAGAATCCGACACTTGAACAAAGTCATCTATTTACAATACTTTAGAATCCGACTTTAAACGATATCATCTATTTTCAAAGATTAAGAATCCGGAACTTGAACAAAGTCATCAAATTACAATTCTTTAGAATCTGACTTTAAACGATATCATCTATTTTAAAACCTTAAGAATCCGCAACTTGAACAATGTCATCTATTTACAATGTTTTAAAATCCGACTTTAAACGATATCATCTATTTTTAAACCTTAAGAATCTGCAACTTGAACAAAGTCATCTATTTACAATGCTTTAGAATGCGACTTTAAACAATATCATCTATTTTCAAACCTTAAGAATCCGCAACTTGAACAAAGTCATCTATTTACAATGCTTTAGAATCCGACTTTAACCGATATCATCTATTTTCAATCCTTAAGAATCGGCAACTTGAACAAAGTCATCTATTTACAATGCTTTAGAATCCGACTTTAAACGATATCATCTATTTTCAAAGCTTAAGAATCGGCAACTTGAACAATGTCATCTATTTACAATGCTTGCGAATCGAACTTTAAACGATATAATCTATTTTTCAAACCTTAAGAATCGGCAACTTGAACAAAGTCATCTATTTACAGTGCTTTAGAATCCGACTGTAAACGATATAATCTATTTTCTAAAGCTTGAGAATCGGCGACTTGAACAAGTCATCTATTTACAATGCTTTAGAATCCGACTTTAAACGATATCATCTATTTTAAAACCTTAAGAATCGGCAACTTGAACAAAGTAATCTATTTACAATGCTTCGGAATCCGACTTTAAACGATATCATCTATTTTCAAACCTAAAAAATCCGCAACTTGAACAAAGTCATCTATTTACACAGCTTTATAATCCGACGTTAAATGATATCATCTATTTTCAAACCTTAAGAATCCGCAACTTGAACAAAGTCATCTATTTACAATGCTTTGGAATCTGACTTTAAACGATATCATCTATTTTCAAAGCTTCAGAATCGGCAACTTGAACAAAGTCACCTATTTACAATGCTTTAGAATCCGACTTTGAACGATATCATCGTCTGACACTTGAACAAAGTCATCTACTTACAATACTTTAGAATCCGACTTTAAACGATATCATCTATTTTCAAACCTTAAGAATCCGCAACTTGAACAAAGTCATCTATTTACAATGCTTTAGAATCCGACTTTAAACGATATCATCTATTTTCAAACCTTAAGAATCCGCAACTTGAACAAAGTCATCTATGTACAATGCTTTAAAATCCGACTTTAAACGATATCATCTATTTTCAAACCTTAAGAATCCGCAACTTGAACAAAGTCATCTATTTACAATGCTTTAGAATCCGACTTTAAACGATATCATCTATTTTAAAACCTTAAGAATCCGAAACTTGAACAAAGTCATCTATTTACAATACTTTAGAATCCGACTTTAACCGATATCATCTATTTTCAAACCTTAAAAATCCGCAACTTGAACAAAGTCATCTATT
Source organism: Sepiola atlantica (assembly GCA_963556195.1). NCBI lineage: Eukaryota > Metazoa > Mollusca > Cephalopoda > Sepiida > Sepiolidae > Sepiola > Sepiola atlantica. Next base: position 125,246 of record CAUVYP010001100.1, on the reverse strand, counting down.
TACAATGCTTTAGAATGCGACTTTTAACGATATCATCTATTTACAAACCGGAAGAATCCGCAACTTGAACAAAGTCATCTATTTACAATGCTTTAGAATCCGAGTTTAAACGATATAATCTATTTTCAAACTATCAGAGTCCGCAACTTGAACAAAGTCATTTATTTACAATGCTTTAGAAACCGACTTTAACCGATATCATCTATTTTCAATCCTTAAGAATCGGCAACCTTAACAAAGTCATCTATTTACAATGCTTTAGAATCCGACTTTAAACGATATCATCTATTGTCAAAGCTTAAGAATCGGCAACTTGAACAAAGTCATCGATTTACAATGCTTTAGAATCGAACTTTAAACGATATCATCTATTTTCAAACCTTAAGAATCGGCAACTTGAACAAAGTCATCTATTTAGAGTGCTTTAGAATCCGACTTTAAACGATATAATCTTTTTTCAAAGCTTGAGAATCGGCGACTTGAACAAGTCATCTATTTACAATGCTTTAGAATCCGACTTTAAAAGATATCATCTATTTTAAAACCTTAAGAATCGGCAACTTGAACAATCCTTAAGAATCCGGAACTTAGTCAAAGTCATCAATTTACAATGCTTGAGAATCCGACTTTAAACGATATCATCTATTTTCAAACCTTAAGAATCCGCAACTTGAACAATGTCATCTATTTACAATGCTTTAAAATCCGACTTTAAACGATATCATCTATTTTTAAACCTTAAGAATCTGCAACTTGAACAAAGTCATCTATTTACAATGCTTTAGAATCCGACTTTAAACGATATCATCTATTTTCAAACCTTCAGAATCCGCAACTTGAACAAAGTCATCTATTTACAATACTTTAGAATCCGACTTTAAACGATATAATCTATTTTCAAATCTTAAGAATCCGCAACTTGAACAAAGTCATCTACTTACAATGCTTTAGAATCCGACTTTAAACCATCTCATGTATTTTCAAACTTTAAGAATCCGCAACTGGAACAAAGTCATCTATTTACAATGCTTTAGAATCCGACTTTAAACGATATCATCTATTTTCAAACATTAAGTATCCGACACTGAACAAAGTCATCTATTTACAATGCTTTAGAATCCGACTTTAAACGATATCATCTATTTTAAAACATCAAGAATCCGCAACTTGAACAAAGTCATCTATTTACAATGCTTTAGAATCCGACTTTAAACGATATCATCGATTTTCAAACATATAGAATCCGCAACTTGAACAAAGTCATCTATTAACAATGCTTAAGAATTCAACTTTAAACGATATAATCTATTTTCAAACATTAAGAATCCGCAACTTAAACAAATTCATCTATTTACAATGCTTTAGAATCCGACTTAAAACGATATCATCTATTTTCTAACATTGAGAATCCGCAACTTAAACAAAGTCATCTATTTACAAGGCTTTAGTATCCGACATTAAACGATATCCCTTACTTTTAAACCTAAACAACTCGCAACTTGAACAAAGTCATCTATTTACAATGCTTTAGAATCCGACTTTAAACGATATCATCTATTTTCAATCCTTAAAAATCCGCAACTTGAACAAAGTCATCTATTTACAATGCTTTAGAATCGAACTTTAAACGATATCATCTATTTTCAAACCTTAAGAATCCGCAACTTGAACAAAGTCATCTATTTACAATGCTTTAGAATCCGACTTTAACCGATATCATCTATTTTAGTCCGCCACTTGAACAATGTCATCTATTTACAATGCTTTAGAATCGGACTTGAAACTATATCATCTATTTTCAAACATTCAGAAACCGTACCTTGAACAAAGTCATCTATTTACAATGCTTTAGAATCCGACATTAAACGATATCATCTATTTTAAAACCTAAAGAATCCGCAACTTGAACACAGTAATCTTTTACAATGCTTTAGAATCCGACTTTAAACGATATCATGTATTTTCAAACCTTAAGAATCCGCAACTTGAACAAAGTCATCTATTAACAATGCTTTAGAATCTGACTTTAAACAATATCATCTATTTTCAAACCTTAAGAATCAGCAACTTGAACAAAGTTATCTATTTACAATACTTTAGAAGTCGACTGTAAACATTATTATCTATTTTCAAACTTTAAGAATCCGCCACTGTAATAAAGTCATCTACTTACAATGCTTTAGAATCCGACTTTAAACGATATCATCTATTTTCAAACCTTAAGAATCCGCCACTTGAACAAAGTCATCTATTTACAATGCTTTAGAATCCGATTTTAAACGATATCATCTATTTTAAAACCTTAAGAATCCGTAACTTGAAAAAAGTCATCCATTTACAATGCTTTAGAATCCGACTTTAAACGATATCATCTATTTTCAAACCTTAATAATTCGCCACTGTAACACAGTCATCTATTTACAATGCTTTAGAATCCGACATTAAACGATATCATCTATTTTCAAACCTTAAGAATCCGCAACTTGAACAAAGTCATCTATTTACAATACTTTAGAATCCGACTTTAAACGATATCATCCATTTTCAAACCTTATGAATCCGCAACTTGAACAAAGTCATCTATTTACAATGCTTTAGAATCCGACTTTAAACGATATCATCTATTTTAAAACCTTAAGAATCGGCAACTTGAACAAAGTCATCTATTTACAATGCTTTAGAATCCGACTTTAAACAACATTATCGATTTTCAAACCTTAAGTATCCGCAACTGTAATAAAGTCATCTACTTACAATGCTTTAGAATCGTACTTTAAACAATATAATCTATTTTCAAACCTTAAGAGTCCGCCACTTTAACTAAGTCATCTATTTACAATGCTTTAGAATCCGACTTTAAACGATATCATCTATTTTCAAACCTTAAGAAACCGCAACTTGAACAAAGTCATCTATTTACAATGCTTTAGAATTCGACTTTAAACGATATCATCTATTTTCAAACCTAAAGTATCGGCCCCTTAACAAAGTCATCTATTTACAATGGTTTGGAATCCGATCTTAAACGATATCATCTATTTTCAAACCTTAAGAATCCGCAACTTGAACAAAGTCATCTATTTACAATGCTTTAGAATGCGACTTTAAACGATATCATCTATTTTCAAACCTTAAGAATCCGTAACTTGAACAAAGTCATCTATTTACAATGCTTTAGAATCCGACTTTAAACGATATAATCTATTTTCAAACTATCAGAGTCCGCAACTTAGACAAAGTCATTTATTTACAATGCTTTAGAAACCGACTTTAACCGATATCATTTATTTTCACTCCTTAAGAATCGGCAACTTGAACAAAGTCATCTATTTACAATGCTTTAGAATCGAACTTTCAACGATATCATCTATTTTCAAACCTTAAGAATCAGCCACTTAAACAAAGACATCTATTTAGAGTGCTTTAGAATCCGACTTTAAAGGATATAATCTTTTTTCAAACCTTAAGAATCGGCGACTTGAACAAGTCATCTATTTACAATGCGGTAGAATCCGACTTTAAAAGATATCATCTATTTTAAAACCTTAAGAATCGGCAACTTGAACAAAGTCATCTATTTACAATACTTTGGAATCCGACTTTAAACAATATCATCTATTTTCAAAGCTTAAGAATCGGCAACTTGAACAAAGTCATCTATTTACAATGCTTTAGTATCCGACATTAAACGATATCATCTATTTTCAAACCTAAACAATCCGCAACTTGAACAAAGTCATCTATTTACAATGCTTTGGAATCCGACTTTAAGCGATATAATCTATGTTCAAACCTAAAAAATCCGCAACTTGAACAAAGTCATCTATTTACACAGCTTTATAATCCGACTTTAAATGATATCATCTATTTTCAAACCTTAAGAATCCGCAACTTGAACAAAGTAATCTATTTACAATGCTTCGGAATCCGACTTTAAACGATATCATCTATTTTCAAAGCTTAAGAATCGGAAACTTGAACAAAGTCATCTATTTACAATGCTTTAGTATCCGACTTTAAACCTTATCATCTATCTTCAAACCTAAAAAATCCGCAACTTGAACAAAGTCATCTATTTACACAGCTTTATAATCCGACTTTAAATGATATCATCTATTTTCAAACCTTAAGAATCCGCAACTTGAACAAAGTCATCTATTTACAATGCTTTGGAATCCAACTTTAAACGATATCATCTATTTTCAAACCTTAAGAATCCGCAACTTGAACAAAGTCACCTATTTACAATGCTTTAGTATCCGACATTAAACGATATCATCTATTTTAAAACCTTAAGAATCAGCAACTTGAACAATGTCATCTATTTACAATGCTTTAGAACCCGACTTTAACCGATATCATCTATTTTCAAACCTTAAGAATCCGACACTTGAAAAAAGTCATCTATTTACAATACTTTAGAATCCGACTTTAAACGATATCATCTATTTTCAAACCTTAAGAATCGGCAACTTGAACAAAGTCATCTATTTACAATGCTTTAGAATCCGACTTTAAACAACATTATCGATTTTCAAACCTTAAGAATCCGCAACTTGTTCAAGTTCCGACTTTAAACGATATCATCTATTTTCAAAGCTTCAGAATCGGCAACTTGAACAAAGTCATCTATTTACAATGCTTTAGAATCGAACTTTATACGATATAATCTATTTTTCAAACCTTAAGAATCGGCAACTCTAACAAAGTCATCTATTTACAGTGCTTTAGAATCCGACTTTAAACGATATAATCTATTTTCAAAGCTTGAGAATCGGCGACTTGAACAAGTCATCTATTTACAATGCTTTAGAATCCGACTTTAAACGATATCATCTATTTTAAAACCTTAAGAATCGGCAACTTGAACAAAGTAATCTATTTACAATGCTTCGGAATCCGACTTTAAACGATATCATCTATTTTCAAAGCTTAAGAATCGGAAACTTGAACAAAGTCATCTATTTACAATGCTTTAGTATCCGACTTCAAGCGATATAATCTGTGTTCAAACCTAAAAAATCCGCAACTTGAACAAAGTCATCTATTTACACAGCTTTATAATCCGACTTTAAATGATATCATCTATTTTCAAACCTTAAGAATCCGCAACTTGAACAAAGTCATCTATTTACAATGCTTTGGAATCTGACTTTAAATGATATCATCTATTTTCAAACCATAAGAATCCGCAACTTGAACAAAGTCATCTATTTACAATGCTTTGGAATCCGACTTTAAACGATATCATCTATTTTCAAACCTTAAGAATCCGCAACTTGAACAAAGTCACCTATTTACAATGCTTTAGTATCCGACATTAAACGATATCATCTATTTTCAAACCTTAAGAATCAGCAACTTGAACAAAGTCATCTATTTACAATGCTTTAGAATCCGACTTTAAACGATATCATCTATTTTCAAACCTTAAGAATCCGACACTTGAACAAAGTCATCTATTTACAATACTTTAGAATCCGACTTTAAACAATATCATCTATTTTCAAACCTTAAGAATCCGCAACTTGAACAAAGTCATCTATTTACAATGCTTTAGAATCCGACTTTAAACGATATCATCTATTTCCATCCTTAAGAATCCGCAACTTGAACAAAATCATCTATTTACAATGCTTTAAAATCCGACTTTAAACGATATCATCTATTTTTAAACCTTAAGAATCTGCAACTTGAACAAAGTCATCTATTTACAATGCTTTAGAATCCGACTTTAAACGATATCATCTATTTTCAAACCTTAACAATCCGCAACTTGAACAAAGTCATCTATTTACAATACTTTAGAATCCGACTTTAAACGATATCATCTATTTTCAAACCTTTAGAATCCGCAACTTGAACAAAATCATCTATTTACAATCCTTTAGAATCCGACTTTGAACGATATCATCTATTTTCAAACCTTAAGAATCCGCAACTTGAACAAAGTCATCTATTTACAATGCTTTAGAATGCGACTTTAAACAATATCATCTATTTTCAAACCTAAAAAATCCGCAACTTGAACCAAGTCATCTATTTACAATGCTTTAGAATGCGACTTTAAACAATATCATCTATTTTCAAGCCTTAAGAATCCGCAACTGTAATAAAGTCATCTACTTACAATGCTTTAGAATCGTACTTTAAACAATATCATCAATTTTTAAACCTTAAGAGTCCGCCACTTGAACAAAGGAATCTATTTACAATGCTGTAGAATCCGACTTTAAACTATATCATCTATTTTCAAACCTTAAGAATCTGCCACTTAACAAAGTCATCTATTTTCAATGGTTTCGAATCCGATCTTAAACGATATCATCTATTTGCAAACCTTAAGAATCCGCAACTTGAACAAAGTCATCTATTTACAATGCTTTAGAATGCGACTTTAAACGATATCATCTATTTTCAAACCTTAAGAATCCGCAACTTGAACAAAGTCATCTATTTACAATGCTTTAGAATCCGACTTTAAACGATATCATCTATTTTCAAACCTTAAGAATCCGACACTTGAACAAAGTCATCTATTTACAATGCTTTAGAATCCGACTTTAAACGATATAATCTATTTTGAAACCTTAAGAATCCGCAACTTGAACAAAGTCATCTATTTACAATGCTTTAGAATCCGACGTTAAACGATATCATCTATTTTCAAACCTTAAGACTCCGCACCTTGAACAAAGTCATCTATTTACAATACTTTAGAATCCGACTTTAAACGATATCATCTATTTTCAAACCTTAAGAATCGGCAACTTGAACAAAGTCATCTATTTACAATGCTTTAGAATCCGACTTTAAACGATATCATCTTTTTTCAAACCTTAAGAATCCGCAACTTGAACAAAGTCATCTATTTACAATGCTTTAGATTGCGACTTTAAACGATATAATCTATTTTCAAACCTTAAGAATCCGCAACTTGAACAAAGTCATCTATTTACAATGCTTTAGAATCCGACTTTAAACGATATCATCTATTTTCAAACTATCAGAGTCCGCAACTTGAACAAAGTCATTTATTTACAATGCTTTAGAATCCGACTTTAACCGATATCATCTATTTTCAATCCTTAAGAATCGGCAACTTGAACAAAGTCATCTATTTACAATGCTTTAGAATCGAACTTGAAACGATATCATCTATTTTCCTCCCCTTAAGAATCGGCAACTTGAACAAAGTCGTCTATATACAGTGCTTTAGAATCCGACTTTAAACGATATAATCTAATTTCAAAGCTTAAGAATCGGCGACTTGAACAAGTCATCTATTTACAATGCTTTAGAATCCGACTTTAACCGATATCATCTATTTTAAAACCTTAAGAATCGGCAACTTGAACAAAGTCATCTATTTACAATGCTTTGGAATCCGACTTTAAACGATATCATCTATTTTCAAAGCTTAAGAATCGGCAACTTGAACAAAGTCATCTATTTACAATGCTTTAGTATCCGACATTAAACGATATCATCTATTTTCAAACCTAAAAAATCCGCAACTTGAACCAAGTCATCTATTTACAATGCTTTAGAATCCGACTTTAAACGATATCATCTATTGCAAACCTTAAGAATCCTACACTTGAACAAAGTCATCTATATACAATACTTTAGAATCCGACTTTAAACGATATCATCTATTTTCAAACCTTAAGAATCCGCAACTTGAACTAAGTCATCTATTTACAATGCTTTAAAATCCGACTTTAAACGATATCATCTATTTTAAAACCTTAAGAATCTGCAACTTGAACAAAGTCATCTATTTACAATGCTTTAGAATCCGACTTTAAACGATATCATCTATTTTCAAACCTTTAGAATACGCAACTTGAACAATATCATCTATTTACAATACTTTAGAACTCGACTTTAAACGATATCATCTATTTTCAAACCTTAAGAATCCGCAACTGTAACCAAATCATTTATTTACAATGCTTTAGAATCCGACTTTAAACGATATCATCTATTTTTAAACCTTAAGAATCCGCAACTTGAACAAAGCTATCTATTTACAATGCTTTAGAAAGCGACTTTGAACAATATCATCTATTTTCATGCCTTAAGAATCCGCAACTGTAATAAAGTTATCTACTTACAATGCTTTAGAATCGTACTTTAAACAATATCATCTATTTTCAAACCTTAAGAGTCCGCCACTTGAACAAAGTAATCTATTTACAATGCTTTAGAATCCGACTTTAAACGATATCATCTATGTTCATACATTCAGAAACCGCAACTTGAACAAAGTCATCTATTTACAATGCTTTAGAATCCGACTTTAAACTATGTCATCTATTTTTAAACATCAAGAATCCGCAACTTGAACAAAGTTATTATTTAAAATGCTTTGGAATCCTAATTTAAGCGATATAATCTATGTTCAAACCTAAAAAATCCGCAACTTGAACAAAGTCATCTATTTACACAGCTTTATAATCCGACTTTAAATGATATCATCTATTTTCAAACCTTAAGAATCCGCAACTTGAACAAAGTCATCTATTTACAATGCTTTGGAATCCGACTTTAAACGATATCATCTATTTTCAAAGCTTAAGAATCGGCAACTTGAACAAAGTCACCTATTTACAATGCTTTAGTATCCGACATTAAACGATATCATCTATTTTCAAACCTTAAGAATCAGCAACTTGAACAAAGTCATCTATTTACAATGCTTTAGAATCCGACTTTAAACGATATCATCTATTTTCAAACCTTAAGAATCCGCAACTTGAACAAAGTCATCTATTTACAATGCTTTAGAATCCGACTTTAAACGATATCATCTATTTTCAAACCTTAAGAATCCGCAACTTGAACAAAGTCATCTATTTACAATGCTTTAGAATCCGACTTTAAACGATATCAACTATTTTCAAACCTTAAGAATCCTACACTTGAACAAAGTCATCTATTTACAATACTTTAGAATCCGACTTTAAACGATATCATCTATTTTCAAACCTAAAGAATCCGAAACTTGAACAAAGTCATCTATTTACAATGCTTTGGAATCCGACTTTAAACGATATCATCTATTTTCAAACCTTAAGAATCCGCAACTTGAACAATGTCATCTATTTACAATGCTTTAGAATGCGACTTTCAACATTATCATATATTTTAAAACCTAAAGAATCCGCAACTGTAATAAAGTAATCTACTTACAATGCTTTAGAATCGTACTTAAAACAATATCATCTATTTTAGTCCGCCACTTGAACAAAGTCATCTATTTACAATGCTTTAGAATCCGACTTGAAACTATATCATCTATTTTCAAACATTCAGAAACCGCAACTTGAACAAAGTCATCTATTTACAATGCTTTAGAATCCGACGTTAACCGATATCATCTATTTTCAAACCTAAAGAATCCGCAACTTGAACACAGTCATCTATTTACAATGCTTTAGAATCCGACTTTAAACGATATCATGTATTTTCAAACCTTAAGAATCCGCAACTTGAACAAAGTAATATATTTACAATACATTAGAATGCGACTGTAAACATTATGATCTCTTTTCAAACTTTAAGAATCCGCAACTGTAATAAAGTCATCTACTTACAATGCTTTAGAATCGTACTTTAAACAATATCATCTGTTTTAGTCCGCCAGTTGAACAAAGTCATCTATTTACAATGCTTTAGAATCCGACTTTAAACCTTATCATCTATTTTCAAACATTAAGAATCCGCAACTTGAACAAAGTCATCTATTTACAATGCGTTAGAACCGGGTTTTACCGATATCATCTATTTTACAACCTTAAGAATCCGCAACTTGAACAAATTCATCTATTTACTATGCTTTAGAATCCGACTTTAAACGATATCATCTATTTTAAAACCTTAAGAATCCGCAACTTTAACAAAGTCATCTATTTACAATGCTTTAGTATCCGACTTAAACCGATATCATCTATTTTAAAACCTTGAGAAACATCAACTTGAACAAAGTCATCTATTTACAATGCTTTAGAATTCGACTTGAAACAATATCATCTATGTTCAAACGCTAGGAGTCCGCAACTTGAACAAAGTCATCTATTTACAATGCTTTAGAATCCGAATTTTAACGATATCATATATTTTCAAATCTTAAGAATCCGCAACTTGAACAAAATCATCTTTTTACAATGATTTAGAATCCGACTTTAAACGATATAATCTATTTTCAAACCTTAAGAATCCGCAACTAGAACAAAGTCATCTATTTACAATGCTTTAGAATGCGACTTTAAACAATATCATCTATTTTCAAACCTTAAGAATCCGCAACTTGAACAAAGTCATCTATTTACAATGCTTTAGAATCCGACTTTAAACGATATCATCTATTTTCAAACTATCAGAGTCCGCAACTTGAACAAAGTCATTTATTTACAATGCTTTAGAACGAGACTTTAACCGATATCATCTATTTTCAATCCTTAAGAATCGGCAACTTGAACAAAGTCATCTATTTACAATGCTTTAGAATCCGACTTTAAACGATATCATCTATTTTCAAAGCTTAAGAATCGGCAACTTGAACAAAGTCATCTATTTACAATGCTTTAGTATCCGACATTACACGATATCATCAATTTTCAAACCTAAAAAATCCGCAACTTGAACAAAGTCATCTATTTACAATGCTTTGGAATCCGACTTCAAGCGATATAATCTATGTTCAAACCTAAAAAATCCGCAACTTGAACAAAGTCATCTATTTACACAGCTTTATAATCCGACTTTAAATGATATCATCTATTTTCAAACCTTAAGAATCCGCAACTTGAACAAAGTCATCTATTTACAATGCTTTGGAATCTGACTTTAAACAATATCATCTATTTTAAAACCTTAAGAATCCGCAACTTGAACAAAGTTATCTATTTACAATACATAAGAATGCGACTGTAAACATTATGATCTATTTTCAAACTTTAAGAATCCGCAACTCTAATAAAGTAATCTACTTACAATGCTTTAGAAGCGTACTTTAAACAATATCATCTGTTTAATCCGCCAGTTGAACAAAGTCATCTATTTAACATGCTTTAGAATCCGACTTTAAACCTTATCATCTATTTTCAAACATTAAGAATCCGCAACTTGAACAAAGTCATCTATTTACAATGCGTTAGAACCGGCTTTTACCGATATCATCTATTTTCAAACCTTAAGAATCCGCAACTTGAACAAAGTCATCTATTTACTATGCTTTAGAATCCGACTTTAAACGATATCATCTATTTTAAAACTTTAAGAATCGGCAACTTGAACAAAGTCATCTATTTACAATGATTTAGTATCCGACTTAAACCGATATCATTTATTTTAAAACCTTGAGAAACATCAACTTGAACAAAGTCATCTATTTACAATGCTTTAGAATCCGACTTGAAACAATATCATCTATGTTCAAACGCTAGGAGTCCGCAACTTGAACAAAGTCAACTATTTACAATGCTTTAGAATCCGAATTTTAACGATATCATATATTTTCAAATCTTAAGAATCCGCAACTTGAACAAAGTCATCTTTTTACAATGATTTAGAATGCGACTTTAAACAATATCATCTATTTTCAAACCTTAAGAATCCGCAACTTGAACAAAGTCATCTATTTACAATGCTTTAGAATCCGATTAAAACGATATCATCTATTTTCAATCCTTAAGAATCGCCAACTTGAACAAAGACATCTATTTACAATGCTTTAGAATCGAACTTTAAACGATATCATCTATTTCCCCCCCTTCAGAATCGGCAACTTGAACAAAGTCATCTATTTACAGTGCTTTAGAATCCGACTTTAAACGATATCATCTATTTTCAAAGCTTGAGAATCGGCGACTTTAACAAGTCATCTATTTACAATGCTTTAGAATCCGACTTTAACCGATATCATCTATTTTAAAACCTTAAGAATCGGCAACTTGAACAAAGTAATCTATTTACAATGCTTTGGAATCCGACTTTAAACGATATCATCTATTTTCAAAGCTTAAGAATTGGCAACTTGAACAAAGTCATCTATTTACAATGCTTTAGTATCCGACATTAAACGATATCATCTATTTTCAAACCTTAAGAATCCGCAACTTGAACAAAGTCATCTATTTACAATGCTTTGGAATCCGACTTCAAGCGATATAATCTATGTTCAAACCTAAAAATTCCGCAACTTGAACAAAGTCATCTATTTACACAGCTTTATAATCCGACTTTAAATGATATCATCTATTTTCAAACCTTAAGAATCCGCAACTTGAACAAAGTAATCTATTTACAATGCTTTGGAATCTGACTTTAAACGATATCATCTATTTTCAAACCTTAAGAATCCGCAACTTGAACAAAGTCATCTATTTACAATGCTTTAGAATCCGACTTTAAACGATATCATCTATCTTCAAACCTTAAGAATCCGCAACTTGAACTAAGTCATCTATTTACAATGCATTAAAATCCGACTTTAAACGATATCATCTATTTTCAAACCTCAAGAATCTGCACCTTGAACAAAGTCATCTATTTACAATGCTTTAGAATCCGACTTTAACCGATATCATCTATTTTAAAACCTTAAGAATCGGCAACTTGAACAAAGTAATCTATTTACAATGCTTTGGAATCCGACTTTAAACGATATCATCTATTTTCAAAGCTTAAGAATCGGCAACTTGAACAAAGTCATCTATTTACAATGCTTTAGAATCCGACTTTAAACGATATCATCTATTTTCAAACCTTAAGAATACGCAACTTGAACAAAGTCATCTATTTACAATACTTTAGAATCCGACTTCAAACGATATCATCTATTTTCAAACCTTTAGAATCCGCAACTTGAACAAAGTCATCTATTTACAATGCTTTAGAATCCGACTTAAAACGATATCATCTATTTTCAAACCTTAAGAATCCGCAACTTGAACAATGTCATCTATTTACAATGCTTTAGAATGCGACTTTCAACATTATCATCTATTTTCAAACCTAAAGAATCCGCAACTGTAATAAAGTCATCTACTTACAATGCTTTAGAATCGTACTTTAAACAATATCATCTATTTTAGTCCGCCACTTGAACAAAGTCATCTATTTAGAATGCTTTAGAATCCGACTTGAAACTATATCATCTATGTTCAAACATTCAGAAACCGCAACTTGAACAAAGTCATCTATTTACAATGCTTTAGAATCCGACGTTAACCGATATCATCTATTTTCAAACCTAAAGAATCCGCAACTTGAACACAGTCATCTATTTACAATGCTTTAGAATCCGACTTTAAACGATATCATGTATTTTCAAACCTTAAGAATCCGCAACTTGAACAAAGTCATCTATTTACAATGCATTAGAATCTGACTTTAAACAATATCATCTATTTTCAAACCTTAAGAATCCGCAACTTGAACAAAGTCATCTATTAACAATGCTTTAGAATCTGACTTTAAACAATATCATCTATTTTCAAACCTTAAGAATCCGCAACTTGAACAAAGTAATCTATTTACAATACATTAGAATGCGACTGTAAACATTATGATCTATTTTCAAACTTTAAGAATCCGCAACTGAAATAAAGTCATCTACTTACAATGCTTTAGAATCGTACTTTAAACAATATCATCTGTTTTAGTCCGCCAGTTGAACAAAGTCATCTATTTACAATGCTTTAGAATCCGACTTTAAACCTTATCATCTATTTTCAAACATTAAGAATCCGCAACTTGAACAAAGTCATCTATTTACAATGCGTTAGAACCGGCTTTTACCGATATCATCTATTTTACAACCTTAAGAATCCGCAACTTGAACAAAGTCATCTATTTACTATGCTTTAGAATCCGACTTTAAACGATATCATCTATTTTAAAACCTTAAGAATCCGCAACTTGAACAAAGTCATCTATTTACAATGCTTTAGTATCCGACTTAAACCGATATCATCTATTTTAAAACCTTGAGAAACATCAACTTGAACAAAGTCATCTATTTACAATGCTTTAGAATTCGACTTGAAACAATATCATCTATGTTCAAACGCTAGGAGTCCGCAACTTGAACAAAGTCATCTATTTACAATGCTTTAGAATCCGAATTTTAACGATATCATATATTTTCAAATCTTAAGAATCCGCAACTTGAACAAAATCATCTTTTTACAATTATTTAGAATCCGACTTTAAACGATATAATCTATTTTCAAACCTTAAGAATCCGCAACTAGAACAAAGTCATCTATTTACAATGCTTTAGAATGCGACTTTAAACAATATCATCTATTTTAAAACCTTAAGAATCCGCAACTTGAAAAAAGTCATCTATTTACAATGCTTTAGAATCCGACTTTAAACGATGTCATCTATTTTCGAACTATCAGAGTCCGCAACTTGAACAAAGTCATTTATTTACAATGCTTTAGAACGAGACTTTAACCGATATCATCTATTTTCAATCCTTAAGAATCGGCAACTTGAACAAAGTCATCTATTTACAATGCTTTAGAATCCGACTTTAAACGATATCATCTATTTTCAAAGCTTAAGAATCGGCAACTTGAACAAAGTCATCTATTTACAATGCTTTAGAATCGAACTTTAAACGATATCATCTATTTTCCCCCCCTTAAAAATCGGCAACTTGAACAAAGTCATCTATTTACAGTGCTTTAGAATCTGACTTTAAACGATATCATCTATTTTCAAAGCTTAAGAATCGGCAACTTGAACAAAGTCATCTATTTACAATGCTTTAGAATCCGACTTCAAGCGATATAATCTATGTTCAAACCTAAAAAATCCGCAACTTGAACAAAGTCATCTATTTACACAGCTTTATAATCCGACTTTAAATGATATCATCTATTTTCAAACCTTAAGAATCGGCAACTTGAACAAAGTCATCTATTTACAATGCTTTGGAATCTGACTTTAAACAATATCATCTATTTTCAAACCTTAAGAATCCGCAACTTGAACAAAGTTATCTATTTACAATACATTAGAATGCGACTGTAAACATTATGATCTATTTTCAAACTTTAAGAATCCGCAACTGTAATAAAGTCATCTATTTACAATGCTTTAGAATCCGAATTTAAACCTTATCATCTATTTTCAAACATTAAGAATCCGCAACTTGAACAAAGTCATCTATTTACAATGCGTTAGGACCGGCTTTCACCGATATCATCTATTTTACAACCTTAAGAATCCGCAACTTGAACAAAGTCATTTATTTACAATGATTTAGTATCCGACTTAAACCGATATCATTTATTTTAAAACCTTGAGAAACATCAACTTGAACAAAGTCATCTATTTACAATGGTTTAGAATCCGACTTGAAACAATATCATCTATGTTCAAACGCTAGGAGTCCGCAACTTGAACAAAGTCATCTATTTACAATGCTTTAGAATCCGAATTTTAACGATATCATATATTTTCAAATCTTAAGAATCCGCAACTTGAACAAAGTCATCTTTTTACAATGATTTAGAATCCGACTTTAAACGATATAATCTATTTTCAAACCTTAAGAATCCGCAACTAGAACAAAGTCATCTATTTACAATGCTTTAGAATGCGACTTTAAACAATATCATCTATTTTCAAACCTTAAGAATCCGCAACTTGAACAAAATCATCTATTTACAATGCTTTAGAATCCGATTTAAACGATATCATCTATTTTCAAACTATCAGAGTCCGCAACTTGAACAAAGTAATTTATTTACAATGCTTTAGAACGAGACTTTAACCGATATCATCTATTTTCAATCCTTAAGAATCGGCAACTTGAACAAAGTCATCTATTTACAATGCTTTAGAATCGAACTTTAAACGATATCATCTATTTTCCCCCCCTTAAGAATCGGCAACTTGAACAAAGTCATCTATTTACAGTGCTTTAGAATCCGACTTTAAACGATATAATCTATTTTCAAAGCTTGAGAATCGGCGACTTTAACAAGTCATCTATTTACAATGCTTTAGAATCCGACTTTAACCGATATCATCTATTTTAAAACCTTAAGAATCGGCAACTTGAACAAAGTCATCTATTTACAATGCTTTGGAATCCGACTCCAAGCGATATAATCTATGTTCAAACCTAAAAATTCCGCAACTTGAACAAAGTCATCTATTTACACAGCTTTATAATCCGACTTTAAATGATATCATCTATTTTCAAACCTTAAGAATCCGCAACTTGAACAAAGTCATCTATTTACAATGCTTTGGAATCTGACTTTAAACGATATCATCTATTTTCAAACCTTAAGAATCCGCAACTTGAACAAAGTCATCTATTTACAATGCTTTAGAATCCGACTTTAAACGATATCATCTATCTTCAAACCCTAAGAATCCGAGACTTGAACTAAGTCATCTATTTACAATGCCTTAAAATCCGACTTAAAACGAAATCATCTATTTTCAAACCTCAAGAATCTGCAACTTGAACAAAGTCATCTATTTACAATGCTTTAGAATCCGACTTTAAACGATATCATCTATTTTCAAACCTTAAGAATACGCAACTTGAACAAAGTCATCAATTTACAATACTTTAGAATCCGACTTTAAACGATATCATCTATTTTCAAACCTTTAGAATCCGCAACTTGAACAAAGTCATCTATTTACAATGCTTTAGAATCCGACTTTAAACGATATCATCTATTTTCAAACCTTAAGAATCGGCAACTTGAACAAAGTCATCTATTTACAATGCTTTAGAAAGCGACTTTAAACAATATCATCTATTTTCATGCCTTAAGAATCCGCAACTGTAATAAAGTCATCTACTTACAATGCTTTAGAATCGTACTTTAAACAATATCATCTATTTTCAAAGCTTAAGAATCGGCAACTTGAACAAAGTCACCTATTTACAATGCTTTAGTATCCGACATTAAACGATATCATCTATTTTCAAACCTTAAGAATCAGCAACTTGAACAAAGTCATCTATTTACAATGCTTTAGAACTCGACTTTAAACGATATCACCTTTTTTCAAACCTTAAGAATCCGACACTTGAACAAAGTCATCTATTTACAATACTTTAGAATCCGACTTTAAACGATATCATCTATTTTCAAACCTTAAGAATCCGCAACTTGAACAAAGTCATCAATTTACAATGCTTTAGAATCCGACTTTAAACGATATCATCTATTTTCAAACCTTAAGAATCCGCAACTTGAACAAAGTCATCTATTTACAATGCTTTAAAATCCGACTTTAAACGATATCATCTATTTTAAAACCTTAAGAATCGGCAACTTCAACAAAGTCATCTATTTACAATGCTTTAGAATCCGACTGTAATCGATATCATCTATTTTCAAACCTTAAGAATCCGACACTTAAACAAAGACATCTATTTACATTACTTTAGAATCCAACTTTAAACGATATCATCTATTTTCAAACCTTTAGAATCCGCAACTTGAACCAAATCATCTATTTACAATGCTTTAGAATCCGACTTTAAACGATATCATCTATTTTCAAACTTTAAGAATCCGCAACTTTAAGAAAGTCATCTATTTACAATGCTTTAGAATCCGACTTTAAATTATGTCATCTATTTACAAACATCAAGAATCCGCAACTTGAACAAAGTCATCTATTTACAATGCTTTGGAATCCGACTTTAAGCGATATAATCTATGTTCAAACCTAAAAAATCCGCAACTTGAACTAAGTCATCTATTTACACAGCTTTATAATCCGACTTTTAATGATATCATCTATTTTCAAACCTTAAGAATCCGCAACTTGAACAAAGTCATCTATTTACAATGCTTTGGAATCCGACTTTTAACGATATCATCTATTTTCAAAGCTTAAGAATCGGCAACTTGAACAAAGTAACCTATTTACAATGCTTTAGTATCCGACATTAAACGATATCATCTATTTTCAAACCTTAAGAATCAGCAACTTGAACAAAGTCATCTATTTACAATGCTTTAGAATCCGACTTTAAACGATATTACCTTTTTTCAAACCTTAAGAATCCGACACTTGAACAAAGTCATCTATTTACAATACTTTAGAATCCGACTTTAAACGATATCATCTATTTTCAAACCTTAAGAATCCGCAACTTGAACAAAGTCATCAATTTACAATGCTTTAGAATCCGACTTTAAACGATATCATCTATTTTCAAACCTTAAGAATCCGCAACTTGAACAAAATCATCTATTTACAATGCTTTAAAATCCGACTTTAAACGATATCATCTATTTTCAAACCTTAAGAATCTGCAACTTGAACAAAGTCATCTATTTACAATGCTTTAGAATCCGACTTTAAACGATATCATCTATTTTCAAACCTTAAGAATCCGCAACTTGAACAAAGTCATCTATTTACAATATATTAGAATCCGACTTTAAATGATATCATATATTTTACAACCTTTAGAATCCGCAACTTGAACAAAATCATCTATTTACAATGCTTTAGAATCCGACTTAAAACGATATCATCTATTTTCAAACCTTAAGAATTCGCAACTTGAACAAAGTCATCTATTTACAATGCTTTAGAATGCGACTTTAAACAATATCATCTATTTTCAAGCCTTAAGAATCAGCAACTGCAATAAAGTCATCTACTTACAATGCTTTAGAATCGTACTTTAAACAATATCATCTATTTTCAAAGCTTAAGAATCGGCAACTTGAACAAAGTCATCTATTTACAATGCTTTAGTATCCGACATTAAACGATATTATCTATTTTCAAACCTTAAGAATCCGCAACTTGAACAAAGTCATCTATTTACAATGCTTTAGAATCCGACTTTAAACGATATCATCTATTTTCAAACCTTAAGAATCCGACACTTGAACAAAGTCATCTATTTACAATACTTTAGAATCCGACTTTAAACGATATCATCTATTTTCAAACCTTAAGAATCCGCAACTTGAACAAAGTCATCTATTTACAATGCTTTAGAAACCGACTTTAAACGATATCATCTATTTTCAAACCTTAAGAATCCGCAACTTGAACTAAGTCATCTATTTACAATGCTTTAAAATCCGACTTTAAACGATATCATCTATTTTCAAACCTTAAGAATCTGCAACTTGAACAAAGTCATCTATTTACAATGCTTTAGAATCCGACTTTAAACGATATCATCTATTTTCAAACCTTTAGCATCCGCAACTTGAACAAAGTCATCTATTTACAATACTTTAGAATCCGACTTTAAACGATATCATCTATTTTCAAACCATTTAGAATCCGCAACTTGAACAAAATCATCTATTTACAATGCTTTAGAATCCGACTTTAAACGATATCATCTATTTTCAAACCTTAAGAATCCGCAACTTGAACAAAGTCATCTATTTACAATGCTTTAGAAAGCGACTTTAAACAATATCATCTACTTTCATGCCTTAAGAATCCGCAACTGTAATAAAGTCATCTACTTACCATGCTTTAGAATCGTACTTTAAACAATCTCATCTATTTTCAAACCTTAAGAGTCCGCCACTTGAACAAAGTAATCTATTTACAATGCTTTAGAATCCGACTTTAAACTATGTCATCTATTTTAAACATCAAGAATCCGCAACGTGAACAAAGTCATCTATTTACAATACTTTAGAATCCGACTTTAAACGATATCATCTATTTTCAAACCTTAAGAATCCGCAACTTGAACAAAGTCATCAATTTACAATGCTTTAGAATCCGACTTTAAACGATATCATCTATTTTCAAACCTTAAGAAATCGCAACTTGAACAAAGTCATCTATTTACAATGCTTTAAAATTCGACTTTAAACGATATCATCTATTTTCAAACCTTAAGAATCGGCAACTTGAACAAAGTCATCTATTTACAATGCTTTAGAATCCGACTTTAAACGATATCATCTATGTTCAAACCTTTAGAATCCGCAACTTGAACAAAATCATCTATTTACAATGCTTTAGAATCCGACTTTAAACGATATCATCTATTTTCAAACCCTAAGAATCCGCAACTTGAACAAAGTCATCTATTTACAATGCTTTAGAATGCGACTTTAAACAATATCATCTATTTTCAAGCTTAAGAATCCGCAACTGTAATAAAGTCATCTACTTACAATGCTTTAGAATCGTACTTTAAACAATATCATCTATTTTCAAACCTTAAGAGTCCGCCACTTGAACAAAGCAATCTATTTACAATGCTTTAGAATCCGACTTTAAACGATATCATCTATTTTCAAACTTTAAGAATCCGCAACTTGAACAAAGTCATCTATTTACAATGCTTTAGAATCCGACTTTAAACGATATCATCTATTTTCAAACCTAAAGAATCGGCCACTTGAACAAAGTTATCTATTTACAATGCTTTAGAATCCGACTTTAAACTATATGATCTAATAACAAACCTTAAGAATCTGCAACTTAACAAAGTCATCTATTTACAATGGTTTGGAATCCGATCTTAAACGATATCATCTATTTGCAAACCTTAAGAATCCGCAACTTGAACACAGTCATCTATTTACAATGCTTTAGAATCCGACTTTAAACGATATCATCTATTTTAAAACCTTAAGAATCCGCAACTTGAACAAAGTCATCTATTTACAATGCTTTAGAATCCGACTTAAAACGATATCATCTATTTTCAAACCTTAAGAATCCGACACTTGAACAAAGTCATCTATTTACAATACTTTAGAATCCGACTTTAAACGATATCATCTATTTTCAAACCTTAAGAATCCGCAACTTGAACAAAGTCATCTATTTACAATGCTTTAGAATCCGACTTTCAACGATATCATCTATTTTCAAACCTTAAGAATCCGCAACTTGAACAAAGTCATCTATTTACAATGCTTTAGAATGCGACTTTAAACAATATCATCTATTTTTAAACCTTAAGAATCCGCAACTTGAACAAAGTCATCTATTTACAATGCTTTAGAATCCGACTTTAAACGATATCATCTATTTTCAAACTATCAGAGTCCGCAACTTGAACAAAGTCATCTATTTACAATGCTTTAGAATCCGACTTTAACCGATATCATCTATTTTCAATCCTAAAGAATCGGCAACTTGAACAAAGTCATCTATTTACAATGCTTTAGAATCCGACTTTAAACGATATCATCTATTTTAAAACCTTAAGAATCTGCAACTTAACAAAGTCATCTATTTACAATGGTTTGGAATCCGATCTTAAACGATATCATCTATTTGCAAACCTTAAGAATCCGCAACTTGAACACAGTCATCTATTTACAATGCTTTAGAATCCGACTTTAAACGATATCATCTATTTTCAAACCTTAAGAATCCGCAACTTGAACAAAGTCATCTATTTACAATGCTTTAGAATCCGACTTAAAACGATATCATCTATTTTCAAACCTTAAGAATCCGACACTTGAACAAAGTCATCTATTTCCAATACTTTAGAATCCGACTTTAAACGATATCATCTATTTTCAAACCTTAAGAACTCGCAACTTAAACAAAGTCATCCATTTACAATGCTTTAGAATCCGACTTTAAACGATATCATCTATTTTCAAACCTTAAGAATCCGCAACTTGAACAAAGTCATCTATTTACAATGCTTTAGAATCCGATTTTAAACGATATCATCTATTTTTAAACCTTAAGAATCCGCAACTTGAACAAAGTCATCTATTTACAATGCTTTAGAATCCGACTTTAAACGATATAATCTATTTTCAAACTTTAAGAATCCGCAACTTGAACAAAGTCATCTATTTACAATGCTTTAGAATCCGACTTTAAACGATATCATCTATTTTCAAACCTTAAGAATCCGCAACTTGAACAAAGTCATCTATTTACAATACTTTAGAATCCGACTTTAAACGATATCATCTATTTTCAAACCTTAAGAATCCGCAACTTGAACAAAGTCATCTATTTACAATGCTTTGGAATCCGACTGTAAACGATATAATCTATTTTCAAACCTTAAGAATCCGCAACTTGAACAAAGTCATCTATTTACAATGCTTTAGAAAGCGACTTTAAACAATATCATCTACTTTCATGCCTTAAGAATCCGCAACTGTAATAAAGTCATCTACTTACCATGCTTTAGAATCGTACTTTAAACAATCTCATCTATTTTCAAACCTTAAGAGTCCGCCACTTGAACAAAGTAATCTATTTACAATGCTTTAGAATCCGACTTTAAACTATGTCATCTATTTTAAACATCAAGAATCCGCAACGTGAACAAAGTCATCTATTTACAATACTTTAGAATCCGACTTTAAACGATATCATCTATTTTCAAACCTTAAGAATCCGCAACTTGAACAAAGTCATCAATTTACAATGCTTTAGAATCCGACTTTAAACGATATCATCTATTTTCAAACCTTAAGAAATCGCAACTTGAACAAAGTCATCTATTTACAATGCTTTAAAATTCGACTTTAAACGATATCATCTATTTTCAAACCTTAAGAATCGGCAACTTGAACAAAGTCATCTATTTACAATGCTTTAGAATCCGACTTTAAACGATATCATCTATGTTCAAACCTTTAGAATCCGCAACTTGAACAAAATCATCTATTTACAATGCTTTAGAATCCGACTTTAAACGATATCATCTATTTTCAAACCCTAAGAATCCGCAACTTGAACAAAGTCATCTATTTACAATGCTTTAGAATGCGACTTTAAACAATATCATCTATTTTCAAGCTTAAGAATCCGCAACTGTAATAAAGTCATCTACTTACAATGCTTTAGAATCGTACTTTAAACAATATCATCTATTTTCAAACCTTAAGAGTCCGCCACTTGAACAAAGCAATCTATTTACAATGCTTTAGAATCCGACTTTAAACGATATCATCTATTTTCAAACTTTAAGAATCCGCAACTTGAACAAAGTCATCTATTTACAATGCTTTAGAATCCGACTTTAAACGATATCATCTATTTTCAAACCTAAAGAATCGGCCACTTGAACAAAGTTATCTATTTACAATGCTTTAGAATCCGACTTTAAACTATATGATCTAATAACAAACCTTAAGAATCTGCAACTTAACAAAGTCATCTATTTACAATGGTTTGGAATCCGATCTTAAACGATATCATCTATTTGCAAACCTTAAGAATCCGCAACTTGAACACAGTCATCTATTTACAATGCTTTAGAATCCGACTTTAAACGATATCATCTATTTTAAAACCTTAAGAATCCGCAACTTGAACAAAGTCATCTATTTACAATGCTTTAGAATCCGACTTAAAACGATATCATCTATTTTCAAACCTTAAGAATCCGACACTTGAACAAAGTAATCTATTTACAATACTTTAGAATCCGACTTTAAACGATATCATCTATTTTCAAACCTTAAGAATCCGCAACTTGAACAAAGTCATCTATTTACAATGCTTTAGAATCCGACTTTCAACGATATCATCTATTTTCAAACCTTAAGAATCCGCAACTTGAACAAAGTCATCTATTTACAATGCTTTAGAATGCGACTTTAAACAATATCATCTATTTTTAAACCTTAAGAATCCGCAACTTGAACAAAGTCATCTATTTACAATGCTTTAGAATCCGACTTTAAACGATATCATCTATTTTCAAACTATCAGAGTCCGCAACTTGAACAAAGTCATCTATTTACAATGCTTTAGAATCCGACTTTAACCGATATCATCTATTTTCAATCCTAAAGAATCGGCAACTTGAACAAAGTCATCTATTTACAATGCTTTAGAATCCGACTTTAAACGATATCATCTATTTTCAAACCTTAAGAGTCTGCAACTTAACAAAGTCATCTATTTACAATGGTTTGGAATCCGATCTTAAACGATATCATCTATTTGCAAACCTTAAGAATCCGCAACTTGAACACAGTCATCTATTTACAATGCTTTAGAATCCGACTTTAAACGATATCATCTATTTTCAAACCTTAAGAATCCGCAACTTGAACAAAGTCATCTATTTACAATGCTTTAGAATCCGACTTAAAACGATATCATCTATTTTCAAACCTTAAGAATCCGACACTTGAACAAAGTCATCTATTTCCAATACTTTAGAATCCGACTTTAAACGATATCATCTATTTTCAAACCTTAAGAACTCGCAACTTAAACAAAGTCATCCATTTACAATGCTTTAGAATCCGACTTTAAACGATATCATCTATTTTCAAACCTTAAGAATCCGCAACTTGAACAAAGTCATCTATTTACAATGCTTTAGAATCCGATTTTAAACGATATCATCTATTTTTAAACCTTAAGAATCCGCAACTTGAACAAAGTCATCTATTTACAATGCTTTAGAATCCGACTTTAAACGATATAATCTATTTTCAAACTTTAAGAATCCGCAACTTGAACAAAGTCATCTATTTACAATGCTTTAGAATCCGACTTTAAACGATATCATCTATTTTCAAACCTTAAGAATCCGCAACTTGAACAAAGTCATCTATTTACAATACTTTAGAATCCGACTTTAAACGATATCATCTATTTTCAAACCTTAAGAATCCGCAACTTGAACAAAGTCATCTATTTACAATGCTTTAGAATCCGACTTTTAACGATATAATCTATTTTCAAACCTTAAGAATGCGCAACTTGAACAAAGTCATCTATTTACAATGCTTTAGAATGCGACTTTAAACAATATCATCTATTTTCAAACCTTAAGAATCCGCAACTTGAGCAAAGTCATCTATTTACAATGCTTTAGAATCCGACTTTAAACGATATAATCTATTTTCAAACCTTAAGAATCCGCAACTTGAACAAAGTCATCTATTTACAATGCTTTAGAATCCGACTTTAAACGATATCATCTATTTTCAAACCTTAAGAATCCGCAACTTGAACAAAGTCATCTATTTACAATACTTTAGAATCCGACTTCAAACGATATCATCTATTTTCAAACCTTAAGAATCCGCAACTTGAACAAAGTCATCTATTTACAATGCTTTAGAATCTGACTTTTAACGATATAATCTATTTTCAAACCTTAAGAATGCGCAACTTGAACCAAGTCATCTATTTACAATGCTTTAGAATGCGACTTTAAACAATATCATCTATTTTCAAACTTTAAGAATCCGACACTTGAACAAAGTCATCTATTTACAATGCTTTAGAATCCGACTTTAAACGATATCATCTATTTTCAAACTATCAGAGTCTGCAACTTGAACAAAGTCATCTATTTACAATGCTTTAGAATCGTACTTTAAACAATATCATCTATTTTCAATCCTTAAGAATCGGCAACTTGAACAAAGTCATCTATTTACAATGCTTTAGAATCCGACTTTAAACGATATCATCTATTTTCAAAGCTTAAGAATCGGCAACTTGAACAAAGTCATCTATTTACAATGCTTTAGAATCGAACTTTAACCGATATCATCTATTTCCTCCCCCTTAAGAATCGGCGACTTGAACAAAGTCATCGATTTACAGTGCTTTAGAATCCGACTTTAAACGATATAATCTATTTTCAAAGCTGTAGAATCGGCGACTTGAACAAGTCATCTATTTACAATGCTTTAGAATCCGACTTTAACCGATATCATCTATTTTAAAACCTTAAGAGTCCGCAACTTGAACAAAGTCATCTATTTACAATGCTTTGGAATCCGACTTAAAGCGATATAATCTATGTTCAAACCTAGAAAATCCGCAACTTTAACAAAGTCATCTATTTACACAGCTTTATAATCCGACTTTAAATGATATAATCTATTTTCAAACCTTAAGAATCCGCAACTTGAACAAAGTCATCTATTTACAATGGTTTGGAATCTGACTTTAAACGATATCATCTATTTTCAAACCTTAAGAATCTGCAACTTGAACAAAGTCATCTATTTACAATGCTTTAGAATCCGACTTTAACCGATATCATCTATTTTCAATCCTTAAGAATCGGCAACTTGAACAAAGTCATCTATTTACAATGCTTTAGAATCCGACTTTAAACTATATCATCTATTTTCAAACCTTAAGAATCTGCAACTAAACAAAGTCATCTATTTACAATGGTTTGGAATCCGATCTTAAACGATATCATCTATTTGCAAACCTTAAGAATCCGCAACTTGAACACAGTCATCTATTTACAATGCTTTAGAATCCGACTTTAAACGATATCATCTATTTTCAAACCTTAAGAATCCGCAACTTGAACAAAGTCATCTATTTACAATGCTTTAGAATCCGACTTAAAACGATATCATCTATTTTCAAACCTTAAGAATCCGACACTTGAACAAAGTCATCTATTTACAATACTTTAGAATCCGACTTTAAACGATATCATCTATTTTAAACCTTAAGAACTCGCAACTTAAACAAAGTCATCCATTTACAATGCTTTAGAATCCGACTTTAAACGATATCATCTATTTTCAAACCTTAAGAATCCGCAACTTGAACAAAGTCATCTATTTACAATGCTTTAGAATCCGATTTTAAACGATATCATCTATTTTCAAACCTTAAGAATCCGCAACTTGAACAAAGTCATCTATTTACAATGCTTTAGAATCCGACTTTAAACGATATAATCTATTTTCAAACCTTAAGAATCCGCAACTTGAACAAAGTCATCTATTTACAATGCTTTAGAATCCGACTTTAAACGATATCATCTATTTTCAAACCTTAAGAACACGCAACTTGAACAAAGTCATCTATTTACAATACTTTAGAATCCGACTTTAAACGATATCATCTATTTTCAAACCTTAAGAATCCGCAACTTGAACAAAGTCATCTATTTACAATGCTTTAGAATCCGACTTAAAACGATATCATCTATTTTCAAACCTTAAGAATCCGACACTTGAACAAAGTCATCTATTTACAATACTTTAGAATCCGACTTTAAACGATATCATCTATTTTCAAACCTTAAGAACTCGCAACTTAAACAAAGTCATCTATTAACAATGCTTTAGAATCCGACTTTAAACGATATCATCTATTTTCAAACCTTAAGAATCCGCAACTTGAACAAAGTCATCTATTTACAATGCTGTAGAATCCGATTTTAAACGATATCATCTATTTTCAAACCTTAAGAATCCGCAACTTGAACAAAGTCATCTATTTACCATGCTTTAGAATCCGACTTTAAACGATATCATCTATTTTTAAACCTTAAGAATCCGCAACTTGAACAAAGTCATCTATTTACAATGCTTTAGAATCCGACTTTAACCGATATCATCTATTTTTAAACCTTAAGAATCCGCAACTTGAACAAAGTCATCTATTTACAATACTTTAGAATCCGACTTTAAACGATATCATCTATTTTCAAACCTTAAGAATCCGCAACTTGAACAAAGTCATCTATTTACAATGCGTTAGAATCCGACTTTCAACGATATCATCTATTTTCAAACCTTAAGAATCCGCAACTTGAACAAAGTCATCTATTTACAATGCTATAGAATGCGACTTTAAACAATATCATCTATTTTTAAACCTTAAGAATCCGCAACTTGAACAAAGTCATCTATTTACAATGCTTTAGAATCCGACTTTAAACGATATAATCTATTTTCAAACTTTAAGAATCCGCAACTTGAACAAAGTCATCTATTTACAATGCTTTAGAATCCGACTTTAAACGATATCATCTATTTTCAAACCTTAAGAATCCGCAACTTGAACAAAGTCATCTATTTACAATACTTTAGAATCCGACTTTAAACGATATCATCTATTTTCAAACCTTAAGAATCCGCAACTTGAACAAAGTCATCTATTTACAATGCTTTAGAATCCGACTTTTAACGATATAATCTATTTTCAAACCTTAAGAATGCGCAACTTGAACAAAGTCATCTATTTACAATGCTTTAGAATGCGACTTTAAACAATATCATCTATTTTCAAACCTTAAGAATCCGCAACTTGAGCAAAGTCATCTATTTACAATGCTTTAGAATCCGACTTTAAACGATATAATCTATTTTCAAACCTTAAGAATCCGCAACTTGAACAAAGTCATCTATTTACAATGCTTTAGAATCCGACTTTAAACGATATCATCTATTTTCAAACCTTAAGAATCCGCAACTTGAACAAAGTCATCTATTTACAATACTTTAGAATCCGACTTCAAACGATATCATCTATTTTCAAACCTTAAGAATCCGCAACTTGAACAAAGTCATCTATTTACAATGCTTTAGAATCTGACTTTTAACGATATAATCTATTTTCAAACCTTAAGAATGCGCAACTTGAACCAAGTCATCTATTTACAATGCTTTAGAATGCGACTTTAAACAATATCATCTATTTTCAAACTTTAAGAATCCGACACTTGAACAAAGTCATCTATTTACAATGCTTTAGAATCCGACTTTAAACGATATCATCTATTTTCAAACTATCAGAGTCTGCAACTTGAACAAAGTCATCTATTTACAATGCTTTAGAATCGTACTTTAAACAATATCATCTATTTTCAATCCTTAAGAATCGGCAACTTGAACAAAGTCATCTATTTACAATGCTTTAGAATCCGACTTTAAACGATATCATCTATTTTCAAAGCTTAAGAATCGGCAACTTGAACAAAGTCATCTATTTACAATGCTTTAGAATCGAACTTTAACCGATATCATCTATTTCCTCCCCCTTAAGAATCGGCGACTTGAACAAAGTCATCGATTTACAGTGCTTTAGAATCCGACTTTAAACGATATAATCTATTTTCAAAGCTGTAGAATCGGCGACTTGAACAAGTCATCTATTTACAATGCTTTAGAATCCGACTTTAACCGATATCATCTATTTTAAAACCTTAAGAGTCCGCAACTTGAACAAAGTCATCTATTTACAATGCTTTGGAATCCGACTTAAAGCGATATAATCTATGTTCAAACCTAGAAAATCCGCAACTTTAACAAAGTCATCTATTTACACAGCTTTATAATCCGACTTTAAATGATATAATCTATTTTCAAACCTTAAGAATCCGCAACTTGAACAAAGTCATCTATTTACAATGGTTTGGAATCTGACTTTAAACGATATCATCTATTTTCAAACCTTAAGAATCTGCAACTTGAACAAAGTCATCTATTTACAATGCTTTAGAATCCGACTTTAACCGATATCATCTATTTTCAATCCTTAAGAATCGGCAACTTGAACAAAGTCATCTATTTACAATGCTTTAGAATCCGACTTTAAACTATATCATCTATTTTCAAACCTTAAGAATCTGCAACTAAACAAAGTCATCTATTTACAATGGTTTGGAATCCGATCTTAAACGATATCATCTATTTGCAAACCTTAAGAATCCGCAACTTGAACACAGTCATCTATTTACAATGCTTTAGAATCCGACTTTAAACGATATCATCTATTTTCAAACCTTAAGAATCCGCAACTTGAACAAAGTCATCTATTTACAATGCTTTAGAATCCGACTTAAAACGATATCATCTATTTTCAAACCTTAAGAATCCGACACTTGAACAAAGTCATCTATTTACAATACTTTAGAATCCGACTTTAAACGATATCATCTATTTTAAACCTTAAGAACTCGCAACTTAAACAAAGTCATCCATTTACAATGCTTTAGAATCCGACTTTAAACGATATCATCTATTTTCAAACCTTAAGAATCCGCAACTTGAACAAAGTCATCTATTTACAATGCTTTAGAATCCGATTTTAAACGATATCATCTATTTTCAAACCTTAAGAATCCGCAACTTGAACAAAGTCATCTATTTACAATGCTTTAGAATCCGACTTTAAACGATATAATCTATTTTCAAACCTTAAGAATCCGCAACTTGAACAAAGTCATCTATTTACAATGCTTTAGAATCCGACTTTAAAC
This sequence comes from Sepiola atlantica, assembly GCA_963556195.1. Classification (NCBI taxonomy): domain Eukaryota; kingdom Metazoa; phylum Mollusca; class Cephalopoda; order Sepiida; family Sepiolidae; genus Sepiola; species Sepiola atlantica. The sequence continues at coordinate 95,263 of CAUVYP010001100.1, read as the reverse complement.
GATATCATCTATTTTCAAACCTTAAGAACACGCAACTTGAACAAAGTCATCTATTTACAATACTTTAGAATCCGACTTTAAACGATATCATCTATTTTCAAACCTTAAGAATCCGCAACTTGAACAAAGTCATCTATTTACAATGCTTTAGAATCCGACTTAAAACGATATCATCTATTTTCAAACCTTAAGAATCCGACACTTGAACAAAGTCATCTATTTACAATACTTTAGAATCCGACTTTAAACGATATCATCTATTTTCAAACCTTAAGAACTCGCAACTTAAACAAAGTCATCTATTAACAATGCTTTAGAATCCGACTTTAAACGATATCATCTATTTTCAAACCTTAAGAATCCGCAACTTGAACAAAGTCATCTATTTACAATGCTGTAGAATCCGATTTTAAACGATATCATCTATTTTCAAACCTTAAGAATCCGCAACTTGAACAAAGTCATCTATTTACCATGCTTTAGAATCCGACTTTAAACGATATCATCTATTTTTAAACCTTAAGAATCCGCAACTTGAACAAAGTCATCTATTTACAATGCTTTAGAATCCGACTTTAACCGATATCATCTATTTTTAAACCTTAAGAATCCGCAACTTGAACAAAGTCATCTATTTACAATACTTTAGAATCCGACTTTAAACGATATCATCTATTTTCAAACCTTAAGAATCCGCAACTTGAACAAAGTCATCTATTTACAATGCGTTAGAATCCGACTTTCAACGATATCATCTATTTTCAAACCTTAAGAATCCGCAACTTGAACAAAGTCATCTATTTACAATGCTATAGAATGCGACTTTAAACAATATCATCTATTTTTAAACCTTAAGAATCCGCAACTTGAACAAAGTCATCTATTTACAATGCTTTAGAATCCGACTTTAAACGATATCATCTATTTTCAAACTATCAGAGTTTGCAACTTGAACAAAGTCATCTATTTACAATGCTTTAGAATCCGACTTTAAACGATATCATCTATTTTAAATCCTAAAGAATCGGCAACTTGAACAAAGTCATCTATTTACAATGCTTTAGAATCCGACTTTAAACGATATCATCTATTTTCAAACCTTAAGAATCTGCAACTTAACAAAGTCATCTATTTACAATGGTTTGGAATCCGATCTTAAACGATATCATCTATTTGCAAACCTTAAGAATCCGCAACTTGAACACAGTCATCTATTTACAATGCTTTAGAATCCGACTTTAAACGATAATATCTATTTTCAAACCTTAAGAATCCGCAACTTGAACAAAGTCATCTATTTACAATGCTTTAGAATCCGACTTAAAACGATATCATCTATTTTCAAACCTTAAGAATCCGACACTTGAACAAAGTCATCTATTTCCAATACTTTAGAATCCGACTTTAAACGATATCATCTATTTTCAAACCTTAAGAACTCGCAACTTAAACAAAGTCATCCATTTACAATGCTTTAGAATCCGACTTTAAACGATATCATCTATTTTCAAACCTTAAGAATCCGCAACTTGAACAAAGTCATCTATTTACAATGCTTTAGAATCCGATTTTAAACGATATCATCTATTTTTAAACCTTAAGAATCCGCAACTTGAACAAAGTCATCTATTTACAATGCTTTAGAATCCGACTTTAAACGATATAATCGATTTTCAAACTTTAAGAATCCGCAACTTGAACAAAGTCATCTATTTACAATGCTTTAGAATCCGACTTTAAACGATATCATCTATTTTCAAACCTTAAGAATCCGCAACTTGAACAAAGTCATCTATTTACAATACTTTAGAATCCGACTTTAAACGATATCATCTATTTTCAAACCTTAAGAATCCGCAACTTGAACAAAGTCATCTATTTACAATGCTTTAGAATCCGACTTTTAACGATATAATCTATTTTCAAACCTTAAGAATGCGCAACTTGAACAAAGTCATCTATTTACAATGCTTAAGAATGCGACTTTAAACAATATCATCTATTTTCAAACCTTAAGAATCCGCAACTTGAGCAAAGTCATCTATTTACAATGCTTTAGAATCCGACTTTAAACGATATAATCTATTTTCAAACCTTAAGAATCCGCAACTTGAACAAAGTCATCTATTTACAATGCTTTAGAATCCGACTTTAAACGATATCATCTATTTTCAAACCTTAAGAATCCGCAACTTGAACAAAGTCATCTATTTACAATACTTTAGAATCCGACTTCAAACGATATGATCTATTTTCAAACCTTAAGAATCCGCAACTTGAACAAAGTCATCTATTTACAATGCTTTAGAATCTGACTTTTAACGATATAATCTATTTTCAAACCTTAAGAATGCGCAACTGGAACCAAGTCATCTATTTACAATGCTTTAGAATGCGACTTTAAACAATATCATCTATTTTCAAACATTAAGAATCCGACACTTGAACAAAGTCATCTATTTACAATGCTTTAGAATCCGACTTTAAACGATATCATCTATTTTCAAACTATCAGAGTCTGCAACTTGAACAAAGTCATCTATTTACAATGCTTTAGAATCGTACTTTAAACAATATCATCTATTTTCAATCCTTAAGAATCGGCAACTTAGACAAAGTCATCTATTTACAATGCTTTAGAGTCCGACTTTAAACGATATCATCTATTTTCAAAGCTTAAGAATCGGCAACTTGAACAAAGTCATCTATTTACAATGCTTTAGAATCGAACTTTAACCGATATCATCTATTTCCTCCCCCTTAAGAATCGGCAACTTGAACAAAGTCATCGATTTACAGTGCTTTAGAATCCAACTTTAAACGATATAATCTATTTTCAAAGCTGTAGAATCGGCGACTTGAACAAGTCATCTATTTACAATGCTTTAGAATCCGACTTTAACCGATATCATCTATTTTAAAACCTTAAGAGTCCGCAACTTGAACAAAGTCATCTATTTACAATGCTTTGGAATCCGACTTAAAGCGATATAATCTATGTTCAAACCTAAAAAATCCGCAACTTTAACAAAGTCATCTATTTACACAGCTTTATAATCCGACTTTTAATGATATAATCTATTTTCAAACCTTAAGAATCCGCAACTTGAACAAAGTCATCTATTTACAATGGTTTGGAATCTGACTTTAAACGATATCATCTATTTTCAAACCTTAAGAATCTGCAACTTGAACAAAGTCATCTATTTACAATGCTTTAGAATCCGACTTTAACCGATATCATCTATTTTCAATCCTTAAGAATCGGCAACTTGAACAAAGTCATCTATTTACAATGCTTTAGAATCCGACTTTAAACTATATCATCTATTTTCAAACCTTAAGAATCTGCAACTTAACAAAGTCATCTATTTACAATGCTTTAGAATCCGACTTAAAACGATATCATCTATTTTATAACCTTAAGAATCCGACACTTGAACAAAGTCATCTATTTACAATACTTTAGAATCCGACTTTAAACGATATCATCTATTTTAAACCTTAAGAACTCGCAAATTAAACAAAGTCATCCATTTACAATGCTTTAGAATCCGACTTTAAACGATATCATCTATTTTCAAACCTTAAGAATCCGCAACTTGAACAAAGTCATCTATTTACAATGCTTTAGAATCCGATTTTAAACGATATAATCTATTTTCAAACCTTAAGAATCCGCAACTTGAACAAAGTCATCTATTTACAATGCTTTAGAATCCGACTTTAAACGATATCATCTATTTTCAAACCTTAAGAACACGCAACTTGAACAAAGTCATCTATTTACAATACTTTAGAATCCGACTTTAAACGATATCATCTATTTTCAAACCTTAAGAATCCGCAACTTGAACAAAGTCATCTATTTACAATGCTTTAGAATCCGACTTTAAACGATATCATCTATTTTCAAACCTTAAGAATCCGCAACTTGAACAAAGTCATCTATTTACAATGCTTTAGAATGCGACTTTAAACAATATCATCTATTTTCAAACCTTAAGAATCCGCAACTTGAACAAAGTCATCTATTTACAATGCTTTAGAATCCGACTTTAAACGATATCATCTATTTTCAAACTATCAGAGTCCGCAACTTGAACAAAGTCATCTATTTACAATGCTTTAGAATCGTACTTTAAACAATATCATCTATTTTCAATCCTTAAGAATCGGGAACTTGAACAAAGTCATCTATTTACAATGCTTTAGAATCCGACTTTAAACGATATCATCTATTTTCAAAGCTTAAGAATCGGCAACTTGAACAAAGTCATCTATTTACAATGCTTTAGAATCGAACTTTAAACGATATCATCTATTTCCCCCCCTTAAGAATCGGCAACTTGAACAAAGTCATCGATTTACAGTGCTTTAGAATCCGACTTTAAACGATATAATCTATTTTCAAAGCTTGAGAATCGGCGACTTGAACAAGTCATCTATTTACAATGCTTTAGAATCCGACTTTAACCGATATCATCTATTTTAAAACATTAAGAGTCCGCAACTTGAACAAAATAATCTATTTACAATGCTTTGGAATCCGACTTTAAACGATATCATCTATTTTCAAAGCTTAAGAATCGGCAACTTGAACAAAGTCATCTATTTACAATGCTTTAGTATCCGACATTAAACGATATCATCTATTTTCAACCCTAAAAAATCCGCAACTCTAACAAAGTCATCTATTTACAATGCTTTGGAATTCGACTTCAAGCGATATAATCTATGTTCAAACCTAAAAGATCCGCAACTTGAACAAAGTCATCTATTTACAATGCTTTAGAATCCGACTTTAAACGATATCATCTATTTTCAAACCTAAAGAACTCGCAAAATGAACAACGTAATCTATTTACAATGCTTTAGAATGCGACTTAAAACATTATAATCCATTTTCAAACTTTGAGAATCCTCACTTGAACAAAGTCATCTCTTTACAATGCGTTAGAATCCGACTTGAAACGATATCATCTATTTTAAAACCTTAAGAATCCGCAACTTGAACAAAGTAATGTATTTACAATGATTTAGTATCCGACTTTAAACGATATAATCTATTTTCAAACCTTAAGAGTCCGCCACTTGAACAAAGTAATCTATTTACAATGCTTTAGAATCCGACTTTAAACGATATCATCTATTTTCAAACATCAAGAATCCGCAACGTGAACTAAGTAATCTATTTACAATACTTTAGAATCCGACTTTAAACGATATCATCTATTTTCAAACCTAAAGAATCCGCAACTTGAACAAAGTCATCAATTTACAATGCTTTAGAATCCGACTTTAAACGATATCATCTATTTTAAAACGTTTAGAATCCGCAACTTGAACAAAGTCATCTATTTACAATGCTTTAGAATCCGACTTTAAACGATATCATCTATTTTCAAACCTTAAGAATCCGCAACTTGAACAAAGTCATCTATTTACAATGCTTTAGAATGCGACTTTAAACAATATCATCTATTTTCAAGCTTAAGAATCCGCAACTGTAATAAAGTCATCTACTTACAATGCTTTAGAATCGTACTTTAAACAATATCATCTATTTTCAAACCTTAAGAGTCCGCCACTTGAACAAAGTAATCAATTTACAATGCTTTAGAATCCGACTTTAAACGATATCATCTATTTTCAAACCTAAAGAATCGGCCACTTGAACAAAGTCATCTATTTACAATGCTTTAGAATCCGAATTTTAACTATATCATCTATTTTCAAACCTTAAGAATCTGCAACTTAACAAAGTCATCTATTTACAATGGTTTGGAATCCGATCTAAAACGATATCATCTATTTGCAAACCTTAAGAATCCTCAACTTGAACACAGTCATCTATTTACAATGCTGTAGAATCCGACTTTAAACGATATCATCTATTTTCAAACCTTAAGAACCCGCAACTTAACAAAGTCATCTATTTACAATGCTTTAGAATCCGACTTTAAACGATATCATCTATTTTCAATCCTTAAGAATCCGCAACTTGAACAAAGTCATCTCTTTACAATGCTTTAGAATCCGACTTTAAACGATATCATTAATTTTCAAACCTTAAGAATCCGACACTTGAACAAAGTCATCTATTTACAATACTTACGAATCCGACTTTAAACGATATAATCTATTTTCAAACCTATAGAATCAGCAACTTGAACAAAGTCATCTATTTACAATGCTTTAGAATCCGACTTTAAACGATATCATCTATTTTGAAACCTTAAGAATCCGCAACTTGAACAAAGTCATCTATTTACAATGCTTTAGAATCCGATTTTAAACGATATCATCTATTTTCAAACCTTAAGAATCCGCAACTTGAAAAAAGTTATCGATTTACAATGCTTTAGAATCCGACTTTAAACGATATAATCTATTTTTAAACCTTAAGAATCCGCAACTTGAACAAAGTCATCTATTTACAATGCTTTAGAATCCGACTTTAACCGATATAATCTATTTTTAAACCTTAAGAATCCGCAACTTGAACAAAGTCATCTATTTACAATGCTTTAGAATCCGACTTAAAACGATATCATCTATTTCCAAACTTTAAGAATCCGCAACTTGAACAAAGTCATCTATTTACAATGCTTTAGAATCCGACTTTAAACTATATCATCTATTTTCAAACATTAAGAATCCGCAACTTGAACAAAGTCATCTATTTACAATGCTTTAGAATCCAACTTTTAACGGTATCATCTATTTTCAAACCTAAAAAAACCGCCACTTGAACAAAGTCATCTATTTACAATGCTGTAGAATCTTACTTTACACGATATCATCTATTTTCAAACCTTAACAATCCCCAACTTAACAAAGTCATCTATTTACAATGGTTTGGAATCCGATCTTAAACGATATCATATATTTTCAAACCTTAAGAATCCGCAACTTGAACAAAGTCATCTATTTACAATGCTTTAGAATCCGACTTTAAACGGTATCATCTATTTTACCACCTTCAAGAATCCGTAACTTGAACAAAGTCATCTATTTACAATGCTTTAGAATCCGACTTTAAACAATATCATCTATTTTCAAACCGTAAGAATCCGCAACTTGAACAAAGTCATCTATTTACAGTGCTTTGGAATCCGACTTTAAGCGATATAATCTATGTTCAAACCTAAAAAATCCGCAACTTGAACAAAGTCATCTATTTACACAGCTTTATAATCCGACTTTAAATGATATCATTTATTTTCAAACCTTAAGAATCCGCAACTTGAACAAAGTCATCTATTTACAATGCTTTAGAATCCGATTTTAAACGATATCATCTATTTTCAAACCTTAAGAATCCGCAACTTGAACAAAGTCATCTATTTACAATGCTTTAGAATCCGACTTTAAACGATATCATCTATTTTCAAACCTTAAGAATCCGCAACTTGAACAAAGTCATCTATTTACAATGCTTTAGAATACAACTTTAAACGATATCATCTATTTTCTAAACCTAAAGAATCCGCAACTTGAACAAAGTCATCTATTTACAATGCTTTGGTATCCGACTTTAAACGATATCATCTATTTTCAAAGCTTAAGAATCGGCAACTTGAACAAAGTCACCTATTGACAATGCTTTAGTATCCGACATTAAACGATATAATCTATTTTCAAACCTTAAGAATCAGCAACTTGAACAAAGTCATCTATTTACAATGCTTTAGAATCCGACTTTAAACGATATCATCTATTTTCAAACCTAAAGAATCCAACACTTGAACAAAGTCATCTATTTACAATACTTTAGAATCCGACTTTAAACGATATCATCTATTTTCAAACCTTAAGAACCCGCAACTTAACAAAGTCATCTATTTACAATGCTTTAGAATCCGACTTTAAACGATATCATCTATTTTCAATCCTTAAGAATCCGCAACTTGAACAAAGTCATCTCTTTACAATGCTTTAGAATCCGACTTTAAACGATATCATTAATTTTCAAACCTTAAGAATCGGACACTTGAACAAAGTCATCTATTTACAATACTTACGAATCCGACTTTAAACGATATCATCTATTTTCAAACCTTAAGAATCAGCAACTTGAACAAAGTCATCTATTTACAATGCTTTAGAATCCGACTTTAAACGATATCATCTATTTTGAAACCTTAAGAATCCGCAACTTGAACAAAGTCATCTATTTACAATGCTTTAGAATCCGATTTTAAACGATATCATCTATTTTCAAACCTTAAGAATCCGTAACTTGAACAAAGTCATCTATTGACAATGCTTTAGAATCCGACTTCAAACGATATCATCTATTTTCAAACCTTAAGAATCCGCAACTTGAAAAAAGTAACCTATTTACAATGCTTTAGAATGCGACTTTAAACAATATCATCTATTTTCAAACCTTAAGAATCCGCAACTGTAATAAAGTCATCTACTTACAATGCTTTAGAATCGAACTTTAAACAATATCATCTATTTTCAAACCTTTAGAGTCCGCCACTTGAACAAAGTCATCTATTTACAATGCTTTAGAATCCGACTTTAAACGATATCATCTATTTTCAAACCTTAAGAACCCGCAACTTTACAAAGTCATCTATTTACAATGCTTTAGAATCCGACTTTAAACGATATCATCTATTTTCAATCCTTAAGAATCCGCAACTTGAACAAAGTCATCTCTTTACAATGCTTTAGAATCCGACTTTAAACGATATCATTAATTTCCAAACCTTAAGAATCCGACACTTGAACAAAGTCATCTATTTACAATACTTACGAATCCGACTTTAAACGATATCATCTATTTTCAAACCTTAAGAATCAGCAACTTGAAAAAGGCATCTATTTACAATGCTTTAGAATCCGACTTTAAACGATATCATCTATTTTCAAACCTTAAGAATCCGCAACTTGAACAAAGTCATCTATTTACAATGCTTTAGAATCCGATTTTAAACGATATCATCTATTTTCAAACCTTAAGAATCCGCAACTTGAACAAAGTCATCTATTGACAATGCTTTAGAATCCGACTTTAAACGATATCATCTATTTTCAAACCTTAAGAATCCGCAACTTGAAAAAAGTAATCTATTTACAATGCTTTAGAATGCGACTTTAAACAATATCATCTATTTTCAAACCTTAAGAATCCGCAACTGTAATAAAGTCATCTACTTACAATGCTTTAGAATCGAACTTAAAACAATATCATCTATTTTCAAACCTTAAGAGTCCGCCACTTGACAAAGTCATCTATTTACAATGCTTTAGAATCCGACTTTAAACGATATCATCTATTTCCAAATTTTAAGAATCCGCAACTTGAACAAAGTCATCTATTTACAATGCTTTAGAATCCGACTTTAAACTATATCATCTATTTTCAAACATTAAGAATTCGCAACTGGAACAAAGTCATCTATTTACAATGCTTTAGAATCCAACTTTTAACGATATCATCTATTTTCAAACCTAAAAAATCGGCCACTTGAACAAAGTCATCTATTTACAATGCTGTAGAATCCGACTTTAAACGATATCATCTATTTTCAAACCTTAAGAATCCCCAACTTAACAAAGTCATCTATTTACAATTGTTTGGAATCCGATCTTAAACGATATCATATATTTTCAAACCTTAAGAATCCGCAACTTGAACAAAGTCATCTATTTACAATGCTTTAGAATCCGACTTTAAACGGTATCATCTATTTTACCACCTTCAAGAATCCGCAACTTGAACAAAGTCATTTATTTACAATGCTTTAGAATCCGACTTTAAACAATATCATCTATTTTCAAACCGTAAGAATCCGCAACTTGAACAAAGTCACCTATTAACAATGCTTTAGAATCCGACTTTAAACGATAAAATCTATTTTCAAACTATCAGAGTCCGTAACTTGAACCAAGTCATCTATTTACAATGCTTTAGAATGCGACTTTAAACGATATCATCTATTTTCAAACCTTAAGAATCCGCAACTTGAACAAAGTCATCTATTTACAATGCTTAAGAATCCGACTTTAAACGATATCATCTATTTTCAAACCTTAAGAATCCGCAACTTAGACAAAGTCATCTATTTACAATACTTTAGAATCCGACTTTAAACGATATCATCTATTTTCAAACCTTAAGAATCGGCAACTTGAACAAAGTCATCTATTTACAATGCTTTAGAATCCGACTTTAAACGATATCATCTATTTTCAAAGCTGTAGAATCGGCAACTTGAACAAAGTCATCTATTTACAGTGCTTTGGAATCCGACTTTAAGCGATATAATCTATGTTCAAACCTAAAAAATCCGCAACTTGAACAAAGTCATCTATTTACACAGCTTTATAATCCGATTTTAAACGATATCATCTATTTTCAAACCTTAAGAAGCCGCAACTTGAACAAAGTCATCTATTTACAATGCTTTAGAATCCGACTTTAAACGATATCATCTATTTTCAAACCTTAATGATCCGCAACTTGAACAAAGTCATCCATTTACAATGCTTTAGAATACGACTTTAAACGATATCATCTATTTTAAAACCTTAAGAATCCGCAACTTGAACAAAGTCATCTATTTACAATGCTTTGGAATCCGACTTTAAACGATATCATCTATTTTAAAAGCTTTAGAATCGGCAACTTGAACAAAGTCACCTATTGACAATGCTTTAGTATCCGACATTAAACGATATCATCTATTTTCAAACCTTAAGAATCAGCAACTTGAACAAAGTCATCTATTTACAATGCGTTAGAAACCGACTTTAAACGATATCATCTATTTTCAAACCTTAAGAATCCGCAACTTGAACAAAGTCATCTCTTTACAATGCTTTAGAATCCGACTTTAAACGATATCATTAATTTTCAAACCTTAAGAATCCGACACTTGAACAAAGTCATCTATTTACAATACTTACGAATCCGACTTTAAACGATATCATCTATTTTCAAACCTTAAGAATCAGCAACTTGAACAAAGTCATCTATTTACAATGCTTTAGAATCCGACTTTAAACGATATCATCTATTTTCAAACCTTAAGAATCCGCAACTTGAACAAAGTCATCTATTTACAATGCTTTAGAATCCGATTTTAAACGATATCATCTATTTTCAAACCTTAAGAATCCGTAACTTGAACAAAGTCATCTATTGACAATGCTTTAGATTCCGACTTTAAACGATATCATCTATTTTCAAACCTTAAGAATCCGCAACTTGAACAAAGTCATCTATTTACAATACTTTAGAATCCGACTTTAAACGATATCATCTATTTTCAAACCTTAAGAATCCGAAACTTGAACAAAGTCATCTATTTACAATGCTTTAGAATGCGACTTTAAACAATATCATCTATTTTCAAACCTTAAGAATCTGCAACTTGAACAAAGTCATCTATTTACAATGCTTTAGAATCCGACTTTAAACGATATAATCTTTTTTCAAACTATCAGAGTCCGCAACTTGAACAAAGTCATTAATTTACAATGCTTTAGAATCCGACTTTAACCGATATCATCTATTTTCAATCCTTAAGAATCGGCAACTTGAACAAAGTCATCTATTTACAATGCTTTAGAATCCGACTTTAAACGATATCATCTATTTTCAAAGCTTAAGAATCGGCAACTTGAACAAAGTCATATATTTACAGTGCTTTGGAATCCGACTTTAAACCATATCATCTATTTTCAAAGCTTAAGAATCCGCAACTTGAACAAAGTCATCTATTTACAATGCTTTAGAATCCGACTTTAAACGATATCATCTATTTTCAAACCTAAAAAATCCGCAACTTGAACAAAGTCATCTATTTACACAGCTTTATAGTCCGACTTTAAATGATATCATCTATTTTCAAACCTTAAGAATCCGCAACTTGAACAAAGTCATCTATTTACAATGCTTTGGAATCCGACTTTAAACAATATCATCTATTTTCAAAGCTTAAGAATCGGCAACTTGAACAAGGTCACCTGTTTACAATGCTTTAGTATCCGACATTAAACGATATCATCTATTTTCAAACCTTAAGAATCCGCAACTTGAACAAAGTCATCTATTTACAATGCTTTAGAATCCGACTTTAAACGATATCATCTATTTTCAAACCTTAAGAATCCGCAACTTGAACAAAGTCATCTATTTACAATGCTTTAGAATCCGACTTTAAACGATATCATCTATTTTCAAACCTTAAGAATCCGCAACTTGAACAAAGTCATCTATTTACAATGCTTTAAAATCCGACTTTAAACAATATCATCTATTTTCAAACCTTAAGAATCTGCAACTTGAACAAAGTCATCTATTTACAATGCTTTAGAATCCGACTTTAAACGATATCATCTATTTTCAAACCTTAAGAATCCGCAACTTGAAGAAAGTCATCTATTTACAATGCTTTAGAATCCGACTTTAAACGATATCATCTATTTTCAAACCTTAAGAATCCGCAACTTGAACAAAGTCATCTATTTACAATGCTTTAGAATCCGACTTTAAACGATATCATCTATTTTCAAAGCTTAAGAATCGGCAACTTGAACAAAGTCATCTATTTACAGTGCTTTGGAATCCGACTTTAAGCGATATAATCTATGTTCAAACCTAAAAAATCCGCAACTTGAACAAAGTCATCTATTTACACATCTTTATAATCCGATTTTAAACGATATCATCTATTTTCAAACCTTAAGAAGCCGCAACTTGAACAAAGTCATCTATTTACAATGCTTTAGAATCCGACTTTAAACGATATCATCTATTTTCAAACCTTAATGATCCGCAACTTGAACAAAGTCATCCATTTACAATGCTTTAGAATACGACTTTAAACGATATCATCTATTTTAAAACCTTAAGAATCCGCAACTTGAACAAAGTCATCTATTTACAATGCTTTGGAATCCGACTTTTAACGATATCATCTATTTTAAAAGCTTTAGAATCGGCAACTTGAACAAAGTCACCTATTGACAATGCTTTAGTATCCGACATTAAACGATATCATCTATTTTCAAACCTTAAGAATCAGCAACTTGAACAAAGTCATCTATTTACAATGCGTTAGAAACCGACTTTAAACGATATCATCTATTTTCAAACCTTAAGAATCCGCAACTTGAACAAAGTCATCTCTTTACAATGCTTTAGAATCCGACTTTAAACGATATCATTAATTTTCAAACCTTAAGAATCCGACACTTGAACAAAGTCATCTATTTACAATACTTACGAATCCGACTTTAAACGATATCATCTATTTTCAAACCTTAAGAATCAGCAACTTGAACAAAGTCATCTATTTACAATGCTTTAGAATCCGACTTTAAACGATATCATCTATTTTCAAACCTTAAGAATCCGCAACTTGAACAAAGTCATCTATTTACAATGCTTTAGAATCCGATTTTAAACGATATCATCTATTTTCAAACCTTAAGAATCCGTAACTTGAACAAAGTCATCTATTGACAATGCTTTAGATTCCGACTTTAAACGATATCATCTATTTTCAAACCTTAAGAATCCGCAACTTGAACAAAGTCATCTATTTACAATGCTTTAGAATCCGACTTTAAACGATATCATCTATTTTCAAACCTTAAGAATCCGAAACTTGAACAAAGTCATCTATTTACAATGCTTTAGAATGCGACTTTAAACAATATCATCTATTTTCAAACCTTAAGAATCTGCAACTTGAACAAAGTCATCTATTTACAATGCTTTAGAATCCGACTTTAAACGATATAATCTTTTTTCAAACTATCAGAGTCCGCAACTTGAACAAAGTCATTAATTTACAATGCTTTAGAATCCGACTTTAACCGATATCATCTATTTTCAATCCTTAAGAATCGGCAACTTGAACAAAGTCATCTATTTACAATGCTTTAGAATCCGACTTTAAACGATATCATCTATTTTCAAAGCTTAAGAATCGGCAACTTGAACAAAGTCATATATTTACAGTGCTTTGGAATCCGACTTTAAACCATATCATCTATTTTCAAAGCTTAAGAATCCGCAACTTGAACAAAGTCATCTATTTACAATGCTTTAGAATCCGACTTTAAACGATATCATCTATTTTCAAACTTAAAAAATCCGCAACTTGAACAAAGTCATCTATTTACACAGCTTTATAGTCCGACTTTAAATGATATCATCTATTTTCAAACCTTAAGAATCCGCAACTTGAACAAAGTCATCTATTTACAATGCTTTGGAATCCGACTTTAAACAATATCATCTATTTTCAAAGCTTAAGAATCGGCAACTTGAACAAGGTCACCTGTTTACAATGCTTTAGTATCCGACATTAAACGATATCATCTATTTTCAAACATTAAGAATCCGCAACTTGAACAAAGTCATCTATTTACAATGCTTTAGAATCCGACTTTAAACGATATCATCTATTTTCAAACCTTAAGAATCCGCAACTTGAACAAAGTCATCTATTTACAATGCTTTCAGAATCCGACTTTAAACGATATCATCTATTTTCAAACCTTAAGAATCCGCAACTTGAACAAAGTCATCTATTTACAATGCTTTAAAATCCGACTTTAAACAATATCATCTATTTTCAAACCTTAAGAATCTGCAACTTGAACAAAGTCATCTATTTACAATGCTTTAGAATCCGACTTTAAACGATATCATCTATTTTCAAACCTGAAGAACTCGAAACTTAGACAAAGTCATCTACTTACAATGCTTTAGAATCGTACTTTAAACAATATCATCTATTTTCAAACCTTAAGAGTCCGCCACTTGAACAAAGTAATCTATTTACAATGCTTCAGAATCCGACTTTAAACGATATCATCTATTTTCAAAGCTTAAGAATCGGCAACTTCAACAAAGTCATCTATTTACAATGCTTTAGAATTACACTTTAAACGATATCATCTATTTTCGAACCTAAAGAATCCGAAACTTTAACAAAATCATCTATTTACAATGCTTTAGAATCCGACTTCAACCGATATTATCACTTTAAAACCTCAAAAATCCGCAACTTGAACAAAGTCATCTATTTACAATGCTTTATAATCCGACTTTAAATGATATCATCTATTTTCAAACCTTAAGAATACGTAACTTGAACATAATAATCTATTTACAATGCTTTAGTATCCGACATTAAACGATATCATCTATTTTCAAACCTTAAGTATCCGCAACTGGAACAAAGTCATCTATTTACAATGCTTTAGAATCCGACTTTAAACGATATCATCTCTTTTCAAACATTAAGTATCCGCTACTTGAACAAAGTCATCTATTTACAATGCTTTAGAATCGAACTTTAAACGATATAATCTATTTTCAAACCTTAAGAGTCCGCAACTTGAAAAAAGTAATCTATTTACAATGCTTTAGAATGCGACTTTAAACAATATAATCTATTTTCAAACTTTAAGAATCCGCAACTGTAATAAAGTCATCTACTTACAATGCTTTAGAATCGAACTTAAAACAATATCATCTATTCTCAAACCTTAAGAATCCGCAACTTGAACAAAGTCATCTATTTACAATACTTTAGAATCCGACTTTTAACGATATCATCTATTTTCAAACCTTAAGAATCCGCAACTTGAACAAAGTCATCTATTTACAATGCTTTAGAATCCGACTTTAAACGATATCATCTATTTTCAAACCTTAAGAATCCGCAACTTGAACAAAGTCATCTATTTACAATGCTTTAGAATCCGACTTTAAACGATATCATCTATTTTCAAAGCTTAAGAATCGGCAACTTGAACAAAGTCATCTATTTACAGTGCTTTGGAATCCGACTTTAAACCATATCATCTATTTTCAAAGCTTAAGAATCCGCAACTTGAACAAAGTCATCTATTTACAATGCTTTAGAATCCGACTTTAAACGATATCATCTATTTTCAAACCTAAAAAATCCGCAACTTGAACAAAGTCATCTATTTACACAGCTTTATAATCCGACTTTAAATGATATCATCTATTTTCAAACCTTAAGAATCCGCAACTTGAACAAAGTCATCTATTTACAATGCTTTGGAATCCGACTTTAAACGATATCATCTATTTTAAAAGCTTAAGAATCGGCAACTTGAACAAAGTCACCTGTTTACAATGCTTTAGTATCCGACATTAAACGATATCATCTATTTTCAAATCTTAAGAATCCGCAACTTGAACAAAGTCATCTATTTACAATGCTTTAGAAACCGACTTTAAACGATATCATCTATTATTAAAGCTTAAGAATCGGCAACTTGAACAAAGTCATCTATTTACAATGCTTTGGAATCCGACTTTTAACGATATCATCTATTTTCAAACCAAAAGAATCCGCAACTTGAACAAGGTCATCTATTTCTAATGCTTTGGAATCCGACTTTATACGATATCCTCTATTTTCAAACCTTCAGAATTCGCAACTTGAACAAGTCATCTATTTACAATGCTTAAGAATCCGAGTTTAACCGATATCATCTATTTTCAAACCTCAAGAATCAACAACTTGAACAAAGTCATCTATTTACGATGCTTTAGAATCCGACTTTAAACAATATCATCTATTTTTAAACCTTAAGAATCCGCAACTTAGACAAAGTCATCTATTTACAATGCTTTAGAATCCGACTTTAAACGATATCATCTATTTTAAAACATTAAGAATCCGCAACTTCAATAATTTCATCAATTTACAATGCTTTAGAATCCGACTTTAAACAGTATCGTCTATTTTATACATTAAGAATCCGCAACTTAGACAAAGTCATCTATTTACAATTGTTTAGAATCCGACTTTAAACAATATCATCTATTTTCAAACCTTAAGAATCCGCAACTTGAACAAAGTTATCTATTTGCTATGCTTTAGAATCCGACTTAAAACGATATCATCTATTTTCAAACCTACAGAATCCGAAACTTAAACAAAGTCATCTATTTACAATGCTTTAGTATCCGACATTAAACGATATCATCTATTTTTAAACATAAACAACTCGAAACTAGAACAAAGTCATCTATTTACAATGCTTTAGAATTCGACTTTAAGCGATATAATTAATTTTCAAACCTTGACAATCCGCAAATTGAACAAAGTCATCTATTTCAAATGCTTTAGAATCCGACTTTAAACAATATCATCTATTTTCAAACCTTGAGAATCCTCAACTTGAACAAAGTCATCTATTTACAATGCTTTAGAATCCGACTTGAAACGATATCATCTATTTTCAAACCATAAGAGTCCGCAACTTGAACAAAGTCATCTATTTACAATGCTTTAGAATCCGACTTTAAACGATATCATCTATTTTTAAATCTTAAGAATCTGCAACTTGAACAAAGTCATCTATTTACAATGCTTTAGTATCCGACATTAAACGATATCATCTATTTTTAAACCTTAACAACTCGAAACTTGAACAAAGTCATCTATTTACAATGCTTTAGAATCCGACTTTAAGCGATATAATCAATTTTCAAACCTTGACAATCCGCAAATTGAACAAAGTCATCTATTTACAATGCTTTAGAACTACACTTGCAACGATATCATCTGCTTAAAAACCTTAAGAATCCGCAACTTGAACGAAGTCATCTATTTACAATGCTTTTGAATCCTACTTTAAACATTATCTTCTATTTTCAAACCTTAAGAATCCGCAACTTGAACAAAGTCATCTATTTAGAATGCGTTAGAATCCGACTTTAAACGATATCATCTATTTTCAAACCTTAAGAATCCGCAACTTGAACAAAGTCATTTATTTACAATGCTTTAGAATCCGACTTTAAACGATATCATCTATTTTCAAACCTTAAGAATCCGCAACTTGAACAAAGTCATCTATTTACAATGCTTTAGAATCCGACTTTAAACGATATCATCTATTTTCAAACCTTAAGAATCCGCAACTTGAACAAAGTCATCTATTTACAATGCGTTAGAATCCGACTTTAAACGATATCATCTATTTTCAAACCTTAAGAATCCGCAACTTGAACAAAGTCATCTATTTACAATGCTTTAGAATCCGACTTAAATCGATATCATCTATTTTCATACCTTAAGAATCCGCAACCTGAACAAAGTCATCTATTTGCAATGCTTTAGAATGCGACTTTAAACAATGTCATCTATTTTAAAACCTTAAGAATCCGAAACTGTAATAAAGTCATCTACTTACAATGCTTTAGAATCGTACTTTAAACAATATCATCTATTTTCAAACCTTAAGAGTCCGCCACTTGAACCAATCATCTATTTACAATGCTTTTGAAGCCTACTTTAAACATTATCTTCTATTTTCTAACCTTAAGAATCCGCAACTTGAACAAAGTAATCTATTTACAATGCGTTAGAATCCGACTTTAAACGATATCATCTATTTTCAAACCTTAAGAATCCGCAACTTGAACAAAGTCATCTATTTACAATGCTTTAGAATCCGACTTTAAACGATATCATCTATTTTCAAACCTTAAGAATCCGCAACTTGAACAAAGTCATTTATTTACAATGCTTTAGAATCCGACTTTAAACGATATCATCTATTTTCAAACCTTAAGAATCCGCAACTTGAACAAAGTCATCTATTTAGAATGCTTTAGAATCCGACTTTAAACTATGTCATCTATTTTCAAACATCAAGCATCCGCAACTTGAACAAGGTCATCTATTTACAATGCTAAAGAATCCGACTATAAACGATATCATCTATTTTCAAACCTTAAGAATCCGCAACTTGAACAAAGTCATCTATTTACAATGCTTTAGAATCCGACTTTAAACGATATCATCTATTTTCAAACCTTAAGAATCCGCAACTTGAACAAAGTCATCTATTTACAATGCGTTAGAAACCGACTTTAAACGATATCATCTATTTTCAAACTTTAAGAATCCGCAACTTGAACAAAGTCATCTATTTACAATGCTTTAGAATCCGACTTTAACCGATATCATCTATTTTCAAACCTTAAGAATCCGCAACTTGAACAAAGTCATCTATTTACAATGCTTTAGAATGCGACTTTAAACAATGTCATCTATTTACAAACCTTAAGAATCCGCAACTGTAATAAAGTGATCTACTTTCAAGTCTTTAGAATCGTAATTTAAACAATATCATCTATATTCAAACCTTAAGAGTCCGCCACTTGACCAAAGTCATCTATTTACAATGCTTTAGAATGCGACTTTAAACGATATCATCTATTTTCAAACCTTAAGAATCCGCAACTTGAACAAAGTCATCTATTTACAATGCTTTAAAATCCGACTTTATCGATATCATCTATTCTCAAACATAAAGTATCGGCCACTTGAACAAAGTCATCTATTTACAATGCTGTAGAATCCGACCTTAAACGATATCATCTATTTTCAAACCTTAAGAATCCGCAACTTAACAAAGTCATCTATTTACAATGGTTTGGAATCCGATCTTAAACGATATCATCTATTTTCAAACCTTAAGAATCCGCAACTTGAACACAGTCATCTATTTACAATGCTTTAGAATCCGACTTTAAACGATATAATTTATTTTCAAACCTTAAGAATCCGCAACTTGAACAAAGTCATCTATTTACAATGCTTTAGTATCCGACTTTAAACGATATCATCTATTTTACAACCTTAAGAATCTGCAACTTGAACAAAGTCATCTATTTACAATGCTTTAGAATCCGACTTAAACCGATATCATCTATTTTTAAACCTTAAGAATCCGCAACTTGAACAAAGTCATCTATTTACAATGCTTTAGAATCCGACTTTAAACTATGTCATCTATTTTCAAACATCAAGCATCCGCAACTTGAACAAGGTCATCTATTTACAATGCTTTAGAATCCGACTTTATCGATATCATCTATTCTCAAACATAAAGTATCGGCCACTTGAACAAAGTCATCTATTTACAATGCTGTAGAATCCGACCTTAAACGATATCATCTATTTTCAAACGTTAAGAATCCGCAACTTAACAATATCATCTATTTACAATGGTTTGGAATCCGATCTTAAACGATATCATCTATTTTCAAACCTTAAGAATCCGCAACTTGAACACAGTCATCTATTTACAATGCTTTAGAATCCGACTTTAAACGATATAATTTATTTTCAAACCTTAAGAATCCGCAACTTGAACAAAGTCATCTATTTACAATGCTTTAGTATCCGACTTAAAACAATATCATCTATTTTCAAGCCTTAAGAATCCGCAACTTGAACAAAGTCATCTATTAACCATGCTTTAGAATCCGACTTTAAACGATATAATCTATTTTCAAACTATCAGAGTCCGCAACTTGAACAAAGTCATCTATTTACAATGCTTTAGAATCCGACTTTAAACGATATCATCTATTTTAAAACCTAAAGAATCCGACACTTGAACAAAGTCATCTATTTACAATACTTTAGAATCCGACTTTAAACGATATCATCTATTTTCAAAGCTTAAGAATCCGCAAGTTGAACAAAGTCATCTATTTACTATGCTTTAGAATCCGACTTTAAACCATATCATCTATTTTCAAAGCTTAAGAATCGGCAACTTGAACAAGTCATCTATTTACAATGCTTAAGAATCCGACTTTAAACGATATCATCTATTTTCAAACCTTAACAATCCGGAACTTGAACAAAGTCATCTATTTACAATGCTTTGGAATCCTACTTTAAACGATATCATCTTTTTTCAAAGCTTAAGAATCGGTACCTTAGACAAAGTCATCTATTTACAATGCTTTAGAATCCGACTTCAAACGATATCATCGATTTTCAAACCTTAAGAATCCGCAACTTGTACAAAGTCATCTATTTACAATGCTTTAGAATCCGACTTAAACCGATATCATCTATTTTCAAACCTTAAGAATCCGCAACCTGAACAAAGTCATGTATATACAATGCTTTAGAATGCGACTTTAAACAATGTCATCTATTTTAAAACCTTAAGAATCCGAAACTGTAATAAAGTCATCTACTTACAATGCTTTAGAATCGTACTTTAAACAATATCATCTTTTTTCAAACCTTAAGAGTCCGCCACTTGAACAAATCATCTATTTACAATGCTTTTGAAGCCTACTTTAAACATTATCTTCTATTTTAAAACCTTAAGAATCGGCCACTTGAACAAAGTCATCTATTTACAATGCTGTAGTATCCGACTTTACACGATATCATCTATTTTCAAATCTTAAGAATCCGCAACTTAACAAAGTCATCTATTTACAATGGTTTGGAATCCGATCTTAAACGATATCATCTATTTGCCAACCTAAAGAATCCGCAACTTGAACAAAGTCATCTATTTACAATGTTTTAGAATTCGACTTCAAACAATATCATCTATTTTCAAAACTAAAGAATCCGCAACTTGAACAAAGTCATCTATTAACAATGCTTTAGAATCCGACTTTAAACGATATAATCTATTTTCTAACTATCAGAGTCCGCAACTTGAACAATGTCATCTATTTACAATGCTTTAGAATCCGACTTAAACCGATATCATCTATTTTCAAACCTCAAGAATCCGCAACTTGAACAAGGTCATCTATTTACAATGCTTTAGAATCCGACATTACAATATATCATCTAGAACTCGCAACTTGAACAAAGTCATCTATTTACAATGCTTTAGAATCCGACTTTAAACGATATCATCTATTTTCGAACCTTAAGAATCGGAAACTGGAACAAAGTAATCTATTTACAGTTCTTTAGAATCCGACTTTAAACGATATCATCTATTTTCAAAGCTTGAGAATCGGCGACTGGAACAAGTCATCTATTTATAATCCATTAGAATACGACTTTAAACGATATCATCTATTTTAAAACCTTAAGAAGCGACAACTTGAACAAAGTCATCTATTTACAATGCTTTGGAATCCGACTTTAAACGATATCATTTATTTTGAAAGCTTAAGAATCGGCAACTTGAATAAAGTCATCTATTTACAATGCTTTAGAATCCGACTTTTAACGATATCATCTATTTTCAAACCAAAAGAATCCGCAACTTGAACAAGGTCATCTATTTCTAATGCTTTGGAATCCGACTTTATACGATATCCTCTATTTTCAAACCTTCAGAATTCGCAACTTGAACAAGTCATCTATTTACAATGCTTAAGAATCCGAGTTTAACCGATATCATCTATTTTCAAACCTCAAGAATCAACAACTTGAACAAAGTCATCTATTTACGATGCTTTAGAATCCGACTTTAAACAATATCATCTATTTTTAAACCTTAAGAATCCGCAACTTAGACAAAGTCATCTATTTACAATGCTTTAGAATCCGACTTTAAACGATATCATCTATTTTAAAACATTAAGAATCCGCAACTTCAATAATTTCATCAATTTACAATGCTTTAGAATCCGACTTTAAACAGTATCGTCTATTTTATACATTAAGAATCCGCAACTTAGACAAAGTCATCTATTTACAATTGTTTAGAATCCGACTTTAAACAATATCATCTATTTTCAAACCTTAAGAATCCGCAACTTGAACAAAGTTATCTATTTGCTATGCTTTAGAATCCGACTTAAAACGATATCATCTATTTTCAAACCTACAGAATCCGAAACTTAAACAAAGTCATCTATTTACAATGCTTTAGTATCCGACATTAAACGATATCATCTATTTTTAAACATAAACAACTCGAAACTAGAACAAAGTCATCTATTTACAATGCTTTAGAATTCGACTTTAAGCGATATAATTAATTTTCAAACCTTGACAATCCGCAAATTGAACAAAGTCATCTATTTCAAATGCTTTAGAATCCGACTTTAAACAATATCATCTATTTTCAAACCTTGAGAATCCTCAACTTGAACAAAGTCATCTATTTACAATGCTTTAGAATCCGACTTGAAACGATATCATCTATTTTCAAACCATAAGAGTCCGCAACTTGAACAAAGTCATCTATTTACAATGCTTTAGAATCCGACTTTAAACGATATCATCTATTTTTAAATCTTAAGAATCTGCAACTTGAACAAAGTCATCTATTTACAATGCTTTAGTATCCGACATTAAACGATATCATCTATTTTTAAACCTTAACAACTCGAAACTTGAACAAAGTCATCTATTTACAATGCTTTAGAATCCGACTTTAAGCGATATAATCAATTTTCAAACCTTGACAATCCGCAAATTGAACAAAGTCATCTATTTACAATGCTTTAGAACTACACTTGCAACGATATCATCTGCTTAAAAACCTTAAGAATCCGCAACTTGAACGAAGTCATCTATTTACAATGCTTTTGAATCCTACTTTAAACATTATCTTCTATTTTCAAACCTTAAGAATCCGCAACTTGAACAAAGTCATCTATTTAGAATGCGTTAGAATCCGACTTTAAACGATATCATCTATTTTCAAACCTTAAGAATCCGCAACTTGAACAAAGTCATTTATTTACAATGCTTTAGAATCCGACTTTTAACAATATCATCTATTTTCAAACCTTAAGAGTCCGCCACTTGAACCAATCATCTATTTACAATGCTTTTGAAGCTTACTTTAAACATTATCTTCTATTTTCTAACCTTAAGAATCCGCAACTTGAACAAAGTCATCTATTTAGAATGCTTTAGAATCCGACTTTAAACTATGTCATCTATTTTCAAACATCAAGCATCCGCAACTTGAACAAGGTCATCTATTTACAATGCTAAAGAATCCGACTATAAACGATATCATCTATTTTCAAACCTTAAGAATCCGCAACTTGAACAAAGTCATCTATTTACAATGCTTTAGAATCCGACTTTAAACGATATCATCTATTTTCAAACCTTAAGAATCCGCAACTTGAACAAAGTCATCTATTTACAATGCTTTAGAATGCGACTTTAAATGATATCATCTATTTTCAAACCTTAAGAATCCGCAACTTGAACAAAGTCATCTATTTACAATGCTTTAGAATCCGACTTTAAACTATGTCATCTATTTTCAAACATCAAGCATCCGCAACTTGAACAAGGTCATCTATTTACACTGCTTTAGAATCCGACTTTATCGATATCATCTATTCTCAAACATAAAGTATCGGCCACTTGAACAAAGTCATCTATTTACAATGCTGTAGAATCCGACCTTAAACGATATCATCTATTTTAAAACCTTAAGAATCCGCAACTTAACAAAGTCATCTATTTACAATGGTTTGGAATACGATCTTAAACGATATCATCTATTTTCAAACCTTAAGAATCCGCAACTTGAACACAGTCATCTATTTACAATGCTTTAGAATCCGACTTAAAACGATATAATTTATTTTCAAACCTTAAGAATCCGCAACTTGAACAAAGTCATCTATTTACAATGCTTTTGTATCCGACTTTAAACAATGTCATCTATTTTAAAACCTTAAGAATCCGAAACTGTAATAAAGTCATCTACTTACAATGCTTTAGAATCGTACTTTAAACAATATCATCTATTTTCAAACTTTAAGAGTCCGCCACTTGAACCAATCATCTATTTACAATGCTTTTGAAGCCTACTTTAAACATTATCTTCTATTTTCTAACCTTAAGAATCCGCAACTTGAACAAAGTCATCTATTTAGAATGCTTTAGAATCCGACTTTAAACTATGTCATCTATTTTCAAACATCAAGCATCCGCAACTTGAACAAGGTCATCTATTTACAATGCTAAAGAATCCGACTATAAACGATATCATCTATTTTCAAACCTTAAGAATCCGCAACTTGAACAAAGTCATCTATTTACAATGCTTTAGAATCCGACTTTAAACGATATCACCTATTTTCAAACCTTAAGAATCCGCAACTTGAACAAAGTCATCTATTTACAATGCGTTAGAAACCGACTTTAAACGATATCATCTATTTTCAAACTTTAAGAATCCGCAACTTGAACACAGTCATCTATTTACAATGCTTTAGAATCCGACTTTAACCGATATCATCTATTTTCAAACCTTAAGAATCCGCAACTTGAACAAAGTCATCTATTTACAATGCTTTAGAATGCGACTTTAAACAATGTCATCTATTTTCAAACCTTAAAAATCCGCAACTGTAATAAAGTCATCTACTTTCAAGTCTTTAGAATCGTACTTTAAACAATATCATCTATTTTCAAACCTTAAGAGTCCGCCACTTGACCAAAGTCATCTATTTACAATGCTTTAGAATGCGACTTTAAATGATATCATCTATTTTCAAACCTTAAGAATCCGCAACTTGAACAAAGTCATCTATTTACAATGCTTTAGAATCCGACTTTAAACTATGTCATCTATTTTCAAACATCAAGCATCCGCAACTTGAACAAGGTCATCTATTTACACTGCTTTAGAATCCGACTTTATCGATATCATCTATTCTCAAACATAAAGTATCGGCCACTTGAACAAAGTCATCTATTTACAATGCTGTAGAATCCGACCTTAAACGATATCATCTATTTTAAAACCTTAAGAATCCGCAACTTAACAAAGTCATCTATTTACAATGGTTTGGAATACGATCTTAAACGATATCATCTATTTTCAAACCTTAAGAATCCGCAACTTGAACACAGTCATCTATTTACAATGCTTTAGAATCCGACTTTAAACGATATAATTTATTTTCAAACCTTAAGAATCCGCAACTTGAACAAAGTACTCTATTTACAATGCTTTAGTATCCGACTTAAAACAATATCATCTATTTTCAAGCCTTAAGAATCCGCAACTTGAACAAAGTCATCTATTAACCATGCTTTAGAATCCGACTTTAAACGATATAATCTATTTTCAAACTATCAGAGTCCGTAACTTGAACAAAGTCATCTATTTACAATGCTTTAGAATCCGACTTTAAACGATATCATCTATTTTAAAACCTAAAGAATCCGACACTTGAACAAAGTCATCTATTTACAATACTTTAGAATCCGACTTTAAACGATATCATCTATTTTCAAAGCTTAAGAATCCGCAAGTTGAACAAAGTCATCTATTTACTATGCTTTAGAATCCGACTTTAAACCATATCATCTATTTTCAAAGCTTAAGAATCGGCAACTTGAACAAGTCATCTATTTACAATGCTTAAGAATCCGACTTTAAACGATATCATCTATTTTCAAACCTTAAGAATCCGGAACTTGAACAAAGTCATCTATTTACAATGCTTTGGAATCCCACTTTAAACGATATCATCTTTTTTCAAAGCTTAAGAATCGGTACCTTGAACAAAGTCATCTATTTACAATGCTTTAGAATCCGACTTCAAACGATATCATCGATTTTCAAACCTTAAGTATCCGCAACTTGTACAAAGTCATCTATTTACAATGCTTTAGAATCCGACTTAAACCGATATCATCTATTTTCAAACCTTAAGAATCCGCAACCTGAACAAAGTCATGTATATACAATGCTTTAGAATGCGACTTTAAACAATGTCATCTATTTTAAAACCTTAAGAATCCGTAACTGTAATAAAGTCATCTACTTACAATGCTTTAGAATCGTACTTTAAACAATATCATCTTTTTTCAAACCTTAAGAGTCCGCCACTTGAACAAATCATCTATTTACAATGCTTTTGAAGCCTACTTTAAACATTATCTTCTATTTTAAAACCTTAAGAATCCGCAACTTGAACAAAGTAATCTATTTACAATGCGTTAGAATCCGACTTTAAACGATATCATCTATTTTCAAACCTTAAGAATCCGCAACTTGAACAAAGTCATCTATTTAGAATGCTTTAGAATCCGACTTTAAACTATGTCATCTATTTTCAAACATCAAGCATCCGCAACTTGAACAAGGTCATCTATTTACAATGCTAAAGAATCCGACTATAAACGATATCATCTATTTTCAAACCTTAAGAATCCGCAACTTGAACAAAGTCATCTATTTACAATGCTTTAGAATCCGACTTTAAACGATATCATCTATTTTCAAACCTTAAGAATCCGCAACTTGAACAAAGTCATCTATTTACAATGCGTTAGAAACCGACTTTAAACGATATCATCTATTTTCAAACTTTAAGAATCCGCAACTTGAACAAAGTCATCTATTTACAATGCTTTAGAATCCGACTTTAACCGATATCATCTATTTTCAAAGATTAAGAATCCGCAACTTGAACAAAGTCATCTATTTACAATGCTTTAGAATGCGACTTTAAACAATGTCATCTATTTTCAAACCTTCAGAATCCGCAACTGTAATAAGGTCATCTACTTTCAAGTCTTTAGAATCGTACTTTAAACAATATCATCTATTTTCAAACCTTAAGAGTCCGCCACTTGACCAAAGTCATCTATTTACAATGCTTTAGAATGCGACTTTAAACGATATCATCTATTTTCAAACCTTAAGAATCCGCAACTTGAACAAAGTCATCTATTTACAATGCTTTAGAATCCGACTTTAAACTATGTCATCTATTTTCAAACATCAAGCATCCGCAACTTGAACAAGGTCATCTATTTACAATGCTTTAGAATCCGACTTTATCGATATCATCTATTCTCAAACATAAAGTATCGGCCACTTGAACAAAGTCATCTATTTACAATGCTGTAGAATCCGACCTTAAACGATATCATCTATTTTCAAACCTTAAGAATCCGCAACTTAATAAAGTCATCTATTTACAATGGTTTGGAATCCGATCTTAAACGATATCATCTATTTTCAAACCTTAAGAATCCGCAACTTGAACACAGTCATCTATTTACAATGCTTTAGAATCCGACTTTAAACGATATAATTTATTTTCAAACCTTAAGAATCCGCAACTTGAACAAAGTCATCTATTTACAAAGCTTTAGTATCCGACTTAAAACAATATCATCTATTTTCAAGCCTGAAGAATCCGCAACTTGAACAAAGTCATCTATTTACAATGCTTTAGAATCCGACTTTAAACGATATAATCTATTTTCAAACTATCAGAGTCCGCAACTTGAACAAAGTAATCTATTTACAATGCTTTAGAATCCGACTTTAAACGATATCATCTATTTTAAAACCTAAAGAATCCGACACTTGAACAAAGTCATCTATTTACAATACTTTAGAATCCGACTTTAAACGATATCATCTATTTTCAAACCTTAAGAATCCGCAAGTTGAACAAAGTCATCTATTTACTATGCTTTAGAATCCGACTTTAAACCATATCATCTATTTTCAAAGCTTAAGAATCGGAAACTTGAACAAGTCATCTATTTACAATGCTTAAGAATCCGACTTTAAACGATATCATCTATTTTCAAACCTTAAGAATCCGGAACTTGAACAAAGTCATCTATTTACAATGCTTTGGAATCCCACTTTAAACGATATCACCTTGTTTCAAAGCTTAAGAATCGGTACCTTGAACAAAGTCATCTATTTACAATGCTTTAGAATCCGACTTCAAACGATATCATCGATTTTCAAACCTTAAGAATCCGCAACTTGTACAAAGTCATCTAGTTACAATGCTTTAGAATCCGATTTTAAACGATATCATCTATTTTCAAACCTTAAGAATCCGCAATTTGAACAAAGTCACTTATTTACAATGCTTTAGAATCCGACTTTAAACGATATCATCTATTTTCAAACCTTAAGAATCCGCAATTTGAACAAAGTCATCTATATACAAGGCTTTAGAATCTGACTTTAAACGATATCATCTATTTTCAAACCTTAAGAATCCGCAATTTGAACAAAGTCACTTATTTACAATGCTTTAGAATCCGACTTTAAACGATATCATCTATTTTCAAACCTTAAGAATCCGCAACTTGAACAAAGTCATCTATTTACAAGGCTTTAGAATCTGACTTTAAACGATATCATCTATTTTCAAACCTTAAGAATCCGCAACTTGAACAAAGTCATCTATTTACAATACTTTAGAATCCGACTTTAAACGATATCATCTATTTTCAAACCTTAAGAATCCGCAACTTGAACAAAGTCATTTATTTACAATGCTTTAGAATCCGACTTTAAACGATATCATCTATTTTCAAACCTAAAGAATCCGCAACCTGAACAAAGTCATCTATTTACAATGCTTTAGAATGCGACTTTAAACAATGTCATCTATTTTCAAACCTTAAGAATCCGCAACTGTAATAAAGTCATCTACTTACAATGCTTTAGAATCGTACTTTAAACAATATCATCTATTTTCAAACCTTAAGAGTCCGCCACTTGAACAAAGTCATCTATTTACAATGATTTAGAATCCGACTTGAAACGATATCATCTATTTTCAAACCTTAAGAATCCGCAACTTGAACAAAGTCATCTATTTACAATGCTTTAGAATCCGACTTTAAACGATATCATCTATTTTCAAACCTAAAGTATCGGCCACTTGAACAAAGTCATCTATTTACAATACTGTAGAATCCGACTTTAAACGATATCATCTATTTTCAAAGCTTGAGAATCGGCGATTTGAACAATCATTAATTTAAAATGCTTTAGAATCCGACTTGAAACTATATCATCTATTTTAAAACCTTAAGAATCGGCAACTTGAACAAAGTCATCTATTTACAATGCTTTGGAATCCGACTTTAAACGATATCATCTATTTTCAAACCTTAAGAATCCGCAACTTGAACAAAGTCATCTATTTACAATGCTTTAGAATCCGACTTTAAAAGATATCATCTATTTTCAAACCTTAAGAATCCGCAACTTGAACAAAGTCATCTATTTACAATGCTTTAGTATCCGACATTAAACGATATCACTCAGTTTTCAACCTTAAGAACTCGCAACTTGAACAAAGTCATCTATTTACAATGCTTTAGAATCCGACTTTTAACGATAACATCTATTTTCAAACCTTAAGAATACGCAACTTGAACAAAGTCATCTATTTACAATGCTTTAGAATCCGACTTTAAACGATATCATCTATTTAAAAACCTAAAGAATCCGACACTTGAACAAAGTCATCTATTTACAATACTTTAGAATCCGACTTTAAACGATATCATCTATTTTCAAACTTTTAGAATCCGCAACTTGAACAAAGTCATCTATTTACAATGCTTTGGAATCACACTTTAAACCATATCATCTATTTTCAAAGCTTAAGAATCGGCAACTGGAACAAGTCATCTATTTACAATGCTTAAGAATCCGACTTTAAACGATATCATCTATTTTCAAACCTTAAGCATCCGCAACTTGAACAAAGTCATCTATTTACAATGCGTTAGAATCCGACTTTAAACGATATCATCTTTTTTCAAAGCTTAAGAATCGGCAACTTGAACAAAGTCATCTATTTACAATGCTTTAGAATCCGACTTACAACGATATCATCGATTTTCAAACCTGAAGAATCCGCAACTTGAACAAAGTCATCTATTTACAATGCTTTAGAACTACACTTGCAACGATATCATCTGCTTAAAAACCTTAAGAATCCACAACTTGAACGAAGTCATCTATTTACAATGCTTTTGAATCCTACTTTAAACATTATCTTCTATTTTCAAACCTTAAGAATCCGCAACTTGAACAAAGTCATCTATTTACAATGCGTTAGAATCCGACTTTAAACGATATCATCTATTTTCAAACCTTATGAATCCGCAACTTGAACAAAGTCATTTATTTACAATGCTTTAGAATTCGACTTTACACGATATCATCTATTTTCAAACCTTAAGAATCCGCAACTTGAACAAAGTCATCTATTTACAATGCTTTAGAATCCGACTTTAAACGATATCATCTATTTTCAAACCTTAAGAATCCGCAACTTGAACAAAGTCATCTATTTACAATGCGTTAGAATCCGACTTTAAACGATATCGTCTATTTTCAAACCTTAAGAATCCGCAACTTGAACAAAGTCATCTATTTACAATGCTTTAGAATCCGACTTAAACCGATATCATCTATTTTCAAACCTTAAGAATCCGCAACCTGAACAAAGTCATCTATTTACAATGCTTTAGAATGCGACTTTAAACAATGTCATCTATTTTAAAACCTTAAGAATCCGAAACTGTAATAAAGTCATCTACTTACAATGCTTTAGAATCGTACTTTAAACAATATCATCTATTTTCAAACCTTAAAGTTCCGCCACTTGAACAAATCATCTATTTACAATGCTTTTGAAGCCTACTTTAAACATTATCTTCTATTTTCAAACCTTAAGAATCCGCAACTTGAACAAAGTCATCTATTTACAATGCGTTAGAATCCGACTTTAAACGATATCATCTATTTTCAAACCTTAAGAATCCGCAACTTGAACAAAGTCATCTATTTACAATGCTTTAGAATCCGACTTTAAACGATATCATCTATTTTCCAACCCTTAAGAATCCGCAACTTAAACAAAGTCATTTATTTACAATGCTTTAGAATCCGACTTTAAACGATATCATCTATTTTCAAACCTTAAGAATCCGCAACTTGAACAAAGTCATCTATTTACAATGCTTTAGAATCCGACTTTAAACTATGTCATCTATTTTCAAACATCAAGCATCCGCAACTTGAACAAGGTCATCTATTTACAATGCTAAAGAATCCGACTATAAACGATATCATCTATTTTCAAACCTTAAGAATCCGCAACTTGAACAAAGTCATCTATTTACAATGCTTTAGAATCCGACTTTAAACGATATCATCTATTTTCAAACCTTAAGAATCCGCAACTTGAACAAAGTCATCTATTTACAATGCGTTAGAAACCGACTTTAAACGATATCATCTATTTTCAAACTTTAAGAATCCGCAACTTGAACAAAGTCATCTATTTACAATGCTTTAGAATCCGACTTTAACCGATATCATCTATTTTCAAACCTTAAGAATCCGCAACTTGAACAAAGTCATCTACTTACAATGCTTTAGAATGCGACTTTAAACAATGTCATCTATTTTCAAACCTTAAGAATCCGCAACTGTAATAAAGTCATCTACTTTCAAGTCTTTAGAATCGTACTTTAAACAATATCATCTATTTTCACACCTTAAGAGTCCGCCACTTGACCAAAGTAATCTATTTACAATGCTTTAGAATCCGACTTTAAACGATATCATCTATTTTCAAACCTTAAGAATCCGCAACTTGAACAAAGTCATCTATGTACAATGCTTTAGAATCCGACTTTAAACTATGTCATCTATTTTCAAACATTAAGCATCCGCAACTTGAACAAGGTCATCTATTTACAATGCTTTAGAATCCGACTTTATCGATATCATCTATTCTCAAACCTAAAGTATCGGCCATTTGAACAAAGTCATCTATTTACAATGCTGTAGAATCCGACCTTAACCGATATCATCTATTTTCAAACCTTAAGAATCCGCAACTTAACAAAGTCATCTATTTACAATGGTTTGGAATCCGATCTTAAACGATATCATCTATTTTCAAACCTTAAGAATCCGCAACTTGAACACAGTCATCTATTTACAACGCTTTAGAATCCGACTTACAACGATATCATCGATTTTCAAACCTGAAGAATCCGCAACTTGAACAAAGTCATCTATTTACAATGCTTTAGAACTACACTTGCAACGATATCATCTGCTTAAAAACCTTAAGAATCCACAACTTGAACGAAGTCATCTATTTACAATGCTTTTGAATCCTACTTTAAACATTATCTTCTATTTTCAAACCTTAAGAATCCGCAACTTGAACAAAGTCATCTATTTACAATGCGTTAGAATCCGACTTTAAACGATATCATCTATTTTCAAACCTT
The DNA here is from genome assembly GCA_963556195.1 of Sepiola atlantica. NCBI lineage: Eukaryota > Metazoa > Mollusca > Cephalopoda > Sepiida > Sepiolidae > Sepiola > Sepiola atlantica. The sequence goes on along the minus strand of CAUVYP010001100.1, from coordinate 62,426 downwards.
ATGAATCCGCAACTTGAACAAAGTCATTTATTTACAATGCTTTAGAATCCGACTTTACACGATATCATCTATTTTCAAACCTTAAGAATCCGCAACTTGAACAAAGTCATCTATTTACAATGCTTTAGAATCCGACTTTAAACGATATCATCTATTTTCAAACCTTAAGAATCCGCAACTTGAACAAAGTCATCTATTTACAATGCGTTAGAATCCGACTTTAAACGATATCGTCTATTTTCAAACCTTAAGAATCCGCAACTTGAACAAAGTCATCTATTTACAATGCTTTAGAATCCGACTTAAACCGATATCATCTATTTTCAAACCTTAAGAATCCGCAACCTGAACAAAGTCATCTATTTACAATGCTTTAGAATGCGACTTTAAACAATGTCATCTATTTTAAAACCTTAAGAATCCGAAACTGTAATAAAGTCATCTACTTACAATGCTTTAGAATCGTACTTTAAACAATATCATCTATTTTCAAACCTTAAAGTTCCGCCACTTGAACAAATCATCTATTTACAATGCTTTTGAAGCCTACTTTAAACATTATCTTCTATTTTCAAACCTTAAGAATCCGCAACTTGAACAAAGTCATCTATTTACAATGCGTTAGAATCCGACTTTAAACGATATCATCTATTTTCAAACCTTAAGAATCCGCAACTTGAACAAAGTCATCTATTTACAATGCTTTAGAATCCGACTTTAAACGATATCATCTATTTTCCAACCCTTAAGAATCCGCAACTTAAACAAAGTCATTTATTTACAATGCTTTAGAATCCGACTTTAAACGATATCATCTATTTTCAAACCTTAAGAATCCGCAACTTGAACAAAGTCATCTATTTACAATGCTTTAGAATCCGACTTTAAACTATGTCATCTATTTTCAAACATCAAGCATCCGCAACTTGAACAAGGTCATCTATTTACAATGCTAAAGAATCCGACTATAAACGATATCATCTATTTTCAAACCTTAAGAATCCGCAACTTGAACAAAGTCATCTATTTACAATGCTTTAGAATCCGACTTTAAACGATATCATCTATTTTCAAACCTTAAGAATCCGCAACTTGAACAAAGTCATCTATTTACAATGCGTTAGAAACCGACTTTAAACGATATCATCTATTTTCAAACTTTAAGAATCCGCAACTTGAACAAAGTCATCTATTTACAATGCTTTAGAATCCGACTTTAACCGATATCATCTATTTTCAAACCTTAAGAATCCGCAACTTGAACAAAGTCATCTACTTACAATGCTTTAGAATGCGACTTTAAACAATGTCATCTATTTTCAAACCTTAAGAATCCGCAACTGTAATAAAGTCATCTACTTTCAAGTCTTTAGAATCGTACTTTAAACAATATCATCTATTTTCACACCTTAAGAGTCCGCCACTTGACCAAAGTAATCTATTTACAATGCTTTAGAATCCGACTTTAAACGATATCATCTATTTTCAAACCTTAAGAATCCGCAACTTGAACAAAGTCATCTATGTACAATGCTTTAGAATCCGACTTTAAACTATGTCATCTATTTTCAAACATTAAGCATCCGCAACTTGAACAAGGTCATCTATTTACAATGCTTTAGAATCCGACTTTATCGATATCATCTATTCTCAAACCTAAAGTATCGGCCATTTGAACAAAGTCATCTATTTACAATGCTGTAGAATCCGACCTTAACCGATATCATCTATTTTCAAACCTTAAGAATCCGCAACTTAACAAAGTCATCTATTTACAATGGTTTGGAATCCGATCTTAAACGATATCATCTATTTTCAAACCTTAAGAATCCGCAACTTGAACACAGTCATCTATTTACAATGCTTTAGAATCCGACTTTAAACGATATCATTTATTTTCAAACCTTAAGAATCCGCAACTTGAACAAAGTCATCTATTTACAATGCTTTAGTATCCGACTTAAAACAATATCATCTATTTTCAAGCGTTAAGAAACCGCAACTTGAACAAAGTCATCTATTAACTATGCTTTAGAATCCGACTTTAAACGATATAATCTATTTTCAAACTATCAGAGTCCGCAACTTGAACAAGGTCATCTATTTACAATGCTTTAGAATCCGACTTTAAACGATATCATCTATTTTCAAAGCTTAAGAATCCGCAAGTTGAACAAAGTCATCTATTTACAATGCTTTAGAAACCGACTTTAACCCATATCATCTATTTTCAAAGCTTAAGAATTTGCAACTTGAACAAGTCATCTATTTACAATGCTTAAGAATCCGACTTTAAACGATATCATCTATTTTCAAACCTTAAGAATCCAGAACTTGAACAAAGTCATCTATTTACAATGCTTTGGAATCCGACTTCAAACGATATCATCGATTTTCAAACCTTAAGAATCCGCAACTCGTACAAAGTCATCTATTTACAATGCTTTAGAATCCGATTTTAAACGATATCATCTATTTTCAAACCTTAAGAATCCGCAATTTGAACAAAGTCACTTATTTACAATGCTTTAGCATCCGACTTTAAACGATATCATCTATTTTCAAACCTTAAGAATCCGCAACTTGAACAAAGTCATCTATTTACAAGGCTTTAGAATCTGACTTTAAACGATATCATCTATTTTCAAACCTTAAGTATCGGCAACTTGAACAAAGTCATCTATTTACAGTGCTTTAGAATCCGACTTTAAACGATATCATCTATTTTCAAAGCTTGAGAATCGGCGACTTGAACAAGTCATTAATTAACAATGCTTTAGAATCCGACTTGAAACGATATAATCTATTTAAAAACCTTAAGAATCGGCAACTTGAACAAAGTCATCTATTTACAATGCTTTGGAATCCGACTTTAAACGATATCATCTATTTTCAAAGCTAAAGAATCTGCAACTTGAACAAAGTCATCTATTTACAATGCTTTAGAATCCGACTTTAAACGATATCATCTATTTTCAAACCTAAAGAATCCGCAACTTGAACAAAGTCATCTATTTACAATGCTTTATAATCCGACTTTAAATGATATCATCTATTTTCAAAACTTAAGCATCCGCAACTGTAATAAAGTCATCTACTTACAATGCTTTAGAATCGCACTTTAAACAATATAATTTATTTTCAAACCTTAAGAGTCCGCCACTTGAACAAAGTCATCTTTTTACAATGCTTTAGAATCCGACTTGAAACGATATCATCTATTTTCAAACCTTAAGAATCCGCAACTTGAACAAAGTCATCTATTTACAATGCTTTAGAATCCGACTTAAAACGATATCATCTATTTTCAAACATTAAGAATCCGCAACTTGAACAAGGTCATCTATTTACAATGCTTTAGAATCCGACTTTAAACGATATCATATTTTCAAACCTAAAGTATCAGCCACTTGAACAAAGTCATCTATTTACAATGCTGTAGAATCCGACTTTAAACGATATCATCTATTTTAAAACCTTAAGAATCGGCAACTTGAACAAAGTCATCTATTTACAATGCTTTGGAATCCGACTTTAAACGATATCATCTATTTTCAAAGCTTAAGAATCGGCAACTTGAACAAAGTCATCTATTTACAATGCTTTAGAATCCGACTTTAAACGATATCATCTATTTTCAAACCTAAAGAACTCGCAACTTGAACAAAGTCATCTATTTACAATGCTTTAGAATCCGATTTTAAACGATATCATCTATTTTTCAAACCTTAAGAATCCGCAATTTGAACAAAGTCATCTATTTACAATGCTTTAGAATCTGACTTTAAACGATATCATCTATTTTCAAACCTTAAGAATCCGCAACTTGAACAAAGTCATCTATTTACAATGCTTTAGAATCCGACTTTAAACGATATCATCTATTTTCAAACCTTAAGAATCCGCAACTTGAACAAAGTCATCTATTTACAATGCTTTAGAATCCGACTTTAAACTATGTAATCTATTTTCAAACTATCAGAGTCCGCAACTTGAACAAAGTCATCTATTTACAATGCTTTAGAATCCGACTTTAAACGATATCATCTATTTTCAATCCTTAAGAATCGGCAACTTGAACAAAGTCATCTATTGATAATGCTTTAGAATCGAACTTACAACGATATCATCTATTTTCAAACCTTAAGAATCGGCAACTTGAACAAAGTCATCTATTTACAGTGCTTTAGAATCCGACTTAAAACGATATCATCTATTTTCAAAGCTTGAGAATCGGCGACTTGAACAAGTCATTAATTAACAATGCTTTAGAATCCGACTTGAAACGATATCATCTATTTAAAAACCTTAAGAATCGGCAACTTGAACAAAGTCATCTATTTACAATGCTTTGGAATCCGACTTTAAACGATATCATCTATTTTCAAAGCTTAAGAATCGGCAACTTGAACAAAGTCATCTATTTACAATGCTTTAGAATCCGACTTTAAACGATATCATCTATTTTCAAACCTAAAGAATCCGCAACTTGAACAAAGTCATCTATTTACAATGCTTTATAATCCGACTTTAAACGATATCATATATTTTCAAACCTTAAGAATCCGCAACTTGAAAAAGTCATTTATTTACAATACTTTAGAATCCGACTTTAAACGATATCATCTATTTTCAAACCTTAAGAATCCGCAACTTGAACAAAGTCATCTATTTACAATGCTTTAGAATCCGACTTGAAACGATATCATCTATTTTCAAACCTTAAGAATCCGCAACTTGAACAAAGTCATCTATTAACAATGCTTTAGAATCCGACTTAAAACGATATCATCTATTTTCAAACATTAAGAATCCGCAACTTGAACAAGGTCATCTATTTACAATGCTTTAGAATCCGACTTTAAACGATATCATATTTTCAAACCTAAAGTATCAGCCACTTGAACAAAGTCATCTATTTACAATGCTGTAGAATCCGACTTTAAACGATATCATCTATTTTAAAACCTTAAGAATCGGCAACTTGAACAAAGTCATCTATTTACAATGCTTTGGAATCCGACTTTAAACGATATCATCTATTTTCAAAGCTTAAGAATCGGCAACTTGAACAAAGTCATCTATTTACAATGCTTTAGAATCCGACTTTAAACGATATCATCTATTTTCAAACCTAAAGAACTCGCAACTTGAACAAAGTCATCTATTTACAATGCTTTAGAATCCGACTTTAAACGATATCATCTATTTTCAAACCTTAAGAATCCGCAACTTGAACAAAGTGATCTATTTACAATGCTTTAGAATCCGACTTTAAACTATGTAATCTATTTTCAAACTATCAGAGTCCGCAACTTGAACAAAGTCATCTATTTACAATGCTTTAGAATCCGACTTTAAACGATATCATCTATTTTCAATCCTTAAGAATCGGCAACTTGGACAAAGTCATCTATTGATAATGCTTTAGAATCGAACTTACAACGATATAATCTATTTTCAAACCTTAAGAATCGGCAACTTGAACAAAGTCATCTATTTACAGTGCTTTAGAATCCGACTTAAAACGATATCATCTATTTTCAAAGCTTGAGAATCGGCGACTTGAACAAGTCATTAATTAACAATGCTTTAGAATCCGACTTGAAACGATATCATCTATTTACAAACCTTAAGAATCGGCAACTTGAACAAAGTCATCTATTTACAATGCTTTGGAATCCGACTTTAAACGATATCATCTATTTTCAAAGCTTAAGAATCGGCAACTTGAACAAAGTCATCTATTTACAATGCTTTAGAATCCGACTTTAAACGATATCATCTATTTTCAAACCTAAAGAATCCGCAACTTGAACAAAGTCATCTATTTACAATGCTTTATAATCCGACTTTAAACGATATCATATATTTTCAAACCTTAAGAATCCGCAACTTGAAAAAGTCATCTATTTACAATACTTTAGAATCCGACTTTAAACGATATCATCTATTTTCAAACCTTAAGAATCCGCAACTTGAACAAAGTCATCTATTTACAATGCTTTAGAATCCGACTTTAAACGATATCATCTATTTTCAAACCTTAAGAATCCGCAACTTGAACAAAGTCATCTATTTACAATGCTTTAGAATCCGACTTTAAACTATGTCATCTATTTTCAAACATCAAGCATCCGCAACTTGAACAAGGTTATCTATTTACAATGCTTTAGAATCCGACTATAAACGATATCATCTATTTTCAAACCTTAAGTATCGGCCACTTGAACAAAGTCATCTATTTACAATGCTGTAGAATCCGACTTTAAACGATATCATCTATTTTAAAACCTATAGAATCCGCAACTTAACAAAGTCATCTATTTACAATAATTTGGAATCCGATCTTAAACGATATCATCTATTTTCAAACCTTAAGAATCCGCAACTTGAACACAGTCATCTATTTACAATGCTTTAGAATCCGACTTTAAACGATATCATCTATTTTCAAACCTTAAGAATCTGCATCTTGAACAAAGTCATTAATTTACAATGCTTTAGAATCCGATTTTAAACGATATCATCTATTTTCAAACATTAAGAATCCGCACCTTGAACAAAGTCATCTATTTACAATGCTTTAGAATCTGACTTTAAACGATATCATCTATTTTCAAACCTTAATAATCCGCAACTTGAACAAAGTAACTTATTTACAATGCTTTAGAATCCGACTTTAAACGATATCATCTATTTTACAACCTTAAGAATCCGCAACTTGAGCAAAGTCATCTATTTACAATGCTTTAGAATCCGACTTTAAACTATGTCATCTATTTTCAAACATTCAAGCATCCGCAACTTGAACAAGGTCATCTATTTACAATGCTTTAGAATCCGACTATAAACGATATCATCTATTTTCAAACCTAAAGTATCGGCCACTTGAACAAAGTCATCTATTAACAATGCTGTAGACTCCGACTTTAAACGATATCATCTATTTTAAAACCTTAACAATCCGCAACTTAACAAAGTCATCTATTTACAATGGTTTGGAATCCGATCTTAAACGATATCATCTATTTTCTAACCTTAAGAATCCTCAACTTGAACACAGTCATCTATTTACAATGCTTTAGAATCCGACTTTAAACGATATACTCTATTTTCAAAGCTTGAGAATCGGCGACTTGAACAAGTCATTAATTAACAATGCTTTAGAATCCGACTTGAAACGATATCATCTATTTTCAAACCTTAAGAATCGGCAACTTGAACAAAGTCATCTATTTACAATGCTTTGGAATCCGACTTTAAACGATATCATCTATTTTCAAAGCTTAAGAATCGGCAACTTGAACAAAGTAATCTATTTACAATGCTTTAGAATCCGACTTTAAACGATATCATCTATTTTCAAACCTAAATAATCCGACATTGAACAAAGTCATCTATTTACAATGCTTTAGAATCAGACTTTAAATGATATCATCTATTTTCAAAACTTAAGCATCCGCAACTGTAATAAAGTCATCTATTTACAATGCTTTAGAATCCGACTTTAAACGATATACTCTATTTTCAAAGCTTAAGAATCGGCGACTTGAACAAGTCATTAATTAACAATGCTTTAGAATCCGACTTGAAACGATATCATCTATTTTCAAACCTTAAGAATCGGCAACTTGAACAAAGTCATCTATTTACAATGCTTTAGAATCCGACTTTAAACGATATCATCTATTTTCAAACCTAAAGAATCCGCAACTTGAACAAAGTCATCTATTTACAATGCTTTATAATCCGACTTTAAATGATATCATCTATTTTCAAAACTTAAGCATCCGCAACTGTAATAAAGTCATCTACTAACAATGCTTTAGAATCGCACTTTAAACAATATAATTTATTTTCAAACCTTAAGAGTCCGCCACTTGAACAAAGTCATCTATTTACAATGCTTTAGAATCCGACTTGAAACGATATCATCTATTTTTAAACCTTAAGAATCCGCAACTTGAACAAAGTCATCTATTTACAATGCTTTAGAATCCGACTTAAAACGATATCATCTATTTTCAAACATTAAGAATCCGCAACTTGAACAAGGTCATCTATTTACAATGCTTTAGAATCCGACTTTAAACGATATCATATTTTCAAACCTAAAGTATCAGCCACTTGAACAAAGTCATCTATTTACAATGCTGTAGAATCCGACTTTAAACGATATCATCTATTTTCAAAGCTTAAGAATCGGAAACTTGAACAATGTCATCTATTTACAATGCTTTAGAATCCGACTTGAAACGATATCATCTATTTTCAAACCTTAAGAATCCGCAACTTGAACAAAGTCATCTATTTACAATGCTTTAGAATCCGACTTAAAACGATATCATCTATTTTCAAACATTAAGAATCCGCAACTTGAACAAGGTCATCTATTTACAATGCTTTAGAATCCGACTTTAAACGATATCATCTATTTTTAAACCTAAAGTATCGGCCACTTGAACAAAGTCATCTATTTACAATGCTGTAGAATCCGACATTAAACGATATCATCTATTTTCAAACCTTAAGAATCCGCAACTTGAACAAAGTCATCTATTTACAATGGTTTGGAATCCGATCTTAAACGAGATCATCTATTTTCAAACTTAAAGAATCCACAACTTGAACACAGTTATCTATTTACAATGCTTTAGAATCCGACTTTAAACGATATCATCTGTTTTCAAACCTTAAGAATCCGCAACTTGAACAAAGTCATCTATTTACAAGTCTTTAGAATACGACTTTAACCGATATCATCTATTTTCAATCCTTAAGAATCGGCAACTTGAACAAAGTCATCTATTTACAATGCTTTAGAATCCGACTTTAAACGATATCATCTATTTACAAACCTAAAGAACTCGGAACTTTAACAAAGTCATCCATTTACAATGCTTTAGAATCCGATTTCAAACGATATCATCTATTTTCAAACCTTAAGAATCCGCAATTTGAACAAAGTCATCTATTTACAATGCTTTAGAATCTGACTTTAAACGATATCATCTATTTTCAAACCTTAAGAATCCGCAACTTGAACAAAGTCATCTATTTACAATGCTTTAGAATCCGACGTTAAACGATATCATCTATATTCAAACCTTAAGAATCCGCAACTTGAACAAAGTCATCTATTTACAATACTTTAGAATCCGACTTTAAACGATATCATCTATTTTCAAATTTTAAGAATCCGCAACTTGAACAAAGTCATTTATTTACAATGCTTTAGAATCCGACTTTAAACGATATCATCTATTTTCAAACCTTAAGAATCCGCAACTTGAACAAAGTCATCTATTTACAATGCTTTAGAATCCGACTTTAAACGATATCATCTATTTTCAAACCTTAAGAATCCGCAACTTGAACAAAGTCATCTATTTACAATGCGTTAGAATCCGACTTTAAACGATATCATCGATTTTCAAACCTTAAGAATCCGCAACTTGAACAAAGTCATCTATTTACAATGCTTTAGAATCACACTTGCAACGATATCATCTGATTTAAAAAGTTAAGAATCCGCAACTTGAACGAAGTCATCTATTTACAATGCTTTTGAATCCTACTTTAAACATTATCTTCTATTTTCAAACCTTAAGAATCCGCAACTTGAACAAAGTCATCTATTTACAATGCTTTAGAATCCGACTTTAAACGATATCATCCATTTTTACCCCCTTAAGAATCCGCAACTTGAACAATATGATTTATTTACAATGCTTTAGAATCCGACTTTAAACGATATAATCTATTTTCAAACCTTAAGAATCCGCAACTTGAACAAAGTAATCTATTTACAATGCTTTAGAATCCGACTTTAAACGATATCATCTATTTTCAAACCTTAAGAATCCGCAACTGTAATAAAGTCATCTACTTACAATGCTTTAGAATCGTACTTTAAACAATATCATCTATTTTCAAACCTTAAGAGTCCGCCACTTGAACAAGTAATCTATTTACAATGCTTTAGAATCCGACTTTAAACAATATCATCTATTTTCAAACCTTAAGAATCCGCAACTTGAACAAAGTCATCTATTTACAATGCTTTAGAATCCGACTATAAACGATATCATCTATTTTCTAACCTAAAGTATCGGCCACTTGAACAAAGTCATCTATTTACAATGCTGTAGAATCCGACTTTAAACGATATCATCTATTTTCAAACCTTAAGAATCCGCAACTAAACAAAGTCATCTATTTACAATGGTTTGTAATCCGATCTTAAACGATATCATCTATTTTCAAACCTTAATAATCCGCAACTTGAACACAGTACTTTTTACAATGCTTAGAATCCGACTTTAAACGATATCATCTATTTTCAAACCTTAAGAATCCGCAACTTGAACAAAGTCATCTATTTACAATGCTTTAGAATCCGACTTAAAACAATATCATCTATTTTCAAACCTTAAGAATCCACTACTTGAACAAAGTCATCTATTAACAATGCTTTAGAATCCGACTTTAAACGATATAATCTATTTTCAAACTATCAGAGTCCGCAACGTGAACAAAGTCATCTATTTACAATGCTTTAGAATCCGACTTTAACCGATATCATCTGTTTTTAATCCTTAAGTATCGGCAACTTGAACAAAGTCATCTATTTACAATGCTTTAGAATCCGACTTTAAACGATATCATCTATTTTCAATCCTTAAGAATCGGAAACTTGAACAAAGTCATCTATTTACAATGCTTTAGAATCGAACTTTAAACGATATCATCTATTTTCAAACCTTAAGAATCGGCAACTTGAACAAAGTCATCTATTTACAGTGCTTTAGAATCCGACTGAAAACGATATCATCTATTTTTAAAGCTTGAGAATCGGCGACTTGAACAAGTCCTATATTTACAATGCTTTAGAATCCGACTTGAAACGATATCATCTATTTTAAAACCTTCAGATCCGGTAACTTGAACAAAGTCATCTATTTACAATGCTTTGGAATCCGACTTTAAACGATATCATCTATTTTCAAAGCTTAAGAATCGGCAACTTGAACAAAGTCATCTATTTACAATGCGTTAGAATCCGACTTTAAACGATATCATCGATTTTCAAACCTTAAGAATCCGCAACTTGAACAAAGTCATCTATTTACAATGCTTTAGAATCACACTTGCAACGATATCATCTGATTTAAAAAGTTAAAAATCCGCAACTTGAACGAAGTCATCTATTTACAATGCTTTTGAATCCTACTTTAAACATTGTCTTCTATTTTACAAACCTTAAGAATCCGCAACTTGAACAAAGTCATCTATTTACAATGCTTTAGAATCCGACTTTAAACGATATCATCTATTTTTACCCCCTTAAGAATCCGCAACTTGAACAAAGTGATTTATTTACAATGCTTTAGAATCCGACTTTAAACGATATAATCTATTTTCAAACCTTAAGAATCCGCCACTTGAACAAAGTAATCTATTTACAATGCTTTAGAATCCGACTTTAAACGATATCATCTATTTTCAAACCTTAAGAATCCGCAACTGTAATAAAGTCATCTACTTACAATGCTTTAGAATCGTACTTTAAACAATATCATCTATTTTCAAACCTTAAGAGTCCGCCACTTGAACAAGTAATCTATTTACAATGCTTTAGAATCCGACTTTAAACAATATCATCTATTTTCAAACCTTAAGAATCCGCAACTTGAACAAAGTCATCTATTTACAATGCTTTAGAATCCGACTATAAACGATATCATCTATTTTCAAACCTAAAGTATCGGCCACTTGAACAAAGTCATCTATTTACAATGCTGTAGAATCCGACTTTAAATGATATCATCTATTTTCAAACCTAAAGAATACGCAACTAAACAAAGTTATCTATTTACAATGGTTTGTAATCCGATCTTAAACGATATCATCTATTTTCAAACCTTAATACTCCGCAACTTGAACACAGTACTATTTACAATGCTTAGAATCCGACTTTAAACGATATCATCTATTTTCAAACCTTAAGAATCCGCAACTTGAACAAAGTCATCTATTTACAATGCTTTAGAATCCGACTTAAAACAATATCATCTATTTTCAAACCTTAAGAATCCGCAACTTGAACAAAGTCATCTATTAAAAATGCTTTAGAATCCGACTTTAAACGATATAATCTATTTTCAAACTATCAGAGTCCGCAACGTGAAAAAAGTCATCTATTTACAATGCTTTAGAATCCGACTTTAACCGATATCATCTGTTTTATATCCTTAAGTATCGGCAACTTGAACAAAGTCATCTATTTACAATGCTTTAGAATCCGACTTTAAACGATATCATCTATTTTCAAACCTTAAGAATCGGCAACTTGAACAAAGTCATCTATTTACAGTGCTTTAGAATCCGACTGAAAACAATATCATCTATTTTACAAAGCTTGAGAATCGGCGACTTGAACAAGTCCTATATTTACAATGCTTTAGAATCCGACTTGAAACGATATCATCTATTTTAAAACCTTCAGATCCGGAAACTTGAACAAAGTCATCTATTTACAATGCTTGGGAATCCGACTTTAAACGATATCATCTATTTTCAAAGCTTAAGAATCGGCAACTTGAACAAAGTCATCTATTTACAATGCTTTAGAATCCGACTTTAAACGATATCATCTATTTTCAAACCTAAAGAACTCGCAACTTGAACAAAGTCATCTATTTACAATGCTTTAGAATCCGATTTTAAACGATATCATCTATTTTCAAACCTTAAGAATCCGCAAATGGAAAAAGTCATCTATTTACAATACTTTAGAATCCGACTTTAAACGATATCATCTATTTTCAAACCTTAAGAATACGTAACTTGAACATAGTAATCTATTTGCAATGCTTTAGTATCCGACATTAAACGATATCATCTAGTTTTAAACCTTAAGAACTCACAGCTTGAACAAAGTCATCTATTTACAATGCTTAAGAATCGAACTTTAAACAGTATCATCTATTTTCAAACCTTAAGAATCAGCAACTTGAACAAAGTCATCTATTTACAGTGCTTTAGAATCCGACTTTAACCGATATCATCTATTTTCAAAGCTTGAGAATCGGCGACTTGAACAAGTCATCTGGTTACAATGCTTTAGAATCCGACTTTAAACGATATCATCTATTTTAAAACCTTAAGAATCGGCAACTTGAACAAAGTCATCTATTTACAATGCTTTGGAATCCGACTTTAAACGATATCATCTATTTTCAAACCTTAAGAGTCCGACACTTGAACAAAGTCATCTATTTACAATACTTTAGAATCCGACTTTAAACGATATCATCTATTTTCAAACCTTAAGAATCCGCAACTTGAACAAAGTCATCTATTTACAATGCTTTAGAATCCGATTTAAAACGATATAATCTATTTTCAAAGCTTTAGAATCCGCAACTTGAACAAAGTCATCTATTTACAATGCTTTAGAATCCGACTTTAAACGATATCATCTATTTTCAAACCTTAAGAATCCGCAACTTGAACAAAGTCATCTATTTACAATGCTTTAGAATCCGACTTGAAACGATATAATCTATTTTCAAACTTTAAGAATCGGCAACTTGAACAAAGTCATCTACTTACAATGCTTTAGAATCCGATTTTAAACCATCTCATCTATTTTCAAACCTTAAGAATCGGCAACTTGAACAAAGTCATCTATTTACAATGCATTAGAATGCGACTTTAAACAATATCATCTATTTTTGAACCTCAATAATCCGCAACTGTAATAAAATCATCTACTTACAATGCTTTAGAATCGTACTTTAAACAATATAATCTTATTTCAAACCTTAAGAGTCCGCCACTTGAACAAAGTCATCTATTTACAATGCTTTAGAATCCGACTATAAACGATATCATCTATTTTCAAACCTAAAGTATCGGCCACTTGAACAAAGTCATCTATTTACAATGCTGTAGAATCCGACTTTAAATGATATCATCTATTTTCAAACCTAAAGAATACGCAACTAAACAAAGTCATCTATTTACAATGGTTTGTAATCCGATCTTAAACGATATCATCTATTTTCAAACCTTAATACTCCGCAACTTGAACACAGTACTATTTACAATGCTTAGAATCCGACTTTAAACGATATCATCTATTTTCAAACCTTAAGAATCCGCAACTTGAACAAAGTCATCTATTTACAATGCTTTAGAATCCGACTTAAAACAATATCATCTATTTTCAAACCTTAAGAATCCGCAACTTGAACAAAGTCATCTATTAAAAATGCTTTAGAATCCGACTTTAAACGATATAATCTATTTTCAAACTATCAGAGTCCGCAACGTGAACAAAGTCATCTATTTACAATGCTTTAGAATCCGACTTTAACCGATATCATCTGTTTTATATCCTTAAGTATCGGCAACTTGAACAAAGTCATCTATTAACAATGCTTTAGAATCCGACTTTAAACGATATCATCTATTTTCAATCCTCAAGAATCGGAAACTTGAACAAAGTCATCTATTTACAATGCTTTAGAATCGAACTTTAAACGATATCATCTATTTTCAAACCTTAAGAATCGGCAACTTGAACAAAGTCATCTATTTACAGTGCTTTAGAATCCGACTGAAAACAATATCATCTATTTTACAAAGCTTGAGAATCGGCGACTTGAACAAGTCCTATATTTACAATGCTTTAGAATCCGACTTGAAACGATATCATCTATTTTAAAACCTTCAGATCCGGAAACTTGAACAAAGTCATCTATTTACAATGCTTGGGAATCCGACTTTAAACGATATCATCTATTTTCAAAGCTTAAGAATCGGCAACTTGAACAAAGTCATCTATTTACAATGCTTTAGAATCCGACTTTAAACGATATCATCTATTTTCAAACCTAAAGAACTCGCAACTTGAACAAAGTCATCTATTTACAATGCTTTAGAATCCGATTTTAAACGATATCATCTATTTTCAAACCTTAAGAATCCGCAAATGGAAAAAGTCATCTATTTACAATACTTTAGAATCCGACTTTAAACGATATCATCTATTTTCAAACCTTAAGAATACGTAACTTGAACATAGTAATCTATTTGCAATGCTTTAGTATCCGACATTAAACGATATCATCTAGTTTTAAACCTTAAGAACTCACAGCTTGAACAAAGTCATCTATTTACAATGCTTAAGAATCGAACTTTAAACAGTATCATCTATTTTCAAACCTTAAGAATCAGCAACTTGAACAAAGTCATCTATTTACAGTGCTTTAGAATCCGACTTTAACCGATATCATCTATTTTCAAAGCTTGAGAATCGGCGACTTGAACAAGTCATCTGGTTACAATGCTTTAGAATCCGACTTTAAACGATATCATCTATTTTAAAACCTTAAGAATCGGCAACTTGAACAAAGTCATCTATTTACAATGCTTTGGAATCCGACTTTAAACGATATCATCTATTTTCAAACCTTAAGAGTCCGACACTTGAACAAAGTCATCTATTTACAATACTTTAGAATCCGACTTTAAACGATATCATCTATTTTCAAACCTTAAGAATCCGCAACTTGAACAAAGTCATCTATTTACAATGCTTTAGAATCCGATTTAAAACGATATAATCTATTTTCAAAGCTTTAGAATCCGCAACTTGAACAAAGTCATCTATTTACAATGCTTTAGAATCCGACTTTAAACGATATCATCTATTTTCAAACCTTAAGAATCCGCAACTTGAACAAAGTCATCTATTTACAATGCTTTAGAATCCGACTTGAAACGATATAATCTATTTTCAAACTTTAAGAATCGGCAACTTGAACAAAGTCATCTACTTACAATGCTTTAGAATCCGATTTTAAACCATCTCATCTATTTTCAAACCTTAAGAATCGGCAACTTGAACAAAGTCATCTATTTACAATGCATTAGAATGCGACTTTAAACAATATCATCTATTTTTAAACCTCAATAATCCGCAACTGTAATAAAATCATCTACTTACAATGCTTTAGAATCGTACTTTAAACAATATAATCTTATTTCAAACCTTAAGAGTCCGCCACTTGAACTAAGTCATCTATTTACAATGCTTTAGAATCCGACTTTAGACGATATCATCTATTTTCAAACTTTAAGAAACCGCAACTTGAACAAAGTCATCTATTTACAATGCTTTAGAATCCGACTTTAAACGATATCATCTATTTTCAAACCTAAAGTATCGGCCACTTAACAAAGTCATCTATTTACAATAGTTTGGAATCCGATCTTAAACGATATCATCTATTTTCAAACCTTAAGAATGTGCAACTTGTACACAGTCATCTATTTACAATGCTTTAGAATCCGACTTTAAACGATATCATCTATTTTCAAACCTTAATAATCCGCGACTTGAACAAAGTCATCTATGTATAATGCTTTAGAATCTGATTTTAAACGATATAATCTATTTTCAAACTATCAGAGTCACCAACTTGAACAAAGTCATCTATTTACAATGCTTCAGAATCCGACTTTAACCGATATCATCTATTTTAAACCTCAAGAATCCGCAACTTGAACAAGGTCATCTATTTACAATGCTTTAGAATCCGACATTAAAATATATCATCTAGTTTTAAACCTTAAGAACTCGCAACTTGAACAAAGTCATCTATTTACAATGCTTTAGAATCCGACTTTAAACGATATCATCTATTTTCGAACCTTAAAAATCGGCAACTTGAACAAAGTCATCTATTTACAGTGTTTAAGAATCCGACTTTAAACGATATCATCTATTCTCAAAGCTTGAGAATCGGCGACTTGAACAAGTCATCTATTTACAATGCTTTAGAATCCGACTTTAACCGATATCATCTATTTTAAAACCTTAAGAATCTGCAACTTGAACAAAGTCATCTATTTACAATGCTTTGGAATCCGACTTTAAACGATATCATTTATTTTCATAGCTTAAGAATCGGCAACTTGAACAAAGTCATCTATTTACAATGCTTTAGAATCCGACTTTAAACGATATCATCTATTTTCAAACCCAAAGAATCCGCAACTTGAACAAAGTCATCTATTTACAATGCTTTGGAATACGACTTTCAGCGATATCATCTATTTTTAAACCATAAAAATCCTCAAATTGTAACAATGTAATCTATTTACAATGCGTTAGAATCCGACTTTAAACGATATCATCTATTTTCAAACCTTAAGAATCCGCAACTTGAACAAAGTCATCTATTTACAATGCTTTAGAATCCGACTTTAAACGATATAATCTATTTTCCAACTTTAAGAATCGGCAACTTGAACAAAGTCATCTACTTACAATGCTTTAGTATCTGATTTTAAACCATCTCATCTATTTTAAAACCTTAAGAATCCGCAACTGGAACAAAGTCATCTATTTACAATGCTTTAGAATCCGACTTTTAACGATATCATCTATTTTCAAACATTAAGTATCCGCAACTGAACAAAGTCATCTATTTACAATGCTTTAGAATCCGACTTTAAACGATATCATGTATTTTCAAACCCTAAAAATCTACCAATTTTAACAAAGTCATCTATTTTCAATGCTTTAGAATCCGAATTTAAACGATATCATCTATTTTCAAACCTGAGCAGTCCGCAACTTGAACAAAGTCATCTATTTACAATGCTTTTGAATCCTACT
This sequence comes from Sepiola atlantica, assembly GCA_963556195.1. NCBI lineage: Eukaryota > Metazoa > Mollusca > Cephalopoda > Sepiida > Sepiolidae > Sepiola > Sepiola atlantica. The sequence continues at coordinate 44,728 of CAUVYP010001100.1, read as the reverse complement.
TTAAACGATATCATCTATTTTCACACCTTAAGAATCGGCAAATTGAACAAAGTCATCTATTTACAATGCTTTAGAATCCGATTTGAAACGATATTATCTATTTTCAAACCTTCAGAGTCTGCAACTTGAACAAAGTAATCTATTTACAATGCTTTAGAATCCGACTTTAAACGATATCATCTATTTTCAAACATTAAGAATCGGCAACTTGAACAAAGTCATCTACTTACACTGCTTTAGAATCCGACTTAAAACGATACCATCTATTTTCAAACATTAAGAATCCGCAACTTGAACAAAGTCATCTATTTACAATGCTTTAGAATCCGACTTTAAACGATATCATCTATTTTCAAACCTTAAGAATCCGCAACTGGAACAAAGTCATCTATTTACAATGCTTTAGAATCCGACTTAAAACGATATCATCTATTTTCAAACATTGAGAATCCGCAACTTAAACAAAGTCATCTATTTACAAGGCTTTAGTATCCGACATTAAACGATATCACTTACTATTAAACCTAAACAACATCGCAACTTGAACAAAGTCATCTATTTACAATGCTTTAGAATCCGACTTTAAACGATATCATCTATTTTCAATCCTTAAGAATCCGAAACTTGAACAAAGTCATGTATTTACAATGCTTTAGAATCGGACTTGAAACTATATACCCTATTTTCAAACATTCAGAATCCGCAACTTGAACAAAGTCATCTATTTACAATGCTTTAGAATCCGACATTAAACGATATCATCTATTTTAAAACGTAAAGAATCCGCAACTTGAACACAGTCATCTATTTACAATGCTTTAGAATCCGACTTTAAACGATATCATGTATTTTCAAACCTTAAGAATCCGCAACTTGAACAAAGTCATCTATTTACAATGCATTAGAATCTGACTTTAAGCAATATAATCTATTTTATAACCTTAAGAATCGGCAACTTGAACAAAGTCATCTATTTACAATACTTTAGAATGCGACTGTAAACATTATTATCTATTTTAAAACCTTTAGAATCCGCCACTGTAATAAAGTCATCTAATTACAATGCTTTAGAATCGTACTTTAAACAATATCATCTGTTTTAGTCCGCCAGTTGAACAAAGTCATCTATTTACAATGCTTTAGAATCCGACTTGAAACGATATCATCAATGTTCAAACCATAAGAGTCCGCAACTTGAACAAAGTCATCTATTTACAATGCTTTAGAATCCGACTTTTAACGATATCATCTATTTTCAAATCTTAAGAATCCGCAACTTGAACAAAGTCATCTATTTACAATGATTTAGAATCCGACTTTAAACGATATATACTATTTTCAAACTTTAAGAATCGGCAACTTGAACAAAGTCATCTACTTACAATGCTTTAGAATCCGACTTTAAACCATCTCATCTATTTTCAAACCTTAAGAATCCGCAACTTGAACAAAGTCATCTATTTACAATGCTTTAGAATTAGACTTTAAACGATATCATCTATTTTCAAACATTAAGTATCCGCAACTGAACAAAGTCATCTATTTACAATGCTTAAGAATCCGACTTTAAACGATATCATCTATTTTCAAACAGTAAGGATCCGCAACTCTAACAAAGTAATCTATTTACAATGCTTTAGAATCCGATTTTAAACGATATCATCTATTTTAAAACATCAAGAATCCGCAACTTGAACAAAGTCATCTATTTACAATGCTTTAGAATCCGACTTTAAACGATATCATCGATTTTCAAACATATAGAATCCGCAACTTGAACAAAGTCATCTATTTACAATGCTTAAGAATTCAAATTTAAACGATATAATCTATTTTCAAACTTTAAGAATCCGCAACTTAAACAAATTCATCTATTTACAATGCTTTAGAATCCGACTTAAAACGATATCATCTATTTTACAAACATTGAGAATCCGCAACTTAAACAAAGTCATCTATTTACAAGGCATTTGTATCCGACATTAAACGATATCACTTACTTTTAAACCTAAACAACTCGCAACTTGAACAAAGTCATCTATTTTCAATGCTTTAGAATCGAACTTTAAACGATATCATCTATTTTCAAACCTTAAGAATCCGCAACTTGAACAAAGTCATCTACTTACAATGCTTTAGAATCGAACTTTAAACGATATCATCTATTTTGAAACCTTAAGAATCCGCAACTTGAACAAAGTCATCTATTTACATTGCTTTAGAATCCGACTTTAAACGATATCATCTACTTTCAAACCTTAAGAATCCGCAACTTGAACAATGTCATCTATTTACAATGCTTTAGAATGCGACTATAAACATTATCATCTATTTTCAAACTTAAAGAATCCGCAACTGTAATAAAGTCATCTACTTACAATGCTTTAGAATCGTACTTTAAACAATATCATCTATTTTAGTCCGCCACTTAGAACAATGTCATCTATTTACAATGCTTTAGAATCGGACTTGTAAACTATATCTTACTTATTTTCAAACATTCAGAAACCGCACCTTGAACAAAGTCATCTATTTACAATGCTTTAGAATCCGACATTAAACGATATCATCTATTTTAAAACCTAAAGAATCCGCAACTTGAACACAGTCATCTATTTACAATGCTTTATAATCCGACTTTAAACGATATATACTATTTTCTAACTTTAAGAATCGGCAACTTGAACAAAGTCATCTACTTACAATGCTTTAGAATCCGACTTTAAACCATCTCATCTATTTTCAAACCTTAAGAATCCGCAACTGGAACAAAGTCATCTATTTACAATGCTTTAGAATTAGACTTTAAACGATATCATCTATTTTCAAACATTAAGTATCCGCAACTGAACAAAGTCATCTATTTACAATGCTTAAGAATCCGACTTTAAACGATATCATCTATTTTCAAACAGTAAGGATCCGCAACTCTAACAAAGTAATCTATTTACAATGCTTTAGAATCCGATTTTAAACGATATCATCTATTTTAAAACATCAAGTATCCGCAACTTGAACAAAGTCATCTATTTACAATGCTTTAGAATCCGACTTTAAACGATATCATCGATTTTCAAACATATAGAATCCGCAACTTGAACAAAGTCATCTATTTACAATGCTCAAGAATTCAAATTTAAACGATATAATCTATTTTCAAACATTAAGAATCCGCAACTTAAACAAATTCATCTATTTACAATGCTTTAGAATCCGACTTAAAACGATATCATCTATTTTACAAACATTGAGAATCCGCAACTTAAACAAAGTCATCTATTTACAAGGCATTTGTATCCGACATTAAACGATATCACTTACTTTTAAACCTAAACAACTCGCAACTTGAACAAAGTCATCTATTTACAATGCTTTAGAATCGAACTTTAAACGATATCATCTATTTTCAAACCTTAAGAATCCGCAACTTGAACAAAGTCATCTACTTACAATGCTTTAGAATCGAACTTTAAACGATATCATCTATTTTGAAACCTTAAGAATCCGCAACTTGAACAAAGTCATCTATTTACATTGCTTTAGAATCCGACTTTAAACGATATCATCTACTTTCAAACCTTAAGAATCCGCAACTTGAACAATGTCATCTATTTACAATGCTTTAGAATGCGACTATAAACATTATCATCTATTTTCAAACTTAAAGAATCCGCAACTGTAATAAAGTCATCTACTTACAATGCTTTAGAATCGTACTTTAAACAATATCATCTATTTTAGTCCGCCACTTAGAACAATGTCATCTATTTACAATGGTTTAGAATCGGACTTGTAAACTATATCTTACTTATTTTCAAACATTCAGAAACCGCACCTTGAACAAAGTCATCTATTTACAATGCTTTAGAATCCGACATTAAACGATATCATCTATTTTAAAACCTAAAGAATCCGCAACTTGAACACAGTCATCTATTTACAATGCTTTATAATCCGACTTTAAACGATATCATGTATTTTCAAACCTTAAGAATCCGCAACTTGAACAAAGTCATCTATTTACAATGCATTAGAATCTGACTTTAAACAATATAATCTATTTTACAACCTTAAGAATCCGCAACTTGAACAAAGTCATCTATTAACAATGTTTTAGATTCTGACTTTAAACGATATCATCTATTTTCAAACCTTAAGAATCAGCAACTTGAACAAAGTTATCTATTTACAATACTTTAGTATGCGACTGTAAACATTATTATCTATTTTCAAACCTTAAGAATCCGCAACTGTAATAAAGTCATCTACTTACAATGCTTTAGAATCGTACTTTAAACAATATCATCTGTTTTAGTCCGCCAGTTGAACAAAGTCATCTATTTACAATGCTTTAGAATCCGACTTTAAACCTTATCATCTATTTTCAAATCTAAAGAATCCGCAACTTGAACAAAGTCATCTATTTACAATGCTTTAGAATCCGACTTTTAACGATATCATCTATTTTCAAATCTTAAGAATCCGCAACTTGAACAAAGTCATCTATTTACAATGATTTAGAATCCGACTTTAAACGATATATACTATTTTCAAACTTTAAGAATCGGCAACTTGAACAAAGTCATCTACTTACAATGCTTTAGAATCCGACTTTAAACCATCTCATCTATTTTCAAACCTTAAGAATCCGCAACTGGAACAAAGTCATCTATTTACAATGCTTTAGAATTAGACTTTAAACGATATCATCTATTTTCAAACATTTAGTATCCGCAACTGAACAAAGTCATCTATTTACAATGCTTAAGAATCCGACTTTAAACGATATCATCTATTTTCAAACAGTAAGGATCCGCAACTCTAACAAAGTAATCTATTTACAATGCTTTAGAATCCGATTTTAAACGATATCATCTATTTTAAAACATCAAGAATCCGCAACTTGAACAAAGTCATCTATTTACAATGCTTTAGAATCCGACTTTAAACGATATCATCGATTTTCAAACATATAGAATCCGCAACTTGAACAAAGTCATCTATTTACAATGCTTAAGAATTCAAATTTAAACGATATAATCTATTTTCAAACATTAAGAATCCGCAACTTAAACAAATTCATCTATTTACAATGCTTTAGAATCCGACTTAAAACGATATCATCTATTTTACAAACATTGAGAATCCGCAACTTAAACAAAGTCATCTATTTACAAGGCATTTGTATCCGACATTAAACGATATCACTTACTTTTAAACCTAAACAACTCGCAACTTGAACAAAGTCATCTATTTACAATGCTTTAGAATCGAACTTTAAACGATATCATCTATTTTCAAACCTTAAGAATCCGCAACTTGAACAAAGTCATCTACTTACAATGCTTTAGAATCGAACTTTAAACGATATCATCTATTTTGAAACCTTAAGAATCCGCAACTTGAACAAAGTCATCTATTTACATTGCTTTAGAATCCGACTTTAAACGATATCATCTACTTTCAAACCTTAAGAATCCGCAACTTGAACAATGTCATCTATTTACAATGCTTTAGAATGCGACTATAAACATTATCATCTATTTTCAAACTTAAAGAATCCGCAACTGTAATAAAGTCATCTACTTACAATGCTTTAGAATCGTACTTTAAACAATATCATCTATTTTAGTCCGCCACTTAGAACAATGTCATCTATTTACAATGCTTTAGAATCGGACTAGTAAACTATATCTTACTTATTTTCAAACATTCAGAAACCGCACTTTGAACAAAGTCATCTATTTACAATGCTTTAGAATCCGACATTAAACGATATCATCTATTTTAAAACCTAAAGAATCCGCAACTTGAACACAGTCATCTATTTACAATGCTTTAGAATCCGACTTTAAACGATATCATGTATTTTCAAACCTTAAGAATCCGCAACTTGAACAAAGTCATCTATTTACAATGCATTAGAATCTGACTTTAAACAATATAATCTATTTTACAACCTTAAGAATCCGCAACTTGAACAAAGTCATCTATTAACAATGTTTTAGATTCTGACTTTAAACGATATCATCTATTTTCAAAGCTTAAGAATCAGCAACTTGAACAAAGTTATCTATTTACAATACTTTAGTATGCGACTGTAAACATTATTATCTATTTTCAAACCTTAAGAATCCGCCACTGTAATAAAGTCATCTACTTACAATGCTTTAGAATCGTACTTTAAACAATATCATCTTTTTTAGTCCGCCAGTTGAACAAAGTCATCTATTTACAATGCTTTAGAATCCGACTTTAAACCTTATCATCTATTTTCAAATCTAAAGAATCCGCAACTTGAACAAAGTCATCTATTTACAATGCTTTAGAATCCGACTTTTAACGATATCATCTATTTTCAAATCTTAAGAATCCGCAACTTGAACAAAGTCATCTATTTACAATGATTTAGAATCCGACTTTAAACGATATATACTATTTTAAAACCTAAAGAATCCGCAACTTAACAAAGTCATCTATTTACAATAATTTGGAATCCGATCTTAAACGATATCATCTATTTTAAAACCTTAAGAATCCGCAACTTGAACACAGTCATCTATTTACAATGCTTTAGAATCCGACTTTAAACGATATCATCTATTTTCAAACCTTAAGTATCCGCAACTGAACAAAGTCATCTATTTACAATGCTTAAGAATCCGACTTTAAACGACATCATCTATTTTCAAACAGTAAGGATCCGCAACTCTAACAAAGTAATCTATTTACAATGCTTTAGAATCCGATTTTAAACGATATCATCTATTTTAAAACATCAAGAATCCGCAACTTGAACAAAGTCATCTATTTACAATGCTTTAGAATCTGACTTTAAACGATATCATCGATTTTCAAACATATAGAATCCGCAACTTGAACAAAGTCATCTATTTACAATGCTTAAGAATTCAAATTTAAACGATATAATCTATTTTCAAACATTAAGAATCCGCAACTTAAACAAATTCATCTATTTACAATGCTTTAGAATCCGACTTAAAACGATATCATCTATTTTACAAACATTGAGAATCCGCAACTTAAACAAAGTCATCTATTTACAAGGCATTTGTATCCGACATTAAACGATATCACTTACTTTTAAACCTAAACAACTCGCAACTTGAACAAAGTCATCTATTTACAATGCTTTAGAATCGAACTTTAAACGATATCATCTATTTTCAAACCTTAAGAATCCGCAACTTGAACAAAGTCATCTACTTACAATGCTTTAGAATCGAACTTTAAACGATATCATCTATTTTGAAACCTTAAGAATCCGCAACTTGAACAAAGTCATCTATTTACATTGCTTTAGAATCCGACTTTAAACGATATCATCTACTTTCAAACCTTAAGAATCCGCAACTTGAACAATGTCATCTATTTACAATGCTTTAGAATGCGACTATAAACATTATCATCTATTTTCAAACTTAAAGAATCCGAAACTGTAATAAAGTCATCTACTTACAATGCTTTAGAATCGTACTTTAAACAATATCATCTATTTTAGTCGGCCACTTAGAACAATGTCATCTATTTACAATGCTTTAGAATCGGACTTGTAAACTATACTTACTTATTTTCAAACATTGAGAAACCGCACCTTGAACAAAGTCATCTATTTACAATGCTTTAGAATCCGACATTAAACGATATCATCTATTTTAAAACCTAAAGAATCCGCAACTTGAACACAGTCATCTATTTACAATGCTTTAGAATCCGACTTTAAACGATATCATGTATTTTCAAACCTTAAGAATCCGCAACTTGAACAAAGTCATCTATTTACAATGCATTAGAAACTGACTTTAAACAATATAATCTATTTTACAACCTTAAGAATCCGCAACTTGAACAAAGTCATCTATTAACAATGCTTTAGATTCTGACTTTAAACGATATCATCTATTTTCAAACCTTAAGAATCAGCAACTTGAACAAAGTTATCTATTTACAATACTTTAGTATGCGACTGTAAACATTATTATCTATTTTCAAACCTTAAGAATCCGCCACTGTAATAAAGTCATCTACTTACAATGCTTTAGAATCGTACTTAAAACAATATCATCTGTTTTAGTCCGCCAGTTGAACAAAGTCATCTATTTACAATGTTTTAGAATCCGACTTTAAACCTTATCATCTATTTTCAAATCTAAAGAATCCGCAACTTGAACAAAGTCATCTTTTTACAATGCTTTAGAATCCGATTTTAAACCATCTCATCTATTTTAAAACCTTAAGAATCCGCAACTGGAACAAAGTCATCTATTTACAGTGCTTTTGAATCCGACTTTAAACCATATCATCTATTTTCAAACATTAAGTATCCGCAACTGAACAAAGTCATCTATTTACAATGCTTTAGAATCCGACTTTAAACGATATCATCTAGTTTCAAACAGTAAAGATCCGCAACTCTAACAAAGTCATTTATTTACAATGCTTTAGAATCCGACTTTAACCGATATCATCGATTTTCAAACATATAGAATCCGCAACTTGAACAAAGTAATTATTAACAATGCTGTAGAATCCAACTTTAAAAGATATAATCTATTTTCAAACATTAAGAATCCACCAACTTGAACAAAGTCATCTATTTTCAATGCTTTAGAATCCGACTTTAAACGATATCACCTATTTTCAAACCTGAGCAGTCCGCAACTCTAACAAAGTCATCTATTTACAATGCTTTAGAATCCGACTTCAAACGATATACTCTATTTTCAAACATTGAGAATCCGCAACTTAAACAAAGTCATCTATTTACAAGGCTTTAGTATCCGACATTAAACGATATCACTTACTGTTAAACCTTAACAACTCGCAACTTGAACAAAGTCATCTATTTACAATGCTTTAGAATCCGACTTTAAACGATATCATCTATTTTCAATCCTTAAGAATCCGTAACTTGAACAAAGTCATCTATTTACAATGCTTTAGAATCGAACTTTAAACGATATCATCTATTTTCAAACCTTAAGAGTCCGCAACTTGAACAAAGCCATCTGGTAACAATGCTTTAGAATCCGACTTTAAACGATATCATCTATTTTAAAACCTTAAGAATCGGCAACTTGAACAAAGTCATCTATTTACAATGCTTTGGAATCCGACTTTAAACGATATCATCTATTTTCAAAGCTTAAGAATCGGCTACTTGAACAAAGTCATCTATTTACAATGCTTTAGAATCCGACTTTAAACGATATCATCTATTTTCAAACCTTAAGAATCCGCAACTTGAACAAAGTCATCTATTTACAATGCTTTAGAATTCCACTTTAAACGACATCATCTATTTTCAAACCTTATGAATCCGCAACTTGAACAAAGTCATCTATTTACAATGCTTTAGAATCCGACTTTAAACGATATCATCTATTTTCAAACCTTAAGAATCCGCAACTTCAACAAAGTCATCTATTTACAATGCTTTGGAATCCGACTTTAAACGATATCATCTATTTTCAAACCTTAAGAATCCGCAACTTGAACAAAGTCATCTATTTACAATGCTTTAGAAACCGACTTTAAACGATATCATCAATTTTCAAACCTTAAGAATCCGCAACTTGAACAAAGTCATCTATTTACAATGCTTTAGAATGCGACTTTAAACGATATCATCTATTTTCAAACCTTAAGAATCCGCAACTTGAACAAAGTCATCTATTTACAATGCTTTAGAATCCGACTTTAAACGATATAATCTATTTTCAAACTATCAGAGTCCGCAACTAAGACAAAGTCATTTATTTACAATGCTTTAGAAACCGACTTTAACCGATATCATCTATTTTCAATCCTTAAGAATCGGCAACTTGAACAAAGTCATCTATTTACAATGCTTAAGAATTCAAATTTAAACGATATAATCTATTTTCAAACATTAAGAATCCGCAACTTAAACAAATTCATCTATTTACAATGCTTTAGAATCCGACCTAAAACGATATCATCTATTTTCAATCCTTAAGAATCGGCAACTTGAACAAAGTCATCTATTTACAATGCTTAAGAATTCAAATTTAAACGATATAATCTATTTTCAAACATTGAGAATCCGCAACTTAAACAAAGTCATCTATTTACAAGGCATTAGTATCCGACATTAAACGATATCACTTACTTTTAAACCTAAACAACTCGCAACTTGAACAAAATCATCTATTTACAATGCTTTAGAATCCGACTTTAAAAGATATCATCTATTTTAAAACCTTAAGAATCGGCAACTTGAACAAAGTCATCTATTTACAATGCTTTAGAATCGAACTTTAAACGATATCATCTATTTTGAAACCTTAAGAATCCGCAACTTGAACAAAGTCATCTATTTACAATGCTTTAGAATCCGACTTTAAACGATATAATCTACTTTCAAACCTTAAGAATCCGCAACTTGAACAATGTCATCTATTTACAATGCTTTAGAATGCGACTTTAAACATTATCATCTATTTTCAAACTTAAAGAATCCGCAACTGTAATAAAGTCATCTACTTACAATGCTTTAGAATCGTACTTTAAACAATATCATCTATTTTAGTCCGCCACTTAGAACAATGTCATCTATTTACAATGCTTTAGAATCGGACTTGTAAACTATATCTTACTTATTTTCAAACATTCAGAAACCGCACCTTGAACAAAGTCATCTATTTACAATGCTTTAGAATCCGACATTAAACGATATCATCTATTTTAAAACCTAAAGAATCCGCAACTTGAACACAGTCATCTATTTACAATGCTTTAGAATCCGACTTTAAACGATATCATGTATTTTCAAACCTTAAGAATCCGCAACTTGAACAAAGTCATCTATTTACAATGCATTAGAATCTGACTTTAAACAATATAATCTATTTTACAACCTTAAGAATCCGCAACTTGAACAAAGTCATCTATTAACAATGCTTTAGATTCTGACTTTAAACGATATCATCTATTTTCAAACCTTAAGAATCAGCAACTTGAACAAAGTTATCTATTTACAATACTTTAGTATGCGACTGTAAACATTATTATCTATTTTCAAACCTTAAGAATCCGCCACTGTAATAAAGTCATCTACCTACAATGCTTTAGAATCGTACTTTAAACAATATCATCTGTTTTAGTCCGCCAGTTGAACAAAGTCATCTATTTACAATGCTTTAGAATCCGACTTTAAACCTTATCATCTATTTTGAAATCTAAAGAATCCGCAACTTGAACAAAGTCATCTTTTTACAATGATTTAGAATCCGACTTTAAACGATATAATCTATTTTCAAATTTTAAGAATCGGCAACTTGAACAAAGTCATCTACTTACAATGCTTTAGAATCCGATTTTAAACCATCTCATCTATTTTAAAACCTTAAGAATCCGCAACTGGAACAAAGTCATCTATTTACAATGCTTTTGAATCCGACTTTAAACCATATCATCTATTTTCAAACATTAAGTATCCGCAACTGAACAAAGTCATATATTTACAATGCTTTAGAATCCGACTTTAAACGATATCATCTAGTTTCAAACAGTAACGATCCGCAACTCTAACAAAGTCATTTATTTACAATGCTTTAGAATCCGACTCTAACCGATATCATCGATTTTCAAACATATAGAATCCGCAACTTGAACAAAGTAATTATTAACAATGCTGTAGAATCCAACTTTAAAAGATATAATCTATTTTCAAACATTAAGAATCCACCAACTTGAACAAAGTCATCTATTTTCAATGCTTTAGAATCCGACTTTAAACGATATCATCTATTTTCAAACCTGAGCAGTCCGCAACTCTAACAAAGTCATCTATTTACAATGCTTTAGAATCCGACTTCAAACGATATACTCTATTTTCAAACATTGAGAATCCGCAACTTAAACAAAGTCATCTATTTACAAGGCTTTAGTATCCGACATTAAACGATATCACTTACTGTTAAACCTTAACAACTCGCAACTTGAACAAAGTCATCTATTTACAATGCTTTAGAATCCGACTTTAAACGATATCATCTATTTTCAATCCTTAAGAATCCGCAACTTGAACAAAGTCATCTATTTACAATGCTTTAGAATCGAACTTTAAACGATATCATCTATTTTCAAACCTTAAGAGTCCGCAACTTGAACAAAGTAATCTGGTAACAATGCTTTAAAATCCGACTTTAAACGATATCATCTATTTTAAAACCTTAAGAATCGGCAACTTGAACAAAGTCATCTATTTACAATGCTTTGGAATCCGACTTTAAACGATATCATCTATTTTCAAAGCTTAAGAATCGGCTACTTGAACAAAGTCATCTATTTACAATGCTTTAGAATCCGACTTTAAACCGTATCATCTATTTTCAAACCTTAAGAATCCGCAACTTGAACAAAGTCATCTATTTACAATGCTTTAGAATTCCACTTTAAACGACATCATCTATTTTCAAACCTTAAGAATCCGCAACTTGAACAAAGTCATCTATTTACAATGCTTTAGAATCCGACTTTAAACGACATCATCTATTTTCAAACCTTAAGAATCCGCAACTTGAACAAAATCATCTATTTACAATGCTTTGGAATCCGACTTTAAACGATATCATCTATTTTCAAACCTTAAGAATCCGCAACTTGAACAAAGTCATCTATTTACAATGCTTTAGAATCCGACTTTAAACGATATCATCAATTTTCAAACCTTAAGAATCCGCAACTTGAACAAAGTCATCTATTTACAATACTTTAGAATCCGACTTTAACCGATATCATCTATTTTCAAACCTTAAGAATCCGCAACTTGAACAAAGTCATCTATTTACAATGCTTTAGAATGCGACTTTAAACGATATCATCTATTTTCAAACCTTAAGAATCCGCAACTTGAACAAAGTCATCTATTTACAATGCTTTAGAATCCGACTTTAAACGATATAATCTATTTTCAAACTATCAGAGTCCGCAACTAAGACAAAGTCATTTATTTACAATGCTTTAGAAACCGACTTTAACCGATATCATCTATTTTCAATCCTTAAGAATCGGCAACTTGAACAAAGTCATCTATTTACAATGCTTTAGAATCCAATTTTAAAGATATCATTTATTTTCAAAGCTTAAGAATCGGCAACTTGAACAAAGTCATCTATTTACAATGCTTTAGAATCGAACTTTAAACGATATCATCTATTTCAAACCTTAAGAATCCGCAACTTGAACAAAGTCATCTATTTAGAGTGCTTTAGAATCCGACTATAAACGATATAATCTTTTTTCAAAGCTTGAGAATCGGCGACTTGAACTAGTCATCTATTTACAATGCTTTAGAATCCGACTTTAAAAGATATCATCTATTTTAAAACCTTAAGAATCGGCAACTTGAACAAAGTCATCTATTTACAATGCTTTGTAATCCGACTTTAAACGATATCATCTATTTCTAAAGCTTAAGAATCGGCAACTTGAACAAAGTCATCTATTTACAATGCTTTGGTATCTGACATTAAACGATATCATCTATTTTCAAACATAAACAATCCGCAACTTGAACAAAGTCATCTATTTACAATGCTTTGGAATCCGACTTTAAGCGATATAATCTATGTTCAAACCTAAAAAATCCGCAACTTGAACAATGTCATCTATTTACACAGCTTTATAATCGGACTTTAAATGATATCATCTATTTTCAAACCTTAAGAATCAGCAACTTGAACAAAGTCATCTATTTACAATGCTTTATAATCCGACTTTAAACGATATCATCTATTTTTAAACCTTAAGAATCCGACACTTGAACAAAGTCACCTATTTACAATGCTTTAGTATCCGACATTAAACGATATCATCTATTTTCAAACCTTAAGAATCCGGAACTTGAACAAAGTCATCAATTTACAATGCTTTAGAATCCGACTTTAAACGATATCATCTATTTTCAAACCTTAAGAATCCGCAACTTGAACAATGTCATCTATTTACAATGCTTTGAAATCCGACTTTAAACGATATCATCTATTTTTAAACCTTAAGAATCTGCAACTTGAACAAAGTCATCTATTTACAATGCTTTAGAATCCGACTTTAAACGATATCATCTATTTTCAAACCTAAAGAACTCGAAACTTGAACAATGTCATCTACTTACAATGCTTTAGAATCCGATTTTAAACGATATCATCTATTTTCAAACCTTAAGAATCTGCAATTTGAACAAAGTCATCTATTTACAATGCTTTAGAATCCGACTTTAAACGATATCATCTATTTTCAAACCTTAAGAATCCGCAACTTGAACAAAGTCATCTATTTACAATGCTTTAGAATCCGACTTTAAACGATATCATCTATTTTCAAACCTTAAGAATCCGCAACTTGAACAAAGTCATCTATTTACAATACTTTAGAATCCGACTTTAAACGATATCATCTATTTTCAAACCTTAAGAATCCGCAACTTGAACAAAGTCATTTATTTACAATGCTTTAGAATCATACTTTAAACGATATCATCTATTTTCAAACGTTAAGAATCCGCAACTAGAACAAAGTCATCTATTTACAATGCTTTAGAATCCGACTTTAAAAGATATCATCTATTTTCAATTCTTAAGAATCCGCAACTTGAACAAAGTCATCTATTTACAATGCTTTAGAATCCGACTTTAAACGATATCATCTATTTTCAAACCTTAAGAATCCGCAACTTGAACAAAGTCATCTATTTACAATGCTTTAGAATCCGACTTTAACCGATATCATCTATTTTACAAACCTTAAGAATCCGCAACTTGAACAAAGTCATTCATTTACAATGCTTTAGAATGCGACTTTAAACAATGTCATCTATTTTCAAACCTTAAGAATCCGCAATTGTAATAAAGTCATCTACTTACAAGTCTTTAGAATCGTACTTAAAACAATATCATCTATTTTCAAACCTTAAGAGTCCGCATCTTGATCAAAGTCATCTATTTACAATGCTTTAGAATCCGACTTTAAACGATATCATCTATTTTCAAACCTTAAGAATCCGCAACTTGAACAAAGTCATCTATTTACAATGCTTTAGAATCCGACTTTAAACTATGTACTCTATTTTTAAAAATCAAGCATCCGCAACTTGAACAAGGTCATCTATTTACAATACTTTAGAATCCGACTTTAAACGATATCATCTATTTTCAAACCTAAAGTATCGGCCACTTGAACAAAGTCATCTATTTACAATGCTGTAGAATCCGACTTTAAACGATATCATCTATTTTCAAACCTTAAGAATCCGCAACTTGAACAAAGTCATCTATTTACAATGCTTTAGAATCTGACTTTAACCGATATCATCTATTTTCAAACCTTAAGAATCCGCAACTTGAACAAAGTCATCTATTTACAATGCTTTAGAATGCGACTTTAAACAATGTCATCTATTTTCAAACCTTAAGAATCCGCAACTGTAATAAAGTCATCTACTTACAAGTCTTTAGAATCGTACTTTAAACAATATCATCTATTTTCAAACCTATAGAGTCCGCATCTTGACCAAAGTTATCTATTTACAATGCTTTAGAATTTTACGTTAAACCATATCATCTATTTTCAAAGCTTAAGAATCGGCAACTTGAACAAGTCATCTATTTACAATGCTTAAGAATCCGACTTTAAACGATATCATCTATTTTCAAACCTTAAGAATCCGCAACTTGAACAAAGTCATCTATTTACAATGCTTTAGAATCACACTTGCAACGATATCATCTGATTTAAAACCTTAAGAATCCGCAACTTGAACGAAGTCATCTATTTACAATGCTTTTGAATCCTAATTTAAACATTATCTTCTATTTTCAAACCTTAAGAATCCGCAACTTGAACAAAGTCATCTATTTACAATGCTTTAGAATCCGACTTTAAACGATATAATCTATTTTCACCCCCTTAAGAATCCGCAACTTGAACAAAGTCATTTATTTACAATGCTTTAGACTCCGACTTTAAACGATATAATCTATTTTCAAACCTTAAGAATCCGCAACTTGAACAAAGTCATCTATTTACAATGCTTTAGAATCCGACTTTAAACGATATCATCTATTTTCAAACCTTAAGAATCGGCAACTTGACCAAAGTCATCTATTTACAATGCGTTAGAATCCGACTTTAAACGATATCATCTATTTTCAAACCTTAAGAATCCGCCACTTGAACAAAGTCATCTATTTACAATGCTTTAGAATCGAACTTTAAACGATATCATCTATTTTCAAACCTTAAGACTCGGCAACTTGAACAAAGTCATCTATTTACAGTGCTTAAGAATCCGACTTTAAACGATATCATCTATTTTCAAAGCTTCAGAATCGGCGACTTGAACAAGTCATTAATTAACAATGCTTTAGAATCCGACTTGAAACGATATCATCTATTTAAAAACCTTAAGAATCGGCAACTGGAACAAAGTCATCTATTTACAATGCTTTGGAATCCGACTTTAAACGATATCATCTATTTTCAAAGCTTAAGAATCGGCAACTTGAACAATGTCATCTATTTACACTGCTTTAGAATCCGACTTTAAACGATATCATCTATTTTCAAACCAATAGACTCCGCAACTTGAACAAAGTCATCTATTTACAATGCTTTATAATCCGACTTTTAATGATATCATCTATTTTCAAAACTAAAGCATCCGCCACTGTAATAAAGTCATCTACTTACAATGCTTTAGAATCGTACTTAAAACAATATCATCTATTTTCAAACCTTAAGAGTCCGCCACTTGAACAAAGTCATCTATTTACAATGCTTTAGAATCCGACTTGAAACGATATCATCTATTTTCAAACCTTAAGAATCCGCAACTTGAACAAAGTCATCTATTAACAATGCTTTAGAATCCGACTCAAAACGATATCATCTATTTTCAAACATTAAGAATCCGCAACGTGAACAAGGTCATCTATTTACAATGCTTTAGAATCCGACTTTAAACGATATCATCTATTTTCAAACCTAAAGTATCGGCCACTTGAACAAAGTCATCTATTTACAATGCTGTAGAATCCGACTTTAAACGATATGATCTATTTTAAATCCTTAAGAATCGGCAACTTGAACAAAGTCATCTATTTACACTGCTTTGGAATCCGACTTTAAACGATATCATCTATTTTCAAACCTAAAGTATCGGCCACTTGAACAAAGTCATCTATTTACAATGCTGTAGAATCCGACTTTAAACGATATCATCTATTTTCAAACCTTAAGAATCCGCAACTTGAACAAAGTCATCTATTTACAATGCTTTAGAATCTGACTTTAACCGATATCATCTATTTTCAAACCTTAAGAATCCGCAACTTGAACAAAGTCATCTATTTACAATGCTTTAGAATGCGACTTTAAACAATGTCATCTATTTTCAAACCTTAAGAATCCGCAACTGTAATAAAGTCATCTACTTACAAGTCTTTAGAATCATACTTTAAACAATATCATCTATTTTCAAACCTATAGAGTCCGCATCTTGAACAAAGTTATCTATTTACAATGCTTTAGAATTTTACTTTAAACCATATCATCTATTTTCAAAGCTTAAGAATCGGCAACTTGAACAAGTCATCTATTTACAATGCTTAAGAATCCGACTTTAAACGATATCATCTATTTTCAAACCTTAAGAATCCGCAACTTGAACAAAGTGATCTATTTACAATGCTTTAGAATCACACTTGCAACGATATCATCTGATTTAAAACCTTAAGAATCCGCAACTTGAACGAAGTCATCTATTTACAATGCTTTTGAATCCTAATTTAAACATTATCTTCTATTTTCAAACCTTAAGAATCCGCAACTTGAACAAAGTCATCTATTTACAATGCTTTAGAATCCGACTTTAAACGATATAATCTATTTTCACCCCCTTAAGAATCCGCAACTTGAACAAAGTCATTTATTTACAATGCTTTAGAATCCGACTTTAAACGATATAATCTATTTTCAAACCTTAAGAATCCGCAACTTGAACAAAGTCATCTATTTACAATGCTTTAGAATCCGACTTTAAACGATATCATCTATTTTCAAACCTTAAGAATCGGCAACTTGACCAAAGTCATCTATTTACAATGCGTTAGAATCCGACTTTAAACGATATCATCTATTTTCAAACCTTAAGAATCCGCCACTTGAACAAAGTCATCTATTTACAATGCTTTAGAATCGAACTTTAAACGATATCATCTATTTTCAAACCTTAAGAATCGGCAACTTGAACAAAGTCATCTATTTACAGTGCTTTAGAATCCGACTTTAAACGATATCATCTATTTTCAAAGCTTCAGAATCGGCGACTTGAACAAGTCATTAATTAACAATGCTTTAGAATCCGACTTTAAACGATATCATCTATTTTCAAAGCTTAAGAATCGGCAACTTGAACAATGTCATCTATTTACACTGCTTTAGAATCCGACTTTAAACGATATCATCTATTTTCAAACCAATAGACTCCGCAACTTGAACAAAGTCATCTATTTACAATGCTTTATAATCCGACTTTAAATGATATCATCTATTTTCAAAACTAAAGCATCCGCCACTGTAATAAAGTCATCTACTTACAATGCTTTAGAATCGTACTTAAAACAATATCATCTATTTTCAAACCTTAAGAGTCCGCCACTTGAACAAAGTCATCTATTTACAATGCTTTAGAATCCGACTTTAAACGATATCATCTATTTTCAAACCTTAAGAATCCGCAACTTGAACAAAGTCATCTATTTACAATGCTTTAGAATCCGACTTTAAACTATGTACTCTATTTTTAAACATCAAGCATCCGCAACTTGAACAAGGTCATCTATTTACAATGCTTTAGAATCCGACTTTAAACGATATCATCTATTTTCAAACGTAAAGTATCGGCCACTTGAACAAAGTCATCTATTTACAATGCTGTAGAATCCGACTTTAAACGATATCATCTATTTTCAAACCTTAAGAATCCGCAACTTGAACAAAGTCATCTATTTACAATGCTTTAGAATCTGACTTTAACCGATATCATCTATTTTCAAACCTTAAGAATCCGCAACTTGAACAAAGTCATCTATTTACAATGCTTTAGAATGCGACTTTAAACAATGTCATCTATTTTCAAACCTTAAGAATCCGCAACTGTAATAAAGTCATCTACTTACAAGTCTTTAGAATCGTACTTTAAACAATATCATCTATTTTCAAACCTATAGAGTCCGCATCTTGACCAAAGTTATCTATTTACAATGCTTTAGAATTTTACTTTAAACCATATCATCTATTTTCAAAGCTTAAGAATCGGCAACTTGAACAAGTCATCTATTTACAATGCTTAAGAATCCGACTTTAAACGATATCATCTATTTTCAAACCTTAAGAATCCGCAACTTGAACAAAGTCATCTATTTACAATGCTTTAGAATCACACTTGCAACGATATCATCTGATTTAAAACCTTAAGAATCCACAACTTGAACGAAGTCATCTATTTACAATGCTTTTGAATCCTAATTTAAACATTATCTTCTATTTTCAAACCTTAAGAATCCGCAACTTGAACAAAGTCATCTATTTACAATGCTTTAGAATCCGACTTTAAACGATATAATCTATTTTCACCCCCTTAAGAATCCGCAACTTGAACAAAGTCATTTATTTACAATGCTTTAGAATCCGACTTTAAACGATATAATCTATTTTCAAACCTTAAGAATCCGCAACTTGAACAAAGTCATCTATTTACAATGCTTTAGAATCCGACTTTAAACGATATCATCTATTTTCAAACCTTAAGAATCGGCAACTTGACCAAAGTCATCTATTTACAATGCGTTAGAATCCGACTTTAAACGATATCATCTATTTTCAAACCTTAAGAATCCGCCACTTGAACAAAGTCATCTATTTACAATGCTTTAGAATCGAACTTTAAACGATATCATCTATTTTCAAACCTTAAGAATCGGCAACTTGAACAAAGTCATCTATTTACAGTGCTTTAGAATCCGACTTTAAACGATATCATCTATTTTCAAAGCTTCAGAATCGGCGACTTGAACAAGTCATTAATTAACAATGCTTTAGAATCCGACTTGAAACGATATCATCTATTTAAAAACCTTAAGAATCGGCAACTGGAACAAAGTCATCTATTTACAATGCTTTGGAATCCGACTTTAAACGATATCATCTATTTTCAAAGCTTAAGAATCGGCAACTTGAACAATGTCATCTATTTACACTGCTTTAGAATCCGACTTTAAACGATATCATCTATTTTCAAACCAATAGACTCCGCAACTTGAACAAAGTCATCTATTTACAATGCTTTATAATCCGACTTTAAATGATATCATCTATTTTCAAAACTAAAGCATCCGCCACTGTAATAAAGTCATCTACTTACAATGCTTTAGAATCGTACTTAAAACAATATCATCTATTTTCAAACCTTAAGAGTCCGCCACTTGAACAAAGTCATCCATTTACAATGCTTTAGAATCCGACTTGAAACGATATCATCTATTTTCAAACCTTAAGAATCCGCAACTTGAACAAAGTCATCTATTAACAATGCTTTAGAATCCGACTCAAAACGATATCATCTATTTTCAAACATTAAGAATCCGCAACGTGAACAAGGTCATCTATTTACAATGCTTTAGAATCCGACTTTAAACGATATCATCTATTTTCAAACCTAAAGTATCGGCCACTTGAACAAAGTCATCTATTTACAATGCTGTAGAATCCGACTTTAAACGATATGATCTATTTTAAATCCTTAAGAATCGGCAACTTGAACAAAGTCATCTATTTACACTGCTTTGGAATCCGACTTTAAACGATATCATCTATTTTCAAACCTAAAGTATCGGCCACTTGAACAAAGTCATCTATTTACAATGCTGTAGAATCCGACTTTAAACGATATCATCTATTTTCAAACCTTAAGAATCCGCAACTTGAACAAAGTCATCTATTTACAATGCTTTAGAATCTGACTTTAACCGATATCATCTATTTTCAAACCTTAAGAATCCGCAACTTGAACAAAGTCATCTATTTACAATGCTTTAGAATGCGACTTTAAACAATGTCATCTATTTTCAAACCTTAAGAATCCGCAACTGTAATAAAGTCATCTACTTACAAGTCTTTAGAATCGTACTTTAAACAATATCATCTATTTTCAAACCTATAGAGTCCGCATCTTGACCAAAGTTATCTATTTACAATGCTTTAGAATTTTACTTTAAACCATATCATCTATTTTCAAAGCTTAAGAATCGGCAACTTGAACAAGTCATCTATTTACAATGCTTAAGAATCCGACTTTAAACGATATCATCTATTTTCAAACCTTAAGAATCCGCAACTTGAACAAAGTCATCTATTTACAATGCTTTAGAATCACACTTGCAACGATATCATCTGATTTAAAACCTTAAGAATCCGCAACTGTAACGAAGTCATCTATTTACAATGCTTTTGAATCCTAATTTAAACATTATCTTCTATTTTCAAACCTTAAGAATCCGCAACTTGAACAAAGTCATCTATTTACAATGCTTTAGAATCCGACTTTAAACGATATAATCTATTTTCACCCCCTTAAGAATCCGCAACTTGAACAAAGTCATTTATTTACAATGCTTTAGAATCCGACTTTAAACGATATAATCTATTTTCAAACCTTAAGAATCCGCAACTTGAACAAAGTCATCTATTTACAATGCTTTAGAATCCGACTTTAAACGATATCATCTATTTTCAAACCTTAAGAATCGGCAACTTGACCAAAGTCATCTATTTACAATGCGTTAGAATCCGACTTTAAACGATATCATCTATTTTCAAACCTTAAGAATCCGCCACTTGAACAAAGTCATCTATTTACAATGCTTTAGAATCGAACTTTAAACGATATCATCTATTTTCAAACCTTAAGAATCGGCAACTTGAACAAAGTCATCTATTTACAGTGCTTTAGAATCCGACTTTAAACGATATCATCTATTTTCAAAGCTTCAGAATCGGCGACTTGAACAAGTCATTAATTAACAATGCTTTAGAATCCGACTTTAAACGATATCATCTATTTTCAAAGCTTAAGAATCGGCAACTTGAACAATGTCATCTATTTACACTGCTTTAGAATCCGACTTTAAACGATATCATCTATTTTCAAACCAATAGACTCCGCAACTTGAACAAAGTCATCTATTTACAATGCTTTATAATCCGACTTTAAATGATATCATCTATTTTCAAAACTAAAGCATCCGCCACTGTAATAAAGTCATCTACTTACAATGCTTTAGAATCGTACTTAAAACAATATCATCTATTTTCAAACCTTAAGAGTCCGCCACTTGAACAAAGTCATCTATTTACAATGCTTTAGAATCCGACTTGAAACGATATCATCTATTTTCAAACCTTAAGAATCCGCAACTTGAACAAAGTCATCTATTAACAATGCTTTAGAATCCGACTTAAAACGATATCATCTATTTTCAAACATTAAGAATCCGCAACGTGAACAAGGTCATCTATTTACAATGCTTTAGAATCCGAATTTAAACGATATGATCTATTTTAAAACCTTAAGAATCGGCAACTTGAACAAAGTCATCTATTTACACTGCTTTGGAATCCGACTTTAAACGATATCATCTATTTTCAAAGCTAAAGCATCGGCAACTTGAACGAAGTCATCTATTTACAATGCTTTAGAATCCGACTTTAAACGATATCATCTATTTTCAAACCAAAAGAACTCGAGACTTGAACAAAGTCATCTATTTACAATGCTTTAGAATCCGATTTTAAACGATATCATCTATTTTCAAACCTTAAGAATCCGCAACTTGAATAAAGTCATCTATTTACAATGCTTTAGAATGCGACTTTAAACAATGTCATCTATTTTCAAACCTTAAGAATCCGCAACTGTAATAAAGTCATCTACTTACAAGTCTTTAGAATCGTACTTTAAACAATATCATCGATTTTCAAACCTTAAGAGTCCGCATCTTGACCAAAGTTATCTATTTACAATGCTTTAGAATCTTACTTTAAACCATATCATCTATTTTCAAAGCTTAAGAATCGGCAACTTGAACAAGTCATCTATTTACAATGCTTAAGAATCCGACTTTAAACGATATCATCTATTTTCAAACCTTAAGAATCCGCAACTTGAACAAAGTCATCTATTTACAATGCTTTAGAATCACACTTGCAACGATATCATCTGATTTAAAACCTTAATAATCCGCAACTTGAACGAAGTCATCTATTTACAATGCTTTTGAATCCTAATTTAAACATTATCTTCTATTTTCAAACCTTAAGAATCCGCAACTTGAACAAAGTCATCTATTTACAATGCTTTAGAATCCGACTTTAAACGATATAATCTATTTTCACCCCCTTAAGAATCCGCAACTTGAACAAAGTCATTTATTTACAATGCTTTAGAATCCGACTTTTAACGATATAATCTATTTTCAAACCTTAAGAATCCGCAACTTGAACAAAGTCATCTATTTACAATGCTTTAGAATCCGACTTTAAACGATATCATCTATTTTCAAACCTTAAGAATCGGCAACTTGACCAAAGTCATCTATTTACAATGCGTTAGAATCCGAGTTTAAACGATATCATCTATTTTCAAACCTTAAGAATCCGCCACTTGAACAAAGTCATCTATTTACACTGCTTTGGAATCCGACTTTAAACGATATCATCTATTTTCAAAGCTAAAGCATCGGCAACTTGAACGAAGTCATCTATTTACAATGCTTTAGAATCCGACTTTAAACGATATCATCTATTTTCAAACCTTAAGAATCCGCAACTGTAATAAAGTCATCTACTTACAAGTCTTTAGAATCGTACTTTAAACAATATCATCGATTTTCAAACCTTAAGAGTCCGCATCTTGACCAAAGTTATCTATTTACAATGCTTTAGAATCTTACTTTAAACCATATCATCTATTTTCAAAGCTTAAGAATCGGCAACTTGAACAAGTCATCTATTTACAATGCTTAAGAATCCGACTTTAAACGATATCATCTATTTCCAAACCTTAAGAATCCGCAACTTGAACAAAGTCATCTATTTACAATGCTTTAGAATCACACTTGCAACGATATCATCTGATTTAAAACCTTAATAATCCGCAACTTGAACGAAGTCATCTATTTACAATGCTTTTTAATCCTAATTTAAACATTATCTTCTATTTTCAAACCTTAAGAATCCGCAACTTGAACAAAGTCATCTATTTACAATGCTTTAGAATCCGACTTTAAACGATATAATCTATTTTCACCCTCTTAAGAATCCGCAACTTGAACAAAGTTATTTATTTACAATGCTTTAGAATCCGACTTTAAACGATATAATCTATTTTCAAACCTTAAGAATCCGCAACTTGAACAAAGTCATCTATTTACAATGCTTTAGAATCCGACTTTAAACGATATCATCTATTTTCAAACCTTAAGAATCGGCAACTTGACCAAAGTCATCTATTTACAATGCGTTAGAATCCGACTTTAAACGATATCATCTATTTTCAAACCTTAAGAATCCGCCACTTGAACAAAGTCATCTATTTA
Source organism: Sepiola atlantica (assembly GCA_963556195.1). Taxonomy (NCBI): domain Eukaryota; kingdom Metazoa; phylum Mollusca; class Cephalopoda; order Sepiida; family Sepiolidae; genus Sepiola; species Sepiola atlantica. The sequence goes on along the minus strand of CAUVYP010001100.1, from coordinate 20,030 downwards.
CAATGCTTTAGAATCGAACTTTAAACGATATCATCTATTTTCAAACCTTAAGAATCGGCAACTTGAACAAAGTCATCTATTTACAATGCTTTAGAATCCGACTTTAAACGATATCATCTATTTTCAAAGCTTGAGAATCGGCGACTTGAACAAGTCATTAATTTACAATGCTTTAGAATCCGACTTGAAACGATATCATCTATTTAAAAACCTTAAGAATCGGCAACTTGAACAAAGTCATCTATTTACAATGCTTTGGAATCCGACTTTAAACGAAATCATCTATTTTCAAAGCTTAAGAATCGGCAACTTGAACAATGTCATCTATTTACAATGCTTTAGAATCCGACTTTAAACGATATCATCTATTTTCTAAACCAATAGACTCCGCAACTTGAACAAAGTCATCTATTTACAATGCTTTATAATCCGACTTTAAATGATATCATCTATTTTCAAAACTAAAGCATCCGCCACTGTAATAAAGTCATCTACTTACAATGCTTCAGAATCGTACTTTAAACAATATCATCTATTTTCAAACCTTAAGAGTCCGCCACTTGAACAAAGTCATCTATTTACAATGCTTTAGAATCCGACTTGAAACGATATCATCTATTTTCAGACCTTAAGAATCCGCAACTTGAACAAAGTCATCTATTAACAATGCTTTAGAATCCGACTTAAAACGATATCATCTATTTTCAAACATTAAGAATCCGCAACGTGAACAAGGTCATCTATTTACAATGCTGTAGAATCTTACTTTAAACGATATCATCTATTTTAAAACCGTAAGAATCGGCAACTTGAACAAAGTCATCTATTTACACTGCTTTGGAATCCGACTTTAAACGATATCATCTATTTTCAAAGCTTAAGAATCGGCAACTTGACCGAAGTCATCTATTTACAATGCTTTAGAATCCGACTTTAAACGATATCATCTATTTTCAAACCAAAAGAACTCGAAACTTGAACAAAGTCATCTATTTACAATGCTTTAGAATCCGACTTTAAAAGATATCATCTATTTTCAAACGTTAAGAATCCGCAACTTGAACAAAGTCATCTATTTACAATGCTTTAGAATCTTACTTTAAACTATGTACTCTATTTTCAAACATCAAGCATCCGCAACTTGAACAAGGTCATCTATTTACAATGCTTTAGAATCCGACTTTAAACGATATCATCTATTTTACAAACCTAAAGTATCGGCCACTTGAACAAAGTCATCTATTTACAATGCTGTAGAATCCGACTTTAAACGATATCATCTATTTTCAAACCTTAAGAATCCGCAACTTGAACAAAGTCATCTATTTACAATGCTTTAGAATCCGACTTTAACCGATATCATCTATTTTCAAACCTTAAGAATCCGCAACTTGAACAAAGTCATCTATTTACAATGCTTTAGAATGCGACGTTAAACAATGTCATCTATTTTCAAACCTTAAGAATCCGCAACTGTAATAAAGTCATCTACTTACAAGTCTTTAGAATCGTACTTTAAACAATATCATCTATTTTCAAACCTTAAGAGTCCGCATCTTGACCAAAGTTATCTATTTACAATGCTTTAGAATCCGACTTTAAACCATATCATCTATTTTCAAAGCTGAAGAATCGGCAACTTGAACAAGTCATCTATTTACAATGCTTAAGAATCCGACTTTAAACGATATCATCTATTTTCAAACCTTAAGAATCCGCAACTTGAACAAAGTCATCTATTTACAATGCTTTGGAATCCGACTTTAAACGATATCATCTTTTTTCAAAGCTTAAGAATCGGCAACTTGAACAAAGTCATCTGTTTACAATGCTTTAGAATCCGACTTCAAACGATATCATCGATTTTCAACCCTTAAGAATCCGCAACTTGAACAAAGTCATCTATTTACAATGCTTTAGAATCACACTTGCAACGATATTATCTGATTTAAAACCTAAAGAATCCGCAACTTGAACGAAGTCATCTATTTACAATGCTTTAGAATCCTACTTTAAACATTATCTTCTATTTTCAAACCTTAAGAATCCGCAACTTGAACAAAGTCATCTATTTACAATGCTTTAGAATCCGACTTTAAACGATATCATCTATTTTCACCCCCTTAAGTATCCGCAACTTGAACAAAGTCATTTATTTACAATGCTTTAGAATCCGACTTTAAACGATATAATCTATTTTCAAACCTTAAGAATCCGCAACTTGAACAAAGTCATCTATTTACAATGCTTTAGAATCCGACTTTAAACGATATCATCTATTTTCAAACCTTAAGAATCCGCAACTTGAACAAAGTCATCTATTTACAATGCTTTAGAATCCGACTTTAAAGGATATCATCTATTTTCAAACCTTAAGAATCCGCAACTTGAACAAAGTCATCTATTTACAATGCTTTAGAATCCGACTTTTACCGATATCATCTATTTTCAAACCTTAAGAATCTGCAACTTGAACAAAGTCATCTATTTACAATGCTTTAGAATGAGACTTTTAACAATGTCATCTATTTTCAAACCTTAAGAATCCGCAACTGTTATAAAGTCATCTACTTACAATGCTTTAGAATCGTACTTTAAACAATATCATCTATTTTCAAACCTTAAGAGTCCGCCACTTGAACAAAGTCATCTATTTACAATGCTTTAGAATCCGACTTGAAACGATATCATCTATTTTCAAACCTTAAGAATCCGCAACTTGAACAAAGTCATCTATTAACAATGCTTTAGAATCCGACTCAAAACGATATCATCTATTTTCAAACCTTAAGAATCCGCAACTTGAACAAAGTCATCTATTTACAATGCTTTAGAATCCGACTTTAAACGATATCATCTATTTTCAAACCTAAAGTATCGGCCACTTGACCAAAGTCATCTATTTACAATGCGTTAGAATCCGACTTTAAACGATATCATCTATTTTCAAACCTTAAGAATCCGCCACTTGAACAAAGTCATCTATTTACACTGCTTTGGAATCCGACTTTAAACGATATCATCTATTTTCAAAGCTAAAGCATCGGCAACTTGAACGAAGTCATCTATTTACAATGCTTTAGAATCCGACTTTAAACGATATCATCTATTTTCAAACCAAAAGAACTCGAGACTTGAACAAAGTCATCTATTTACAATGCTTTAGAATCCGATTTTAAACGATATCATCTATTTTCAAACCTTAAGAATCCGCAATTTGAACAAAGTCATCTATTTACAATGCTTTAGAATCTGACTTTAAACGATATCATCTATTTTCAAACCTTAAGAATCCGCAACTTGAACAAAGTCATCTATTTACAATGCTTTAGAATCCGACTTTAACCGATATCATCTATTTTCAAACCTTAAGAATCCGCAACTTGAATAAAGTCATCTATTTACAATGCTTTAGAATGCGACTTTAAACGATGTCATCTATTTTCAAACCTTAAGAATCCGCAACTGTAATAAAGTCATCTACTTACAAGTCTTTAGAATCGTACTTTAAACAATATCATCGATTTTCAAACCTTAAGAGTCCGCATCTTGACCAAAGTTATCTATTTACAATGCTTTAGAATCTTACTTTAAACCATATCATCTATTTTCAAAGCTTAAGAATCGGCAACTTGAACAAGTCATCTATTTACAATGCTTAAGAATCCGACTTTAAACGATATCATCTATTTTCAAACCTTAAGAATCCGCAACTTGAACAAAGTCATCTATTTACAATGCTTTAGAATCACACTTGCAACGATATCATCTGATTTAAAACCTTAATAATCCGCAACTTGAACGAAGTCATCTATTTACAATGCTTTTGAATCCTAATTTAAACATTATCTTCTATTTTCAAACCTTAAGAATCCGCAACTTGAACAAAGTCATCTATTTACAATGCTTTAGAATCCGACTTTAAACGATATAATCTATTTTCACCCTCTTAAGAATCCGCAACTTGAACAAAGTCATTTATTTACAATGCTTTAGAATCCGACTTTAAACGATATAATCTATTTTCAAACCTTAAGAATCCGCAACTTGAACAAAGTCATCTATTTACAATGCTTTAGAATCCGACTTTAAACGATATCATCTATTTTCAAACCTTAAGAATCGGCAACTTGACCAAAGTCATCTATTTACAATGCGTTAGAATCCGACTTTAAACGATATCATCTATTTTCAAACCTTAAGAATCCGCCACTTGAACAAAGTAATCTATTTACAATGCTTTAGAATCGAACTTTAAACGATATCATCTATTTTCAAACCTTAAGAATCGGCAACTTGAACAAAGTCATCTATTTACAGTGCTTTAGAATCCGACTTTAAACGATATCATCTATTTTCAAAGCTTGAGAATCGGCGACTTGAACAAGTCATTAATTTACAATGCTTTAGAATCCGACTTGAAACGATATCATCTATTTAAAAACCTTAAGAATCGGCAACTTGAACAAAGTCATCTATTTACAATGCTTTGGAATCCGACTTTAAACGAAATCATCTATTTTCAAAGCTTAAGAATCGGCAACTTGAACAATGTCATCTATTTACAATGCTTTAGAATCCGACTTTAAACGATATCATCTATTTTCAAACCAATAGACTCCGCAACTTGAACAAAGTCATCTATTTACAATGCTTTATAATCCGACTTTAAATGATATCATCTATTTTCAAAACTAAAGCATCCGCCACTGTAATAAAGTCATCTACTTACAATGCTTCAGAATCGTACTTTAAACAATATCATCTATTTTCAAACCTTAAGAGTCCGCCACTTGAACAAAGTCATCTATTTACAATGCTTTAGAATCCGACTTGAAACGATATCATCTATTTTCAAACCTTAAGAATCCGCAACTTGAACAAAGTCATCTATTAACAATGCTTTAGAATCCGACTTAAAACGATATCATCTATTTTCAAACATTAAGAATCCGCAACGTGAACAAGGTCATCTATTTACAATGCTTTAGAATCCGACTTTTAACGATATCATCTATTTTCTAACCTAAAGTATCTGCCCCTTGAACAAAGTCATCTATTTACAATGCTGTAGAATCTTACTTTAAACGATATCATCTATTTTAAAACCGTAAGAATCGGCAACTTGAACAAAGTCATCTATTTACACTGCTTTGGAATCCGACTTTAAACGATATCATCTATTTTCAAAGCTTAAGAATCGGCAACTTGACCGAAGTCATCTATTTACAATGCTTTAGAATCCGACTTTAAACGATATCATCTATTTTCAAACCAAAAGAACTCGAAACTTGAACAAAGTCATCTATTTACAATGCTTTAGAATCCGACTTTAAAAGATATCATCTATTTTCAAACGTTAAGAATCCGCAACTTGAACAAAGTCATCTATTTACAATGCTTTAGAATCTTACTTTAAACTATGTACTCTATTTTCAAACATCAAGCATCCGCAACTTGAACAAGGTCATCTATTTACAATGCTTTAGAATCCGACTTTAAACGATATCATCTATTTTACAAACCTAAAGTATCGGCCACTTGAACAAAGTCATCTATTTACAATGCTGTAGAATCCGACTTTAAACGATATCATCTATTTTCAAACCTTAAGAATCCGCAACTTGAACAAAGTCATCTATTTACAATGCTTTAGAATCCGACTTTAACCGATATCATCTATTTTCAAACCTTAAGAATCCGCAACTTGAACAAAGTCATCTATTTACAATGCTTTAGAATGCGACGTTAAACAATGTCATCTATTTTCAAACCTTAAGAATCCGCAACTGTAATAAAGTCATCTACTTACAAGTCTTTAGAATCGTACTTTAAACAATATCATCTATTTTCAAACCTTAAGAGTCCGCATCTTGACCAAAGTTATCTATTTACAATGCTTTAGAATCCGACTTTAAACCATATCATCTATTTTCAAAGCTTAAGAATCGGCAACTTGAACAAGTCATCTATTTACAATGCTTAAGAATCCGACTTTAAACGATATCATCTATTTTCAAACCTTAAGAATCCGCAACTTGAACAAAGTCATCTATTTACAATGCTTTGGAATCCGACTTTAAACGATATCATCTTTTTTCAAAGCTTAAGAATCGGCAACTTGAACAAAGTCATCTGTTTACAATGCTTTAGAATCCGACTTCAAACGATATCATCGATTTTCAACCCTTAAGAATCCGCAACTTGAACAAAGTCATCTATTTACAATGCTTTAGAATCACACTTGCAACGATATTATCTGATTTAAAACCTAAAGAATCCGCAACTTGAACGAAGTCATCTATTTACAATGCTTTAGAATCCTACTTTAAACATTATCTTCTATTTTCAAACCTTAAGAATCCGCAACTTGAACAAAGTCATCTATTTACAATGCTTTAGAATCCGACTTTAAACGATATCATCTATTTTCACCCCCTTAAGTATCCGCAACTTGAACAAAGTCATTTATTTACAATGCTTTAGAATCCGACTTTAAACGATATAATCTATTTTCAAACCTTAAGAATCCGCAACTTGAACAAAGTCATCTATTTACAATGCTTTAGAATCCGACTTTAAACGATATCATCTATTTTCAAACCTTAAGAATCCGCAACTTGAACAAAGTCATCTATTTACAATGCTTTAGAATCCGACTTTAAAGGATATCATCTATTTTCAAACCTTAAGAATCCGCAACTTGAACAAAGTCATCTATTTACAATGCTTTAGAATGAGACTTTTACCGATATCATCTATTTTCAAACCTTAAGAATCTGCAACTTGAACAAAGTCATCTATTTACAATGCTTTAGAATGAGACTTTTAACAATGTCATCTATTTTCAAACCTTAAGAATCCGCAACTGTTATAAAGTCATCTACTTACAATGCTTTAGAATCGTACTTTAAACAATATCATCTATTTTCAAACCTTAAGAGTCCGCCACTTGAACAAACTCATCTATTTACAATGCTTTAGAATCCGACTTGAAACGATATCATCTATTTTCAAACCTTAAGAATCCGCAACTTGAACAAAGTCATCTATTAACAATGCTTTAGAATCCGACTCAAAACGATATCATCTATTTTCAAACATTAAGAATCCGCAACGTGAACAAGGTCATCTATTTACAATGCTTTAGAATCCGACTTTAAACGATATCATCTATTTTCAAACCTAAAGTATCGGCCACTTGAACAAAGTCATCTATTTACAATGCTGTAGAATCCGACTTTAAACGATATGATCTATTTTAAATCCTTAAGAATCGGCAACTTGAACAAAGTCATCTATTTACACTGCTTTGGAATCCGACTTTAAACGATATCATCTATTTTCAAACCTAAAGTATCGGCCACTTGAACAAAGTCATCTATTTACAATGCTGTAGAATCCGACTTTAAACGATATCATCTATTTTCAAACCTTAAGAATCCGCAACTTGAACAAAGTCATCTATTTACAATGCTTTAGAATCTGACTTTAACCGATATCATCTATTTTCAAACCTTAAGAATCCGCAACTTGAACAAAGTCATCTATTTACAATGCTTTAGAATGCGACTTTAAACAATGTCATCTATTTTCAAACCTTAAGAATCCGCAACTGTAATAAAGTCATCTACTTACAAGTCTTTAGAATCGTACTTTAAACAATATCATCTATTTTCAAACCTATAGAGTCCGCATCTTGACCAAAGTTATCTATTTACAATGCTTTAGAATTTTACTTTAAACCATATCATCGATTTTCAAAGCTTAAGAATCGGCAACTTGAACAAGTCATCTATTTACAATGCTTAAGACTCCGACTTTAAACGATATCATCTATTTTCAAACCTTAAGAATCCGCAACTTGAACAAAGTCATCTATTTACAATGCTTTAGAATCACACTTGCAACGATATCATCTGATTTAAAACCTTAAGAATCCGCAACTTGAACGAAGTCATCTATTTACAATGCTTTTGAATCCTAATTTAAACATTGTCTTCTATTTTCAAACCTTAAGAATCCGCAACTTGAACAAAGTCATCTATTTACAATGCTTTAGAATCCGACTTTAAACGATATAATCTATTTTCAGCCCCTTAAGAATCCGCAACTTGAACAAAGTCATTTATTTACAATGCTTTAGAATCCGACTTTAAACGATATAATCTATTTTCAAACCTTAAGAATCCGCAACTTGAACAAAGTCATCTATTTACAATGCTTTAGAATCCGACTTTAAACGATATCATCTATTTTCAAACCTTAAGAATCGGCAACTTGACCAAAGTCATCTATTTACAATGCGTTAGAATCCGACTTTAAACGATATCATCTATTTTCAAACCTTAAGAATCCGCCACTTGAACAAAGTCATCTATTTACAATGCTTTAGAATCGAACTTTAAACGATATCATCTATTTTCAAACCTTAAGAATCGGCAACTTGAACAAAGTCATCTATTTACAGTGCTTTAGAATCCGACTTTAAACGATATCATCTATTTTCAAAGCTTCAGAATCGGCGACTTGAACAAGTCATTAATTAACAATGCTTTAGAATCCGACTTTAAACGATATCATCTATTTTCAAAGCTTAAGAATCGGCAACTTGAACAATGTCATCTATTTACACTGCTTTAGAATCCGACTTTAAACGATATCATCTATTTTCAAACCAATAGACTCCGCAACTTGAACAAAGTCATCTATTTACAATGCTTTATAATCCGACTTTAAATGATATCATCTATTTTCAAAACTAAAGCATCCGCCACTGTAATAAAGTCATCTACTTACAATGCTTTAGAATCGTACTTAAAACAATATCATCTATTTTCAAACCTTAAGAGTCCGCCACTTGAACAAAGTCATCTATTTACAATGCTTTAGAATCCAACTTGAAACGATATCATCTATTTTCAAACCTTAAGAATCCGCAACTTGAACAAAGTCATCTATTAACAATGCTTTAGAATCCGACTTAAAACGATATCATCTATTTTCAAACATTAAGAATCCGCAACGTGAACAAGGTCATCTATTTACAATGCTTTAGAATCCGACTTTAAACGATATCATCTATTTTCAAACCTAAAGTATCGGCCACTTGAACAAAGTCATCTATTTACAATGCTGTAGAATCCGAATTTAAACGATATGATCTATTTTAAAACCTTAAGAATCGGCAACTTGAACAAAGTCATCTATTTACACTGCTTTGGAATCCGACTTTAAACGATATCATCTATTTTCAAAGCTAAAGCATCGGCAACTTGAACGAAGTCAACTATTTACAATGCTTTAGAATCCGACTTTAAACGATATCATCTATTTTCAAACCAAAAGAAATCGAGACTTGAACAAAGTCATCTATTTACAATGCTTTAGAATCCGATTTTAAACGATATCATCTATTTTCAAACCTTAAGAATCCGCAACTTGAATAAAGTCATCTATTTACAATGCTTTAGAATGCGACTTTAAACAATGTCATCTATTTTCAAACCTTAAGAATCCGCAACTGTAATAAAGTCATCTACTTACAAGTCTTTAGTATCGTACTTTAAACAATATCATCGATTTTCAAACCTTAAGAGTCCGCATCTTGACCAAAGTTATCTATTTACAATGCTTTAGAATCTTACTTTAAACCATATCATCTATTTTCAAAGCTTAAGAATCGGCAACTTGAACAAGTCATCTATTTACAATGCTTAAGAATCCGACTTTAAACGATATCATCTATTTTCAAACCTTAAGAATCCGCAACTTGAACAAAGTCATCTATTTACAATGCTTTAGAATCACACTTGCAACGATATCATCTGATTTAAAACCTTAATAATCCGCAACTTGAACGAAGTCATCTATTTACAATGCTTTTGAATCCTAATTTAAACATTATCTTCTATTTTCAAACCTTAAGAATCCGCAACTTGAACAAAGTCATCTATTTACAATGCTTTAGAATCCGACTTTAAACGATATAATCTATTTTCACCCCCTTAAGAATCCGCAACTTGAACAAAGTCATTTATTTACAATGCTTTAGAATCCGACTTTTAACGATATAATCTTTTTTAAAACCTTAAGAATCCGCAACTTGAACAAAGTCATCTATTTACAATGCTTTAGAATCCGACTTTAAACGATATCATCTATTTTCAAACCTTAAGAATCGGCAACTTGACCAAAGTCATCTATTTACAATGCGTTAGAATCCGACTTTAAACGATATCATCTATTTTCAAACCTTAAGAATCCGCCACTTGAACAAAGTCATCTATTTACACTGCTTTGGAATCCGACTTTAAACGATATCATCTATTTTCAAAGCTAAAGCATCGGCAACTTGAACGAAGTCATCTATTTACAATGCTTTAGAATCCGACTTTAAACGATATCATCTATTTTCAAACCAAAAGAACTCGAGACTTGAACAAAGTCATCTATTTACAATGCTTTAGAATCCGATTTTAAACGATATCATCTATTTTCAAACCTTAAGAATCCGCAATTTGAACAAAGTCATCTATTTACAATGCTTTAGAATCTGACTTTAAACGATATCATCTATTTTCAAACCTTAAGAATCCGCAACTTGAACAAAGTCATCTATTTACAATGCTTTAGAATCCGACTTTAACCGATATCATCTATTTTCAAACCTTAAGAATCCGCAACTTGAATAAAGTCATCTATTTACAATGCTTTAGAATGCGACTTTAAACAATGTCATCTATTTTCAAACCTTAAGAATCCGCAACTGTAATAAAGTCATCTACTTACAAGTCTTTAGAATCGTACTTTAAACAATATCATCGATTTTCAAACCTTAAGAGTCCGCATCTTGACCAAAGTTATCTATTTACAATGCTTTAGAATCTTACTTTAAACCATATCATCTATTTTCAAAGCTTAAGAATCGGCAACTTGAACAAGTCATCTATTTACAATGCTTAAGAATCCGACTTTAAACGATATCATCAATTTTCAAACCTTAAGAATCCGCAACTTGAACAAAGTCATCTATTTACAATGCTTTAGAATCACACTTGCAACGATATCATCTGATTTAAAACCTTAATAATCCGCAACTTGAACGAAGTCATCTATTTACAATGCTTTTGAATCCTAATTTAAACATTATCTTCTATTTTCAAACCTTAAGAATCCGCAACTTGAACAAAGTCATCTATTTACAATGCTTTAGAATCCGACTTTAAACGATATAATCTATTTTCACCCTCTTAAGAATCCGCAACTTGAACAAAGTCATTTATTTACAATGCTTTAGAATCCGACTTTAAACGATATAATCTATTTTCAAACCTTAAGAATCCGCAACTTGAACAAAGTCATCTATTTACAATGCTTTAGAATCCGACTTTAAACGATATCATCTATTTTCAAACCTTAAGAATCGGCAACTTGACCAAAGTCATCTATTTACAATGCGTTAGAATCCGACTTTAAACGATATCATCTATTTTCAAACCTTAAGAATCCGCCACTTGAACAAAGTCATCTATTTACAATGCTTTAGAATCGAACTTTAAACGATATCATCTATTTTCAAACCTTAAGAATCGGCAACTTGAACAAAGTCATCTATTTACAGTGCTTTAGAATCCGACTTTAAACGATATCATCTATTTTCAAAGCTTGAGAATCGGCGACTTGAACAAGTCATTAATTTACAATGCTTTAGAATCCGACTTGAAACGATATCATCTATTTAAAAACCTTAAGAATCGGCAACTTGAACAAAGTCATCTATTTACAATGCTTTGGAATCCGACTTTAAACGAAATCATCTATTTTCAAAGCTTAAGAATCGGCAACTTGAACAATGTCATCTATTTACAATGCTTTAGAATCCGACTTTAAACGATATCATCTATTTTCAAACCAATAGACTCCGCAACTTGAACAAAGTCATCTATTTACAATGCTTTATAATCCGACTTTAAATGATATCATCTATTTTCAAAACTAAAGCATCCGCCACTGTAATAAAGTCATCTACTTACAATGCTTCAGAATCGTACTTTAAACAATATCATCTATTTTCAAACCTTAAGAGTCCGCCACTTGAACAAAGTCATCTATTTACAATGCTTTAGAATCCGACTTGAAACGATATCATCTATTTTCAAACCTTAAGAATCCGCAACTTGAACAAAGTCATCTATTAACAATGCTTTAGAATCCGACTTAAAACGATATCATCTATTTTCAAACATTAAGAATCCGCAACGTGAACAAGGTCATCTATTTACAATGCTTTAGAATCCGACTTTAAACGATATCATCTATTTTCTAACCTAAAGTATCTGCCCCTTGAACAAAGTCATCTATTTACAATGCTGTAGAATCTTACTTTAAACGATATCATCTATTTTAAAACCGTAAGAATCGGCAACTTGAACAAAGTCATCTATTTACACTGCTTTGGAATCCGACTTTAAACGATATCATCTATTTTCAAAGCTTAAGAATCGGCAACTTGACCGAAGTCATCTATTTACAATGCTTTAGAATCCGACTTTAAACGATATCATCTATTTTCAAACAAAAAGAACTCGAAACTTGAACAAAGTAATCTATTTACAATGCTTTAGAATCCGACTTTAAACGATATCATCTATTTTCAAACGTTAAGAATCCGCAACTTGAACAAAGTCATCTATTTACAATGCTTTAGAATCTTACTTTAAACTATGTACTCTATTTTCAAACATCAAGCATCCGCAACTTGAACAAGGTCATCTATTTACAATGCTTTAGAATCCGACTTTAAACGATATCATCTATTTTACAAACCTAAAGTATCGGCCACTTGAACAAAGTCATCTATTTACAATGCTGTAGAATCCGACTTTAAACGATATCATCTATTTTCAAACCTTAAGAATCCGCAACTTGAACAAAGTCATCTATTTACAATGCTTTAGAATCCGACTTTAACCGATATCATCTATTTTCAAACCTTAAGAGTCCGCCACTTGAACAAAGTCATCTATTTACAATGCTTTAGAATCCGACTTGAAACGATATCATCTATTTTCAAACCTTAAGAATCCGCAACTTGAACAAAGTCATCTATTAACAATGCTTTAGAATCCGACTTAAAACGATATCATCTATTTTCAAACATTAAGAATCCGCAACGTGAACAAGGTCATCTATTTACAATGCTTTAGAATCCGACTTTAAACGATATCATCTATTTTCAAACCTAAAGTATCGGCCACTTGAACAAAGTCATCTATTTACAATGCTGTAGAATCCGAATTTAAACGATATGATTTATTTTAAAACCTTAAGAATCGGCAACTTGAACAAAGTCATCTATTTACACTGCTTTGGAATCCGACTTTAAACGATATCATCTATTTTCAAAGCAAAAGCATCGGCAACTTGAACGAAGTCATCTATTTACAATGCTTTAGAATCCGACTTTAAACGATATCATCTATTTTCAAACCAAAAGAACTCGAGACTTGAACAAAGTCATCTATTTACAATGCTTTAGAATCCGATTTTAAACGATATCATCTATTTTCAAACCTTAAGAATCCGCAACTTGAATAAAGTCATCTATTTACAATGCTTTAGAATGCGACTTTAAACAATGTCATCTATTTTCAAACCTTAAGAATCCGCAACTGTAATAAAGTCATCTACTTACAAGTCTTTAGTATCGTACTTTAAACAATATCATCGATTTTCAAACCTTAAGAGTCCGCATCTTGACCAAAGTTATCTATTTACAATGCTTTAGAATCTTACTTTAAACCATATCATCTATTTTCAAAGCTTAAGAATCGGCAACTTGAACAAGTCATCTATTTACAATGCTTAAGAATCCGACTTTAAACGATATCATCTATTTTCAAACCTTAAGAATCCGCAACTTGAACAAAGTCATCTATTTACAATGCTTTAGAATCACACTTGCAACGATATCATCTGATTTAAAACCTTAATAATCCGCAACTTGAACGAAGTCATCTATTTACAATGCTTTTGAATCCTAATTTAAACATTATCTTCTATTTTCAAACCTTAAGAATCCGCAACTTGAACAAAGTCATCTATTTACAATGCTTTAGAATCCGACTTTAAACGATATAATCTATTTTCACCCCCTTAAGAATCCGCAACTTGAACAAAGTCATTTATTTACAATGCTTTAGAATCCGACTTTTAACGATATAATCTTTTTTAAAACCTTAAGAATCCGCAACTTGAACAAAGTCATCTATTTACAATGCTTTAGAATCCGACTTTAAACGATATCATCTATTTTCAAACCTTAAGAATCGGCAACTTGACCAAAGTCATCTATTTACAATGCGTTAGAATCCGACTTTAAACGATATCATCTATTTTCAAACCTTAAGAATCCGCCACTTGAACAAAGTCATCTATTTACACTGCTTTGGAATCCGACTTTAAACGATATCATCTATTTTCAAAGCTAAAGCATCGGCAACTTGAACGAAGTCATCTATTTACAATGCTTTAGAATCCGACTTTAAACGATATCATCTATTTTCAAACCAAAAGAACTCGAGACTTGAACAAAGTCATCTATTTACAATGCTTTAGAATCCGATTTTAAACGATATCATCTATTTTCAAACCTTAAGAATCCGCAATTTGAACAAAGTCATCTATTTACAATGCTTTAGAATCTGACTTTAAACGATATCATCTATTTTCAAACCTTAAGAATCCGCAACTTGAACAAAGTCATCTATTTACAATGCTTTAGAATCCGACTTTAACCGATATCATCTATTTTCAAACCTTAAGAATCCGCAACTTGAATAAAGTCATCTATTTACAATGCTTTAGAATGCGACTTTAAACAATGTCATCTATTTGCAAACCTTAAGAATCCGCAACTGTAATAAAGTCATCTACTTACAAGTCTTTAGAATCGTACTTTAAACAATATCATCGATTTTCAAACCTTAAGAGTCCGCATCTTGACCAAAGTTATCTATTTACAATGCTTTAGAATCTTACTTTAAACCATATCATCTATTTTCAAAGCTTAAGAATCGGCAACTTGAACAAGTCATCTATTTACAATGCTTAAGAATCCGACTTTAAACGATATCATCAATTTTCAAACCTTAAGAATCCGCAACTTGAACAAAGTCATCTATTTACAATGCTTTAGAATCACACTTGCAACGATATCATCTGATTTAAAACCTTAATAATCCGCAACTTGAACGAAGTCATCTATTTACAATGCTTTTGAATCCTAATTTAAACATTATCTTCTATTTTCAAACCTTAAGAATCCGCAACTTGAACAAAGTCATCTATTTACAATGCTTTAGAATCCGACTTTAAACGATATAATCTATTTTCACCCTCTTAAGAATCCGCAACTTGAACAAAGTCATTTATTTACAATGCTTTAGAATCCGACTTTAAACGATATAATCTATTTTCAAACCTTAAGAATCCGCAACTTGAACAAAGTCATCTATTTACAATGCTTTAGAATCCGACTTTAAACGATATCATCTATTTTCAAACCTTAAGAATCGGCAACTTGACCAAAGTCATCTATTTACAATGCGTTAGAATCCGACTTTAAACGATATCATCTATTTTCAAACCTTAAGAATCCGCCACTTGAACAAAGTCATCTATTTACAATGCTTTAGAATCGAACTTTAAACGATATCATCTATTTTCAAACCTTAAGAATCGGCAACTTAAACAAAGTCATCTATTTACAGTGCTTTAGAATCCGACTTTAAACGATATCATCTATTTTCAAAGCTTGAGAATCGGCGACTTGAACAAGTCATTAATTTACAATGCTTTAGAATCCGACTTGAAACGATATCATCTATTTAAAAACCTTAAGAATCGGCAACTTGAACAAAGTCATCTATTTACAATGCTTTGGAATCCGACTTTAAACGAAATCATCTATTTTCAAAGCTTAAGAATCGGCAACTTGAACAATGTCATCTATTTACAATGCTTTAGAATCCGACTTTAAACGATATCATCTATTTTCAAACCAATAGACTCCGCAACTTGAACAAAGTCATCTATTTACAATGCTTTATAATCCGACTTTAAATGATATCATCTATTTTCAAAACTAAAGCATCCGCTACTGTAATAAAGTCATCTACTTACAATGCTTCAGAATCGTACTTTAAACAATATCATCTATTTTCAAACCTTAAGAGTCCGCCACTTGAACAAAGTCATCTATTTACAATGCTTTAGAATCCGACTTGAAACGATATCATCTATTTTCAAACCTTAAGAATCCGCAACTTGAACAAAGTCATCTATTAACAATGCTTTAGAATCCGACTTAAAACGATATCATCTATTTTCAAACATTAAGAATCCGCAACGTGAACAAGGTCATCTATTTACAATGCTTTAGAATCCGACTTTAAACGATATCATCTATTTTCTAACCTAAAGTATCTGCCCCTTGAACAAAGTCATCTATTTACAATGCTGTAGAATCTTACTTTAAACGATATCATCTATTTTAAAACCGTAAGAATCGGCAACTTGAACAAAGTCATCTATTTACACTGCTTTGGAATCCGACTTTAAACGATATCATCTATTTTCAAAGCTTAAGAATCGGCAACTTGACCGAAGTCATCTATTTACAATGCTTTAGAATCCGACTTTAAACGATATCATCTATTTTCAAACCAAAAGAACTCGAAACTTGAACAAAGTCATCTATTTACAATGCTTTAGAATCCGACTTTAAACGATATCATCTATTTTCAAACGTTAAGAATCCGCAACTTGAACAAAGTCATCTATTTACAATGCTTTAGAATCTTACTTTAAACTATGTACTCTATTTTCAAACATCAAGCATCTGCAACTTGAACAAGGTCATCTATTTACAATGCTTTAGAATCCGACTTTAAACGATATCATCTATTTTACAAACCTAAAGTATCGGCCACTTGAACAAAGTCATCTATTTACAATGCTGTAGAATCCGACTTTAAACGATATCATCTATTTTCAAACCTTAAGAATCCGCAACTTGAACAAAGTCATGTATTTACAATGCTTTAGAATCCGACTTTAACCGATATCATCTATTTTCAAACCTTAAGAATCCGCAACTTGAACAAAGTCATCTATTTACAATGCTTTAGAATGCGACGTTAAACAATGTCATCTATTTTCAAACCTTAAGAATCCGCAACTGTAATAAAGTCATCTACTTACAAGTCTTTAGAATCGTACTTTAAACAATATCATCTATTTTCAAACCTTAAGAGTCCGCATCTTGACCAAAGTTATCTATTTACAATGCTTTAGAATCCGACTTTAAACCATATCATCTATTTTCAAAGCTTAAGAATCGGCAACTTGAACAAGTCATCTATTTACAATGCTTAAGAATCCGACTTTAAACGATATCATCTATTTTCAAACCCTGAGAATCCGCAACTTGAACAAAGTCATCTATTTACAATGCTTTGGAATCCGACTTTAAACGATATCATCTTTTTTCAAAGCTTAAGAATCGGCAACTTGAACAAAGTCATCTGTTTACAATGCTTTAGAATCCGACTTCAAACGATATCATCGATTTTCAACCCTTAAGAATCCGCAACTTGAACAAAGTCATCTATTTACAATGCTTTAGAATCACACTTGCAACGATATTATCTGATTTAAAACCTAAAGAATCCGCAACTTGAACGAAGTCATCTATTTACAATGCTTTAGAATCCTACTTTAAACATTATCTTCTATTTTCAAACCTTAAGAATCCGCAACTTGAACAAAGTCATCTATTTACAATGCTTTAGAATCCGACTTTAAACGATATCATCTATTTTCACCCCCTTAAGTATCCGCAACTTGAACAAAGTCATTTATTTACAATGCTTTAGAATCCGACTTTAAACGATATAATCTATTTTCAAACCTTAAGAATCCGCAACTTGAACAAAGTCATCTATTTACAATGCTTTAGAATCCGACTTTAAACGATATAATCTATTTTCAAACCTTAAGAATCCGCAACTTGAACAAAGTCATCTATTTACAATGCTTTAGAATCCGACTTTAAAGGATATCATCTATTTTCAAACCTTAAGAATCCGCAACTTGAACAAAGTCATCTATTTACAATGCTTTAGAATCCGACTTTTACCGATATCATCTATTTTCAAACCTTAAGAATCTGCAACTTGAACAAAGTCATCTATTTACAATGCTTTAGAATGAGACTTTTAACAATGTCATCTAGTTTCAAACCTTAAGAATCCGCAACTGTTATAAAGTCATCTACTTACAATGCTTTAGAATCGTACTTTAAACAATATCATCTATTTTCAAACCTTAAGAGTCCGCCACTTGAACAAAGTCATCTATTTACAATGCTTTAGAATCCGACTTTAAACGATATCATCTATTTTCAAACCTTAAGAATCCGCAACTTGAACAAAGTCATCTATTTACAATGCTTTAGAATCCGACTTTGAACTATGTCATCTATTTTCAAACATCAAGCATCCGCAACTTGAACAAGGTCATCTATTTACAATGCTTTAGAATCCGACTATAAACGATATCATCTATTTTCAAACCTAAAGTATCGGCCACTTGAACAAAGTCATCTATTTACAATGCTGTAGAATCCGACTTTAAACGATATCATCTATTTTCAAACCTTAAGAATCCGCAACTTAACAAAGTAATCTATTTACGATGGTTTGTAATCCGATCTTAAACGATATCATCTATTTTCAAACCTTAAGAATCCGCAACTTGAACACAGTCATCTATTTACAATGCTTAGAATCCGACTTTAAACGATATCATCTATTTTCAAACCTTAAGAATCCGCAACTTGAACAAAGTCATCTATTTACAATGCTTTAGAATCCGACTTTAAACGATGTAATCTATTTTCAAACTATCAGAGTCCGCAACGTGAACAAAGTCATCTATTTACAATGCTTTAGAATCCGACTTTAAACGATATCATCTATTTTCAATCATTAAGAATCGGCAACTTGAACAAAGTCATCTATTTACAATGCTTTAGAATCCGACTTTAAACGATATCATCTATTTTAAAACCTTAAGAATCGGAAACTTGAACAAAGTCATCTATTTACAATGCTTTGGAATCTGACTTTAAACGATATCATCTATTTTACAAAGCTTAAGAATCGGAAACTTGAACAAAGTCATCTATTGACAATGCTTTAGAATCCGACTTGAAACGATATCATCTATTTTCAAACCTAAAGAATCCGCAACTTGAACAAAGTCCTCTATTTACAATGCTTTAGAATCCGACTTAAAACGATATCATCTATTTTCAAACATACAGAATCCGCAACTTGAACAAGGCCATCTATTTACAATGCTTTAGAATCCGACTTTAAACGATATCATCTATTTTCAAACCTAAAGTATCGGCAACTTTAACAAAGTCATCTATTTACAATGCTGTAGAATCTGACTTTAAACGATATCATCTATTTTCAAACCTTAAGAATCGGCAACTTGAACAAAGTCATCTATTTACACTGCTTTGGAATCCGACTTTAAACGATATCATCTATTTTCAAAGCTTAAGAATCGGCAACTTGACCGAAGTCATCTATTTACACTGCTTTGGAATCCGACTTTAAACGATATCATCTATTTTCAAACCAAAAGAACTCGAAACTTGAACAAAGTCATCTATTTACAATGCTTTAGAATCCGACTTTAAAAGATATCATCTATTTTCAAACGTTAAGAATCCGCAACTTGAACAAAGTCATCTATTTACAATGCTTTAGAATCTTACTTTAAACTATGTACTCTATTTTCAAACATCAAGCATCCGCAACTTGAACAAGGTCATCTATTTACAATGCTTTAGAATCCGACTTTAAACGATATCATCTATTTTCAAACCTAAAGTATCGGCCACTTGAACAAAGTCATCTATTTACAATGCTGTAGAATCCGACTTTAAACGA